>CM023481.1:291827518-292427518 GCA_013339685.2 Hyalomma asiaticum
GCGGCGCGATATCCTTATTTTGGCGCCCTGAGTTGACCGCTGTTGACGCGATTGTGTACTGAGAGAAGTTGCTTGGAGTAGACATTGCGCGCGTTTTACAGCAATCGCGTCTTCAACATGCATACGCTTGCAACTGTAGATGCGGCTACTTTCTATGGTTGAAGAAGAACTCGACCTAAATATTTGCTTTTCGCAGCGGTTAGGCGCAGGAACATTTGTTCCTGACTCGAAGTTAGGCGGCTAGGTGCTGTGGGTTCCAGCTAGGCCTTTTTTCAGCATGCGGGAGAAAACCCGAATTTCGAAGTTGTTCATCGTGCCCCTCCAGTTCGGATCTCGTAATCACGTGCACTTAAAACGTAATAACAGCACAAGCAACAAGTATGATCAAAGGACGCACACACACACACATATCTCGTCCTCGTTGCTTGTGCTGTTATCACAACACGCCCAACTCTTCGTCCTTCATGCAATCACTTTATGGACGCCGATTGCATGGGTCGAGCTGTTAAATGCAACTTGCAGGAGGAGCTCTGCGTCCGTGAAAGGACCTACTAGAATAAGGGCGCAGCCATGCAAGCTCGTCAAGCATTGGACAGGGTTAACACAAGCTATCTTATGATTGTCGTGTTTCCTGCGACTCCTAGCTTTTAATTGTAGTGCATACGTGCTACTTCGTGCGATTAAAGCCGTGATTACTTCAACATCATTTCGAAAGCGTGCTGCTGTCCTGTACATTTGAGGTGTAAGCAAGCCACCTCGTCTCTTTAAAATAAAAGTGCTGATCGCGCACAGCTCAGCTGCCTTGCTATGAATGTGAAAGATCCGCTCCGATCGGCAGCGTTTCCCTGGCGCGGCACAAGATTCCTTGCGCGGATTGGAAAAGTATACCTTGTGAATTCAGGGGTAAAAACATCAAAAGAATGATGTCGCCGGTGACAAAATTCCCCCGCAGATAAAGACGGCGTCACGATCGAGATATCTGGGACAACGCGTGTAGGAGAGAAAAATTCACTTGACATCGAGGTTCAATCAATTAACTCAAAAGACGACATAGCACAATCAATGGCACATTAAACCTGGCACATAAAACCACGCGTACTCAGTTTTGAGTCATGCGGCCAATGCATGCTTGCATGGAAGAAACGCGCCTCCATGACATTAGGTGCCTTTTGAAAGCACCAGAAACACCAGATCGTCAAAGTTTCCGAAGCTACGGCGTGTCTCCTAATTATATCGTGGTCTGTCAAGTATTCCATTGTATGATCAAGAAATAGGAATTCCGAAACAACGTATATAAACTTTGTTCAGTGTTGCTTAGTAAGGCATTCCGACCAGATCAGTTCTGTTAGGCCAGGCTCCCAAGGCATTTTATTCTTTGAAAGGCCTAGTCTGGTCAAGGCTCATCGGACAGCCTGCCGTTTTTTCGACAAAGATAGCCAGTGCATGACTTGAGCACATAGATGCTCTTTATCCATGCCTTTACCTTCACTAGCATCAGGTTGAAACACACAGGTGGCTTTTCTAGAATCTTCATCATTAATGCCCGTCACTGAAAGCTTTAACCCATCTTTCGTCTGAGCAATGTGCCACATAATCAGTATCATGTCTAATAACATCCAAGGAAATGCCAAGGCATTTTGCTTAATAGCCTGCTACTTCATCTCTTGATGCTCTCAGAAAGGGTTTTCCTCCACATGACATACATTTAAGCTGCTTTTTAGCGATATATGTATGTTTAATTTTCTTTCAATCAAACAAAGGATACTTACCAGATATTGGTCCCTGCTCTAGTACTTGTTTTGAAATGAAATCTGCACCTTGTGTGCAGTTGTTCTAAAGGTGCCTAGTAGCACACACTGCAGGTGTGCTATTGAATAGGGCTTATTTAGGAGAAAATCAAACGATGCCACATATGAAGCAGAGGAATTCCAACAGACACATGTGTCCATCATTTTCACTCCATTCTTACTTAATAGTGGCTTTCAATTTCCTCATAAGAAGCTACTACCTGGTCCACCCTATCTAAATGCAGCCTACTAATTACAACATCTATTAAATGTGATGCAGTAAATGAAGTCCCAGCTTGACTCAGGGTATGGTGTCTTTTTATCAAACAGGCAAGACCACAAGAGACCTGCTCGGTCACACCACATAAATGCCAGTTGTTTTGCCATTGTTTTGTAACAGCAGTTTGCTCAGCATAGACACCAAGATATTACAGGAGAAATTATTTGTAACAAAAGAAGTAATTACATATGAGAAAGCATGAATGCAAAGTAGTTTCTCTCCTTGGTCTCTGTTTATCTTGCTCTCTGTTGAGGCAATCATTCTTGTGTTCAAGGGAGAAAAATGTGGCCATTCTTGCTGCGTTTCTTGCCAGAGTCCTCTTTACAACAGGTGATATGCAAAATTCGATGGCAGCCATTCCGCTGGGAAAGTTCATACCGAAGAAACGAAAAATCATACACCATGGGTACGAGACGTTACTAAATCTGGGATTCTGTCAGTCAGTGTATTATTTTGTGTTTATTCTTTACACCTCGTCTTGTTTCACTGCATGCACTTTTACTATGCCAACGAAAGTGCTTCTTTGGTCTGTACTGCACAACATGGATAAAGCAGCACAATGACTATCACTGTGTCCCGTGAATAAACTAAGTCAGTCACGGAGAAAAAAATGGTATAAACATGGGTTTACTTCAAGACCTGCAAGAATGTCAAATCCCAGTTCAAATCTGACAGGTATTATACAAAGAAATGCATTTTTTCGACTGCAGCTGAATCACACAATTTAGTATTTCATAAGCTTCTATGGATAGAGTGAAGCAGCACAGGCACATTAACTCATTTACTAGACGGCAGTGATGGATTTCTTTTCACAGCTAACGTAAAGGAGCGAATCATGAGCAAGAAATTCCATAAAGAAACCTGGTCGCCATTGAAATTGGCCACATAATAGTGGCATTAAACTCTTATTTATTGATTTAAACATACTGATAACCACATTTGTGGGTCATTACAGGGAGGGAACACATCAATAAGAATTGATACATAAGGAACACTCTAGTATACATGAAAAAATACATCAAAATCATCCAAGTGGCATGACAAGATACAAGGAACATAAACAGACAAATTAACGAATTTCATGGAACATAACTATCAAGAGAACTTTCAAGTGCCTTTATATCAGTGCACTCAGCAATATGTTCAGGCAATCCATTCCATCTTTCCATACCATCAGGAAAAAACGAATACAGAAAGACGTTTGTGTGCATGGCATAAGGTCTGATGGCTGCATTCTGATTTATTCTCTTGCTAAGTATTGCAGGTGCTCGTATGTACACGATTTTATCAATACTAATATGATCCTTGAGAATCTGAAATAATAATTTTAGGCTGTTTCTTTGTGGCCTAATTTCTAGTAACTCCAGGTTACACAAACTTAGGATTTCGGTGACTGAGTCTGATTTTTCTGTACCTGGAACATATGAATCGTGCAGCCAGTCACTAAAACTGTAGATATCAGCTGTTTCATGCAGAAACAAAAATGCACGTGTCGGGGACGATGTCGAACAATCTTTCATGCAAAGCTTTCGATCTTGCAGCTTTGTTAGGCTTGAATGTACAGTGTGACAGGCACTTTCGATCGGGATCGAAGTTATCCGCGGTTTGCGCGAATAAGCCCATCGCGGTCAAGAAACACGGTGACACGGGCTCGATCGCGATCGAAATTACATCGAGTGACCCCTTCATTGCTTGATCGGGAACAAACAGTGGCATCGCTGGCAACGCATTCTTCGACGAATACGCGCAAAACAGTCCAGAGGCTGGTTGTCGAACGCTCGTGCAAAGCGGAATCATACTTTGCTTGAAACGCGTACAATAAAATTGGTATACGAGTGGATTACCACGTATTCACTACGGCGCATATCATCCACATATCAAGAAATGATCAAGGTTCATAAAGGAGCACAAATGACGAGACCGTAGTAACCGCTAGTCCAGGCGAAGCTCAGTAGCAGTCCCAAATAAACACCATAGAACGATTCACTACTCAAACAACCACGGTGAGAATTGCCGAGACCACCACACACACGCCACAAACAGCCCTGCTCCATCACAAAATACGTAAAAAAATGTACAGGCGATCAAAAAACGCGACGTGAGCAACGCAGGTTGCCTCAGAGACGGCCACAACGCAACCACCACAAAGCTGCTTCACAACAGGATACGTAAAGAATTTGTAGAGGCGATCACACAGAAGCAGTACATGGCAGTGTACGCATGCAAAACCACGAAAAACGAAGTCGACGACGTCTTCGTTCGAAAAAACACAAGCAAAAGCGTCGTAGGTTGCCTGGCCGCCTGGCTCGCCTTCCTAAAATTGCTGGAAAAAGCCGCAATCCGCAACCGAGCCAAGTTAAGTTGGGTGAAAATAGACCCGGTCGGAATAGGGTACCCTCTATTGCGACCCGGTCGGAATAGTCACTTCCTTTTTCCATTGGAACACACCCTTCGTTTCTAACTGGTACCATTTGGCCGGCAACTGGGACCACTTGGAGTTGTCCCCAGTTGAAGTGGTCCCAAGTGGGGCCAGTTGCTCCCCAGTTCACCTGTAACTGGGACCACTTGCTTCCCATTTAGCTTCCAAATGGGACCATTTGGCTTTGAACTGGGACCAGTTGATTCCAGTTACTTCCTGTTGAAACCAGTTAGATTCCCAGCTGCACATTTTCACCTGGGACGTGCTCGCTGCATTTGTGCATTCGTCAACACGTACGCGTAACAAATCTGCGTCTGTGCTCCGGAAAGATGCCCTTCCTCTAAAGTTCGCATACAAACACTGCAGTGACTATCCAATATGTGCATCAGACGTGTATTTTAGCAGAACACGAGCCCGTAGCAAATTCTGTATGCACGTATCTGAAAACGAAGCACTAGCAAGTATTTAAAGCTTACAGTTATCTTTCATACAGGCGTAGGGAGGTAATATATGGATGCGAATGTTTAAAATTGCCCTCTATTTAGCAAAATGCACTGAAAACAGGCAGCCGTACGTGAAGAAAGTGAGAAAAACCTACACGTGAAATGTCCTTCCAGGCTTCTTCTCAACGCGATTTGTGCAGCCGAAAGTGACGCGCGAAGTCACCGTTGCCTTCTCAGATATTTAGATGCTTAGGAAAAACAGGACACAGTGTTTAAACACCACGAAACAGCGTCGCGTTGTCTACGCGCTCCGCCGTCTGCGTGGTCGTCTGCTACTGTTTCCTTGAGCAAGATGGCGGCGACGGCTTCACTTTCGGCGGCACGCTTCCACTCTAGAAAAGTAATGTATAACCACGGCCGCTCGATTAGCAACGCACGATTAGCAACGCACGAGGTGCGGCCTGCTACGTCGCGCGGCGAACAAAAGCGGAGCTGTGAAGCGAAAGTTGACAGTTTTCGCCACTTTTTCGGAGGGGGCGCCACTGCTACGGGACAGCTCTCCTGCCTCTCGCCGCGCGGGCCGTTCCGCGAACCAGTACGGGACGAGTTTTCTGTGTGTGTCGACGAAATTCTGCACCTAGCTCGCACGCCCTCTGACTGCCACGTATTGTGCCATTGCCTCGTATAATTTTGGTTGTGCACAGCATTACGGCGCGCAACTGTTGCGCGCCGCTGTGTGGCACAAACGCAAGCAAGGACCCTCAGATCCGGTGCCACGAATTTCCGTGCGACGTAGGTCGCCGTAAAGTATGACTAAAAAACATTTCTCGACAGGGAATAACTGGAAAAGCAAGCGTGTGCGGGCCAAATGACAGGTCGCTGGTGTACTCACGTCGCTTTGCTGACGGTGGCTATAAGAAGTCCACGAAGCTCATGCTGTTGCTTCCAACGGCTGTTCCGACGGCAGTTCGAGCGCTTGGCATCAACACTTCTACCAAATTGTGTGATATGTCGCGAAAAGTCGTGTGACAGGGGTGAACAAAGCCACACCGAGAAGACCTGTGAGGTGCTTCTGAGCAAACTGTTGCGGCAAACAGGGCCGGAGACCTGAACGCAACTGTTCAGCGGTTCAAACTCGCTTACAAGCCTCCGTTACGGAAGGTGAAGCGACTTTAATGCAACGAGTCGTCTTTCCGTGGATGTACATGTTGTAACTTAAATAAGGAAATGAGCCTGACACCGCCTTCCTTGACTTTTTTTTTTTCAGTCAACCAATCCGAACTATAGTTCCGTCCTTACATAGAAATGCAAACGCGCGTCTACAAAGAGGCTGAATGTTCATTTAGTTGTAGATGTCTGGCTGATATTTATAAGACGCTGGAACTAAAACACTATATAAGAACATGATTTGGCCAATCCAGTAAGTCGTATGCACGCATTTGTAAGAACGTCTAATAAAACGATGATCTTGCATTTCAGCCACTATAGAAGAACGCATCGCCATTGCTCTATTGTGTTTATTTCACAAGTAGATTTATAGTAACAAACTTCACAGTTTGCCGCTTCATACTCCTTTGCGCACATCTCGACGCATTCACAACGCGCGTAGTTTCATGGGAATTCATGGTCGCACACAAGCATTTAACTCATCACCACTAGAGCCACTGCACATTGGAACGGTCTTCCTGATCACATTGTATCCATTGCTAACCGTGAAACATTCCGTGATAACCTAATTTCGTTGCGCTTTATCATTGTATAACGTTCTACTGCTTGTAATATTTGTCTTGTTTCTTTCTTTTATATTTCCCTTTATTTTTTATTTGTTGAATTTTCGTATTTTTCTGTTTTGTATATACGGATGCCCCCTTACTCAATGCCCTTCAATGGGCCTCTAAGGAATTTTGAATAATATTAACAGGTTTTTCTTTCATGAGCAAACAAGCGCATCAAGCGAAGCAAGTATTCAAGCAAGCGATAAGGAACTTGCCAGTTATATTGAACGGTGGTCACGCGTCGAAACCTGCGGCAAAAGTGCGCGGTTCGGGCTCGTGCAAGTCCATTAGCGGCCCAATGCCCGTACCGACCTCCTGGGTATAGTATAGTATTCATGTTCTTGCAGGCAGCGTAGAGATCTTAATTTGGCAAAGCAATACACAGTCTTGCCTGAGTAAAATGCAAACTCTCAGCGCGCCACTGCGCGAAACATGCAGAACCAGCGGCTCCTCCCGCGCGCGCTTGTCCCGTAGCAGTGGCGCCGCTGCGGCGGCGCGTAGAACTAGGCTTGTCACGCCGGTTTCGGGCGACGTCGCAGGCCGCACCACGTGCGTTTTATCCAGCGGCCGTGGTATAACCTCCTTGGGGCAATCGGGCTATGCCGTTGACAGGTGGGGAGGGGACGAGTCGGCCGAGTAGGTGTTCTCAATTCCGGTGTTCTCTGGCCGAGTGGCCGAGCCGGCTGCGGCTGCTCGGATAAAGTGTACGCTTGCGGAAGAGAGCGCCCAACACCTCACTGTACTAATAGTGTACACTCTAGCTCGGAGGCGCCTACTCCAACTACCAGTGATATAGCGAGTAGGGTGCATACGTTACAACCATAGAGTTTCTTACTATAAAATTCTATGGTTGCAACTAATCTGAACGCCAAAGGTATTCCTTTTTAACCATGAACTGTCCACAGCAATTTTTAGCGTTGCGTGCCCCATCAAAGGTGCTCAAAGGCTAAAGCCAGCGGCTAAAGTAGCTAAAGCCACTAAACCGAGCTGCAAACGTGATGGTTGCGTCAGTTTCAGTGGATGTTATACAGGCTGAGTCAATCAACAACTTCGCAACACCACAGAAATGAGGGACTACAGTCCAAAGAAGCCGAATCATCCCCGATAACGTTAGTTGCATCGCAAGCGCCACGGCACGGCGGCACGGTTCGCTAAAGCCACAGGCTCTCGGCCCCCTCAGGCTCTCAGGGATGAGCTGGGCGGCTGCTAGCTGCTCGTGCTGCTAGGTTGGTGTCATGGAACTCGTGCAAAAACACTGTGATTATGTCGCGTTGTGGGCATAGTTGTTTTGTGGCATTAGTTGTGATGGGTAGGGGAAAGTTCGTGCTGTACTCGTGTGCTAACCAACGTTAAAGGATAGCAGAATTAAGAAACAAAAATGCTCCTCCGCCGTAAAATTCCATCGGGAAGCGATGCAAGAGCACGGACTAGTGCTAATGGCGACGCAGCGCAAGAGAAGTCGGATAGTGAACTAGACGACCGTCGTCTCTGTGCTTCTGGAGTATCATCAAGGCCTAAGATGAAGACAAATTTTTTTAAGTCGCTGCGCGAACACTGGCGCAAGCGAAAATCGAAACTTTCAGTGCAGAGTGGTGTCGAAGTATGCTCAGGACATACAGAGCCAAACGGTCGAAAGAGAGACGTGAGTGTCTGCTGCCCAGGGTCTTCGTCGTTAGCTGCGCCCGAGTCTCATGAGGATTCACCTAATGACGCCAATGACAATTATGTGCGTGCTGGTGCTGGTTCGAATGGCGAAAGTGCGTGTAGTGATGCCGACGGCGAGACTGAAACGTCGTGTCATGATCTGCCCTCGTCTACGTCGTTCGCAGCTCCTCCTGCTGCTGACAGTCAGCCAAGGTCTGTGAGGGGTGTCACAGGACATTTCGTGCACAGCCAGACAAATTTAGAGCAGCGACGGCCATCATGTGGTGTTGATCAAGTGTCGGGGCGACAGGTTCAAGTAACAAGTAATCGGTGCTTGTCTCGACCGGTCACTATTCATGAGCACAGCTACACGAGTTCAACATGCGAGGGGCACTGGAAAATGACTACCCCGCATGACGGCACCGCCCAGTCGGCGGCCGTTGGAGGCACAGGCGGATTGGGTAGCGAAGCCTCCGCAGTTTCGGCAGCCTTGGAAGGACCGCAGGTTCATTCTGACCTGCCCCCGCGCGATGCCGCCCCGTCAGTGTTTGTCTCGGTGTTCCCGGGACCAGATGGCCGAGAAGACCCAAGGATCAGTAGTCTGAGCGAAGAATTGTTCAAGTTGTCTAAGCATGGTTGGTACTGGGGGCCGATTACGCGGGGCGAAGCCGAAGAGAAGCTCGCTGACCAGCCTGACGGTGCTTTCCTTGTACGAGACAGCTCTGATGACAGATACCTGCTGAGTCTTACGTTCAAGTCTTATGGCAAGACGCTGCATACGAGAATTGAGCACTGTAACGGTCTCTTCAGCTTCTATGCTCAATCTGGACCTGAAGGCCGTGCCTGCATTGTTGATCTTATCCAAGAGTCTATGAACTATTCTCAGTCAGGCGTATTTTGCTATTCACGGGGTCGTAGCCCGGGTGTGCCCTCATTCCCAGTGCGCCTTATTAAACCTGTGTCACGACTTACTCATGTTCGGTCTCTACAGTACCTTTGTCGCTTTGTGATCCGGCAATACACACGCTTTGACCACATCCAAAGACTTCCATTACCATCCCGTATTAAGGGCTACCTTGAGGAGGGTCACTATTGAAAAAAAGAAGTTCTATTTACAGCCTCAGAAGCCTCAATAGTATGGCATGTTTTCCACCATTACTGCTATAGAAGCTTCTACGTGGCAGTTATAGAAGCTTGTACATGACCTGAGCCTATTTTAATGCACAATGTTATGGCATAATGATTTAGCTCAAAGTAGTCATGCTGTAAAGGCCTGCACATGGTGAAAAAACTCATGAACAGTTATTGTGTGTCAGCGTGCATCTGCTTGCATCACAATGCATAGAGTGGTGTTTGTTACGTCAAATGTTTTGTTTGCAGAAGATGAGGGAAGTGCCCAAAGAGTGAAAGCTTTATACTGTTCTCAGCACATCTTGTTGAGTCCCAAAGTTGAATTGAGCTCGAGTTGACATATCAGCAACATCCTCTTAAAAGCTGTACATGCCCGATTTGTGTGTAAGTTACTGTTTACACATATTTTATTAGTTGAAATGCCACTGATTCTGTGCTCGAAGGGTGTGTGTTAATGGATGTTGATGGATGTGTGTTAAATGTAAATGCACTTTTCCTGCTGTATAAGTTATTGCATAAGTACTGTGGTTTCTTGGTGACATAAACAAAGTTATTTTGTTAGCATTATCAGTACATTTGAACAGTTTGGTAAATATGCATAACTACATTTGTCTATTTCCTCCCCTTGACCTCTTCTGTACGTTCTTGCTTTGGGACTGGAGAATGTGATCTCTCTTGACAGGTCTACATGGATATGAAGGGCTAGTGTTTCTGAGCACATGCTACTTGCAGGAATTGTAGAATTCAAAAGCTGATATTCAGCACTAAAGCATTATGCAACACAAAAAAATCATAGTAATGTTGGCAGATTTGTGTAATACTATATAATTTCCTTATTCAGTACTGTCACATATTATGTAACAGCGTCTAAAAAACTGTGAAAACCATTTTTTAGATTTAAAATTTTAGTCGGTGTGTTAGCATTGAACGTGTGTTCTTGTGTTAAAACATTTCTGTACTCTTTGAAGCTGCAGTACGTCATTACTGAAGGTGCTTCATAGAACTATTCTGTATTTGAGTGCACACTTGTCAACATTGTCACTGTGCCATAAAAATATTTGCCTTGCTGTGCATGAATGTGGTTTTCGGTTTAGGTATGAATTAGCAATATATCCACTGTTGTTCAAGTGTTCATCCAAAATATATTTATATGTATATGTACAGTCTTAAAGTCCCTAAAGGACAGAGGTTAATTCGAGTGAAACTCTGTTTTCTAACTGAATTTACCAAAGTGTGGTGCAAGGAGAGATATAGTGCCTTATGTTTATGGCTGTCAGTGTTCCAAACTAAAAAAAAAGTGTAGTCCTTTTGCTACTTTAAGTTGACATTAATGTAATTAGTGGCATATTTTCTGCAGCATTGGGTAGTTCAGAAGTAGATTTTATTTTAAAAATATAGCCATTTCACTTTTTAATTTTTGGACACTTTTAAAACAATTGCTTAGCCTTCAGTGGCATGTAGTTTTCTGTGTATTCGTTGCAGCGTAACATGATTGATCTGTCCTTGCATATATATTTTTTTTGGGTTCTCCATTATGCATTATAATTTGCCGAACTCTGCAATGTGATGGTACTATACATGGCCACTATGATGTCTGCACTCGTCTGTTAAATCTTCGGTTGCTTTAACAGGCTGTGTTGTGTCAGCTGGTTTCTATGTAAGCATAGTTTCAAGTACTGGTACTGGTACTTTTCTTGCCGACATTTGGGCCTTGTGCAAGTGCATTGAGGTGTGCCACACCAGTAGCAGCAATTCACCTAACCTCGGGAAACCTCTAGGTAGGCAGTAAAGCTAAGCTTGTCTTTCAAGAGAGTTCAACACTATGCTATGAGCTACAACATTTGTCAAGCAAATTTTGTACCAGCACTTGGAAGCTGGGGCTCATTCCCACCATTGACTTAAAGAGATCGCGAACCATCTGTGGCTGGCGACCAAGGAGCAACTCAAACCTACCGATGTTCACTTCGACCAACACAACCTGCCTCGCTGAAATGCCTTGCAATTGTGAAGTCGTTCACTACTGCTCTGTCCTCGGTCACACTGCAAAAAAAGCAGATATCCTGTCCCTGTGCTTCTGATTGGTTCACTAGCTGTGCTTACAGTTGTGCAACTGAAAAATCAAGCAGTGATTGGATGAGCGATTGAGCAAAACAATAACTTTTTGACCAAAGTGGCGGCCGTGGCTACTTGTGACCAACTTGTTTGCGCGACCGTTGCTAGTCGTTGGTGTGAATAAGCACTTAGAAGTTGACCAAGAAAGTAGTGCGGAATCTAATGAACATATGATGAAACATTGGGGAAGAACATGATAAAATATTCTAGTTAAAGTTAAAAGACAAGGGAGTGGAGTTTAATAGTACATGTAATGCATGGAAGAGATTAGCGGTTGTCTCTCAGGGGAACAGAACCGATGTTAAGGAGTAGACGGATATGAGAAGGGAAATAGGGTATCATGAGAAGGGAAATAGGGTCAAGCCTAAAGTTTTGCTGCCATTGATGGAACGTTGAAAATATGCATTAGTATATAGTAGGTTTCATTCATATTTGACAGGAGGAATTGGAGGCTGCTGGGAGACGCCAAATCTTTTCTGTGTCCTGTGCGGCACATAAGACGACTCATGAGTGGTATTCATGTTATCCAAAAACTACTTACCAATTCCAATAACTGTACTTTGCTGAAGGTGCCAAAGACATATTTTTCTGCCTTGTTACCTCAAGGAAGCTAACAGTGACCCAACAATTGCACTGCTTCGAGGCCAGGCCAGGCCGGTGGAAACACATACCAAGAAACTGCGCTTGGCACGTACTAGGACAGTGTTCTGCCATAAGCCATCAGTGTCGTCGAGGCCTGTGCCATATGTGCTATGGCTTAATGATAGGAGATAGTCTATGTGGTGAATTTTGTATAGACCAAGCACTTTTTCTTAATTAAAACAATCCTTGCAAACAAAGATGTCTTCCTAAGTGTGACACTCACAATATCTTATAATTCTCACTCAGAGACAAAATTCACCAACATACAATTAACCACACAGGGTGATGCAATAGCATTTACCTTGGTAGCTCATTTATAGTTTGGCCCTAGCCAAACTTTATGTTGAATATGGTACATGTTCCATTGGTCATACATGTGTTGTGCTCTTTCATTTACATGTGGTAAAGAACTTGTTCACCATACGAGACTGGTACCATATTATGACTATTTGTCTGATTATGTTAGAATAGTTAATATCAATTTCTTTGAATTGGCTAGGTGTTAAGGTTAGATGTTTCATTATTGAAGGTTCATTGAGTTTGCAGCTTCAGACATGAGCCACAAACATATGGCTGCTAAACAGCCACAAACAGATGGCTGCTAAATCACCAAACCTCGTAGTGCCTCAGTTCTGTGCAACAACCATTGAGAGTACCTTTTAATTAATATTTTGACTACCAGTGAAGTGTGGTCTCATGAAATGGTATGTTAAACAGAGCTCTTTAACACTTCATAGAAATTTGAAGTCTTGATTCTGTGGTATTGCAGACTCCTGATGCACATTTCAGCCGGAATGGTGGAGTGGTTACATGCCGCACCAAGAAGCTTTTGTTTAAAGCTGGGCATATGCCACCACATCAGGCATTGTTTTTTTTTTCTTTCGCTACACTCTTCCCCATACTTCAGAGTGACATTTGTCAATTCTTGTCAGTGTCAGTGTCAGATAGGATCTCACGGTGTGCCCGTATGGCCTGCAAAACACAAAACTTGACTTACTGATTTGTGCATCAGTGGCTTGTGATACTATGTAAGCACTGCCTCCTGTTTTAATGATCTAACAAGGAAGTCTCTTTGGTACATCAGAAGTAGCCCACAATTATGGGTTCATTTTGAACTAGTTGCTTTGAAGAATGATGCAAATAGAAAACTGTTGAAGGCAAGTACTGAAGAAAGTAAAACAACTGAGAAGATTTTGTGCCCTTACTGTTTCATTTGGCATGCTGTGTTGTGCGCCACTATTTCATAGAGTTAATTAAAAAGTATAAAGCATATTTAAGTCTTACCATTGTGTAATAAACCATTAGGCATCATTGATTGATTGAAGGCATTCAGAGCAAATATCATTGGCTATGAGCAATGCTGTGGGCTTGAAACTCGTGGATTCAAATTAAGTTCGATCTCCTGGGGATTCAAGTCTTCAAAATATCTGCAAAATTCATGGAGTGTGCATCCATTGAAGAGCCTGCTGTTGATATTTCTGTATCTTCCCAGCTATTCCACATTACACGTGAGTGAAAAGCAGCACCACCAGTCCTGTGTTCGGAGTGGAGGACATGACTAAGAACACAACACTGTAGAATAGTTTTGACATCTATAATTTAAGGTGTGGCTATGTTGCTAATTAGCTAATATTTAATGGTTTCTGTGGATAAGTTCTTAATGGGTGCATAAGTTCTCGATTGTCAATATTGTTGAAATTGTGTGCAGTGTACTAACTTCACTATATGGACATTCTATGGTGATGCATGTTGGAAGAACAGTTGTCTTGCATGGTTGCCAACACGATGCACTGAAAAATTTCAGTGCCACTGTGTTGGGTCTTGTGTTATGTTATCCCATGTTTAGTAGAAGCAACTGTATTGCCATGGTGCACATGAACTAGAGTGTAGATACACTGCTCGTGTGCTGACAGTCTTGAACTATTTTGTGTGCAATCTTGTCTGCTGCATTGTGATAACAGTCAGTGTTTGAACTGTATAGGATGTGTATTTTTAAATGTTGAATTGATGAATACCATCCCTAAAACGCGTATCTAGATTCTTGTTGCTGTTATGCATTACCTGGCTTGAACTTCTTGTTTATCAAGATAAAACAGCAAACTTCATTTATTTTTGTGGATGCATAAAGCTTTTCATGAGGTGTGAATGTATCATGTATGTATGCACACCATGGGACATTGATGTGAAGCTGTATTCCCATTAAAAATGGGTTCATTTAGAATTGGTCATTTTTAACAAGGCATTGTTACTGTAATTATAAAACACTGATAACAGATGACCTTATATATGGTTATTATGGCCTTTGTAACTGCCAATGCAGTGGATTACACACTTGTCTTGTTAGGTAATCATGGCTCTTATCTCATTGACATAGTAGCTGTAGACAACTGATCTTTTTGTGTTGAAATACTTGAAACACCAAGGTTACTGCAATAAAGGTTGGGACACAAGGTAAAACTTTCTTGCCATTTGTTTATGCATATGTGGTGCAAGGGTGTACTTGTTTTTGATTATATGATATCCAACATGCAGTGAAACCATACTGGTTCATGAAAAAAAAAATGTTCATTATATCTGCGTATTCATCCACACCACATGCAACGAATTCTTACACATTGTGGAAGCCGCTGCACAGCTATTAAAAAAAAATCTTTCTAGAAAAAAAAAAACTATTCTCGGTTTGTAGAACATTACTTGAGTGTAAACATTGCTTTACACTTCTATTCCTTGTATATCAGGCCAGTATGCATCTTGAACACAGTTGTGTACTTTTACCAGTCTGTGAAACCCTGCTGGCTATTTATAGAAGATATGCATTGCCTAGCATATCATAATTGTGTGGACGGTATCATGGTTTCGTATGAATATACAAAATCATTCACTACCACATCACATTTCTCCTAGGTTAGGAGGAATGGATAGTAAGTCTGCACCTAGCAAAGAAAGTTTACAAGACATGGGCTCAGCATCAAATCTAAATTTGTGTCTATGCCTGATGCTAATCGATTTAGTGGATTACATTGTGGATAAAAAAAAGCTACTGTAGTCTGATACATTAAGTTACTATGTAAGTTTAGGGACTGCTCCCAGGATAAGCAGCAATAAAGGTTTTTTCACAATTCTTGTATCTTGTAACCTTTTGTTAATGGGCATACTTTAGCTATGAGACACCTGCAAATTTAATTTGATGTCAGCATGAACTTTCCAGTGACAGCAGCAACAGTGTACTACACCAACTATGTGTGCTTCAGTTGCTTGAGGCCCAAGCCTTTGGGTTGGGGAGGCCGCCCCTCCCCCCCCCCCCCCCCCCCCACACACACACACACTCACAGTTTTTAAGGAGGCACTCGGTGGCCCTTTTGTAGCACTGCGCCACCCACTCAGCAAGAGCTGGAGTTGTTTATTTGCAGTAGTGCACTGTGTGGGGAAATTTGGACTCTCCAATTTTAGGGATAATTCAATTGTGGTTTTTCGGGTGACGCTAACTTCAGCAGTAACAGACGATATAGCAGATAGAACTGTGTAATGCCCGCATACTGTGTGACCATTCTATTCTGTGAACCACTAAATGCTCTCTCTCTCTCTCACACACACACGTGCATGCACGTACGCACACACACACACACACACACACACACAGGTCATTTCATATCATAGTTTTCTACAAAAACACTAGAGGGAACCCTGGCGGTGCGATAATTCAGCTGTCATGGGAATGATGGTTAGCTCATGGATCTGTCTAGTCTTTGTGCGTGCGGCTGCAAACATGCTGGTGGATTTGTTTATTGCTGTTTTGTAGGTTCAGTGACATGAGTGACATTACTATACTTACTTGTTATGCGACGAAGGCAGCGGCTGCTTTGCAAACTTTTCTGCAAGAGAGCATCAGACTGTCGCATTAACTAACATGATTTGCAATGATAAGGTACCATGCAGTTTGTTTCGGTCTTGAGTTTGTTGATGGCCACACATAGTATTTGCAGTGGTGTTTTACCTAACTTTGGAAATATTTCCGCTGCGTCTGGCGAACCTTATCGATGTGTTTTTGCTGTTTTTGCTTTTCTTTTGTATCAGGTGTGACAGAAACTGTAAGTGCGGGGCCGCTTTCACAGATAACGTAGATTCCCTGTGGCAAGGCTGTTCATATACCTTGTACTACAGCATTCCAGTTGCACTATCTGGTCAACTCAACGTCGACCAAACGTGCCAAGGTGGTGCACAGTTATCGTTCTTAGCAGATGCAGACTGTATGACAAGCAGACGCACCCACAGACGATGCTCAAAATGTTTGCTCAGATCAAGGCTCCGACGCAGTTTAACAGCACGGCTGTTTGATTTAACATATCATTGTTACGCAAAACCAACCACCAAACGCTGGGCGATACTGTGCTTCTGCTATGGCCTCACGCAGCGGCTTGAGTCACGTGGTTTGTAAAAATGCAGGGGAGCACTTACCCTGCACCTAAAGAAGTGAGCGATAACCTGTTTTTTTATATTTAGAAGAAGCACCTACCTTTTGCACACTTGAAAATATTAGAATGTCATTACAAAAGCAAAAATATTTATTTCAAATTAGAACACAATTTGAACACAAATTAGAACACAATACTTAAACCTTTATGGATGCTGCTGAATCTGGGCACAAGTAGAGAAGGCAACAGTGCCATTATTGCACAATATTGCTAAATTCCTGAGTGTTTGTATTTTTCTAATTGCGAAAAAGCAACAAGTACCTTTACACGTAAATAACTATTACACTCTTCCGTTTATTGCACCATATTTTGTTGTAAACGACCCATTTTTTAAAGTTGCAAGGCCGTGTGAAGCCAGAAGAACAAAGACTAGGCAAATCCATGTAACACTCGTCATTCCCATGCTGGCTGAACCGCCTTGTTTGAAACTCCCATGGACACTAGCACCACATTTATCTCTAGTATTTTGTAGGAAAGTCTGTGTTTCTGTATCAAGTGTAACAGCTTGTTTTTCAATGACCCCCTATCCCACTGAAAAAAATCCTTTTGTTACATCTGCACGTGGAAATTAAATATTTGAGGATCATTTCTCGGGAAAAAATTTTCTGGCACCGTGAGGGCGCTTCGAACTTCATGCTGAAAAGTGAAACTGTCGCGCAAATAAATTTGTACCAAATTATTCCTTTGCGGCATTGCTGTGAACAATTTTTTTTTTTCTTATTCCTATGGTGTTGGTCTTTACCACTTGTCTGGTCATCTTTTTCTCAATATACATTATTTTTAACCGTTACGAAACATTACAAAATATAGAAACACCAAATCTATTATGAGAAATACAATGACAGTTCCGACTTTGTAGTTTTGTGTAGTAAGCGATAAAAATATTGTGGTAACTTATAAGAGGAGGAACCTTGTAGATAATGACAAAGTTGGCAGAAATCGCACTTTGGCCCATATTGAGTCATCATTTTTGCAGTGTAGCAGTCCAACTAAAAATGTGACCTATAACTCGTGTAGTATGTAGTGTTGGTAATTCACACAAAACATTTGAAAAAAAAAATTTTTCCTTGTTTCGCCTTCACCGCACAGCATGTCAGCGTGGGTTTGGTGTAGCTGCTCTTTCACCATCACCCAAAGTGCCTTGCTGTGGTTACTCCAATTCATATGACTCTTCTCCACAGATTTGAGCAATCTGGATTCATACAACGTTGCGCTAAAATGCCAAAGGCACTAAAACGATATGACACTCCAATATGGCCGGGAAAGCTGTAGGCTGCACAGAAGGAAAGTGGTGCGCACATTGACAGTTCCTTCTTTGGGATTCAAGACGGCAGAACATAGTCCAAGTCAATTCTTTCAGGATACATTTCATGGTAGAATTGAAAATTTAGCAGAGGGGAATTCCTATAAAGATATGCTTATCTACAAAACGGCACCTTTTAAAGTAATTACTGTTAAATAGGGGAATTCACGGACTGGTGCCACTTGAGTTCATGTGCTCCTTTCTAACGAATTCAAATGCTGTGCGAGGCTTTTCTTCGAAGTACGGTATTGCAGGAATATGCACCTCATATTGTGCAGAAGAATTAGCCTTTAATAAAATGTGGTCTTCCGTATTGGAACTCCCTTTTTATGAATGGTCTCATATCACTTTATGGTCCCATCTGGAACATAAGCTTGTTTTACATTTCTAATTAAGACAATTTTATCCTTTCTAATCAAACAATCAACTACATCACATGAAAGAGCTATCAATCAATTATTCCTTGACACTTCAATGTGCTGGACTGCTACAGCCATATTCGAATGGCATTTTTTTGTAAGAAAACGCTTGTATTTTGCCACTGGCAATTCACTATGTGACGGCATGCCTATCATCTGTAACATGCTAATATTAATGAGAAGGCACCATGAGTACAATGAAAAATTAATTCATAGTCTTGTGCTATACTACTTAAGATGAGGCAAAGAATATAACAGGCGTGGAAATTCACTTGTCGAACATATTAACGTTTTACTCAGCAAAAAGAACTGAAACAAAAAACTAGGTCGCCTCAGCAGGCACTTGGCCTCAGAAATCCAAGTCATAGGCTGATGCATTCAACACATATTGAGATGCAGTACCGTGAAAGCATTTCAGTTACAAAATGAGTAGTGCAAAGTGGGCTGTGAATTTCCATTTGCGTTTTCTAACAGGGCTGTGCACTCAATGCATGCAAGGGACCTGAGGTAATTTCAGTCATATGCCTCCTTTATCGTGCCTCACCCAATCCAACACCTACTCGAGAGTTGAACCACTTCTGTCACTGAATATGATGTAACACCAGCATGCATAAAAGTGGGCAAGAACGGCCTAAAGCGATGTAATTTCCCTGTGAATTTTGTGGTAGTCTCAGTGCAGAACATCAAGACCAGCTGTAGGCTTCTGTGTGCAACACAGAAGACTAGAAGCTTTTAAGCGGAGAGTGAAAAAACGTGTGAAATAATGCGAGGGTTGCAATTCGTCACCCTTTTGCAAATATTGCAATGGGCATAAATTCCCTGTATAAAATAACCACCACTCTTCAATTAGGTTTCAGTGCCTGGCTGTTCTGGTGCAAAATGTAAGTGCAGTTTTGTTAATTAGTGCTCAGCATCAGCATGCCATATAAAAGCGATTCCGCAAGAAGTTCAAAAATGTCTGTTTTCATGCATTTATGAGGTTTTTGGACACATTTCCTGAAACACCCTGTATATGAGCCTGTGTGAACATGCCCACTAAATGTTGATCGCCACATTTTGAGCCCCCTCCTTTCCAGTGAAGGTAGACTATAAGCCCTGGACAGGTAACTATGAATCTCCTATGATGTCAATTTGACTTATTTTCTATGACAGCTATTAGTAGGAGTGCTACCTTGCATTGTTCTGCAATTAGTAGGGCTTGTAGCTTAGCAGTTTAGGCACGTGCATACTAGCGGAAAAACGTACGTGGCGCACCGCCGGCGGAAAAGCGCAAGCCTCCGAGGCAGCCGCGCGTCAGGATTTTCATGCCGCGAGAGCTATCGCTCCTTGCGTGGTTTCTCACGGCGCGCCGCGCGCCGCCGTGGAGGAGACCAATCAGAGCGTCCCAGCCCGTGGTGTACGCGCTCCATCGCGGAGTCATGCGGACCCGCCCGGAGGCTCGTTTCGTACGCGTGCGGTGGCTCGCTTGCCTCTCACGCTCATTCGCCCGAAGGAGGCGGGATTTCGCGGGGCTGCTGCCGCGGTTCGCCGCAAGCAGTGTGGCCGTGTCGCTGCCGAAGCATTTCTCCACCGGCGGCGCGCCGTGCACGTTTTTCTGCTAGTGTGCATGGGCCTTTACTGTTAGTTTTCTTCGCTATTCACTTTGTTAATTTTTTCAATTCCACTGTGCACAGTGATTTTGAATAGTGTGTTTTTAAGGTGTCACTGTGCCGCGCGAGCACACTCTGCACTCTGCAGAGTGTGTGGTAGGTATGGATCATTTTATTTTGAATTTAAGTGGTCAAACTTGAGGGTCATATACCATCTGAATGCCATAAATCTGTAGACTGAAATTAAAAAAAAAAAAGAAACGGCCCAAAGTACGCACACAGAAAATTGAAGAAGACAGGATAGAGGATGGCCTACCAGTAAGACCAGACTACCAGTAAGACAGGATACCTGCCTCTCTCCTGTGTGCATCCAGGAAATTGAAGAAGACAGGATAGAGGCTGGCCTACCAGTAAGAGCGGCGTACCAGTAAGACAGGATACCAGCCTCTATCTTGTCTTCTTCATTTTCCTGTGTGCGTCCTTTTTGGCTGGTTTTTTTCGAAATTGCAATGAACCAACTAGCCCAACAGCGTGTCTTACTGTAAACTGAAGTCTGATGCTGCACAAAGTTCTACCTTTAATACAAATTCACAAATTCCCTCTTGGATGATATGTCCCCTTCCTATAATTTCCATGCCAATGATAAGTTTTAGCTTCAGCAGCAGTGCAACACATTATCTGCTCTTTATCTGCTTGTGTTCTCTTTGTCAAGGAATAATGCCACAATTGTTTTTAGCCAATGTTTCAAAAAGGAGGTTCACAGTGATAGCCTTATTCCACAGATTTCATAAATAGTGTGCATGCATGCACACACGCACACACATATTCTTTCAACATGTTGGATGCCTCTTGGCAGCTACTGCATTAACTATTACCTGTTCAGTGCATAGGTGGCTCAAGCAAGGGCTAGAACACTGGCCACTGTTTCATAGAAACGTCCTTCAAGACAGTGCTTCTTATCACTTTATCAGTAGGCAGGGTGACGTTACATGCCGGTTATTAATGAGATCAGTTGGCTGCAAGTGGGGGAAAGGAAAGGCATCACTACAAAATAGCAGCCCTGCTGTTGCTGGAAGAAGTAGTGACACTTAAAATAGTGTTCAAGGCTAAAGTTGAAGCCTGCAATCTTTCACTTTGGAATGATATGACTAAACGAACCACGTCTTACATCACAATGTCTGATCACCTTTATTCACAGGAATTTCTCTCCAAAATACACGTAACCCAAACAGGATTGGTTAACGAGTGTTCATTCCCAGAACATTCTTCAGCTGCGGAAAAAAGAAAAAGATATGTTAGTGTACTATTGCTGCGAAAATGTGTCTTTATAAGAATGCACTGACGATGACACCTGTAGCATTGTATAACATTTGTAAAAATTTAATGGTGCGGCCCAGCAAGGTCCATAAAAGCACTTCAATTAGTTAAATGGTTTGGCTAAAGAGCAACAAAATTTTTCATTCTTAATGAATTTTATTCATGGGATACAGCTTTAAAACTGCAGTGGGTTATGAGAGACATGGTGGCAGAGGAGACAGTACTAATTTCAACCATCTGGGGTTATTTAACATTGGTCAATAGTCAAGTACTAAAGAATTGTTATATTCTATTCCCCGACAAAAATGCTGCCACTGTATACATTCGTAATCAAACCTGCAATCATGCTCAGTACCAAAATGCTATAGCTGTGGCATGTAAACGTAGCCTTTGCTTCAACTACAGCCATATTAGCTGTATGATGAATGAAAGGAGTGAATTGAGGGGACTGTTTCATTGTTAGACACAACCTAATCAAGCCACAAAAAGCATACATGGCATTAATTATAGTATTTAAGTGAACTGTAGTAATTATGATGTAAATGGGAAATTAATTGGACAAAAGAATCAATTCCAGAAGGGAGCCAATGCACAACCTTCAAATTACACCTAATTACTGGACTTCAATTAAAAATATAAATAACATCCCCTACACATTCCCCAGCTTCATTACATTGAGATTAACCATAACACAGCATATGTACATGGGGGTGGTTTGATTACAGCAACTTAATAGCATGAACTCTTCCTGCAAAAACAAATTCTATGTATAATATCTCCTCACCCTCTCTCTCTCTCTCTCTCTCTCTCTCTCTCTCTCTATATATATATATATATATATATATATATATATATATATATATATATATATATATATATATATATATATATATATATATAAGACTGTATATGCAAAAATAGCTTAGGTTGCCGCTAGTTTATAACAGAATTGACGATGCGCCTCTTAGAGAACGACGGTTTATCAAGTCAACGTTTCGGTCGGGCTCCGACCGAAACGTTGACTTAATAAACCGTCGTTCTCTAAGAGGCGCATCGTCAATTCTGTTATATATATATATATATATATTGACACGTGCGGTTGGTTTCGTGAACGCCGTTATCACCTTCCTGTTAATCGCACGCTTGCTTTGGTTGTTTGCGGCGAGCGGTTATCACTTTCAGTTATGCCCAACAAGTTCGCCTGACAGTATCATTTTCCCAATGGTGGGTGGCAGTGGAACTGCCACCCACTACTCCAACTGGGCCCTTTTATGCTTGATATGCATGCTAGAATAATGAAAACAGGCATTTGTACACATGTAAGAGCTCCCAGAAGTGGATGAGACCAGAAATACTCAGAAAATTTTTAGTTTTTGTGGGAACATCTATTTTTCGCCGCAGAGTGTCCATCTCGAGCCTTCCCCTGCTTGCAAAATGTTGACTGTTCAACAATTTCTGGGGAGAACCATGTTATATAATATATATGAGTGACAAGAAAGCACAGACGTGTAACAATTCCATACTAATGTTGTGGCAGGGGACCAGCCCGGCCCCGGCTGATACATTAGTAGGAAATCTTTGCATGTGCTTTATTTTATTTCTTATCCTACATTGTCCTCGTGAGAAACACCAGTTAATATGCATTCAGAACCCTTGGATACAGAGTTGAGATAGAGTCCGGTACTACTAGGACACCCTTACATTCATCCCTTGGGCTTGTGTCAAGCCATCTGTTGGCAATGACAATGTACACTCTCCCGACACCCTTTTTCCGCTCTTACTTATACACCTCCCTTGGTCCAGCTGAATGACTACACTGTCGCGGCCATTCCATCCTTCTGTATCTCCTCTGGCAGTGCCAGACAATTTCCAATGTGCCGCCCAATCCAAACCCTACCATCGTCTCCTAGGAACAGCATCTGACAGACGTGACAGCGACTGGTCAGCAATGGCTGGTTTAGCAAGCTAAGGCATTGGATGCTACCTATTGTGCCTGGTCGAAGGGCTTCACCTGGAGAACAGTTGCTCTTTAGGAACATAATAAAGTTTAATGATTCATTCACAGTGCCCTGACATTCTGCAGATGGCATAACATTCATATGCTCTACTCCACTTGCACATTTCAGCTGTTAGTGGCAAGTCTATATGTACGAATCATAATCACTGCCTGCTGGAAATTATGTGTAGCTACTGCTGCGATAAAAATGACAGGTAAAGGGTATTATCAGAGTTTAAAGTCGGGAGCCCAGGAGAGGCCGGCGCCCTTTCAATATGTCAGCTGCAGTACTGTGGCACCATTTGAGAAGTGGTGGAGCAGAATTTTTTGTGAGTATAATGCCTTGGGCAGAAAAATTCTTACTCTCCTATTTCCTGAACACTGACTTTATGGCGACCGTTCGGTTGGTGGTGCATGAGCAAAACTGGAAAACATGTTTCATCATACTGTTGCATGCATTGCTCCAAAACACTGTTCGAGAAAGCTTTTGGCATAGCATACTGTTTCACTAGGCACTTGAGTGCGAAGCTGCCTGCCAGGTTAGCAGTTAATATCCATTAATTTAGTTGAACATTACAATTAGAGCTGTGCGAAGAGAAAAATTCTAAATACAAAGTGAATTTGAATGTTTATGTTCAAGTGTGAATCGAATAGAATATTTTTCAAATAATTTTCGAATATTCTTTTTAATAATACCATGTCAAATTATGAAAAAAATGTGCTGCTAAACATGGGCAAAAGTGATTCATTGCATGACTAGCGTACTCCCAATGTGATTCCAAAGTCCTGAAGAACAGTCCAATGGAGAACTGTGCAACAGAAAGCTGAGCTAACTTCACCGCAGTACACGAGTGTTAGCTTCGCCGCAGTGCAGGGGTGTTAGCTTCACCGCAGTGCGGGGGTGTTAACTTCGCCGCAGTACACAAGTGTTAACGTTGCTACAACACACGTGTATTAACTTCGCCGCAAGACACGGGCGTTGGCATCCCTGCAGTACATGTTAGCTCTGCCGCTGTGCATGTGTTAGTTTCGCCGCAGTTCACAGGTGTTATGCGGCAAAGAGTACATGCGGGAATGGGCCATTTGTCACGAGACGTAAGATTTTTTTACCCTTAATTACCAACTTCGAATAGTTCGAATAGTAAAAGTTACACGTGAATTGAATAGCAAACGCTATTGGAAAATTATTCGCAATTTCGAATATTCGCACACACCTAATTAATTACAAGTGAACACCAAGCACACATGGTTTTGCATATTTCTTTAGGTATGTAGGCATGAAAATATGATATGGAGTTCTCATGCATGAGGGTCTCAATGCATTATTCCGTGTTCCTGACTTTGTTCTGTTAACAGGTGGGCTACTAAATGCCTGCTCTGCCACATGAGAAATTAACATGCTACATATATATATAGCATGTATGTGCCTCCCTCTCACCCCCCCAATGCAGGGAGACATCAAGCCCTGGGTACTATGGATCGTCACTAATTCTTGTCAGCAGAGATGCTCGAAAAAGCTTTTGTAGGGAGAGGTTTCTAGTCCAGTTCTCTTACCACTCCAGGCCATTTGTAAATAGACCTTTGCAATACATGCATTACACATATGCTTGTTCATCCGTTATGTTCTTCAAATTAAGCAGCCTTTTTTACTTTAATTTCTATAAAAAAGCTCATTCCCCCCCCCCCCCCCCCCCTTCAAATATATTGCTACAGGCGAAGATTCAATGTTTATCTTCAATGATATATTTTTACACCAAGCTTAACAATGTTATTTTTTTTTTGTGAACACCTCAAGCACTAATTCTGTATATGATAAGTTATAATTAACTTTAGATGTAGAACCTCTATTTATTCCCTCCTCCCAAAAGAGCAGGAAGGCATTGTACTCTGGCTATTTTCATTACGTCCTTACGCATTTGTGTATACGTAATAAATAATGACCCCTTAGTAAAAGTAGGTCATTCGGTCATGTATCACGCAAGCAATTGTTGCATATTGTAATGTTTCCGCAGCTGTGACAACGTGTTGACATCTGTGGCATAGTGAGTGTTTCCAATGACAACTTCAACGTTTTACCTGTAATGTGCTAGTATAAAGCACATTGTTTTGGCCTGACACTGGTGAGGCTGTGGGGGTGCTGCTTCATCAGCAGCCATCCCTGAACAGTTGTGTCACACCCATAGAGAACTAGGCCTGAGATGTGGTTTCAGTGGCACCCAGGAGGCCGCACCGTGTGTGTTGTATGTAGCGGCTGTTCATGTGTGTACATAACCTGCTAGCTACAATGGGCCAATTTTGAGTACTTGCAAGTTAAATTCCTAGATAACCAGTAGTGCACAGTGGCATAGCCAGAGGGGAGGTCTGGGGGTGTCATCCCCCACCCCCTCCCCTTCTCCTTCGCTTGCCGTTGCAATAAAAAGTTGTGAAGTGCATCCAATACAGTAAAGAATGAGTGCTGGATTTAAGGGAAACATGAATGTTAGACAAACCGAAGGTCAGGGCCAGATTAGTGTTTAATGCTTCAGGAGGAGGGGCGCGAAGGTCATAATCGAGCTTTCGTTTATAAAGAAAGGTAAGATCAAGGGGAAAACAGGAAAGATCGCAACATAAATGACACTTTTTGTGTTCATTCGACACTGCTAAAGTGACAAAAAAACCTTGAAAATTTGCCAATATTCTAAATGCATACAGTTGCTCTCTTCTGTGATGCAAGGGATGGTACAAGGGATACTGGGGCAAAGTTAATTTAGGTGCGTGGCCCTGCCATATTTTGCTGGAATCTGTCTTCTGGTAAGCCCAATTCGCCTCATGCCATGCCACCACACTATACAGGGCATTTCAGAAGATGTGTCCAAAAAGTATTCAGCTTTCGCTAGGTCGCGCAAGGGCAGATAACAGCGAAGCTGGCCGAGAGTTTACTGAAACAGGTCACTTGATAGACATATGGTGTTTTGGCAGGACCATGTCACATGACATTGTGTTACTTGATTTTGGGTGATCACGTGACGTGTTCATGCCAAAATCACGCAACGCAATTTGATGCAACACTTCCCCAATATCATGTAATGAAATTTCACGTGACATGTTCTTGTCCAAACCACGTAATGCAATGTCGCATGACATGTTCTTGCCCCAATCACATAACACAATGTCACCAAGACATGTTTACGCCAGAATCACATGTTTCCACTAAAATCACATAACGAAATGTCATGTGACAGGTTCTTCCAAAATCAAGTAACAAAGCATCACATGACATGTTCTTGCCCAAATCACATCATGAAATGTTACATGGCATGTTGCCAGCAAAATCACGTAACGAAATGTCACATGGTATTGCATGATGCTTCACAAACTGCAGCTAACTAAAACAGCTTTGCTGTTAAAAGTGGCATGACAGATTTTTTACGGCTAGCTTAAGCAGCTTCGCCGCTAAAAATCTTACCTTACAAAAAAGCAGTGGTATGAGCAAAATACTTTTCTGGAGGTGGTGGGCAGTTTTTATATGCTATGACATACAAATACACACATAACATTATATTTTATTTCCTTTCAGAAAACAACTACAGTACACCTTGATGGAACTGTGGGAAGGAATTGTTTTCACTTGTTTCAAATAGCATTTGCTACACATTTGTGCATGTGTGTTGGTCATTGCAGCAACATGTGGCAATTCGTAAGGTAATTTTTCCAACCTCTAATGTATGGCACCTCTTTTCTCCATGTGGAAAGTCAGATTGAACAATTAGACAAGTTGGTGATACATGATCTAGGTATACTGTGCCAAAGAAAACAAGGACAATGAGAAAGACAGAGAGACACAAGCACTTGTGTTCTTACCCCTACCTGACTTTCCACGATCTAGGTATACTGCATCGAAGCAAACAAGGACAATGAAAAAGACAGAGACAAGTGCCTGTCTCTGTCTTTTCTGTTGTCCTTGTTTGCTTCGATACAGTACACCTAGACCGTGGAAAGTCAGGTGCTTGTCTCTTGTCCTTTTCATCATCCTTATTTGCTTAGATGTGGTATATCTAGATCGTGGAAAGTATCGCAATGTATGGCACACTTGACTCAAGGAATATACTGTATTTACCCGCGTAATTTGCGCCCTCGTGTAATTTGTGCACCCCTGATATTTAGCCAGCTTTACAAAAAAAAAATTCCTCGCATATTTTGTGCTCCCCGTCCCACCCGAGCCAGCTCACCGGCACGCTCACACGGACAGAGTTTGGACAGCCATGCGGCTGCACCCCTCGCTGCGCAGGCGTGCGCAGTCATACGCAAAAGGGGCTGCGAGTGCGATGTCCCTTTTTCCGATTCTTTTCTCCGGAAGCCCCTGGAGCCCAAAGTACGGTTGCTAGAATAAAATCACGCGAGTGGGGGCGACAAAAATGGCTGAAGCAGAGATAAAACGAGCCCTGGGGCACATGCGATAACATCACCCCGATTGGGACATCTGCCGTCGAAGCAGAGAGGAAATACCCTGCTGTCTTCAACGAGCATGAAAAGACGCGAGGGGGGGTCGCTCGTCTGCAGAGATAGCGCTGGCGCGTGCGCTATCTTGGCAGCCATCAGCGGGTGGCTCGTAAACTCTTCTATGTGCTGCGTTATCAACACAAAGAGACTGCGAAAAGCGTCCCTAGAGCAGACGTATTATTTTACACCAGCGTTTTGGTGCGTTACGTGTGGTCGTATCCAAAAGAGTTACCATATACCGCGCGTGCTACATTACACATTATTTCGAATGTGTTTGCGAAATCTCCGCGTAATTTGCGCACCCCCTTTTTGGAGCTCTAAAATCCCGAAAGAAAAGTGCGCAAATCACGCGAGTAAATATGGTAGTTCCTTTAAATGGCATTTCAAGCTTTCCCAAGAGTGCCGGAAAAACTAAGAAGCGAAAAAAATAGCTTTTTCTGCTGCTCAGAATTTCCTGAAATCTTGCATCTCCTGGTATAAAATTGTGGATTGTGCTTTGAAAAATTGTATATATCAATGTACCTTCTTGTTTAAGAAAAAGGGCCATCAAGTATGGAGTATTGAACTATGGACATCAGTGATACCATTTCATACTTTCTCAAAAAAATGTAAATGCAAGTTTTGTGTTTAAGCTCATTCGTGGCGATGACTGATCAAGCAAATACACTGAGCGCACTAAGATAGAAACTACTCATTAAAGTGTCAGTAATCCAATTTTTATGCATGAGCAGGAATGAAACAATGCATGTATGTGAGTGGATATACTTTAGGATGGCTGCCGCTGAGTGAAAAGGTAAAGAAAGTATGGGAAGCTGTTTTTATCAGAGGAGAGTACACATTGCGATGGCAAATATGTGACTCACTCAAGTTAATTTTCCAGTATCGTCACAGACTATTGTGGGTTCCAAGTAAGGGTGTGCGGAACATTCGAGTGTTTTGAATATTCATTAAATATTACATTTTCAATATTTGTATTCAATTCAGAACTGAGGTACTTGAAATTTACTAATATTTGAAGTGATTGAAATGTTTGGAAAGGTCAGATATGTGATCTATTCATCTTGCAAAAATAACTGATCTTCCGTGTTTACGTAGAGTGCCGAGACTAGCAATGCCTATGCGGGTAAGCATTAGTAGTGTATGCAGGTGTGATGGCCGCCAACAATGAGTGCGCCACACATACGATTTGTTGTCGCCAAGATGCTCTGTCACGGCAAACATCTTAAACTACGTGCTCGGCAGTGCTGTTGACGTGCACGTAACTGTGCCAGTGTTCTGCATGCTTTTCGCAGGCAATCAAAATGTGCTGCCCTGCCATTCGCAGCTGCCTCCTTGCCTCTGTGGAACACAGTCCAATGCAAAAATGTGCTGCCCTGCCATTCGCAGCTGCCTCCTTGCCTCTGTGGAACACAGTCCAATGCCCTGACAATGCAAAACTAATATCCCTTATGATAGCTTTTAGTCCACAGTGCATCCGTGGTCATTGGAGTTGCGGTAGCCTTACTTCGTGCCACTGGACTTGACGGATGACTTCAGAGTGGCCCCACTACATGACGTGACCCTGTACATATGCACCTCCTTATTCCACCATCATCATTCATCACTCTTTTTCTTCCCATTTCCCCTTCCCCAGCGTAGAGTAGCAGGTCAGAGCAAATTACTGCTCAGGCTGACCCCCCTCTCTGCCTTTCTGTAAAAAAATTAACACCATCTTCCCAAAGGGAACCCTGATGGGATGCGAAGCAGCAGTGTTGCGCACGGGTGGCGTCACGGGTTGAACGGAGCTAACGCGGGTGCTTCGCATCCTATCAGGGTTCCCTTTGGGAAGATGGTGTTAATTTTTTGTCGGTCGCGGTAGCGGAGCGAGCGGTGGTAGCGGCAGGTGTTGCGGGCAAACGGACGCGGCGGCAGCTGCGGCGAGCGCGCGGCAGGCGAGGGAGAGAGTGACGTCAACGCGCAGCTGCGGCGTGACCTACTTGGCACCGCTCCAACACCTGCGGCGAGGGCAGCGCGTTGCCCTCGCCCTCGCCGTACGGACGCACAAAGGGCGTTACACAGGCTAGTCAAAGAGCTGCTTTGCATCTAATAAACCTCTCTCTCTCCCTTTAGTATTTGTTACAACTTGCTTCACGCTGCAATATTTTACCAATACAGTTACAGCATGACAAGGTAGTCTAGACAGTGTGTTCCTGATGGTAATATACATTGTGCTGAAAATTTATTAATGCATTTTCTTAATGTAATTATGCATTTGATATGTTATCATTACTAAAAGCATATTTGTGTTTTGATATTCAACATTCACAGCTAGATCTTCATATTTGATTTGTATACAAAAACTTTGGCATTCGCACACATGCAGTCGTCAGCAAAGTGAACACTCCAACAGCCCAAAGCGATGTATTGATGCAATGGCACAATTGCAATGGGAGCCGTCGGGTGATGGTTGACGCAAATGCATTGTGTTGGTATGACACCGCGGGCAATGCTGCTCCTTCTATAGGTCGAATTAAAGGGCAACTCCGGCGGTTTTTCCATCGCATTTTGATATCGCTGTTTTCTAATAGCACTAATAGCCCTGAAGCAGCCAGAATCAGTCAGTTTGCTCAGAAACTCTCCAATAATATTAAATAACCGAATGAAAAGTGCACTCAAACTGAAACCGAAATGGGCAGATGCTTCGTGCAGCGTATGCAATGACGACACAGCCTCCCTGTCATCAGAAATATGAAGCTGGTGCCAAAAAAAATGAAAGTGGCGATGTCATCCAATGGTACATTGAGCTGCTCTGAACTTGACAGCGACGATTAGCACTCTGAAGTATGAAGTATCGCCGTTTTGCTTTCGACAGCCCGCTTGCTCGGGTAGGCAGCATTGCAGGCAATGATGTCAAAAACACAGGGTGGCTTGCGTGGAAATCTGCTAAAAATCTTAAAAATTCATTTTCAGAAAAACTAAATGACTTGCAACCGCCTGGCTTGGTATAAGTTATTGCAGTACCGAGGAGAACACATACTGAAAATTTCGTTGAGATCAGTGGCAAATGAGAAATCGCCGGATTGCCCTTTAAAGCTCTGACAGCTTGTAGGTCTCATAATGCTGGCATGATAACAATAAATTGTGGTTCAGTTAAAGGAGTACTGAGACGATTTTGAGGCGTAGTAAAAGGGGCATTTTTCATGTTCTTGGTGTGCATCATTAATGCTCTCCACATACCAGAGCCAGGAAAACATGTATAAAGTATATTAATTTGATTTTCAAGTTTTTGTCAGCCAGTATCCGCAAACCAGCCCTGTAGCAATGGATAATACGATGACATTTGATTGATTGATATTTGGTTTTTATTGGCGCAAGGGCCAAATGTGGCCAAAGAGTGCCATTAAAAGTAAAATGAGGTCAGCAATGATCAATGTAAGATGCAGGGTGTAGAGTGGCTGTAAAGGGGCCTAAAACCAAATCGCTGTATGGTAGCGTAAAAGATATATCACATAAAAATATGGCAATGAAGTGTGGGCTGGTCTATGGCTACCGAAGCATATGACTGGTGATAATGATGCTCGAACTCGGTAGCATAAAATTAGCACGTATGCCTCCTCAGAGCCTTTGCGTCCAAAGGCAGGGAGACTGGTGCTTTCCTCAAGTAATGTACCGTAGCAGTAACCTCCCCTTGGAGGCCGTGCTACGGATGTCCAGGGAAAATTATATTAAAACTATGTAAATCATTTAAAAATCCGAAGAGTAACTCATGTGTAAAAAGTGGTTCTTTGCCTAGGAACATAGATGGGTGCAATGGGAGATGCTCTTGGAATGCCGATGGGAAATGTTTTTTCCTGAGGTCGTCCAACTGAGCACATTGCACGAGGATATGGAACACACTCATTGGCTCACCACATCGGTCGCACATCGGTGGGTCACCATCGGACAGGAGGTATGAATGCGTACTGTGTGTGTGTCCGATTCTAAGTCTACATAGTTTTACTTGTGTACGTCGTGTTTGTGATGCTATCGACCAATTCCCTATGTGTGGCTTGATGGTGTGTAACTTGTTATGCGTTTGTTTGTCCCACAATGTCTGACATTTGAATGCAGTGATGACAATGTTGACAATGAATGACACTGAATGAAACAGTGAATGACAATGATGAAATTTGAATGCAGTCACTTAGAAGTAGCTGAAACCGCTGTCAGTATCGCTGGACAACAAGCAAATCATCATTTGCATGCACCAAGTGTCACTGACACCAGCTGATCGAATTTCTGTGACTCCGTCACGAAGTGCTGTTCCCACATGACCTGGCCCTTCATCCGACAGCGTTGGCATGTGATTATGATACTGCCCCCTTGAAATCGAAACGAAAAGTGGGTTTTAAGGTAGCTGTGTTATAAATAGACTGATTGCATTCCAAGGCACTGCAATACTCTTTTTAGGGTTCTCAACATCACTGCTTTTATTTAGAGCAACAATGTGACAATGTTTAAAGTTTGTGGCAGTACTCCTTTAAGGAAAAAATGCTATTTTCTGGGGCCTTTGCGGGAACATGGCTCACCGTCCGTAGGTGTGGGGGAAAGAGAATGAAAGAGTACAAAGGACAGAAACGCTGTAGTGGAAAGGTTCTGAAATATTTAACACTCTTCAATGTGCACTGACATCGCACAGTACAAGGGCCTTTAGCATTTTCATCTCCATCAGAAATGCGACTACCGTGGTCGGAATTGAACCCGTGCTCTTCACATCCGCAGTCAAGTATCTTAACCACCAGACCACTGCAACATAGCACTGACAGAGTACTTCTCTTCAACCGTGTTGTACTTTATCTATCGTTGTTCTCTGCCTTTTGCTTGTAAATATTTATAACCATTTCCTTTTTTCACATCACGATTTCTGTTTCGATATGCTACAATGTGATGTGACATTCGTGACATTGCTGCAGTGCACTCTGTTTTTGTTCAATGTTCATGTAATATTCTCTGTACCTTCATTTGCACCTGTGTTTGAAAACTCTGCAATTTGCTTTTCCATTCATTCTGTACTCCCCCTGACTGCAATCATAAAGAGGCACTTTGGGTAAGTAAATAACTAAATAAGTAAATAAATAAGTGATGATGCCTACTCAAAACAGGAAACAGTGGGTGGTACTCCCCGCTTCTCCAGTGAGGCCCCACCCAAAAAAATTTGTGAAGCTTGCACTAGCAGTGCAACGTTAGCGAAGCTGATAGGTAGGGCACTTGGCTGGTCTGGATTTGTCTCTGGCATGCCCGCATTTCGTTGTAGTCTGAGGCTTCAAGAAATGCCTCTCAAGGCCCAGCGAACGCATCTCAAGGTTTCGCACCAAGCTCAATGCAAAGACGTTTGCATCGAACCACAGATGGTGGAAGACTCTGCACGCGTGGCCTAGGCTTGACGCCGTCTCACCCATTCGCTATATATGCTACATTATGCATTTGTGCACAGCTATGTACCACGAGAAGGTGCAAAGCTATGCTTAAACGTATAGCTTTGCGAGGTGGTGTGCACTGTATAAACTGATGCATACTCTCTTTGCCTTCTTCTACTTCTGCCTGTACGTGGAACATGTGCGCCTGCCAGCTGCAGTTTTGCCAGTGCAGTAGCGGGCTGAGGGCGTAAGTGCAACAGAAGAAATAAGTGTACATGCGAACACCACACATTGGGCATTGCATAGAAGAAGCGCATGTGCACTCTTAGAGACCAGAACTAGTGAGGATGATAGTTTTATGATATGTGGTCCACTTTATGGCAAGCAAGAACAGTTGGGCTGTTAAAAATATTTTTAGCTACACAACTGGTGGTGCAAGTGTCCCTTCACCTAGCATTTTTGTTGGTGACTGCCACTGTATGCTTGACTAGATTTGGCTATTACTTCCAAAATCACTGAAACCTGGTCAACAGTGACTATAAGCATATGCTTAGCCTTTAGCACAAAGGAACACAGAACCCTAAAGAATGCACGAGAATACAAGTCTTTATTCTAGAAAAAGGCTGCTGGTGGAAATTCGTTGCCTGCTTGCTACAGGTAAAACTTATAGCAGTTCTAATGAAGTAACCAATTTTTTTTAGATGACAAAACTTGTGTACTATTCTCTGCCCTCTCTCTAGACACCGAGAATCTTTTATTCTTTACCATATAAAAAGCTATTTGAATGCATCGAGAATGCTACTGACAACCATGGCATAGTAAGCTTCTAGAAAGAAATTACCCTAACCAAACCACTAACTAGTTCTTAGAACTTCTGAAGTTTCATCTTCCATGTTTGCCACTTGTGGTGACCTAACGTTTATTGTGAAGAAACGGGCAGATGCCTTAATGATCATGTACGAGAGCACTCTAACAATACTTTCAAACTAGCAATGATGAATAGTAGTGCCACACAATGAATACACTGTGGCTGTAAACCCTTGTTTAAAGTACAAGAGTGGTAGCCAGATATTCTGATCCAAGAGAAACTGTGACGCATTTGAAATGAACAGAAACAAAAGTTGTGTGAGCTGTCCATCTGTTGTGTTGTTAGAAAAGTATATACAGTTTTTGTCCCAGCAGCAGTGGTTTGGGATGCTGTTCAGCAGTCAGTGACGCAATGGTGATGTTGACTCTCTCCTTCTTTAAAGGGCAACTCCAGCGATTTTTCAGTGTGCACTGATCTCAGTGACATTTTCACTATGTATTCTCGTCGACACTGTAATAATATATGCCAAACCAGGTGGTTGCAAGTTATTTAGTTTTCTTGGAAATGAATTTTAAAATTTTTTAGCAGATTCCCCTGCGGGCCACCCTGTGTTTATGACGTCATCACCTTCAATGCTGCCTACGCGAGCATGCGGGACTTCAAAAGCAAAACTGCGGTACTTCAGCGTTCAAATCGTCACTGTAAAGTTCAGAAAAGCTGGCATAACTCAATACGTCATTGGATGACCTCACCACTGTTACTTTTCTCCATATTTCTGATGGCGGGGAGGCTGTGACGTCATCGCATACGCTGCAAGAAGAGTCTACCCGTTTTGGTTTCAGTTTGAACACGCCTTTTGGTCGGTTATTTAAAATTATTGATGCGTTTCTGAGCAAACTGAACCACCCTGGCTGCTACAGGACTATCAGTACTATTAGAAAACATCGATATCAGAACATGGTGAAAAAACCGCCGGAGTTGCCCTTTAACTTTAGTGTGGTATATATGCTGCGGCCATGTGCAGTAAGCTTCTACCTGTTAGTTCAGTGCTGTGTCCCCATGTCTTATTTCATGTTCTGTGTTTCTTTGCGCTATAACCTAAAGATGTACAGTACCAATTAGGTAGCCCAACAGCCAGTTTTGCTATAGATATATTCAAGGATGAAACTTACCGTCGCAAATCCCAATTCGGCCACATCCTTTGCAGTGCCACTGACTTGGTTCATCTATTGTTGACAAAAGTTCGACATTTAACCAATGTAAAATACCTTAATTTGACATGCAGGTGATCTGAAAGCCATTAGCAAAAACCCAAAGACAGAACTTCAAGAAAAAAAAAATAAAGAAAACACTGTGGCCAAAGCAACTTTCCATTCTTAAAAACATCACTTTTCATAATAAAATTTCCAGTAAACTGGGCAGTTAGTAAATGAACAACACGAAAAATGTCATTACAGAATGTTTCATTATGATGAAGACAACATAATTCAGGAAACAAAACATCACACAATGCACGTAAAATTTGTTGCAAAGGCCCGCTGCAGTAGCTTAGCAGCTAGGGTGTTGGCTTGCTAAGCTTGAGGTCACGGGTTCGATTCCCGGCCACAGGGGCTGCATTTTCATAGGACCAAAATAGGGGAAGAAAGAAAGAGAGAAAAAGCCCACCCGTGTACTTAGATTTAGATGCAAGTTAGAAAATCTCAGGTTTTACTTCGAAGCACTCCTCTACAGGGTGTGCCTCATATCACAGCTGGCTTTGGCATGTAAAATCCCAGCTGTTATTATTACTAAAGGCTCACTAAAAACTTAAATGGCTATTTTACAGAAAATTAACTGCATGTAGCTTCAAGAATAAATTAAAGTTGATATATACCAGGACATCTGTATGCAGTACATGGTTAGGATATCACATCTTGAAAGCGATGTGCTCAGGTACATCAGTCAACGCATACAACTTAGATACCTTTTTTATTGCAGAAAACAAGCTTTCACTTCAGTGAGGAGCACAAAGCATAACCAAGTGTTGCAATGTTGGTTAGAAAACTTCAAGCACCTATGAAAGTCAGCTACAACTTGCAAGGGTCTTTTCTCTAATTGCTGTTCTATTATCATACCAGCAAGTCTGTGAATTCATCTTTAGTAAGTACATGAAGTTCAATAGGTTACTTTACCATGCACACTTTCCTATGCTTCCCTATTTACTTTCCTATGCTGGTTGCACCAGTGCCAAGACCATAGCTCACATCATCTGCTGCTGTGGAGGTAAACAGCATATACTCAACAACTGTATGGAAGTTCCAATACTGGAGAGAGGAGAAACACGTTCTATTGGCAAGAAGCACCACTATGATGTTGATACACCAGTGGTGTTTCATCTGCTCAACTTTGATCTGAAGTGCCACCCCCTTGAATATAAAGTTCATTAGTATATACTTGGTTTCATTTGTTCATGACAAACAAAACTGCAGAAAGTGTTCTCAATCAATGCACCCATTAAGCAAGCCAAAGTGACAAGTGAGAAAACAAGGAGCAAAAGTCTGAAAATAACCCAGTGCGTTGCAACCAAGCCCACACTAACGCATGCATTGTTGCACAGGATGAGGTTTGGGATGATGTCTCATGGGGCAGAGAAAGAGCCTTAAATTTTATAGCACTGCAGTGAGCACATGGGCACTATACAGAATCAGTAATACTTCATGTGTGCATACATGTATTTTGCAGTAGCAACAATTGAAGCAATGCCTGCATTGTTTTTGTTGCACACTTCAATTGTGCTTTATTAATAGCACCCAAACTCCTCTGCAGTACTTTTCCCTTTAACAAATTGAAGGCTAGAGAAAATTGCACACACCTGCTCGAGACAGCTGTTAACAGTCGTAAACTCCTTGATGCGTCTGTTGAGAAATTCTTGTGTCTGAGCATAACCCACAGACTTATCTTGCAGAAACACTAGTTCGGAGCTCTGGTAGAGTGCCGCTAAGGCAGCTCTTTTAGTGTACCAACTCATCTGCAACCAATGGAAAAGCAAAAGGATCTCTCAAACGTGCCAAATAATAATCATTCATTTTCATGCGGCAGCTCAAACACCACAAGATGGTGTATCTGGGATGTGTTAGTCCTTACATCAGTTGATATGTCACCTGCATAGTGCCAAATGATATTCAGCAGGTCTCCCAAGTTTGACAGTGCAACTGGGACATTCTGAGGCAAAGCCAAGATTCCAAGTGCCTGTTCAAAGGTGAAATATTCATATTATTACTTCTTTCAACTAATTAGAAATAACGGTATGCACCTGGACCCATTCAGTTTTGTATGGCTCAAGGAGCGAAATTCTTCTCCACACAGCATCTTCGATAAAGGCAGACTTTCCCCTGGTAACAGCTCTGAGCATGCAGAAATAATGGTTAGAGCAGCATTAAGAAAACATACAACGGCAGATTTATTTACAAAAACTGACCTCCGCTCATTTTTCTGTAGGTTGCTTTCAAGCTGGTGCTCCAACTCATCATTTGAAGACAAGTAGAAATATGTTATCAGATCAAGACTCCCACCCGGAAAGAGGCCGTGTGCTACGCTGGAGAATCCCAAGGAACTGGCACCTTAGATTAAAAGAGTGTGTCATGTGAAACGTTTCCTAACGATGTAAAATGACAGGAAATACAGGGTTCAAAGACTTCTTGCCTTACCAGATGCTATGGACTTCCATGTCCAGCCATGCTGAGGAACAAAGTCAAGTGCGGACTTAAGAATGGCAGTTTTGATATGACCAGTAGGCCCAGAAATCATATCATCGATGGAAGGCTGCGTTTTGTCACCTACAGTATCATTTTTTATACTGTATTCAAAGTTTCCAGCTGCCAAGAGAGAGAGAGAGAGAGAAAAAAAGCAAAACAATGCAGTGCAGAAAGATTTTCATTTTCCTGTTTTCACAAAAAATGTTTACCATGTCAGCATCAGGTAATACATGAACATGTGCAACAAAACAAGACAGGAATCAGAAAACTTGTTTTTATCATAGTTAGTCATGTTAAAGAACCATAGCTGCACATAAAAAGGATTTACTGAGTCAATTTTTCATTGCAGTGACTAACACTCTCTGCTGCAAGAACCAATAAAAAGGACTTACTGAGTTAATTTTTCAGCACAGTGACTAACATTATCTACCGCAAGAACTAATACACTTTCCACAAGGTCTAGCCTAGTTAGTGCCGTTTTAAGAACTTCAGCTTCTTGTTCTGGAGGCAAGCTTGGAAACAAACTGTCTTTAGACTGTACATCACAATCATTCACTTTTCCTTTGTTGTGTTCTAATTCAACTTTGTAGTGAGCTCTTGTATGATCCAAAGATTTTTTCACTCGCTCCGCATACTTTTCTGCAATTTCACATGCAGACTGGTTTGCTTTTTGACATGTTTGACCTTGATGTGGAAGCACAGAAGCAAAGTATCGTATAAGGTTAAGCACTGCTAAGACACAGTCACTGTCATCAAGAATGTCCATCCGGTCCTGTGAGAAGTTGGTCAGTATTTTAACAAATTCCAGAAGATTTGTTCCCCAGAAAATGTCCTCTTGAGCACTTGTTTTCAAAACAGCATGCATATCCTGGCGATAACAGTCTATCAGCAGACCACGCAATCCAGCATGCTTTTCCACTTGCAGAACTCGGCAGTAGAGGATGTACCTGGCCTCATAATTGAAGCACTTGATGTAGTCAACCAAAGTGCGCAAAGCAGTCCTTCTGGCTGCACTCGATGAACTGTAGATCATAACTTTTCCCAAGGAGCGCAATAAAGCAATGATGTTGCTATTATCCAAGTCCATGTAACCGAGCTCTCCCACGCAGAGACGGGATACTAAATTAGCAGACAGTGCAACTCCTTTTGTGACAACGTGCTTTGAACTGTGCGATAACAAAACCATCATGTTTTCCAAGCTATGCTCAAATATATAGCGATTTGAGTAGACACATGGAAGATGTTCTTGCTCAAGATTTTCTGCAAATATCAACCAGGATAACACAGCGCGGCAAATCGGAGGCACAGGTTCTGGGGGATCTTTCCCGTCGTCTTCGGTGCGGCTTGCTTTTCCCTTGTGCTGTGTTGTGACTCCGGAGAAACTGAGTTTTATCAAATCCGACGAACGTTTACGGATATGGATTAATAGTCCTTGAACTGAAAGGCGTGCGACATTGGAAGGCGACACATCAGCACGATTTTGGAGATCCAATACAGCAGCGTCACCAAGAAACAGCATCAGGTATCGCAAAGTCAAGTCGTTTTCTTTCAGGGAACACTCGGGCATTACGGATTCCTCTTGGTGGCGGCGATCAAGCGTAATGTCAGAGAAGAATTCTGCAACGGCATTCAAGCAATCACCGAGATATCCGCTCTCCTGCGATTCCGCACTGCAATCATCGGCTCCCTGCCCTCCAGAACTTTTGGCGACAGAAGCTGACAACAGTTTCAAGTGGCTGTGCAATGATTCTAAAATCAAATCCAAGAATACCAGCCTGTTCGGGGAAAGATTCTGCAGCAACTTCTGAAAGCACTGAATCACGGCACGAAATGCGACTGTGGATTTAATCAGTTGCAAATGTTCCAGTAAAGAGATGAGAACTTCCTTCGGCTTGCCGCGTGACGTTACAACTTCAAGCAGATCTTGGCAAAGAGAGACGTTCTCATCCGATTTAGCGTCTGTTTCTTTTTCCATTGCAGACAAAACAGGCAAAACAAGATCCCATCCATGGGCAAGCATGGTGTCGGAGGCGGCATCCCGGATAAATGATTTTGCTTCGCTGTATTTCTGTGAATTCAACAATTCCACAACTTGCGCGACGGGAGCATGGCAATCAATTTCGTCTACGGTTTTGTTTTCCTCCATAGCGTCTCGTACAAGTCAAAGCTGCGGTCTTGAGAAAATGATGGGCGACACTGGCACGAGCGATCCTGATCAGAACGTTTCTTAGGGCATAGTCAGCACACAAACAGGTTCATCACCTACTAACCTCGCAATGGCGTGAGCCAAGCGGTGGCAGGCTTTACGACGGCAAATTTTTTGAATGTCGCCCTTCGCACAAGAGAAACAGCCATCTCCACCAGGCGTTACATGGACTCCACGCAAGAGCGGCGACGCGTGCGACCACAGAACGCGTGCGTGAGAGTGACGCAGAAAAAGATCTGGAAAAGATGTGAAAGCACGCTATAAAATCAGTACGACTTATCGCATTCTATTTTCGTTGATTATAATAATACGTGCTGGTCTAGCTGTACCTGCATTGGAAGCATTTTAAAGTAAAGTATGTAACAAAATAGCAACAAGAAAAACTGTCCCGCAGTCGGTGCTGATCCCAAAAGTGGGTATGGCCGAATGATGTTGTGTCCGGGAATTTTTTAAGTAAATATTCAGCTTGTGGTTATGCTTTTGCGGTCAAACAGAAGCACCGCAGTTTTATGGATGCATCTGACGGCAGAGAATTCTGAAGAGGAATGATGTCCACGAAGAACGCTATCACGAAGGAACTGAGCGGTAGGTGTTCGCTTGAAAACGCATCAGTGATTACCTGCCTGTCAGTTCCGAGTTGGATATGCCTTTTTCTGTATATACACATTAATCCTGTGTATCTATAACTGCATTAATTCATACGTAGAGTCGGACAAACTACAGTCTCTTATTGGCTTTGCGTAACTACAACCGTTATTCACAAAGTCCACTTTTTAAACCTTTAGTGGTTCATGGTTCGTCATGTCTTCGTCGTAGCGTAGTCGGCGTAGCCCTCCGGTGGTGCCTGCAAGACCCGCCGTTGCATCTAGCCAACGGCTCCGAAATATTTTGAAAGTTCGCCAGTCGGTGGCTAAGTGCTCGCGCCAGCCATGCTTATATATATATATATATATATATATATATATATATATATATATATATATATATAATCAGAAGGGAACACTTGCCGCGGCTGTAACGCGCTACTCGTTGCGACATCACTGTGACTGAATACGAGCGAAAGAAAGTGACGAGCAAAAGATTCCTATCACTATGAAAGCGTTCGGTGTAGTCTGTACGTCTAAGGGCCTTATTTAGTAATTGTTCCCACAGTTATGCTACTGATCACACCTCCTGTTATCGTGATATCTTGTCCTCTCTTAGTGTATCACCACCTGATAGATAATTTGTTTGAGATAACACTTTTCGACTGCTTAATCACTAGTTGAAAATACCTCGGCATAACTAAAGCGAAATGACTGCTGAATTTAGAATTGGCATGTGGCATGAAATTTTTTCGTTGGCATATCAGCTGGGATTGTAGCGTCTCCCAGAAATGTCTAAGCATGTTAATAATTTCTACCCATATTCATACTAAAGCATACACGCATGTACACCCCCTTTAAATTAAAGAAACCTTGAAATCGAATGACCTGCTATACACATTTAGTATGATAACTGTGTTGCGTAAATTCAAACTTGCTGTTATTTTCATTACATGTCATTGTATGAAAGAAGTTGGAATCGATTTTGGTAACGTTGCACATTTAATACATAGACATTTTTTCACCACAGCAAATGCAGTTACCTTTGAAAACTACAGCACTTCATATGCTCTTTTCATTTGTGCCAGTAAATGCTTCCCACTGCACCTTATAGATAAGCAGCATGTTCAGTGCACCTTGCTTTCAAGCTTTTCTTGCAGTGTTGTATATTGATAGTGAGTGCCACATGCTTTACCTTTTATTCATAAAGGTAGGAAATGTTTGTTTATGAGGCTCAGAAATGAACCTGCTGCCTAATATTGTCTCTGTGACCTGCTGTAGTATCTTAATGGGCAAGGTGTTGTGTTGCTGAGCTCGACTATGGGGTTTGATTCCCTGCTTCAGTGGGGGAAAGATGCAAAGTACCTGTGTAGTACTTAGATTTATATGCACAATAAAGAACCCTAGGTGGCCAAAATTGATCCAGAGTCCTCTGCTCCAGCATGCCTCAATTATATTGTTGGTTTGTTGTGTAAGTTTGCATAAGTTATTTTATTATTATAGTTTACCTTCTCAGCCACTTGTCAAAAGCAGCATTACTGTGTAAAAATGTTATTTTACCTAATTTCATTTGAGATATATCAACAGCACACAAAAGTTTGTCATGTTTACATGTTAAGTTATTACTCAAGTTATTACTCAAGTTATTGCTCAAGTGAAAAAGATCTTACTACTGCTTTTTTTTTTTTGGGGGGGGGGGGTGGCTGGTAGGGTGGGTGGTGGCTGAGATAAATTAGCTAAAGCTGCCTAGATTCATCTGTGCTCTTTGACACTTATCGTGGTTAAAGAAGATGCTTTTATGTGGCATTTTGAATTTAAACGGCCTTAGTGTGAGCTGGAAACAGCCTGTGGGAATTGCTTTACTGAGCAATTTTTGCAGCTGTTTTATATTACTGTCTTTATACACTTGAGACAGTGTGTGTGGTTTCGTAGTTTTTTTTTCTTTTTTTTTAATGAAGAGCCTTGATTTCAAGGGTTGCATTCTTTGAGGTAGTCTTATCATTCAAATATAAGCAGTTATTAGCTACCTGGAGTAGTCATGTTGTCTAGGACAATAGCAAAAGTAAGTGCTGTAGCTGTTGCACAAGTATCTTCAGATAAGACTACTTTTCTGCTTCCTTCAGCTCAACGGTGCATTGCCAGATGTATTGGCACTCATAATGTATTGTCTGGAGTAGGCAGTGGTGCGAGTTCTTCGCAAGACTACTTCAACATATAAGAGCAACATACAACGTAGCTATTCAACAGGTATCCTCTTGTATCTATACCAGCCTTTACAGTTTTGTTCTAAAATACCAGATTTTAAAACTTTTATTGTGACTCACATAGTTACAAGTAAATTTACCTAAAAAAAAAAAAAAAGAACATTCCGGGACCAGTTTCCAAGCCTGAGCTCATGGCCTTGCTGGGTTACTTGTGTCTGTGTACACTAGCAATTTACCTGTTGGTATAATTTGAACCAATGTATCAGCTAGTCTTGCATGAATACTCTGTGAATAAGCAGCACGAGCATGTTTGTTTATCTTGTGCCACAAATAATTCATTTAGGATATAGAGAGACGAATGGCTATTGATAGGGCACACTTTCTGAATTTCCTAGAGTCATCATCTTGAGTAATAAAACAAATTTTGATATTTCTTGTTGCAGGTCTGTGCTTCATGCATTCTTCTTGAGCCGATACCTAGAATGTCAGATACGAATGCTGTCTTTGATCTAGTGTTTTTTTTTTATTTTCCACAATTGTTGTGTTCCTTTCTTTGTGCTTCTTTGTGCTTATGCTTATGTGCTGTAGTTTATGTATGCTGTCATAGTATGCTGCTGAACTGTAATTGGCTGGGAAGCTTAGTCAAGCTCACGAGAGCTTTTTCTTCCCATGCCTTCTGCTTCCTGAAGTAGTAAATAAAATGATTGATTGATTGATTTTATTGTCATTTCTCTGAAGTTAGTAATTTTCAATTTCAACTCCTGAAGTGGGTGTGTCTACGGTATTAATTATTCTTTTATTTTTACCTAAGTGTTAGCACCATTACAGCCATTAAAGTTGCTGCAATGTAGGGGGGGGGGAGGTGGTTTCATTTTTATGATATCTTTGGCACAAGTGAGCAGAATTATGTTTCGATCTGGCAGAACAGTGTTTGAACTTCAAAGTTATGTTTGACTCAGGGTGAAAGGTAACGAGGCAGATGGAACAAGGGGCATTTTAGCGCAGGATTAGATTTTATGAAAAAGACATACGTGGGCCTCCTCCTGCCTGTGAGAAAGGTTAGGGAGGTCAACAAAAAATTTTATTTAATTCTGGCAATGTGGGAGCAAGTAACAACAATGAACTGAGCTGAATAATTGGGGAGGGATGTAATTGTGATTACATATGTACAATAGAGAGTGTCTCAGCTTGAAGAAATGGCCTCGACTTTATACACGACTAATGTTTTATAAAGGTGTTCAAGGAAGCAGGACCTGAAGAGAAATTACGGTGTAAAATACTGTTGATGGAAAAGTTTTGAATATTAAACTTGTATGTCTAGAAAACGTTTTCTTTATGATGCTGTGCAAGGGTTATTGAATGAAGCTGTGAAAATATTTGGACAATATATGCCCCTGACCCCCCATCTCGAAAAATGTGACGTCTACATTTTGGCAAATTATAAAATCATGTTTTATAATTTTCTCTATAAAAGGATGGATAGCGGAACTGAATCGGTTGCTCCAGGACAGAGTAATCGTAAATATTTTTTTGGCGACTTCTTATTTTTGTTTTCATGTATGTCAGCCCATAATGGGACCACCACACAGTTAGGAAAAGAAAAAGTGGACAAATGCTATAGTATGACTCATAAATTGATATATATATATATATATATATATATAGCAATTTATGAGTCATTAAAAAGGTCATCATTAAAAAGACGACTCATTAAAAAGTTTTAACGTACGTCGTGCTTCGCTTACTCTCTCTCTCTATATATATATATGTGTGTGTGTGTACGTGCGTGCGTGCGCGCCTGCGTGCATGTTTCGCGTGGTACCACACGAGAAGGAGCAGGAACACTCCACGCAAGACAGCAAAACAGCTTATTCAAGTTATGATAGCACAAAGACATCTTCCACGTCCTGTGCTATCGAATGCATTAAAATTTCCATCATCACCTTCACTGAACACATGCGTCAATACATATATTTATATAAAACTGGCAAGAGTGCACATTAATAGCGTCTGGGAACTTCTTCAGTGCTAAAGAACAGACAATACCTGATAGATCCTTCCAGCATTCAGTAGGTGAGGGAAAACTTAATGTGTCAGTGAAAGCATAGATGTATACAGGTTCAACTGTTTACTTTTTCTTACGACTAGGTGCTTTGCATGTGACAGTTCTTAGAGGAGATGTAGTGGGGCAAAATAACGTGGGAAGGGGGGGGGAAGGGGGGGTACAAGAGTTTTTGAGTGACTCATATGTGACACCAGTTTAAAAGAGGGTCTCCAGGTGGGATGACGGTGGATAGGTTCTATCATAGTGTTGACACATGCAAATGTGCTCAATGTGCCATTTTAGTGAAAAAAGGGGGTACGATATGATAGGATCGTGTACGGACATGGACGTGATATGAATATGCACGTTGTACTATATTCATAACTTAGCCCTCTATGCACTGGAATTTTACATTTCTACAGAAACAAAGTTCTTTGTACATAAAAAAAAAAATGCTGCTCAGTGTGCTGTTTCCTTCTCAATTACAGACAGCATTCGACATGTGCTGGACCGCAGTGCCAAGGTGTCTTTCAAGTGTATGGTGCGCTTGGAGATCAAACAAGACAAAACAGAGAACAGAGTGCTGGTAATATTCCTTTCATATAGTAATGCCCTAGCATGATCCAACTTGAAGAAAGAGTTGCAGTATTAAAGGACACCAAAATGGAATTTCGCTTCAAGCCATATTGCCACTACTGTGACAGGAGTCTCATTGACTAATTAAAGATTCACCAATAAAGTATGAGAGGCAACATCCTTCTGAAGGTCTTTTATCATTGTGGGCAGAGTTGTAAATTTTGATTGTGCCTGCGTTGGTCTTGTTAAATATGGATCTGGAAAACTTGCATCAGAGAGGTGCAACTTGGCAAGTTAATAATCATGCTCCAAATACGGATACCTTGAAATTCATGACGACATTCTGGCGTGCTGGTTCTGTGTGAAATTCTGGTGTAAAATTTAAAATGGAAGGATTCTTATTTTATTTTTAAGAAAACTCGTCTCTTACCATGCCATGTAGGTCTGTTCACTGGTGAAAGGTGTGTTTAGATGCATGATTAGGAAAATCTGTCATGCCCCTGGACTTGATTTTGGAAATTTTACACAAACTTTAGTTGCCATACATGCACAGTTTATATTTTCATTGCAAAGCAGGAATTTTCAAAGGGTGCATAGGCTCAAAGGTAGAAGTGCACATGAGAGGTGCAAAGGCACTGATGTCCGAAACTACGTGCATTTAAGAGAAAGCAAAAAAAAAAAAGAAAGAAAAGTCGCTTGAAATCGATTTCTTTTGATTCATTAAGCAGTGGCGACATGGACATTCTTGTGGCTCCACATCTTTAGAGTTTATATTGGCCGAGGAAGCTACCTATATGTGTTTATTCATTTTTATTTAATTGCTGTCCATTTTCTGAGTGGTATTTATTAGTCACACGGAGATGTGAAATTATACTGTAAATGAGTTTTTTTCTTCTTGAAAAAGTGTAGTTCCAGTAGGACCAAACAAAGACTTGAATTTTTTTGTGATGTGTCATGTAATTTTCCTTAGCTTATGTCATGATCTATAATTCTTTAAATTAAGATTGCTAAGGAAGCTTTGGGCAATATGTGTATTTTGGAATTCACTTTAAAAATTTATGCTTGAGGTGTTACTTCTTGTTCAAGAGCATTTTGGGTTCTTTTTGCAAGTCTTTTATTAAACAAGTTTTTCACATATCCTATTCAAATAAATACCATTTAAAAGCGCATTTATTTACTTTCACCTTTACGCATTGCGTGACACTGTAAACTCAGTAGCTGCTGTATGAAAAGTTTTCGCAGCTCAAACATACGTAAGACAGCCAATTTTCAAGTGGTAAGAAAAGAATAATCATTTTTGCTCCAAATGAATGCATGTGGGGTTATGGACAAATGCTTTGCCATTCTAAAAATATTTAATGCTGTTCTTTGTGTCTTTTTGAATACAATGCGTTGTAAAATATTTTGCTTCCATTTGGCATAGTTTTGGCCCAATCTTTATATATATATATATATATATATATATATATATATATATATATATATATATATATATATATATATATATATATATATATATATATATGCAGTTGGTAGCTTCATTTTACTGAATTGAAAGTCTGCGCATAGTGTTACATATGATGCAGCATGAAGCACTTGAACAGGATTTTGTTGCGCAAATTTTGAATTTTATGTTAAGTAGCACAACAAGTGAGCTTAATCATTGCAGCTTCAGTGGAGCATGAAAAATTTAGTCATATGGCCAAAGTTCTAAAGAACCTGCATGTTCCTTTGAAGTAAAGAATATTTGTAAATGCCTCAGAATGGTGATTACCAATAAAATAATTTTGTTTGACAGTTAACTTCTGGAATGCTTGGTTGAAATTTCTGTGTAGCTGTTTAACAGCGTGCGTGGATGTGTACACCTTAGTGGTCACAGTTCGTTGTTGTCAGAGCCACCCATTTACAAGAGATAACTCGGGTAAAAGATGTAGTATCCTCATTGGTTGCTGACCTGCACAGTATGTGTTGGTTTGCACATGCTTTAAGATGTCTAAAACCACATTAGTGATGAGGACAAGCAAAAGAAACACAGAACACCTTGAGCGCAGACTGCCAACAGTTGGCAGTATGCACTCACGGTGTTCTGTTTCTGTCGCTTGCCTTCATGTTCTGCACATTTTTAAATATCTTAAAGCCATAAACGAACTAGCCTGCCATAGTGTCTTGCTGCACATGGTGTTTGGAGTTACCTTATAAGGAGGTTTTCCAAATTACTTGGACAACAAACATCTCAACCAAGCTTTGCATTTCAGGGTTCACTGTTTAATAAAGAGCACTATATGAAAGAGTTTGTGGTTGTTAGTCACATGGCAGTGTAATGCACACTTCAGTGTATTGAACACTGTTTGAAAGAGTTGATTACCTTGTTTCATTTTTAATCGCACCAACAGCAACCAACAATGTGTATTCTGCAATGTTTTTCGAGTTCACTGTAACAAGGTTTCTTTTCTTGTTTTGCTTCTTAGGACATGTCAACAGGAACTGCTGAAAGAGTGTTACGTAAACTAATATGGGGTCCACACTTTTCTTTTGCGATGTTGAAAACATGCGGCCGTTGCATGCTGGCAGGCCATTTTGGTCAAATTCATCTGCCAGTTTTAATTGAATATCTATGATCCCTTTTTAATAAGAGTGTTGTTGTTTTCATAGAGAATTTATTTGTTCATGCATGCACATGACTGGTGTCCCCCAAAAAATTAAATTTCAGGGAATGAAGTTGTGGGTATAACTTCTACATAAGTGTGGCCCTTAAAGAGCCCCTAAACCACCCAGAGGTCAAAATTTAGTTGTCGTGTTGCTTTTGTACTGGTGTCCGCAACGAACAAATAGCCACAAGAATTTTTTGAAACAGTGCCAAAATAGTGGAGTTAGACGAGTATGATTATTAAAATGTGGCGCTTGCATGTTTCGCTCTCTCCTGCGCGGCACTGGCCGCTTGCCGGTGCCACCTCCTCACCGAGTGCTCCTTCGAATGTCACGTGACATACATCACCGATGATGCGCAGTTCTAAACACTGTCCACTTCCGGTTGACGCGCCTCTACCAGGCTCCCACGTTTGCGCAAGTGTTTTGTTGGTGCTGTGCCAACTCTCTGTGCTAGCGCTACCCGTCGTGTTCTGAAAGTTGCTGCAGTTTCTATTTGGCTGTGCCTGACTTGCACTTGCGTAGCGTAGTGCAGTTACGAATTCCCAAGCGTGCACACGCGAACACCACACGAACGACACACGACAAGGAAAAGCAAGCAGGCAGGGAGTGCGTGCATTTGCTAGCAGACTAACCGGAAGTCAAAGTTCTCCTTCGACCAATCAGCGGAGCTCGTACTCATCTTACGTCACCAAAAACCACAGTGTTGTTGTGGCTAACTTTGGTACGCCGGAAATGGCCGGCGAGGCGCACGGGATTGTTTTTCGAGTTTGCGGCGCAGCTGTGGCGCGTAGCGCTGCCGCATTTGACATCATTCATCGTGGCGCCATTCTAAACTTGGTGCGCATGTTAACTTGAAATGTTGAAAAAAATCTCGGGGCTGGTTTAGGGGCTCTTTAAGTGTATATAACAGAGGTCTGCTGTATAGTGAATGTTTTTTAGAGACTAAAAATGTGGTGCAGTAAAATAATTCCTTAGTAAGTTGTGTTAGTTCAAAAACTGAGTTATTTTCAAAGTCCAAGTAATTATTTTGTTTCCTTTTTTTGTTTTCAGGCATTTTCCTCATGTAGGTTTTTTATCCTCACTGCCAAAGTACCAACCAAGGTAAACTACCTGTATCTTTGTTAAGGTTCAATTAACCCCACTATAGCAACCTTGATGCCTGCCTGTTTGCAATTCCTAAAAATTTTAAGCACTTCAGCATGACAAAAAAAAAAAAAGAACCATTTTGTGAAAAAGAAATTTCGCCCTCCTCCAAAAGCTTTCTTGCAAAGCTTGAAAGTGTGCAGCATAGAAGGTGTTGATAAATCTACCTGCCATGGTACTTCTGCATCTAAAATATTGCTCTGCTAAGCTTAAAGGGTCCGAGATACCAAATTTTCAGTCTGAAAAACCGACTGTAGGTTCTTCAGTATGAAAAGACACTCCACAAAGTGTCAGTCACAGTGAACATTTAAAATATATTTCAACTTGCTTCCTAAGGGTACCTGAATGCTTGTCTTCGTGATTGAGACCCATCACCAGTGCGACTGACACTGACATCACTGTGTTGGAAATCTAATAAAAGCCTTAATGATATCATACCTCATTAGAATGATGTTGAATTAGTGATGACCCATAGAACCGAGGGTATCCTTACGTTTTTCCTTGTGGGTGTTTGGCAACCATAAGTAGGCCGGGAAACAACAAAGGAACTCAAGAATGCGGTGATCGCCCCAGTACATTACTCTATGTTGGACTGCTGCCTTAGCAAATTCAGCAAACCTGCACAGGTGCACCATGTGCGCAATAGCAGGTGATGGAACAGCTTTATAGCCAAGCTTCCTAGACAGCAACATTGCTGTCCAGAAACTGAAACTGAAAATAGTTCACACAAATAATGCGATATTAGTAAATTGCTTACCAAAAGTATTTGAATCTTTGAGCATGTGTTGTGCTGGTTATACTAATAAGAAACGTTTGAGACAAACAACGCCCAAGCTACAAATTTGATATTTCAACCCATCTAAGGGTGCTGGTTCGAATTTTGGCTATGGTGGCCACATTTTGATGAGGGTGAAAGGCAAAAACATCCATGTACAGTGCTCACGGAATAAAACAGGACATGTAAACATAGAATTATGCCCACCAAAATGGGCAATTGCTCAACATAACCACGGGACCAGCTATGAATCTGGCCCCTAACAGTGGTGTTGGTTCTGGTGCAAATACGGGAACCAAGATCACGCTGACAGGACTAGATTTAAGATGGTAAAAACAAAAGCACATGCTATATTTAACCCTAAAAATTCACTTTTTAATCCGTAAGTTCTGTACATAGATTTAAGCACATATTTAGACTCATGGTAATGGACCCTGTGCGGTAAAAATTAATTTGAAGTTCCCCAAAACAGTGTGGCCTTCGTAATTGTATTGCAGTTTGGGCATGTAAGACAGTAGAATTTGGGTCTTGCCTCTCAAGTTGCATGTATGAGTTATATAATGTTAGCCATTCTTTATGGGCTGTTACATATAGGAAAATTTATAATTTTTCACCCTTGAAATTAGAATCATACAAAAGGATAAATTTTATACAGTATTACCTAAGTGTCCAGGTGTTTTACATTACCCTGAAAAATTATTGTTTACAGGTATATTGTGCACCATTGCTTACAGGTGACACTAAATATGCATAGAACTCATGTTTAGTCAATGTGTAACCATTTGAACACTCAGATGGTCCTCATAATGGTGTTTTAAGTAATTTGTGTGATGATGCATTGTGTTGGTTACATGTTGAGAAAGTTTTGTTAAGATGTATTTTCTTTTAACAGATAAAGGTTAAATTTTGAAGTCGTCCCATCATTCTAAAAATTTGAATCTCATTGTGCCTTTCTTATGAAGCTGGCTGTTTGCTAATAGAACATTCATCCATCTTAGCACTTGAGATATGTTAGAGACAAGTACACAGTCAAACTCGGTTAAATCAAACTTGCGAAGAAAAACGAAAAAGAAGCACCTACCCGTTCGATACAAAGGGATTGTCAGAGTGCATTGTTCTTGAGTGCATATAGACACATTTCTCTCCCTCTATGACCAGCGCATGCTCCGCTATCCATGTGTTTTAGTTAGTCAGTTCTCTTTTGGGAGGGGTGTGGAGGCTAGGCCACATTATGTGTAGGCACCCGCTTCAATGGGAAAAGCCACATATCATCATCAGAAATGCTTTTCTTTTCAGTCGGAAATTTCGTTGAAATTGTGAATGAACTGCACAACAGAATTCTTTATTCTTTATTCTTTATTCAAAGGTTACCCCGCATTGCCCAAAGGCGTTACAGCAGGGGGGTTACAGAAACGACATAAACAATTCTTCGTTCTTACAGCACACTTGCATGGCAGACAATCCATTCCACTCTTTAACAGTTCTAACGAAAAATGAATTCGCGAATAGGTTCGTCCTGGTGCGTAATTCTCTTATTTTAAAAACATGGTCAGTTCTAGATGAACGGTAATGAGGTTCCTTAAAGTATTTTTCTTTATTAATTCCTGTTTTATCATTATATATCTGAAAAAAGAACTTCAGTCGCAGCTTTTGCCGACGCGAGGAAAGCAGTTCCCACCCAAGTTCATTTTTCATCTGAGTGCAGCTCTCCCCTCTCTTGTACCGTCCCAAGACGAACCTGGCCGCCCGGTTTTGAATTTTTTCAATTTTATCAATCAATGTGGCTTGCGAAGGATCCCACACGGCACAAGCGTATTCCAGTATAGGTCGTATACATGTTAAATAGGCTGTCTTTTTTAAGTTCAGTTCCGAAGTTTTTAAATTAAGTTGGATAAAGTTTAGCGCCTTTCCAGCTTTATAAACCACATCATCTACATGCGCATTCCACGAGCAGTCGGATGACAAGACTACCCCTAGGTATTTATAACTATCTGCTCTTTTTAGACGTTCATTGTTTAAAGTATACTCTGTTTCCATTGGTTTCCGTTTCCTTGCCATAACATAATTGCCATAACATAAGAAAAAAAAAAAGACATGACAGGAAAGAGCAGTCCTATCGATACCTGCCCTCTTTCCTACTGTGTCCTCTTTCTTTCTGCACCTTGCAGCAATTGACTTACGCAGTACATTAACAAGTTCAGAACAAACAACTAGCTTGCAAAAAAATCCGACAGTATTGGCCCCTGCTTGTGTTTGCATCGTTTCTTTTCTCTTCATGCTGCCTTCAGCAGTACTCATCTACAACCGTGCCAGGTGACCCAGAGGCCTTGACTGGCACTAGTAACAACATATTCATGGGATATTACACCATTAATTGGCATGATTTTTGTACGAAGATCGACATGCTAATTGCAGCTGAAAATTTTGGGCCACAAAGGTAGTCGTCGATGGCTAGAAAAAAAAGAAAAAGGAGCAGTGACCCGACTTAGTAATATTTAAGCTGGTTTCACAAGTACTATATTTGTACAATGCTAAAGAATTTCCAAAGGCATTGAATCATGGCTACTCTGTTCACAATTTTCTTTTTCGGGAAACATGGAAAAGAAATATTCACCTTTTTCTTATTTATAGGTAATACACTGCACAGTTCCTAATAGCTGGTCCTAGAGGAAACTATGCATTGCACAATGCACCACGACCCACCTTTTCTACTACGCAGTATCTCTGCCAGGCTTAACTGCGACGAAGGCATTCACCTGTATGTGCTTGCTCAGGCTGCTAAACTTGTAACCACACTCTGAGTATGACGCGCATGACATCCCGCATGGCTGACAAATCTGTACTGCTTCATCCTCGAGTGTGTTTCTTCTCAGAAGTGGAATAACCTGAGACACATAGTGCGAAAGACTGCTTTTAACTAGGGATGTGAGAATATTCGAAATTTCAGTTAATTTTCACATAGCATTTGCTATTCAATTTGATTTGCACTCAGATTTTTTTATTCGAACTATTCGAAATTGGAATTAAAGCGCAAAATATGCTATTTCTCGTAACAAGTAGCCCCTTCCCCCATGTAGTATGCTTTGCTGCAAAACACTCGTGTGCTACGGCAAGAGCTAACACTTGTGTACTGCAGTGAAGTTAACACTTATTTACTGCGACTAAGCCAACTGATCCTAACACTTATGTACTGCAGTGAAGCTGACGCTCATGTGCTATGGCAAAGCTCAAAGTGGTGTATTGCAGCGAAGTTAGCACTCGTGTACTGTGGCAAAGCTAACACTTGCATACTGCGGTGGAGTTAACTCATGCACATGTGCAGTTCCGTATTGTACTTGTCTAGGACTTGACTGTTCTTTTTCTGGGCACAGCATCGTACAATGAAGTGCACTATTCAAGTTTTTTTTTTTTTTTGCCAATGTTTAGCAGATCAAAAAGGACAGAAAGCTGAGCGAGTTGGTAAGGGTTCATTATGTAAAGAACAGGCATGCAAAACACGCACACAAGGGAAACGCATGTTGCCCACTCTTCTTCCCTTGTGTCCATGTTTTGCCCACCTGTTCTTATAGTGATTAGCAGTACAGTTCTCATTAATTTGTCATGGTATTATATAAAAAAAATTTGAACATTATTCAATAATGATGTGATTCACACTCAGACATAATATTTGAATTCGCTTCACACTCAAAATTTTGGATTCGCACAGCTCTGCTTTTAACCCACAAAGAAGTGTCATGCTGCCACCGCATCAAAAACTGCTGGGGAAGTGACATTTTCTTTGCGCCATAAACAGGGGTCACATGATAGATTGATGATTATTGTTTTGCATTCGCAATAGCTAAACATCAAAGTTCGTAGTGAATATTACTGCATGTAATTTGTAATAAGTTAGTACTTCCTGTGATGTAATAAAAGTGCTGTGGTGTGACTAAGAGAAATTTTATTGGTTAAAATTGTGCTTACTACAGCACCCCTAGCAGAAAATACTTCATTTATTTTTTATTTATTTATTTATCGGATACTGTGAGCCTAATAACAGTCCCATACAGGAGTGAACAGTCAATGCACAGATCAATTTCACAACATAAGAACAGAACAATAATTATCACGCTATTTCAGCACGAAGCTTTACGTGACAATGCTATCTACACAATTCAAAAGGAACAGCATATAATTTCAGTTTTGCATGGCAGTGTTACGTTTACACGAATCTTAGAATGACTTTAAAAAATGTCGACTATTGCAATGTAAAGGGTTCTCACAAAAAGATATTGCTCGATTTTAGCGGTAAACACCTACAAGGATTCACATTCATGCAAGCATGTCGCAGAGCGTTCCATTTTTCTATGGTAGATGGGGAAAAAATACCACTTGTATGTGTCGCAGCGTGTTATATATGGTCTAATACACTTTCTGTGATTAAGCGTGGAAGAACACAGATAGTGTGGTTCGAGGTAGTCATTCTTATTAACAGCAAGCTCATCGTGATATAACAAGTACATCATTTTCAAGGAGGCAATGCGCCGGCAGGTTTGAAGTGTCTGTATTGCAGCGCGATTGCGCAGTAGCGTCACACTACCTTTCCTAGAGTATCTAGAATAAATGAAACGGAGCACATTGTTTTAAATTGCCTCTAACTTGTTGATAACATACCCTTGGTAGGGATCTCATACAGCACTGCCGTATTCGAGAATGGGGCATACCAGAGATTTATAGCATGACAGCTCAACATTTCAGGGTGCTGTTGCAAGCTTTCTGTGCAGAAACCCTAGTTATCTGAACGCTTTTTGACTCGTATTACTTATGTGCGTGTCCCATTTCAGTGTACTCATCAGTGTCACCCTAAGTATTTCTCCGATTCTGCCCATGCAATGTTCGATCTCATGAGGTTGTAAGTGAAGAGAAGTGGCTTTTTCTTTGGCATTATTGACATGCATGCTGTCGTGGTAACGTTTATTTGCATTCTCCATTTGTCGCACCACTTGGCAATACTGAGCAAGGATGAGTTTCATTTAACCTGATCCGCCTCTGTTCGTATTGTTTTATATATGACGCATTCATCTGCAAATAATGTTAGTGTGACTTCTGGTTCAACTTAAGGGTGCATATCATTCACGTATATTAAGAATAAGACAGGACCTAACACAGACCCTTGGGGTGCTCCCGAGAAAACTTCCAAACATTCTGATTCCGCACTGTTTGCTTTAACGAATTGTGTTCTGTTATAAAGGTAGGTGCCTATCCAGGATACTACTTTGTCGTCTATTCCAATGCCCCTAAGTTTACTTATTGATTTCCAGTGGGTTACCCTTTCAAACGCTTTTGAAAAGTCTAGGAATATAGCGTCCTTTTTGTAGTCTAGAATCAATTACTGCAGCAAAGTCGTGAACGGTTTCCAGAAGGTGTGTTGTTGTCGAAAGACCTTTGTGGAAGCCATGTTGTTTAGTGTATAGCAAGTTGTGTTCTTCCAGATATGTCATAATTGCTTTGTAATAATGTGCTCCATGTGTTTGCAGCAACAGCTGGTTAGGGATATAGGTCTGTAATTGTTTACCTGTAGTTTGCTCCCGCCTTTGTGGATGGGGACGATCTTTGCACGAAGCCATTCCTCTGGAACGCTAGCAGTTTTAAAGGATACGGTGAAAATGCCATGAATAAACAGAGTCACTTGCTCTGAGAAGCATATTTGAAATATTGTCGGGTCCAGGTGACCTTTTTACGTCAGTTTGCAAGAGTAGGTTTAGAATGCCCTGCTTTGAAAATTCTACTGTGACCATTGTGGAATCGTAAACTAGCATTTCGTCATGTTCAGGAAGTCGTGAAGTGCGAGTGAAAACAGACTGAAAACATTTGTTAAGTGCTCTTGCGATAATGGAAGCATCATCCGCAATTACACTGTTGATTTCTAACTTCGTAACGCCGTTTTCAGTCTTGGACAGATAGCGCCAAAATTTGCTGGGTTCATGTATCATGAAAGTTGTAAAGTCCAAACTAGAAGAGAAGCTCAGGGGAAGGTGGATGCTTGAATCCATGAACACATTGCAAAATACGATGTAGAACAGGGAATGTCGCAGGAGCCAATGTTTCGACAAGTGGACTTGTCTTCGTCAGGGTGGCGACTGCCTTCTCCAGCGTTAGTTTATTTACACAATTTCACACTCTCCTGCGTCCTCAGAAAGAGAGGAGAAGAAGAGCAGCATGTGCAAACACTAACAAAAAAAAAAAAGAATAGAGGGGGGGGGGGGGAGGGTGCAGGGGAAGTTGGGTGACAGGTGACAGAAATTGGGTGACGAAGAGTACAGGATAAGCAATTGTTCGAGTTTGTCAGTCTTATTTACTATACTTTGTGCGTTAAAACAAATCAACGACAATGAAGGCGCACTTGCACTTTGTCAAGTATGTACGCCTACTGCTGGACTTCCTGGCGCCTTTATAACTAGGTCTATCAAGCAGTACCCTTGAATTTTCAGCTTCATTCCAAACATATAGCTGATCATTTATTTTTAGTTTGTCAAATACAAGGGTGACCTTATCGCCTCTTTCCCGTTCAGCTTTCGATGAACGCCAGAGCTTACTACCTAAGGCGCGAACAGGTGCAGAGAAGTCCTCAGAAATAGATAATTGACTGCCTTTCAGCTTAAAACAGTTTCGCAGAACAACCTCCTTTTCACTGAAGCTGAAGAATCGCAGAATAACAGGACGAAGACGACTTTCAGTTTTCTTGCCTATACGGTGAACATGCTCAACCGACTGAACTTCAACTTCGAGCACATCTTTGATTATATCTTAACAACAGCCTCTCCCAGGTTCACCACACTTTCGTTATCTACTTCCTGGAGCCCGTAAATAACAATATTGTTACGGCGGCTTCTATTTTCTAACTCAACTAGTTTGCCAGTCAGTGTTTTGACCTGTTTACACACAGGGCTCACTTTCTGCTCACACTGTTCTATTTTTTAACTGCACTGTTTGAATGATGCAAGGCAAACCTCAATTTCTGCAAGTTGGGTTTGTACTCCCTGTAATCCTGCTTGTAGCGTTCTCTGTGAATTTTTAATTTTCATAACATTTTTAAATATTTCATCAAGCGGTTTCAATATTTCATCAATATTTCTATATTTCATCAAGAGGTTTTGCCTCAATGTCCTCGCAGAGCAATAAAAAAATTCGAGCAGCATCAAGTACATAAGACACAATGCACTGAGGACTTGGTAGCACCAATAAACATGCGAAGTCACTTTTGATACATTTGATGGACAACCATTTCTCACTAACCTGTACAACAAAGAAGTGGTTACTTATGACGCCTGTGACGGTGCCACCAAGTCCAGTAAAGGTAGCTTCCGGTCGTTGGGTCCTTTTACAGATTTCCTCTGATGTTGCTGCCGTCAGTGGTCAACCGAATCGCTCATGCGCCATAGCAGTTGCTGTCTTGCTTGATATTTTGTCTTCATTTGAGTTGATTTCCGTGGTAGAAGTAAGTGATGACACGGGTATGTCTTGCTTGCTGGCCCATGGTACAACAGATGTCACCCACGTAGGTTGTTGATTCAGTTGATTAGTTGGCGACAGCGCAGAGCACTCGGTTATTCTGCCCAGTCCGAGCAGGATCTGTACAACAAAGAACTGGTTACTCTTGACGTCTGCAACGTGCCACCAAGTCCACTTTGTTGTACCCGAGGGCAGCCTTGAGGAATGGGTGTGCCATGATAATTTTATTAGCCTTGCCAAGGTCGATTTTTACGACGCCATCATTGATACTTGAAAAATGAGTGCCCTACCCCTGCTTTGACCACGAACGCAGAGCGAGCGACCATATGACCACTTCCTTTTCTCTCCTCTGGAGGGAGGAAGTGCCAGTGAATGGCTGGGAACATGGCAGATCTTGACACTGCGTGCGCCAGCACGTCCACGTTGTTTCCTATACTGAGGCGTTTTGTTGCAAACCAGTAGATGGCACCGCTGTAAGCTAGTCCAGCTTAACTATGCCAGATGTATGCCAGCAGAATTGTAACTCTCAAACCTCGATGTTTTCGTTCAACTGAAGTGCGTAAAACTGAAAACAAGGCATTTACTTATTGTAGATTAAATGAAAAGTACTAGGTTTAATGCTGCACTAACATAAATGTATATTGTGCTGGCTCTGAATGGCGTGAACACAGTTTGATCGAGTGTCACTCAAAGCCTATTCAAGTGCCGCTCGTGTGCGCCACTTGTTTTGTTTGATCTAATCATATACATCAGCCCATGAAAAATAATAGAAATGTTATTCTGTGGGCTATCACTTCAACAGAAGAAAATAGCGATTGGAACAGAAAATGTATTTAATGCATATTGCTGCTTCTACATGCAGTTGCATTTCAAGAATAATAGCGTGAAGTCAGTGTGGCTACATTATCAATAAAGAATTGAAAGGGCGCGAGCATTCCATACACAGCATACTAAGACAATGTGCTGTTCAAGGCTAGAACAGGCCAGAAATTATTTACATAGCTATGTAAATACTCTTTCAAATGGGAATTTATCAGGAGGGACGACGGCTGGCGTCTTATCTGGGATCACGGTATCACTAATAGTTTACTGGTGAGAACCTGAGCAAATAGCCTTCTCATTTTGGTTCGATGTAGAGAGATTGCGTATGCTCTTTTCGGGGCCTTTGCGCACTGCAGACCAAGTGATTCTTGCAGCATCTACGAACAAAGAAGCGGCTTTCAGTCTTAAAAAGTGTATTTGAGAATGTGTCGATGCAATTGTATTTAGTGATTCATGCTACATCTTGTCCACAAATGCACCTCCCTCACCACACTAAAATGGTGAATAATCTGATGCATAGTTAGTGCGGTGATGAAGAGATAATTGCCTTTGTGCTTTACAACTGCGTATCCTACACAGTGGTAAACAGTGTTCTGCATTTGTAAACAGAACTGGTAGACCATTTTGGTGCGTCAAATAGAACTCTTTCATTATGTAAAGAAAAGGCGTGCAAAACATGGACACAAGGGGAGAGGAGAGGACAGCATAAACGCAGACTATCAACTGAAGAAGTGCATGTAGGCGAAAAAGAAAGAAGACCCACAACTTATAGACCACATTCGAAGATAATTTCCAAGCAGATTAAGGAGCCCTACCATGACTCTGGCCAATATATGACAGCAGTGGGGTTGACTTTTCTTTTTATTATTTATTTTGAGGTGATGAATTTGATAAGCATCTGGGCCTTGCCCATGGTGTGCTTTATGCTATATTGATGTTGAAAAGCAATAGTCTTCGAACAAATTGGGCATGTGCCTGCTAGAGTGCCGTTTTCTCCCACTGACTGCACAGCTCTCATTGAGAAAGACCCCCCTCATGATACGTAATGTCAGCGCTGTGAACAGGAAAAATTTTGCTGCTGAAGTGAGCAAAATTATCGGCATTGAACACACACTTAGTGTATACACTAGTGTAGACTTGCCCATGTTACGCACATTTTTATATTTTACAAAGATCTTTACACAGGCTGCCGGAACATTTTTTTTTTGATGCTTCTATTTTCTCTACTGTTGCGAAAAGCAAGTTGTTTTCTTTTCTTCAGGAGGGGGGTTGAAGGTGGGGATGGGTGAGGGAGGGGGGGGGGAGGGGAATTGCTACATTGGTGACTGATCTTGCCTGGTGAAGACAGCAGTGGTCTGTAGGATATTCTTCCCACTCTAGAATTTTAACAGAAGGCTCATGCACTTCACTGTAATATCAAGCTGTCAAATTCCTTCCATCCTTGGCCGCTGCCATGGTGAAGGGGGAATGGGGGGGGGGGGGGGGCGAGAAGAAAAACAAAAGCTGCAATGAAAGCTGACCAACATGAAAAATACTTCATTCAATTTTCAAAACACTGTGTACAATTTCATCAGCAGAGGGGAAAAAAAAGCAGGTGACAACGACCTCGACAAAAATGTCTCTGCGCGACCATGCTTGTGAAGCAAGAAAAACATGGGAACTTTCACTGGTGACCCAACCCTATGGCACAGCCTCGTCTGCATTCCTCACGTAAAAGCTGTGAATGAGACATTCTGCGAAAGGCAGCAGTTCACATGTTAAAAACCTGTTTACATGATTGGCCATTTTCTTAGGTCCGATAGACAAAGTCCGTGTGTTTATGTTGTCTTCCATTCCATTTAACTGCACTGATTTCCATGCATTCAAAGCACGCTGTTGCATTCGTGATGCCATGAGTACAAGGCACAGGAGAAGTCTGGGAACACTGGCATCCCCCTCCGGCTACTTTGTCCGTGTAAGCGAGAGCGTCTTTGGGGACTTCTCTCCTCCAGCTGATGTCACTTTGTGCCGCCTTTCTCCCCTGCGGAGAACTCCTCTGTGAATACTCCTTTAGGGAGCGCACCCTCACCTGATCTTACATTCTCATCTCCTGAGCATGCGGTTAGGGATCGTTTACTTTTTTTGCCGAACGCCAACTTTGTCGCAAAAAAGTGGCCACTTCGTCGAAGAACCCGGCGCCGAAAAACAACAAAGAAAGAAAAACGGTGCCCGCGCCCAAGGTCACACAGCAGCTGGCCAAAGTCTAGATGGAGAGTTTCTAGAAGGTGTGGGGAAGCCGTGGAAAACGGCGCTGAGTCATCGAAACACAGCTGGTGAGTGCACGAGACCGATGGAGAGAGATAGAGGAGGCAGAGAGTTTGCTTTGACACTCGCCATGATGGGTGAGCAAGAAAGAGGCACTGCCCAAGTGGGGAAGCTGCCATTCTAATCAAGAATGTTCCCTCAGTTTTGCGCATGCTCGGATCACATGGCCCATGCTGAATCTTCGAAAATGCCCGATAGAGTCAATATAAGGAGTCGACCACAGGCGTCAACAGCGGTTGTATTCGTATGTGACTCAGCGAGAAGATGAAAGAAGACATGAAACGACGCTGCCCCACGAGCCAGCCAACAAGCTTGGCCTGCAAGCTTCATGTGACAAGGCACCTTGAGTGACTTTCATGAATACGAAGGACTCTTTTGTGTTTTATACTTTGTTGTAGTGCATGAGCTTGTACGTTTTTCATTGGTTTTGTGTAATGTTGTAACCCATCTGTATTTGTGTTTTGAAGTGCCATGTTTGTGCGTGTTTTTGTAACTTCCTGTTTGAGGAGAACATATTTGTTTTGTTTGATCACCCTTGGCCCAGACCTGGTCTTTGAACCACTGCTGGCAGTTTGCTAGTGCACCGAAGAGACCTAAAACCTAATTGTTCTAGATTTCGTGGGATCATTGTCGGGAACTGATACATTGGGTCTTGGAATCTTTTCCGGTGATTGCTTCTTGTATCTCACAACTCGGGATCAGTGACAAACTCCAACACTGACAGAGCCACGAGTCGGCCAATACAACATTCGCTTGAAAAGTGTCGGCTACATGGACCTTTGTTGCATGTTGCACTCATCATAAGAACTTTACTTGCTATAAAAATGCCTATTAGTTCCAATTGCTTTCACTGGGAATGCATCATGTTCTTCAGGAAGTGTAAAAAAATTGCCTCTTTAGCATTAGGAATCGTGAAAATTACTCGTGTGATGTCCAGAAATAAGTAGTGATTCCCTTTTTTTTCTTGCTGATCGTGATCACTTCCAAAGTAAAAGAGAGCCTGCTGGGTTTACTACTGCTTCTGTGGCTACACATGTGTGTCGCATGACACTCAGCTTGTGGCTTGTGACGCTTGGCTTGTGTGTGACTTGTCGCATGCGCTCACAATGCAAACTGAACACATGGCACACAAGCGTTTTCAGTTAAAATGTGCACTCGAAAAGCCCGCACATGGGCGTGGTGGGCGCAAGCGAATGAGTTAAGTCTCATCCATCCAGTTAAGCCATCAGCCAACCACTGTGATCTGCTGTGACAATGCATTAGAGCAGCTACAAAGAAGGTGAGGAGAAGCCTCTTGTGAGGAGAAGTGGCAACTTTGTGCTCTGCTTATGAATACTATGCGTCGCGTATAACTACAGAATTTGGCTGAGGTGTTCATTACAGCGTGTACTAGCCATAGAATGCATTTTTTCACCAAGTTCGGGGGGTGGTTCAGCACCCCTTTAAGAGGAAATTTTGAAGTAGATTTTCAGCAAAAGAAACCCGTAACCTGAAGTAGAAAGATATGTAATTGAAAAAGATTGGACTTCCTCTGTTATAATTTAGATTAAGTTATGCCCCGCGGCAGCAAGCATTTTCCAGTGGCTCTTATTGGCGTAGGGACATTTCGGACTGAAAGGTGCTGCTGCTGCTTCATCTGTACATGCAATGCGCTCCATATATTTGGAGACCCTCTAACGCTTCGCAAGTGTTGATGCATCTGTCATCATGGAGTACATAAGTTGCTTTGGATGCACTCACTGTGTTCAGCTGCCCCAAAGATTCTTTCAGTGTGTTTGGCTATCGTGGTGCTTATAGTTGCCATGTTTCTTAGATATCATAAGTCCAGTTATGTTTGGTGATGTGTAGCTAGGATGTACATGCTGGTGAAGAGTTATTTGTAATATAAACAGCAGTTACTGTGGCTGCTTGCTTCTTGCATGGTGAAGAACTGACATCTGTCACACAGTTACTCCACTGTTAGAACAGTATCAGTTTTCTTTGAGAATGTACTTGTAAAAAAAAAAAAAAATCTCACTCTTGTAATGAGTATGAGAGACGCACATAGAAAACGCACCTTTGTGTAAGACGTAACAGTGAAAATTTGTTAAAAGAAAAGCATATATTCTGAACAATATGATTCTAGCACAGCATAGAGTTCATTAAAGGAAGATGTTGGATCGATAATAAACGTCAGATTTCTGGTAATGCATTGTTGAGCTTAGGTGGTAATCGAGCCATTTTTGGAGTACTTTATGACACACATATATGCAACCATTCACACATAATTTGCTGATTAATCGGGACCTCCTATGGCTTCTTCGCAGTATCAGAAGAGCAGATTGCTTTGACAGTGACTTACGCAATATACAAGGCATAGCTGTATGGACGATTTTGGTATGTTTGAAGTGAAGATCTTCTGGACATATTCAGTTTGACTTTAGTGGGTGTCATATTGTATGCATTATTGTGGTGGCAATTCCTTTTGGCATGTTCTCTTTCTTCCACATCTTCGTTCCACGTTTTTGCTGCTCTTCTTTAAGCACACCTGACACCCAATGCAAAATTACCTGTTGCAATTCACTATCTTAGGAGCGGCTCTCCACCACAATGTATGAACTGTAAAAGAGATTATTTTTTATGATGAAACTCCTTCCGCAATTTCTAGCAAAATTCCTCATTGATGTGCAGTAAGTTGGGTACACTGTATTTCATTAAATATGTTGCACTTAAAATTGAGTTAGTGTATTGCATATAGTACATATATCCAGACATATGCTGAAGGGCCCCTAAACCACTCCTGACATTTTTTTGAACATTTCAAGTTAACATGTGCATCAAGTTCAGAATGACGTCATGAATGATGCCAAATGTGGCAGCACTACGTGCCGCGGCTGCGCCACAAACTCAGAAAAACAATTCTGTGTGCCTCTCCAAGCATTCCCGAGCCGTGATGACGGCAAGGGACAGCAACGTGGTTTTCGCTCCACTGATTGGTTGAAGGAGAATTTCGACATCCAGTTAGTCTTCTAGCGCGCTCCCTGCCTGTCTGTTCTTCCTCATCATGTGTCGTTTGTGTGGACTAGAAACTGTAACAACTGTACCAGCGAGCAGAGCACGACGACGAGTGCTAGCATAGAGTATTATTAGCACAGAACCAACAAAACAGTATTATTAGCACAGAACCAACAAAACACTTGTGCGAGCGTGGTGCCCGCCAGAGGCAGGCGGAGGTGCATCAACTGGAGGGGGACAATTTGAGCTGCGCGTCATCGACAATGTATGTCACATGACACTTGGAGGAACATGACACTGGCAACTGCAAGCAGCCGGTACGTGGCGCAGGAGAGAGCGAAACAAGCAAGCGCCACATTTTAATACGCAAACGCGTGTAACTCCGCTATTTTGGCACAGTTTCGAAAAATTCTTACGGTTACGTGTTCATTGCGGACACCGGCACAAAAGCAACACTACAACTAAATTTTGATCTCTGGGTGGTTTAGGGGCCCTTTAACATTGTGCCTAAAGTGCTTTTCACTGCACTAAATCCAATTTTCACCTTTGGCTACACTTCTGCTAAAAAGCTAAATGGCTGTTCTGTTACAGGATGCACTATCTAATATAGTTTTACTAGGACTTCTTCAGGGGTCACTTAGTGGCCAAACATAAGCTAAACATAAGTTTTTTTTGTATATTTAGTGTCAACTGTGTGTATTGCTGTGGATTATATCTGCCTCAGAATATTTTTTTTTAGTAAAGTAGAATTCCTGGACACCTAGGTTGTATCCTGATACAAAGAAATGTCCATATTTCTGGATGAGTAATTTTTGGTAATGCTTTTCTCTGGTGCCTACTTTCATGCCTTCTGAAAAATTCCAGGGTGTGATTGCGCTGGTAGTATAATTTCATCAAAAAAATGACATCTTGAAATTTCTAATGACAGTATGTGGGAACATGTAAACATTAAAGGGATTGAGGGACCAAATTTTGAGGCTATAGAAAGCCTGCTGTAGGCTTTCTCTTTTAGCAGGGGCACTTGCCCAGACGTGTTGGGCACTGCATTGATTTAGAATATATTTTAACTCACTTCTGCAAAGTTTGTGAATTTTTGTTCTCACAATCGGGACCCATCGCAAGTGTGTCCGACTTCCATGTCTTCGTGTTGGAAGTTCAACTTAAGTTTTAGTGATGGCATACCACATGAAGTGATGTACGATGAGCGGTGAACCACCGCAACGGGCAAGCCTAGATGGATATTTTTTTTGCATTTTCCCTGCATGTGTCTGGGAAACAGAATAAGGCAGGAAGAATACAAAAGGATGCCCCAAGCATTGGGGACACCCACACTCTCTATTGTGTCTTGGTGAAGGTGCAGCATGTGTGTGTAAGAGTGGGCGACATAGCAGTGTGTGCGTCCCTAGACAGTGATGTTGCTGTTCAACTCGGCTCCCAGAAATGAAAAGTCATTCGCAAAGAAATGTGACATTATTTACCCGGAATATGGGAATCTTCGACTGTCCGTCGTGTTTCCTGTAGCTGTAAGAAACATTTAAAACAAAAAATGCACAAGCCATAAATTTGATGTCTCAACCCTTTTAAGTTTGGCTAGATTTGTGCGTTATTTCTGTACAAGGATTGTCGCCATTTTTTACACACCAATAAAATTGTTTCATTGAAAACTGCCAATGGATGTCCCTCGTGCTGCTGCTCGGCACATGTCAGAAACCGAAGGCCTGACATCACCATCTCCTCTGCTGTTTTCTGTGCATTGCTGAGGGTCTGATTTAGCTCTACAGGCCGTAGATTTCACCACTTGTTTAAAAGTTACAATGAATAGCTACGGTGAATTGAATCACTGCCCAATGGTAAGTCATGCTGTGACACAGCACTATACACTACAAAATTAAAACATTGCTGTTGACCAAGCAAAAGTACGATCGTTGGCGGAACAGCCAACTGAAACCAGAACTTGTTGACATTACTCTGCACTGAGCTCCATGGCCATAGTATGTACCAACAAATCTGGCTTACTGCATGTTACATTACTTCGAAAATTTTATTAGCTTTTTACACTAGTAATTTCAGTAGTGACTGCAGTGGTAATTGCAGTTGTAGTCGAGTAAAAGTTTAATATTCTTATGCTGCTCAACTTAATATTTCTCTTTAATGCCCTTTTAAGCTCAGAGGCTGGCACTGTGGGCATGTTTTTAGCTCTCTAATACTGGCATATGATTACTGAAACAGTAACATGCCTTAAATTGTGTGCTTATTCCTATATTTTTTTTTTGTTCCACTTTTCAGATTGAGCACTCTTTTCACTATTTAGAAATCCAAACTGTAGAGAGCAAAAAGCCAAACCAGGTAAGGCGTAGAGTATTGTGGTTGTTTGTCATGCTTGTTTGTATGTGCACTTTCATGCATATATATGCAACCAACTCTGTTCATTAAAGGGATATGGAATGAAAATTTTGTGGGTGTTGTTTTGCATCAGAACAAGAATTTAAGAGCTGGATATGACAGTTGCAACAAGCTGTCCTGAAGAAGAAAAAAAAGAATTCTCTCTCTCTCTCTCTCTCTCTATTTTTTTTTTTTTTTCAATTTTCAATAGTGTCCTGCCTCCCACTGGGCACCGGTAGAAGCAGCATTGACATCACAGCACCCCTAGCGCATGGCTGCAGTAGCTGCTGTGCTTGTCTCCATCAGCACTCCTCGCAAGTGGGGCATCTGAAACATTGGGAAGCTTGTCTCTTTGTCCAATGCATGCTTTCCTGCGTTTTTTGGCTGTGACGGATACATCATGGCGGGAGGAAAGCCTAGATACCAGAGAATTTTAACAGTGCCGCCTCACCATACAGTATCGCCATGCCATTGCCGTTGGCAAGGGGCTATTGAAGTCTGCAAGACCATTTTCAGGCACCTTGGTTACCTCATCACATTATCCTAGTGACTGAGCAACTCATGCAGCTTTTTCTGACTAAAATTGCTATGTGCCGACTATGGTGGCATGGTATTGGAGGACTTTAGTTTGACCAGATTACTGGAACCGGTGACAGCAGAGGCGGAACTGGCAGTGACATCTTACAGCACTTTGCTTTACTATGATGCATTCGAAGTTTCCTTCACTCGCGTAGCTGCTCTCATTGAAAGAAAATTATGAAAGCACGGTGGGACAATGACTATCTTAAACTGTCAGTGGTTTCTACGAGCAGTCAAGTAAAACCTGTCTTACCGTAAGGTAAGCTTGCACTGCTAAAACCTTACTGCTGTGTTGCCAGGGGTGTGGCACTGTGTTTTAAAAGAACATGACCGGCTGGCTGGTTATCTGGCAAGGGTGGTGCATATGTCACGCCTGCCGAATTACCCAAATGAGTCAGGAGGCATGATGGCCCTCACTACTTCCATCTTTTTGTTTCAGCAAGAACACGAAAGCGACTCAAGGAAATTTCTTATGCACAATTGGATAGCAAACTGCCACTAGCTGCCACTACCAGTCCCGATTCTGCATTCAGCACCTCTAATAAATTGGTATCCTTATAGAAGTCTTTAAAAAAAAAAACTAAAGACCTCTAAGGCTGGACCATTGTAGTTATTATGTAGCAATTGTTGTCGCAAAAAGCTACATGAGTCGCTCGATGCCTAGGATAACATAAGATAAAAGTGGCTGATAATGTTCTGTGCAGACTCAAGTGGCTCCGTGCTGACTGTAAGAGTACTGCGATGCTGTATCTAGGCTTTGCTTGCACCTCAATGATTGTTTCAAAATCAAAAGCCACGGGAAAGCACGTGTCAGACAAAGAGACGAGCTGCCCCAATGTATCAGATGCCCCACCTACATGAAGTGGTGATGAAGATGAGCAGGCACAGCATCTTTCGCACGTGGGGGGGTGTTATGATGTCAATACAGCTTCTACCAGCCACTGTTGAGAAGCAACGCACTACCAAAAATCACAGAATAAGTTTCTGGCTCTTTTTTTCAGAACAGCTTGTTGTAATTGTCAATGCCAGCTGTTAAACTGTTGTTCTGATGCAAAATATTTACAAAATTTTCATTCTGTATGCTGTATTTTCCGGTGTATAAGACGCACCTTTGTATAAGACGCACCCCCAATGTTCGCAAGGTTTCATGCAAAAATTAATATATAAGACGCACCGGTGTATAAGACGCACCTATATTCACTCACTTCCCTCAAAGAAACTTCATAACGGGGGGTTGAGCGAGCATTGTAAAATGCCGCACTTATGTTTCTGAGCGCTAGTCCGTAAGACGATGGCATTGGCAACAGCCATATAATAAATATGGACGAGGTGCCACTTACGTTTGAAATTCCGATGGAAAGGAGTGTGGCACCTAAAGGTGACAAGTTCGTCACCATCAAAACTACCGGCCACGAAAAAGCGCACTTCACGATTGTGCACGCATGTTGCGCCGACGGGCAAAAACTTCTGCCAATGATCGGCATCGTCTTCCGCCAAGCGGAAGACGATGCCAAAAGAGCCCTTCCCGCCTGGCGTCGTCATAGAAACGAACGTGAAAGGCTGGATGGACGAAGAGATGATGGGCAAGTGGCTCGAAAAATGCTTTTCTAAGGGACCGGACGGTTTCTTTCATGCGAAGAAGGGCCTCCTGGTCTTGGATAGCATGCGGGCGCATATAACGAAGCTCACTTTGAAGCGCATCAAGGCAAAAAACTGCACCGCTGCGGTTATCCCAGGCGGGATGACAAAAATGCTTCCGCCATTGGACATCTCAGTGAACCGCAGTTTCGAGGCTCTCCAGATATGTTAGGGAAATACGCTCATTGCGGACCAACCGCACAAATAAAGTTGCAAATGGCGACTAGCCCAACTCGCTGAACGACAGCGTGGCCGGCGTGGCGGCGAAGCCGAACCGAACTCGTCGCGCACCTATCGCCATCTTACGCTGGTTTCACTAACTGAGTACAGCTCACTATGGTGCAGCCTCCGAAACTCGCGCAGCTTCAGTTAGCTGAGAACTCGCATGACGACATACTTTTTAAAATTTTTCCGTTTTATGTACTTTGGTTTTGTTGTGGAACTGTAGTACCGGCGCGTTGAGTCTTCGTTATTATAAATATGACGCATCATTCGCGTCGGACTGCTCTAGTCGTTAAAAAAAAATCCACGCATATCCACGGAGTGAATGATGATGAGTGGACGAAGCTCCGGAGGTTCATCATAAATCGTGCAGAGTTTCGGATTAATTTAGCCATGCTTCGTGCTGTATGGACAGACAACTGAGTTCTCTAGAACACTGTGGTATTCGTTTCGCATCTTCTACCATCCAGAAAAGTTGTGAACAACTACTTAAAACTGGGGCTATTGTGATGTAATACGAAACGAAACCGAAACTGAGTGATGCCGGAGTAGACGAAGAGGAACTGGCGTGAACTCGTGACACAAGAGCGCGTGCCAGCGTTCAAGGCGACGAAGAGGAACCGGCGTGAACTCGTGACACAAGAGCGTGTGCCAGCACTCGAGGCAGCTCAGCGTTCGATGAAGACGAAGTGGCTACGACGGACAACTACGGCAGACAAGCCTACGCCTTAAGGAGCTTTGCCCCTAAAAGGACTCATCAGCATCAACACGAGTTTCTCTCAAGGGAACTACAAAAAAGTACGTATAAGACGCACCGTTGTATAAGATGCACCTCCAAAAATTTTGGAAAAAAAACCGCGTCTTATACACCGGAAAATACGGTACCTTTTAGTGGTCGTGTTTTTTGTTTCATATCGCCTCTTTTGTCAGTTATATAATGTACATTTTTGCTAAAACAGCATTGAGAGCATATTCATTGTCATTCTACTCTATGCTCTGCATTTTGCAGCTCTGCCTAACCATAGACAACAAAGTGTACACATTCTATTCAGTTGATCCTGAATCCAGCGATGTTGACCATATGATCATCCAGCTAGGAACTGCTGTAAAAAGCATTTTTCCACAAGTGCCTTTGGAGTAAGTTGCCTTCATTGTCTCTATTTCGCTGTTGCTGTGTTAGCCAAATAGTTGTAAACTTGTGCTGGATTTTACCGTAAGGCTTCAATAATGCACATTTAGATATATTGTGGGGTTGATTTACATGCTTATTGCTGGGTAAGCATTGTCGAATACATAGATAGTTTCACAGTTGTTGCAGATGCTGACAGTACTTAAACTCTAGAACAAAAATTTATGTACCTTTCATTTAATAAGCTTGAACCGGAATCAAAGGCAATAAGTGTTCTTTAAGGTTAACTTATTTGAATAAGTGTTGATCTTATCATATCAATGTAATTTGAATAAGTGTTGATCTTATCATATCAATGTAATACCTCTTAACGTGGGCACTTTGAGCTAACGCACTTTGCTGAGATTGTCATTCAAATGCTGTCACATGAGAATCAGGGGCATTGTAAAGTGCACTCACTGGTGAGTGCATTTGCCAAACTTGCTTAGCTGCGCCTAAGTGTGTAGCCTCGGTAGCAGGTCTTGGACATAAATTAATAATGAAAGCTGGTTGGTAGTAGTTAAAAACCATTGTTTTCATTATTAGACATATTGTTTTATATTAAAATGGTGCTAAACTGTGGAAAAACTAGCTTACTATTCTTGTTCTCAGGCATTTTAGAGTCAGTAACCAGGGACATGTTAGAATACACACTGAGCAATAGTCATGTTTGACATGTTGTTAACTTCGTTGCATATGTCTAGGCGAGTCTCTGCTATGTGTGTTTATACCTATAATGTGTTATTACTTAGCAAGAATTACCTAAAATTTATGCTACTGCCTTACCTATCACCATGACTGTCATTTCCAAAGCACATTTTCCTTTCTCAGGTAGCAGCACGCTGCTATAGTGACGCTCCATGCCTGTTAGTGCACTTGCACAAAATGACTTTAAATTAGTGAGTGTGATGTTGACATGACTGATTAGCACGAGGTGCACATTATATAATTTGTATCTTCTTCATTATCAGAATATTTTATGTCCACAGTCAGACAAAAGCCTTTCCCATTGGCTTCCTCCGTGCCTTTGTATGAGATGATTCCATTTTATGCCTGCAAATGTAATTTCATCACTCTACTACAGTTTCTGCAATTCTTGGCTGTGTTTCACACCCCTTGTTATCCATTTCGTCTCTCTTAACTGCTCATCGGTCCTCTGGCCTTCACATTACATGGCCCACCCAGGTTCATTTTTTTGCACTTAAAGTGGTCGTGAAAAGAATATGGAGCTTCCCGGTTGTAATTTTCATTGCTTAAAAAAGCATTTGCCATGCTGATTCTGAAATATTTTGTTGCAGTATTCAGTGTGCATTTATAACGCTTGCTTGAAACTAGCGTTCTTGTGCTCCTGAAGCGACCATGCGACACCACAGGCTGGCAATGGCACTGTTCAGTGATGTTTCAGTGTCTTCAACCTAAGACATTTAAAAATGTCAATACATTTTAAGGTTTCGTTCACTCTAAAAAGAATTGGTTCAAGCTTGCACTAAGGTGTGAAAAGCTCACGCACAGCGAAGCTGATTGGTGTCATGCTTATTTATTGCTGTAACAAAGTTGAACTTGACTTTTTGTAGTCGGAACAAGGCTGTAACAAGGTTGAACTTGGCTTTATTCAGGCAGAACTTGGCTTGTTTCTTGGGAGTGCGATTTAGCTTCGGGCGACCCATGGCTGCACATGGTTAGACAGGAGCTGCACACTAGCTTTTATAACCGCAGAGTTAGCTTGCACTAGTGGCACAAAGCTAGTGAACCAGCGAAGCTGATGGGCACTTGGCTGGCCTAGGTTTGTCTCTGGCACACCCGCATTTCGTTGTGGTCTGAGGCTTCAAGTAATCTCTGAGGTTATGGTGGCAACTAAGATGACGCCAGCTGCAGAGTTGAGGAGAACGTGTGCTACAGTATTTTCAGGAAATGTTTCACAACCCGTTTAATGTAGGTTAGAATATTTGCCACCTTGTTTCTTCTTGTCCATTCTGCTGTCTTCCAATCTTTTGTAACATTACACCTGTAATATTTTGTTCCATTGCACGCTGCGTGATCCTTAACTTGGTTTTTGAGTTTTTGTTGTACTTATGTTCTGCCCTAACGAAAGGGAAGGGGTCAAGGGCTCGTTCTTTATTTGTTAAAAGCAACTTAATGAGCAAACAGACAATGAAGCCTAGGAAAGCATAGGGGAAGTTACTTGTGGTATTGTAATTGTGGAGAAAGTAGAAAGGAATTAAAGTGGACGAAAAGACAAACCTGCCTTCAGTGGGAACCGAACCCACGACCTTCAGATGACGCGTCCGATGCTCTACCAACTGCGCTACGAAGGCGGTCGTCCCTCCGTCCACTTTATTGGGTAATTATGTATGTATTATCCTGGGAGCGTTAGGCAGCGCCACTCATGGCCAAGGCGGCGTGTGTGGAACACACTTTCTTGCCAGGAGGCTCTAGCTTATTTGTAATTCTCCAACTTTCTGCCCCCTATGTCAGTACTGGCAAAATGCAGTAGTTATATAATTTCCACTGAGTGATAATGGTAAGTTTCCATTCATGAGTTGGGACTATCTCCCATTTGCATGCCATCCCATGCTTATTCTTCGGTGTATTTCTTTTACAAGAATGGGTTCTCCTGTCAGTAGCTGTCCTAGATATGTGTAGTATTCTTGTACGACTTCTAATGTCTGGTTTTCATCGTGAAGACACGTTTTTTCGCCATGCCAGCTAGCATTACCTTTGCTTTCTGCATGTCCATTTTTAATCCTACCTTAGCGCTTTCCCGGCTTAAGTCTACTATCATCTTCTGTAGTTCGTCGCCATCATTGCTGAAGAGTACTATGTCGTCAGCAAAGCGTAAGTTACTCAAATATTTGCCGTTAATCCTTAGTCCTGTTTCGTCCCAATGTAGTCTTTCGAAAAATTTTTCCAAACATTGCTGTAAATAGCATCGGAGAAATTGTATCTCCTTGTCTGACACCTTTATATATTGGGATTTTCCTTCTTTTCCTAGGAAGGAGTAGGGGTGGCTATAGAATCTTTATAGATGTTGGCTATTATGTTTACGTAACTATCACATATTCCTTGTGGTGCAATTCCTCCAGAACTGCTGTTATCTCTACCGTGTCAAAAGCCTTTTCGTAGTCTATGCAATACGTGGCATAAAGAGGGACAGTTTGTTCCCTGTTAATGACTATTCCCCATTCTTTGCTCCGACCAAGTATCAGCCTCGTAACAATACGTTAAATGTGATCATTGTATATAGAACATGATCGCCAGCAAATTTCATTCAGTTTGACGATCCACTCTTGTTATAATATCATTGCTATGTGAGAAGAGCAATTGAGGGACCCCGAACGCTTTTATGAGGTAAACAAGGTCCTACAAAGCAGCTCATGTATTGCCCATTTATTGCTACAAATTGTTTTCAGTTCTAGACATGCAGCAATTCAGCAGAAAAATATTCCTAACTGTGGTTTCTAAGTTTAAACACTAAGTGGTCAGGAGGTACAAGATTATATATTTCTTCACAAAATACTATGCCTTAATTAGAAAATAAGTTCAGTTTTTGCATGTGAGAAATGAGCCGTACAAGCATTCTTGTAGAAAGTTGGTTGATGCATTCCTCTTATATCATAATTCCATAAAGGTTGATAATCAGACGAGTGGAAGCTGTACCAGCTGTGAGGCTTCAGCCAATGCTCGAATTCAACCAGTCAGCCGAAGCCTCAGACCCAGGTCCATGTGGAAACTTCTCAGCTCAGTACATCTGCATGTGTGACTTCCATGGGCTCCCTTTCAGAGAAGATGTGGCATGGGTAAGGCTACACTTAAGTTATGCCTGATTGTGTTGGTCATTTTTATTTATTTTTTATTTAGTACATACTGCAGACCACATTGTGGTCCTTGCAGGACGGGCATACATAAGTGTTCACAAAACCAACAACTATAAGAAATGTTTATACATTCATACGCATAAGCACAATTCAAAAGAACGTAGTAGAATACAAAAGAATATAAAGAAAAGGCACAGAAACGCACATGTAAATCAGATAATCACAAGTTCTACGGTGAGGGCAGAGAATTCCATTCTGAAACGGTCCGTGGAAAAAAAGAAAACTTGTATGCGTCTGTCCTAGCATAGATAGGTGTTAGTGCGTCAGTGCGATGGTGTCGTGTTTGCCTTGTAAGAAGAGGACTTACATAAAGTGAAGGGTCGAGGATGAACTTGTGGTTGATTAGATTACGTAGGAAATCGAGTCGGTAGTTCTGTCTTCTTAGCTGAAGAGAAGGAATGTCATTAGACAACATAAGTTGAGACGGGGAGTCCGAACGTTTATATTTGGAGAAAATGAAACGAAGCGATTTTCTTTGAATTCTTTCAAGTTTTTTTATATTGTTTTTAGTATACGGATCCCAGGCGACGCAGGCGTATTCTAGTTTAGGACGTATATAGGTCAGATAAGAGAGTAACTTGACGTTTGAAGGAGACTTTCTAAGTTTGTGTCGTAGATAGGTTAGCTTACGGAATGCAGCAGAACATGTGTTCTCTATATGAAGGTTCCAAGAAAAATTGTTTGTGAAGGTTACGCCAAGGTATTTATAATTCTCAACTTGTTTTAACGGAAGATACATTCTTTTGATAATGCCTGCATAGTATTCTATCAAGATGAGCATAAAGGGACGTTGGAAGTGTTCTTTTGCTTAGAGTTCATATTATGTAGGCATTGATCTTTGCTTTTTTGTACTTTTTTTTCTTAGTATACAGCTTTGAACTAATTGCAGTTCTGTCATTTGAGAGCATTGCAACTAAAGTCAGTGTTCTGTTGCAATCTAATCAATACATGCACTTAATGCAGTAATGCTCTAGGCTTGAAGCATGCTTGCTGGTGATGTAACAAATACCATAGATTGTGAGTGGCATTGCTGGTCACAGACGGAAAATGGGAGGTTGGTGAAGTGGCATGGTGCAATCATTGCAGGCCATCATGACCATGTTGGAAAAACTTATATGCATTGAAAATTACAAAGGAGGAAGGTGAAAGGAACACTCAACCGCGTACAAGCGTAGAGAGATGAACAGGTTATTTGTTATCAAAAGAAGCAAAGCACAGAGTGAAGCAGTTAAGGGAAAGAAATGCAACAATTTTCATCATGGGGTAGATTTAACAAGGGCCAGCTTACTGTATGTGAGTCACATTTGTGCCTGACAGAACAAGCTTACCACATTTGCTGCAGTATCATTACCCTTCTATATTTTTGAATGAGAATTGGTGAGCTCTTCGGGTTTCACGGGCTATATCAAAATAATTTTGACTGCACTCAAAAGAAAGGTTTCCTTGCCGCATGAGCTCTACTAAATGTCTCGCTGTGTGAATGAGGATTGCAGAGTGGTTGCCATGTTATCTGAGCGTGGCAGACCGTAAAAAAACATGTGCAACAAGCTACCTGAAATTAACCATGAAGCAGTGCTTGTCATTGGTGTGGGCAGGTAACCTTGAGGGCTCGACAGTCGAAAGAAAAAAGGTTGAGGCAATACTGCAGAGCAATACAAATTATTGAAAGTCTTTGTGTACTCTAGAGGAATTTTCGGGGCCATGTGTGTGAAAAAAGCACAACCTTGAATTTTTGTTTGCCACTTTCCTGTATAAAATTTTTTTTGCAATGTCTGTGTAATAAAAGTATGTTGCATGAAAGGGTTTACTTAAGGACACTTTCTTGTAATTCTAAATTTCTTGTAAATTTCAGCCGTAAACTAAGACATAAAAATTTTGCCTTGTTTCTGAAAAAGGAAAAGTGAAAAATCATTGGAGGAGTGCAATGGCTCTAATGCCACTTATAGACTGTTTTCAAGTGATATATACAGGTGTGCGCAGGTCCTCGAAGTCCTTGAAAACCCTTGAATTTGAAAATTGCATTTTCGAGACCTTGAAAGGGCTGGAATTTCTTTTCCATCCTTGAAGACCCTTAAATTATTGGGGTTTTCACAGGGTCTGGTAGTGTGCATCCCATTTCATGACAGTTGAATGTAGTCCTGGCAAACTGCATCGCTTACACCACGGGTCTCAAACTCACCTCAGCTAGTGGGCCATAATAACGAAATTTAGCTCCACAGGGGCCAGGAGAGCGAAGAAGTTTGGAGTGCGGGGGGAGGGGGGGGGGGGCTAAGGAAGTGCCACTTAATGTTGCCATCTGAAAGAAGGCCTTTCCCATGTCATATATGGGCCATTTATGAATGGTATCTGACGTGAGGATTCGAGAAACGTATCAACACTGAACACAACACCAGAATGGCTGCTGTTTCTGATACGAGAAAAAGTGTTTGGTGCGGCTGGGGCCAGTAGCAGATGGTTTGAGGGCCGCATGTGAGCCGCGTGTTTGATTGATTGATTGATTTGATTGATTTGTGGGGTTTAACGTCCCAAAACCAGCTCTGATTATGAGAGACGCCGTAGTGGAGGTCTCCGGAAATTTCGACCACCTGGGGTTCTTTAACGTGCACTGACATTGCACAGCACACGGGCCTCAACATTTCGCCTCCATCGAAATGCAGCCGCCGCGACCGGGACCGCGTGTTTGAGACCCCTGGCTTACAGCATTCCACACGGGATTTTTTCCATCTAGCTTTGCTTCTACTTCTGATGGATCAAAAGGCATGAGTTAACTGGGCATAATGAGACTAGACCATCTTTAGCTCCTTGAAAGTTGCACCAGTGTGCAGTTTTGTAATGAAAATACCGTTTTATTTAGCAGAATCCTAATGTTTTTTCTTTGGCTTTGTCTTTGAACTGGATCCCTTTGAAACCCACTAAATGTTTGTCATACATACATCTCGTGGTGTATTATTTGTTACGCTGTGGATAATATAGGTACATTTTGAACATACCTATCAAATAGGAAGTCGGAATAACTGCTTCTGTAGCGAAGTAGCATTACAGTGTACACTTGGGATCAAAAGAAACAGTACCACAATAACTCCAAGCAGACAAAAAAAAAGTGCAGAATCATGAGACAAGTTGAAGTAGTTGGGAGTATTTGAAGGCATGGAGATGAAGAAAAGAAGGTTAAGCAGCTGATAATTTAACAAACATTGCAGAGGGACATGCAGAAAATGCATATCCTGGTGACATCACGCACATAATGAAAGTAAAGAGCCTGAGAAACAGTGCAACTACTATTGGCCTCGAGGACATACTGTCGCGCCACCTACGCTCTGACGTCACTCATAGGATGCCGCGTTTTGTCGTCTACTACAACTCCACATTTACTGCGTGTATGCCACCGCGGGTCTTTTTGTTGCGGGCACCGCGAGCGTTTCCCCCCCTGCTTGATGACCGTCCTCCAAAAAAGCATTTTAGTGTACCGAAAATCGGGGCAAGTATACGACGATTCCGTGCCCCTGGTGACAATACCAGGTAAGGAGTTGCTACTATCATGAGCCATAGCCAACGCCATATGAGACTATGCACACGTTGATGATTCATTATGACATATTTTTGACGTCACATTTCACATGTCCTGTGTTGAACGAATGCAAGTGATCGTGAAACAGCGAATAAAATGTGCCACTGAATCAGGATATGGCAGAACACCACCGCGCAAGCGGCCCGCTCGCACTGTCGACAGCATATGGGAATGATCGGCAGACTGGCGCGGTATCAAGCATGCTTAGGAGTGCTGGCTTACAATCGCCGCCGTTTTCTTTACGGTAGGTAGGTTTACTTTTTGCATCAGCTTGTCGTATAGCCAAATTAGCTAGGATATTTAGGGCTAATTAAGGCTAAGACTGATTAGGACTAGCCTCATTAAGGTAATACTAATGAAGCCAAGCCTATTAAAGCTAGTGCTACTCAAACTAACGCAATTAAGCTAAAGCTAATTATACCGGTCGTATTAAACTATGCAACGCCTAATTAACCTAATATTAATTAAGTCTAATCTATATAAGGTAATTATAATTAACCCAAGCCTAAAATCTTATGACCAATGAAACCAAGAATACTAAACAAAGCCTAATTAATTTATTACTAATTACACAAGCCTATGTCAAATAAAACTAAGCCGGACCTAGTTAGGCTGACTGAGTAAGTCATGCCTAATTAAACCAAGACTGAGGCTAATACTAATTAAGATATGTATTATCAAGCTGACCTGCGTAATTAAGCCAATGCTAATTAATGCAAGATTAATTAAGTTAGGACTTATTGAGGCAAGGCTGACTGCGCTACGGCTAAATTGGTTGCGAAGTGAGACCTAGCAAGGCTATGTAAGAACCATGTCTAACTTCAAATCGACGAGCTGCGGTGTGTTAAGCCATGCGCGTCTGAATGCAAACCTGGCCTATTATTTTCTTCTTTTGTTCGCTTAGAGTTAGCCTGCCATTCTCCAGCATCAAGAACATTATTGATAAACAGTCCGAGAATTCGCGGCTGCTTTTCGAAGGAAGTTTTGTTTACGTGCCCAAGCATGTCAATTAATTTCGTGTAAAACAAAGCGACAATTAACATGAGGAGGCTAATTTGGCAGCACTTCTAAAAGGTTCAGCTATCACCAGCAAGTACTTGCACGAGCTCGTTCTGTACATGCCGATTAGGGCACGCCAGATTAGCACAGGCTGAAATTGTATTTAGTTTTAATGGAAAAAATGGCAGAGCCAGAATTAAATAAACAATGAGAACGGCATGTTAATTTGTTTTAAAGCGAATGTATATCAAAAGACTACGTTCTTCATATAACCAAATAACTTTTCAAACGTAGGGATAAGAAAATCACGAATGCAAACAGGTAGGTCATGGAATTTTAGGCTTTACATAATATCTTTTTCGCTACCACACGGCGAAAGATGGTCGCATACTGCTCTGCATACCGATAATGAACTTGCCATGCCCAGAAGCGAACGTTCCATGCTGATCATTAAGACAACAAGAGATTTAAAATGCGCGATTTGACCCGCACGTCACATTTTACAAGGGAGCTACGCAGCGCAACGAGCAAAGTAGGAAGGAGCGTCCTACCTATGACGTCAAAACGATCGCAGCGCCGACCACAGCAGTGGTGGGCCTCGCGGCCAATAGTATTGCTAAGAAATTTTTTGAATGCTCCTTGAAAATCCTAGAATTTTTCTCTTGGAAACCTGTATGAACCTTGTATATAGAATATACCCTGCTAGGTCATTTATCTGCTTTAGTAAGCATTTTTTGTGTGGGGCACCACAGACTTGAGCACGGGCGGTTGGCCCCTATCTTGCCCAATGTGCATAGCTTTGCCATGTTGGGGAAAGGGGATGCAATCTTGAGAATTGCGTTTATGCCAAGTGCTAAGACCTTTAACCCTTTCGCTGTCACAGCTGTACCGGTATTTTTTCATGTTTCCCCCCGTAGTATCGCTAACGTTCCGGTACATTCTCTGTTTTGTGTTCAAAAATGCATGCTGTGATGCTTGGACTGGCCGCACCATCTGACGAATCTTTCTAGAAGCTTGTATTTGATGTGTTAACATGTATATTGAAGAGCAGAAAGCGACCATGCCCCTTTTTCTTTGCTGGGGGCCATGGTTGCTTCGCACGCGCTACCCTCTCATGCTGAGTGATCATGCTATGTGCGTACGATTACGAGCGCAAGCACACAAGGGTTGTCCTGCCATCTGCTGCAAGCTCACAGGTTTTCTTCTTTATTCTGTTGGCATGTCTGCTGCAGTGTATGAAGTTCAGGGGTGCGTGCAGTTCAGGGGCACCACGTTCAGACACTCCTACCATGTTATCTGTATTGTAATCATTATCCGATATATAGCTGTGCTTGCTCCTGGATATTCCCGTAACCAAGCTGACGCTCGGGGTACATCATGGCCGGAGACACCCAACATTGAAAGGGCTAAGGTCCCTCGACCGAGGTGGCACACCCATTAGACCCTGTCTTTTTGCGGGTCCCACTCTTAGATGGCCCACATGAGGAAAATTCATGGTTGCTTCCTATCGCATTATTGCCTTTTCAAATTTGTCTCTTCACAATTTTTCCGTCTCTTCTTCACGTTTGCTCATTTCCTGCCTTCTTGTTGTCTAGGGTTAACCTTACGCAAATAACCAGTGTTGGTCTAGGTGCGCTATAGCAGCAGGGATGATTTTTTTTTCTCTTTTTGTGTGTATGTGCCCGCGGCGGTGAAGGGGTGCCAGAAAACGGTCAATAGCAGCAGCGGTGCTGTGCTATGTAGCGTATCGCCGGTGCACCTGAAAGTGCTGGAGGCTTGTCAGGGACACAAAACAAGCCTTCCTAAGACAAAAAAAGACATCTGTTTTCAGTGTAACATTTTAAAAACCAACTGCCTTGTCTGACTGACACATGTGGCTCGTCGTCCCTGTTGTAACCTTGATGACAACTGTGTCAGAAAGACTGGTGGCAAGGTAACCTGTACAGGCCACCTTGAGAAGAAACTTCCGGTATCTCTGTATAACTTCTTTTTGCATGCGTCTCGGTATTCAATACTACACGCACTCCAGTGCTCCAGAAAGGCAGTCAAAAAAGTGTTGCAGGGCCCCTTTAACTGGCCCTTGTGCCATAAAACACCTTTTAAGGGGAGATGCTCCTCGAAAAAGGTTTTTCTTTAATCCTTGGCCTAGAACTCTGAAAATTTTGGTACGAGTAGACTTTGTGATGCTGATTTCAAAACTGCAATTAGTTTTATTGTAGCTCTAATGGTTCATGAGTTAGAACAGCTGTGATAGCAAGATATTAGGTCTTTTGTGCACACTTTTTAGCTTATGAAAAATTTTCACACAGCATTTCAATATGGCTCATCCTGCTGCACAGGGGCAGTAGTGTGCAAAAAACTACCTAAAATGTGGAGATAACATGCTGCGCTTGCTCCATTTCCAACAAAAAACCAGAGGTGCCTGTCGTACACTGCAGATTCCCCTTACATGCACTTCAAATGCCAAACAAAAAATTCTGTAATAGATAACCAAAATTCTGTATAGATGTCAACGCTCCATGCTGTCTAGAGATACTCTGTACAAAATTTCTTTAATGTTTGACAACTTTAAGTGCCTGAAAGATTGTACACAACATATAAAAATTATCTTGATGTTGTGCACAAGCTTTCAGGCACTTAATATTGGCAACTCTTTTAAATCTTCGCAATTAAAAATCTTCGCAGTTTACATTGTGTGAGGAGACTTGCAGCTTTGGCAGCACAGAAACTTCTATGAAAGAAATTGCTACTAGGCTAGACAAGATTGTCTAAAATACTTTCTATGCTCTTTGAATTCATTTTATTTCATTTTTGTTTCCTTAAAGACCCCCAAGGGGGTATTACATAAGGGGTGGGTTAATATACAATTGATTACGTTATCACAGTGAACAATGTGAAGTTACGTTTAATATGCTTTGCATGAGGCTTGATGGGCAGGTGATTGTGGCGATATTATGGGATAGGCCATTCCAGCCTATTGCTGCACTGGGAATAAAAGAAGCAGAAAATGTTTTAGTATGGGCACATGGGCGAAAAACTTGTAGTGCGCGGCAAGGGCAATGAGATATGGGAGTTGCAGAGATAATGGGAAAAAACTTGTGAAATAATGAGGTGTTGCAGTGCATCGGGGACAAGACAAAGGTGTTAAGTTACACTTGGCTTTGAGGGATGAAACACTGATGTCATATGAATACAAAGCATTAATGAATCTGGCTGCACGATTTTGAATGGTTTCTAGAGAATTTGGGAGACCAACTTCAGGCGGGTTCCATATGGGAGATGTATATTCTTACTTTGACCTGACTAATGTTTTATAAGCAAGTACTTTTACTTGACTCGGAGCGTTGCATAAATGCTGTTTTAAGAAGCCCGAAGTTCTGTTAGATGATTATGTGATTTTAGCAACGTGAGTGGCCCTGCCACGGTGGTCTAGTGGCTAAGGTACTCGGCTGCTGGTCCGAGGGTCGCGGGATCGAATCCCGGCCGTGGCGGCTGCATTTCGATGGAGGCGAAATGTTGAGGCCCGTGTGCTGTGCGATGTCAGTGCACGTTAAAGAACCCCAGGTGGTCTAAATTTCCGGAGCCCTCCACTACGGCGTCTCTCATAATCAGAACTGGTTTTGGGACGTTAAACCCCACAAAACAACATAGCAACGTGAGTGTTCCAGGACAAATTGTTGGATAAGTTGTTGGATACGTTGACTCCAAGGCATTTATAAGTAGTTACTGGTTCAACAGGAATGTTAGCTATGTTATAACGGAAATGAAGAGGATTTAGATGATGGGTGAAAGAGATTAGTTTGTATTTAATAGAGTTCAAGGACGTAAGCCGGGGTGTAATTTTAATGAAGTCTAATTCCTCTGTTTCAAACTCTGTTTCATGTTGAATGGTAAAGAGAATGTATCTGTTGAGTTTGTTTTTATAGGTATTGGAAACTGAAGGTGTATGCTATGCTTTTTCTTTTTTTTTTTTTTTTTTGCAGGACGTAGACACTATATATTTGTCTCATGATACAAAAGAACTGTCATTGTTAGACTTTGATCATTTAGAGGGCCGGTGAGTATAAATTTTTCTTTTTTTTACCAAGTTTGTTATTGATGTCATTTTGAAATGATTAGTCAAATTCTGTCGATAACCCACTGGGCTATGAAGAGCCATTAACTCCTTGAAATATCCATAGTAAAACCAAGCATTTGGAACATAGTTGTAAAAGGAGCATGTAGTTTATAATGATAGGAAAGCTGCATCAATTGGATGAAATTATACTAAGTAAAAAATGGTGCATAACGTGTACTGAGGGTCTAGCATGGCCATTTATGCCATTTTGCTACAATTTAATTTGTGTGTGCACCTTATTGCTCCCATCAATGTGCAGCTTCTGCCAACTGCACTGAAGTTCACTAGTGCACCACCTGCACAGCAGTGTGCTAAAATAGTAAAATATTCTTGGTGTGCCATCAGGCGCACCAACAGCCTTTCCATTATTGCCACAAAAGCCCTCTGTTCTTGAGATATGCACACATGCAGTTTTTCTTTTTATGGAATTGGCCTGGCCAAAGTATAAGTGCCACTGCACGTGTTTATGAGCTCTGCTATTAGAGAGTCTTACAATAGGGCATCAAAAGCTTTGCCTCTGCAGTCACTTGTGTTTGCTGATACTTTGTATGTTTCATATGCTAACTGCAGTTTGTGTTCGCGTTCTGGCCCCATTTTTTTTTTACAGTAGCATGGATACTCACTCTAGCTGTCTACAAACCTCCTTTGCATTACTCATGTGCAGATCCAAATATGATTCACTTGCATCAGCATTTGTGGAGTGCAAATGCTATCCTATAACACATGTGGCACCCTTAAACTAACCTGAAGGAACACATCGAATGCAAAGCCTGTATCATCATCATCATCATCATCATCATGTTTAGGTCCACTGCGGGACGAAGGCCTCTCCCAACGATTTTCAATCCACCCTATCCTGAGCGAGTTGGTTCCACTTTGTGCCCGCAAACTTTTTAATTTCATCGCTCCATCTAACCTTTTGCCTGCCTCTGTTGCGTTTTCCCTCTCTTGGTATCCATTCTGTCGCTCTTACTGTCCATCTGTTATCTTTCCTCCTCATGACATGTCCTGCCCAAATCCACTTCTTTCTTTTAATTGATATATCTGCTCGTTTTTTTATCTCTTAGCGTTACCCCTACCATTTTTCTTTCCATTGCACGTTGCGTGCTCCTTAGTTTCATCTCTAGTTTTTTCGTTATCCTCCACATTTCTGCACCGAACGTTAGTACTGGGAGAATGCAGTGATTGAATACTTTTCGCTTTAGTGAGAGCGGTAAGTTTCCAGTCACGATTTTATAATGCCTTCCGAATGCACTCCAGCCCATCCTTATTCTACGGAGAATTTCTTTTTCATGGTTAGGGGTTCCTGTTATTAACTGTCCCAGATATACATATTCGCTTACACATTTTAAGGGTTCATTGTTGATTTTAAATTTGTGTTCCTTAGCTAGGCTATAGAGCATAACTTGGGTCTTTTGCCTATTCATTTTTAACCCAATTTTAATAATTTCACTGTTTAGGTCAGTCTGTATGTGCGAGTCTAAAGCCTGTATGCGTGAGTCTAAAACTGTCACTTGACAGCCTATTATGTTGTCTCTACTCTGGAAGCTCATTGCTCTTGATGAGAAACTTGCTATAATGCTGGGACGAGGGATGTTTTACACATATGTTAGCTACTGTATGCACATTGTAAAGCAGTGTTATGCTAGCTATGAGGATACCAGTTCAAGCACAGCATTTATGTGTAGATGCCTTCACGTAAATGCAGATTCAGAGGCGCAAAAGTCACAGTTACTTTGAGCGCAGTGAATGCAAGGACAAAAATGAGAGACAGACTGGACACACGGGCACTCAAAATGTTACTGTGCTCAAAGTGTGCCTTTCGACATGTACCGACAAGCCCATCTGTCGACGCTTTATTTTACAATTACATAAAAAAAAAAGTTTTGCTATCAACAGTGCTGTTGGATGTACTGGTCGTAGTGCAAATACCAAATGACCACGTAGCCATTGTGTGGTGGGAAGTAGTGTTGCTGATTTTCAGAATTTTGTATAATGCTTAAAGTAGGCTGATTGGTCCAGTATTTTAGGTCGATTATGTCGTCGCTTATGCAAGTCGAACGCTAACGAAAGCGGAAGGGAACTGCCCGTCACTGAAAAGGAGTGCTTGGCCATCATCTGGGCCCTTGTGAAATTCTGGCCCTACCTGTACGGTCGCCCCTTCGACGTCGTTACAGATCACCACGCTCTCTGTTGGTCATCGACTTTAATAGATCCGTCTGGCCGCCTTGCACGATGGGCTCTTCGGTTACAGGACTTTGACATACGCGTCATTTACCAGTCTGGCCGTTACACGACGACGCAGATGCCCTCTCTTGGTCGCCTACACCACGTGACACGGCTTGCATTTCTGCCATCGAGCCGGCGTCGTTGGCGTTTTCATCGCAAGTGGTCATCGACATGGCTCCGAAGCAACGCCAAGATCCGTGGATTGCGGCGCTTATGGATTATTTTTCTGGCACTTCAACAACCAGCCCTTCACGCGTTGTCTGCCGCCAAGCTTCTCACTTCGAGTTGCGGGACGGAGTTCTCTACCGTCGCAATTACGATTCCAATGGCCGCAAATGGTTGTTAGCCGTCCCCTGCCAACTGCGCACACAGGTCTGCTCTGCTTTCCATTCCAATGCAATGTGCCCATGCTGGCCTCTTCAAAACTTGCGCAAGGCTCCGCACGCGCTTTTATTGGCGCGGCATGTATAATTTTGTGTGAAAGCACATTCGCTCGTGCACAGCGTGCCAACGCCGCAAGCTTCCTGTTCCTCGTCCTTCTGGTCCATTGCAGCCACTTCCTTGTCTGTCTCGACCGTTCGACCGCGTTGGCATAGATCTCTATGGTCCTTTTCCCTACACACCAGCTGGCAATCGCTGGATTATCGTTGCTGTAGACCGCCTCACGGGATATGCAGAAACGGCAGCACTGAAAACAGCGACAGCCCGTGACATTGCGTCCTTTCTTCTCAATAACTTCATCCTTCGTCATGGCACACCACGGGTACTTCTGAGTGACAGAGGGCATGCATTTCTTTCAGAAGTTCTCAACGCTCTTTTGACAGCTTGCCGTACCGTCCATCACACCACTACAGCTTATCATCCGCAGACAAATGGCATAACTGGACGGTTCAATCGCACATTGGGCGACATGCTGTCCATGTATGTTGCATCGGACTGCACCAACTGGGACCTCGTTTTGCTGTATGTAACGTACACTTATAATACCACCTCACAAGCCACAATGGGATTTTCGGCATTTTTCCTCGTGTATGGCCGTGAACCTACCTGCACGCTCGATACCATTCTTCCCTACCGGCCTGACCCGTCAGAGGGCATGCCTCTGTCCGAAGCCTCCAAGTACGCCGAGGAGTGCCGTCAGCTCGCCCATTCGTTCACGGCGGAAGACCAAAGCTTCCAAAAATTCTGTCGCGATGATGACTGTACTCCTTGCGCCTACCAGTCGGACTCATTAGTTTGGTTGTGGATACCTTCAAGCACCCCAGGTCTCTCCTTGAAACTCCTCGCCAAATATCATGGACCCTACCGTGTCGTTCAACAGACTACGCTTGTCAACAACGTTGTCGAGCCGGTCACGCCGTCTACTGACTTAAGGCGTTGTGGACGGGAGACAGTGCATGTCCAGAGGCTGAAACCTTATTACGACCCTCTCATCCTAACTACGCCTTGAGACGCCTGGATGGCTCCTTCTCCAGGGGGCAGTTGTAGTGAAGAAGAGTGGCGCGCCCTATGGGCACCCTGTCATCACCGTCTTAGCAACGAAGAGAGGCTCGCGCTCTCGGTGTCCACCGCAAGCCTGAGATGGTCGCTTTTGCTGGTTCAGCAATAAACCGCCTTACATTCCTTTCACTTTTCTGATGACACTTCGGTGGAAAGTTCACCATCACTGTTCCCAGTTACAAAATGTCATTTTGTGGTAGTGACCTCCAGGTTTGAACTGTTGGAGACAGGTGTGATTTTTCAAATTCCATGGAAAAGGTGACATGACCCAAAGTGCATTGCTTTGGGAGGATGGGGAGAGATAGGTTAGCTGACACACTAATATGTTGTGTTTGTAACCAACACTTGAAAATGTATACCGACAAGGTGCATTCCACTGGCATGCTAGAAGCCTCAACCCAAAAGCAGATGGCAATTTAAATGGCGAGGTATGCAGACCAGAAGAGAGAGGTGGCTATCCACTGTAATGAAGCAGCCCGAAGGGGGCAGTGAAGCTCTATCTCCCACATAATTCATGCCTCCGATGTATGTAATTGTGAAAGTACACTTCTGTTACCATTGTTTTGCCTGCCACTGAACAGGTTGCAGTACATCACATATTTTCCCATCCTACTCTGTGCTGTGCCAAATATGGCACATACCTGTTTCTCATTCATTGGAGGAATTTGAGAAAAGTCACAGTGGGCTTAAATTGATTGCAGTATAAAATATTCCATTTATTTTGCTGTTTATGTAGTAACAATGGTGCAATCAAGAAAAGTAGTAGTTGCTTCATGCACACACGACCTACTCACGTGCATTCCCAAACTTTGCTTCACGTCTTTTTTTGCTTACCACTCAAGAGATGGCAACAATTTCCTCATAATAAATTTCCATGACGAGAGCTAAGTTGATGGTGCCAATTACCAACTTGACCTCTCGCTCCCATAAAACAAAATGCTAAGTGGCATATACAAAATATGGCACACTATACATTAGAGAGTTAAATATGTTCTAGGCTACATATGCCTTTTATGATGTGTGTGTGTCCACACAAATCTTGATCAAAAGGTAGCTAACCTTCAGCATTTGTATCAGTACTCTTATAATGCTTGTGATATTACACTGACAATAGTTGTCACCACATCATCATCATCGTCATCATTAGCCTATTTAATTTATTAAAGTCCACTGCGAGACAAAGGCCTCTCCCAGCAATTTACAATTTGCCCTAAACTCAGCAAGTTGGTTTCACTTTATGCCTGCCAATTTTTTCACCACTCCATCTAACCTTTTGCCTACCTCTGTTGTGTTTTCCTTCTCTTGGTATCCATTCTGTCGCTCTTACTGTCCATCTGTTATCTTTCCTCTGCATGATATGTCCTGCCCAGGTCCACTTCTTTCTCTTAATTGATATAAGAATATCAGCTACTCCTGTCTGTTCCCTGATCCATTCCAGTCACTTTCGGTCTCTTGGCATTACACCGATAATTTTTCTTTCCATCGCACGCTGCGTGTTCCTTGATTTCATATTGAATTTCTTCGTTATCCTCCAGGTTTCTGTACCATTTATTAGTACCAGGAGAACACAGTGATTAGGTACTTTTTGCTTTAGTGACAGCGACAGGTTTCCAGTCGTGATTTGGGAATGTCTCCCATACGCGCTCCAGGCCATTGTTATTCTACGGAGAATTCGCTTTTTATGGGTAGGCTTCCTGGTTAGTAATTGCCCTAGATATACATATTCGTTCATACATTCTAAAAGCTGATTGGTAATGCAAATTTTTCTGTTTCTTAGTGATACTGTTAATGTGAAGCATAATTTTTGCTTTTTTGCCTATACATTTTTTAGTCCTATTTTAACACCTTCCCGGTTTAGGTCCTCAATCATGTTTTGTGGTTCATCACCGTCATTGCTAAAGAGCACAATGTCATTTGCAAACCCTAAAATTTCTGAGATGTTCTCCGTCTATTCTAATTGCCTTGTCTTCCTAGTCTAGACACTCAAGCACTTCTAAACATGCAGTAAATAACGTTTGGGAGATCGTATCTCCTTGTCTGACCCCTCTATTGATCGAAATTTTTCTGCCTCTCTCATGGAAGAGTCATGTGGCTGTGCAGTCATTGTAGATGTTACTGAAGGTTTGCATGTATACCTCAGGTACCCCTTGTCGACGTAAAGCTGGAACTACTTGTATTTCTATAGAATCGCAAAAACTGGGACTTTTCTTTGATGCCTAAATGTTTTGTTATACAATTTTTATTCTGTGGCCTTGTATGGTATGGCTTGGCTGTATATTAATAAAATTGGAACCATTCTAAGAGTTGTTTGGGGTTTGCTGTGCTCTGTGCCTTGTGCATTCTGTCATTCACAAAAGCCCAAAGTGTAAATTTCTGAACTTTGTGATGAAATATTATAAAAGGTATCAGGTGTATACTAGTGGCTTTGCAGACTTTGCACTCAAATGTGTCTCAAATAATAATACATATACCTTATAACTTGTTTTTATCTTGGTGTAAAACATGAAATATTGTTTAGATCTGTATATTTTTACTTGTTTTTCCTCTGTTATCACTGAATGAATTTCTTGTTTTTCAGAGACCTGGTGCCAATCATATCTGCACTTTGTTACAATGCCTGGTTCACAAAGTTCAGAGCAAGCAATGTAAAACTTGTGAGTAGAGCTTTTAGCCTGCAGTGTTTTTGAGTTTTGAACTGGGAATTTAGTGAAACCAGTCAGTTTTGGCTGTGGAATCAAACATGGATTTCATGCTGTGTCTTGTTAACAAGTGGCTGTATTTTAACCTACGTTGTACAAACAGCACAGAAAATATGTAAAATAAAATCGTACCTTTTTTGAGACCTCTCAGATGTTCAGCAGAGATGTAGAGCTATCTTAGGATGCATCATATATATTCTAAGGCCAGCCACCAGAGTAACCTCTTTGCCTTGATTATCAAGCTTTATCTCTTCTACATATCTCAGTTTCCATTTGTTTTTCTAGACGATCTCGGCCATCTGTGCTTTATCTTTTTGTTGTACTATGTTGGCATGGCTTCCGTTCTGTATTTCATGTGTGACTTGTCAATTTTCCTATGTGCTGGAAATAAATCATTCAATATTGTAATTTTTTTCATTCTTTCTCCTGTCTAAAACACTAGAGGCGTTTTTAATTGTTGACATTTTGATTTTCGGAGCTGCATCACAATAGTACCTTCCTATCGACCCCTTCACCAATGGGTTGCTGATGAGCTGCAAACCGGTCTTCGCCCTTAGGATGCTTCCGGTCACTGGGGTCTCCACTTTAAAGCCGCTCGCCAGGCTGTTTGTGCTCCCTTTGTGTTTGTGTGTTTGTGTTCCTTTTTCCGCTGCCGGACATGGTGTGGTTATGAGCTGGGCCTCCCTTCTTTCTTCTCTCTGTCCCTTTTAATTCCCTCACTCCCTGAGTGCTTCGGTTGAGGTGTCCTCACTGAGAGACAGTTACCGTGCACTCTCCACACTATTTTTCCACACTTGCTTAACAAAATCTCTATCTTTCCAAGTGCTGCGATCCCAAGTTCTATTGTTGTTTTCCTCACCCCCAACGGGAGTACAAAAGGACGCAAGCATGTGCCCCTCGCCTGAAATTGCCTGGGTGATGGGAGCGACGCGTTCGTTTGTAAACAGTGAAAGGGGTCTATATACACTGTCTCTATGTCTTTGTCAAATTGGTCACAGTTGAAAAAAGAAATCTTCAGCTTTAGCTCAGCTGGACAAGGACAGTAAAAGATCACATCAAACAAGGAAAGTTTTTGTTGCAGGAATAATGGCCAGAGTGAGTTTTGAGCATCGACAGACCCATGAAAACCTTTTCAGATATATTCATGAGTTTTCTAAACATGCAAGTTAATTTGGCATGGATTGGCCAACTACTTCAATATATGTAAATTGTTGGTAATTGAGTCTCCGAAAGCATCAGAAAAGCACTGTTTCATTGCATACCATAATAATGTGTCGTACTCTCTAGAATAACAGAAATGCATCATTGAGAAGAGATACTATGTTTATATGTGGCCCACATCATCTTTTTTCCCGGATTTCTTACATAATTCTAGCCTTATGTAAGGCAGGCTTATGGCTGTTCACTGAAACCTTGAGCAGTGCTCTGGCTGCTAAGCAGGATAACATACCTAATAGCAAATGGCTGTGTGAACTTTCAGTCAGCTGTTCATGATATCTGCACACGTCAGCTGATGAGCTTACTGGTACCCTCAAATTTTTCTTCAGCTATTTTTTCGTTCCAGTATGTAGCTGAGTATCTATTAGCCATAACATAGCACATCAATTGCTCCAGCGTGCAAAGGATAATATTTACGACCTGTTTATTACCGACTAGTTTCAGTTTTGGTTTGGGAGAGTTGCAGAAATGAGGCGCCTGGTGCAACTGGTGCCATGTAGTGCTCGCAGTGGGGTAAACAAGTTTGACCACATGAATACACATAAGTGCGACACGCTTCCGCATAACATGCAACGCGTGCTTGTTTTCTTTCGCCTGTTGCATGTCTTTCGTGTTGTTGTCGTTGCTATCATCATCGTTGAGTGGCAACTAGTATTTTCTTGAGGTCTGGCGTCGCCGGGCGAAGCGAATAAGCAACGGTGGCCATGGCGTCATCACTGCCAGCTGTACTGCTCTGAGCTCGGCTGCCGTGGTGATGTCATTGAAGTTGGGGGTCTCTTTCTGGTCACCTTTGCTATTGTCGATGATGCGAGGTACGGCTTCTAGCGCTTGATTGTGCATGTAAGCTTCAATATTCATTCAAATTACCTTCAGAGCTGTGTTCGCCATTGAGATTTGGTAGATGACATGTATGTCCATGAAAATTGATTCCGCAGGCTATTTCAGCAGCGAAATTTTGGTGTCAGTGCCCCTTTAAAGGTTCTTGTGCTTTGTGCTGTCTGTTCTCTTTGCGACTCCCATTACCTTGAAAATGTTGACAGTGGTTTCAAATAAAGTTCCACACCACATGTTCAATGTGCATGTACACACAGTGCTGTTTATGTCACAGTCTAGTGAATACTGCTGCAGTGCACCAATTGTTAAAGAGGTGGAAGCACGCTATGCTTATGCAACTTTTAGGTGAGCAGTGATGTCAAAGAATCCAATGATGGTAACAGTGATGATGATGTTTTTGTTAGCAGGATTGCCGCTTAGTGAAAGCAATTCTTTTCCAAAAATTATTGCAGAGCGTAGGGGAAGTACACGCCTCCTCAAGGATGTATTATGGTATGATGGGTTTACACATGTAAATTGAGTAGTTGACACTAAAATGCTAAGTTTGCCACCAAAAGGCAAGCTGGGCCTGTGAGAAGTTGGGTATGATTCTGGAGTGTAAGCCATTTTCTTTCAAGAAGTTCCTAGATAACATGCCTGTGGGGACATACTTTGGGTTTGCTTCCATAAAAGCAATGGGCACTCTTGTAAAGTGCATTGTAGTGTTTGAAAGAATGAATTGTCATTCATAAAACTTGCAAATGAATTTAGTGTGAAAAGACCATTAGGTACTAAAGGTAGAGCTGTGAGAAAAAGGCATTGTAGACAGCTTTTGAGCTATGAACGCAGAAGCCTTGAAGGAGCGTTTATTGAGCGGTACTGTGGACTTCATTGGTTGACGTGCGGTTATTGAATTTCAGGCTTCAGAAGCACTTGAACAAGTACTCCAGGTGATGAAACGTTCTGTGTCACTGGAGGAGTTGTACCTGGATAACACTGGCATTAAATGGTATGTTCAGTCGGACTCTTCTTTTTAACAGTTCAACCTTGCTACTATAACAGCCTGATAATCACTGCTTTTTTATAACCATTCTTTTGCCTCATGGCCAACATAGCCTGCAGGGAATGATTGGTTAAGTCACCAGTCACTTCCAGCAGAGTTGGTAGTTATCACAATTTATACGCTAGTATTACTTTGTAGATGTTTCACCATGTGGGAGGTGGTGGCCAAATACTGCACTAGAGTGGTGAATTCCTGTTCTGGTGAAGAAGTGAATCATAGTGAATTGATAAAAATGGGATGTTGCAAGCATGTGGAAGTAGGAGGGGGGGTGGGGCAGAGGAGGAGAGAGGGGGGTGGTGGTTCGTTAGAAAGGAAGAGACGCTAATTTCTGTCTCCCATACTGGGGACACGGCTAAGCGCCTTAGGGGAAGGGAGAAGTGGGAGGAAAAGAGAAGATAGAAGTTTTAACAAGGGCAGAGGCCCGGACGTCGCATTGCGATCAGCAGCCTGTCGGTAGGGGTAGAGGCGGCGAGGGTCCCGTACTCAGTGGTAGGCTTCAATACCCGTCTCATCCAGGAACTCCGCCAGGCTCCGGAGTGCTGGTAGATGGGGGCGAGACGGGAAGAGGAGGTGTTGCATTGTGGTGGCAGGGAGACCCTGTCTCCTGTAGGCTGTGAGGACCCTTGAGCGTTCCTCTGCGAGTCCAGGGCACTCACACAGGAGATGTTCGAGGGTCTCGGGATCGCTGCAACGGCTGCAGGCCGGGGAGGTGCAGCGTCCTTTGGTGTGGCGGCGGGCTGCGGTCCAGACGCAGCCAGTCCGCAGGCGCAGCAGGGCAGCCCGTTCCCTCCTTGTAAGGCCCGCCTCTGGAAGAAGTCTTGGTCCCCGCCCGTTGTCCACCCTTTGGTCTGGATGGACAGTGACGAGAAGCTTCCTGAGACGGGCCCGCATATGGTCCCTGGCCGCCACGGCTCGGGTGAAAGGGGTGCCTGGCTGATGAGCTGCCCTGGCCAATGTGTCCGCCTCCTCATTGCCGGCTATGCCCACATGTGAGGGCAGCCAGTGGAAGCAGACGGACGCTCCCGACGTGCAGAGAGCCTGGAACTTGCATGCCAGGAGGTTCCCTGTAAGCCCAGCGCGGCGGGGATTGGTCAGGGTCTGCAGTGCCGCCCTGCTGTCACAAAGAACGGCTACTGGCTCCGTTGGGATGTCCTCTGCCAAGAGGTCCGCCGCAAGGTGCAATCCCGCCAGCTCTGCTGCCGTGGAGCTCGCTGGCAAAGGCAGCCGGCACTGTCTCCTTCTGGACCTGGATGGGATGACGCACGCTGCCGCTGCGGACCCGTCCTGCATGACGGATCCGTCCGTGAACACCTGCAGTCGACCCTGGAGTTGCTCCTGAAGTTTGCCGATGGCTGCCTGCTGCAGCGCGGCCGCAGGCGTTCGCTTTGATGCCCCATCCAGGTGGAGGTGGACCTCTGGTGGCCGATGGTGTGGCGGCGGTGGGGCAACGGGAACAGGCGGATCCGGGACCATCTGGTGGTATAGCAGGCAGAGTCCACCCATCCGAGGTCTGGGTTGGCTGCGAAGTCGCTCCAGGAGGGTGCCTCCATCGGCTGCACGATGGAGTCGGTCGATGTGGCCCAATGCACGCTGGAGCATGCGTAGGGACAGGGGCCACTCTCCTGCCTCCGCGAGTGTCGATGCAACAGGGGAGCATTTGGGGAGCCCCAGGATGGCTCTCACCGCTCCCCTGTGGAGTCCCTCGAACAGGCACCTCCGGACCGGCTTCAGGGTTACCATTGGAAGGGCATAAAGCAGCACCGAGGTCGCTGCGGCTTGGTTCAGTCGCAGCGCCCACTTTGTGGAGCAGCCATGGCCTCGTTGCTGCAGCTTGCTGATGGCCCCCTGGACTCGACGTACCTTAGCGGCAGCGGTCTTGGCAGCAGGTATCCACGTGAGTCGGTGGTCAATGGTGAGCCCCAGGTATTTCACCGTCAAACTCCATGGTAGGCTGCGGTTGTTGACCCGCAGCCGTTTCATGTAGACCCGCGCTGCTCCCGTCGGGTGTATCAGCAGGGACTCGGTCTTGGTGGTGGAGACCTTGAGGCCGATCCCTCCGAGGTAGGCGATCACTGCATCAAGGACAGACTGCAGCGACCTCCTGATGGCCGGGATGGACCGCCGTGGTCCCCGGGCCCAGAGGGCCACATCGTGTGCATAGATGGAGCAGCGGACCGGGAACCTGGTGTCCGTCGGGAGGGAAGCTGGAAGTCCTGCTAACGCCAGGTTGAAAAGGAAGGGGCTCAGCACAGAGCCCTGTGGAACACCGGCTGTGATGTCCCGGGGATGGCTGGTCTCCCTTCCAACACGAACGCAGAAGGTTCTCCCGGACAGGAAGGCGGTTACGAAGCCTCGGAGATGACCGCTGATGCCAAGCCGGTCCAGGGCCGCCTCGATGACTGCATGCGGGAGCCCGTCGAAGGCGCTCTCGACATCCAGCAGCAGGAGCATGGCCACGTCACCGCAACTCTTGGCGTCCTCGAGGGTAGCGACGACATCTGAAATGGAGTCTGCTGTGCACCGGTGCCGCCTGAAGCCCGTCTGCTGCTCCGGGAAGTAGCCCAGTTGGTCAGCAATCCACTCGAGTCTCTCTAGGGCCACCTTCTCCATCACCTTGCAGGCGGCCGAGGTGAGAGAGACTGGCCTGTAGGAGGAGAGAGCCGTGGCTTGCTTCCGGGGCTTCAGGATGGGTGCCACTACCGCTAAACGCCAGGGTTGCGGTAGGGCTCCGGTGCTCCAGACGTCCTTGTAGTATTCGAGGAGTCGCTGACGACCGGCTCCGTCAAGGTTACGGAGCATCTGGAAGGTGATGCCGTCGGCCCCTGGAGCACTGCGTCGCTTGGACCCCTCGAGGGCTGCCACTAATTCATGCATACCGATGGGCTCGTTGCACAGTTCCTGGACCTGTGCAATCACCCACCCGGGATGATGGCAGGAAACGGGGCACTGGAGAGCAGCAGGTGGTGGTAGTGAGGCCAGCCGGACTGCGTCCCTTGTGGTAAACCGGTCAGCAAGGAGCTCTGCCAGGTCCGCTGCCTGGATGTTCATGTGGACTGCCACGGACTGCACCTGGTTGAGGGCCCGGGGCATCGTTAGCAGGCACCCCAGTAGGCGCCAGGCTAGAGTCCCATTGGGGGAGCGGTTGATCGAGGTGCAGACGCTCGACCAACCCAGGTTCCTGCGTCTGCGTGCGTGGCGCCGGCAGACGGCGTCGACCCGCCGGAACTCAGTCCAGAGTTCTGGTTGGCCTTTCCGCAAGGCCCGCTGCTCTGCCCGACCCCGCGCTGCCCTCAAGGCCAGGTGCCAGATGTCTGGAGCAGGTTGCCCCTGCTGGACCTTGCTGACGACAGTCGCGGCCCTTGCGCTGTCGAAGCCCTGTACTAATCGAAGCCCTGATCGAAGCCCTGTACTAACACACTGTGCATGTGAAGTTTTGCTTTGACAAAACAAGTGCAAAGTTGTTCCTTTGACTGAGTCTTCAGTTTTCACCATTCCGCGCTCTTGGCGTTCTATCTCTGTACGATACGTGCTCTGAGACGTCTTTACTTTTTTTTTTATTGCAAATAATTCAGTGAATACGGGTAACAACAATTCGAAGCGGCACGGACGCACGCACTAACGACGAGATCATGACCAGGTCGCATGTTTACATTCCCACTTCTTTTCTTTTTTTTTTTCTCTAACAGCGCTACCTCGCGTGACAATTTTAAGTGAAACACGGCCACAGGAGGTTCGGACATAGTTTTCTGACGCGTCCAATCGTCATCCACGTCAAGGATATGTGAAAAATGCCAGTAAACTTATAGAATGCAGTACGCACAGTCGTAGCAGCTGTGCTTGGAGAACTACAACTAACACGGTGAGATCGGTCTATTCTGGGCATTGAAAAACAGTTATCACACCAATTACAAATGCTGTACAATCCCCCTCGATATTGAAATCCTGCACCAACAAAATTCTTGCAACAGCGAAAGATTTCACAATCCCCTAGCAAAGCCCATGGGATTCAATGCAGTTAAAAATGCATGCATAATGTTGCACTGTAATGACACTTGCATGTCAAGTATATCAATCAAATCACTAGTGGTCACCAGTGAATTAAGAAAGATAAATACATTCGAACACAGATATATCAAAATCGAAGGGGATGGCGAATTAGTTCGATATATGAAAAATTCGATATAAAGAAATACAGGGCCCCCAGAACTTACCAGTGGTGGACGATCACCTACAATTGGCGCATTCAAGAATGACAACTAATTCCGCACACACGATGCAACAGAATGTTTTATTTGCGTGAAAAAAAATCGCTTATCTTGGCATGCTTCTTCGTCTTCGAAATGAAGTTGAAGACGCTGGCCTCGATCTTATCGAGGCTGTCCAGGTGCGACAGCCCGGTTCCCTCCATGTCGCCGAAACAACGGTGAATCAAGCCGAACGCTGCTGCCGCTTCAGTGGTAGAGTACGTGCGTGTAGCCGCTACCTCATCCAGACGATCTTCGTCGCCACTTGAGCTGTCTGCCTGGGCATCCTGGGTCCCTGGACCGCAGCTACAATGTCCTCGTCAGCGAGGCTCGCAACAGCCTGAACATTGCAGTCAGCTTCCACGGAATCGTCCACAGACACTTTGGGTGGAACGCCAGCCGGGAAGAGGAATGACAACTTGCGAAATTTGTCGCCGTTTTCGCCAGTTTCCGCAAGTTCTGCCATCACGAAGCCTGCCTTCCGGAAGCAGTTGGCCACTGTGTCCGTCTTCACGTTTCGCCAGGCGCCCGTCATCATTTGAATGGCACCAAGCAGGTCAACCTTCAGCTCAGTGCCCATGAGGAGGTTGACCAGCGGCCTATCTAGGAGTCGCCTCCTGTAGCCCTCCTTGAAGGACTTGATGATGCTGTAGTCAAGCAGTTGCAGCTTCGCTGTCGTGTTGGCCGACAGAAACTTCAGCTCGATGTTTTTTAGCTCGCAGGTGGTGTGGTGGGCCGGGCAGTTATCCACAAGAAGGCAAGCGTGACGCCTCGACTTGCCCAGCTCGACGTCCCATGCTTGCCGCCATTCTGTGGACCCATTCACTACGCCTCGAACAAGAAGGTGTGGATGACGTGTCATCCATACCTTCTTGTTCGAGGCGTAGTGAACGGGGAGCTGCTTAGAGTTCTTGAAACAGCGCGGTACCCTTGCTGTCCCGATCACAAAGGGCTGGAGCTTCTGAGACCCATCCATGTTGGCTGCCAGCAGAACGCTCACACGGACTTTACTCATTTTGCTGCCGTGACACATGCTAGCCCGGATGTCGAGAGTCTTGCTCGGCAGCATTTGCCAAAATGGACTGGTCTCGTCGGTGTTGAAGATTTTCGTGGGTGAAAACTACGCTGGAGATTTCAGGCCACTCCTTCGTCGTCCACTGCTGGATGTCCTGGCTGCTTACAGCTTCGCTTTTGCCAGAAATGGTTTTGTTGATGTTGTTGTAGCGTTGCTTAAATCGATGAAGCCACCCGGTGTTGGCAAAATTGTCTTCACTGAGTGCAGCGGCAAACCATTTGGCCTTAGTCATCAGCATAGGGCCATCGACAGGAATGTCCTTCATGCGCACTTCTAAGAACCAGGCATAGAATGCGTTTTCTACTTTCCCGTGCACAGTCGCGCGCACACGACAGGCTCCCGACGTTCGCTGCTCCGCCGCCTCTGCCTTGATATCTGCCTTGTTCTTCAACAAGGTGCTCAGAGTGCTCCGTGGTATCCCGATGCCGTCTGCCACCGTCGAGCTTTTTTTGCCCGCCTCAACACGCTGTATGGCTTTCAACTTCATCGCAAAGTCAAGGTTCTTGCGCTTCTTGATGCTGGCCATTGCTACACAAGAAGTTGAAAATTTAAGCAGTCCGCAGCACCTTTGCACAGCACGTACAGTACGCACGCAAAAGAGGAATGCGGTGGCATGCGACAACTCACGGAAGTGAACTCCACCAACAAAGCGCTCGCGATCAGTCGCGATGGTGGCGATATGGCTACCCGGGCTACCTGCGAGGGCAGCAGCGATGTATGAAAGGCGCGAGCTGTGGTTGGCTGAGCAAATACGTAAGCCACGGGCTGTGGTTGGCTGATCAAAACTCGCAAAGCAGCAAAAAAAAAGGGGGGGGGGGGGGAGAAAGAGAGAGAAAAGGCGAAAGGAGGAGGCCGCCAGCTCCTCCATTCCTGCTCTCCGAGTCGACAGTAACATGGAGAAAGCATGAGAAAGAGAAAAAAAAAGGTCGTTCCTCAAGTTGGAGAATGCGCCCAACAGGAGTACAGTCCTAGCCCTCTCGCCCTCATGTTTTTCGAGCGTTTCGGGTGCTGGCGGAGGCACGGTGTCGTGAAGGTGGCAAAGGTCACAGGGCACATCGAGTGCCGAAGCGCACCTTCCAGCTCGCGCGGCATTCAGTGTATCTGATGGCGGGTAAAAATACCATTTGATATAAACGTGCGAATTTCTATTCTTTTACAAAAGATTTTCAAGGGGACAATTTACAAGTTCGATATAGCCGAAAATTCGATATATGTGGGTTCGATATCTCCATGTTCGACTGTGTTTATTTTACACAAAAGATCTGTTTCGCTGAGGTGTTTGTTGAGTAAATTCCACTCAAGCAACAGCACCTTTCCAAATATTCTAGGCTGAGTTGGTTCGACGTCAACACAAGACTCGCGAACAAGAAAAGCCTCTCTACTGCTGCGGACGAGCGCAAGTTTGTGCTATGTACCGTATTTACTCGCATAATGATCGCACCCCTAAATTTTGTCATAAAAATTCGATTTTTTTTCCCCCATGTAATGATTGCACCCCGAACTTGCCGCAGCGATATATCTTGTGCCATGTCTAGCTGACGATCATCATGTTTACCATCTGTCGAACGTTATGTAAATAACTCTTCAAGACTCACCAAGTCAACTGCACGCAGCAAGCAGATGCCTAATTTTTGCCCACACTTGGCGGAAACATGCTGTATTAGGGTAGCAGTAAAGACAAATGCCGTAGTTTTCACCATGCCAACAGCTTCAAGAAGACAGGCATATCTAACGTGCTCGACGGAACGGAAGATAACCTTCTGTGGGACTGCGATGACACTGCCGGTTTCGACAGGGAATCGAGCGGCGACGACACTGACACCAGTGACGCTTCAGACTCTGAATGAAAGTTAGGGGGTCAGTGAATAAAAAAATTAAAGGGCAGTATGCAATGCATGTAGTTCCATTGCAATGTGTGCGTTTATTACAAAGACAAGCCTTACTCTACTTTAATTTTTGGTTATGTTCATGATAGCTATCGTAAGAATTCTGATACGCGACTTGTTTGCGTTCTCCGTGCTCAAAATATTATTTCGCGGAACATTTACCCCACGTAATGATCGCACCCCGAAATTTGCGCCAATATTTTTGAAAGAAAGTGCGATCATTATGCAAGTAAATATGGTATTTGGAGTAAGTACTGCCTTGATGGTGCGGAAGTCCTGCAGCATGGCGATACGTCTTCTCAGGCCACCTAGTACTGAAACACGTCCTCTGTCGTGCAGGTTTGTTCTGGCCATTCAGAAGTCGAAGTGTCTCAACTTTGCGCTTATAAAGACTGGGTGCACATCATTACATGGTTTAATTATAATAATAATAATAACTACAAAAAAATATAAAAACTTGTTTTCACGTTTTCACGCTTCCGAAATTTCAGCTCATTTCTGACAAAAAAAGTAACGAGATATCCATGTCCGGCACTGTGTCACGATACAGTCACTGTTGTAAAGGCATTTGACTACTGAAATGCAAATACATTACTGAGATGTATTTCGATATAGAAATACAGGTATTCAAAAGTACAGGGATACCCCGATTATACGACATTCTCGGGACCATGAAAAAGTGTCGTAGAATGTGGCTGTCATAAAATCCGAACAGAAAATTTTATGCCTTTGAGTACACCACATTCTGCTGGTGTGATTCCCAACAGCTGTATTGAAACGTGGCACACACTTAAGGGGGGACGCGCCCTTTGAAAGTCGAAAAATTGCGAAAAATACGCTTTTCTGAAAACCACGTATTTGCACTGTATGAGTCATAGAATATCTCTGCTCTAATTTTCAGCACCTAATTCGTACTAAAACTACTTCATATCAAATATATTACGAGCAGCGGCAGCTGCTGTGCCGCCCAAACACACTCCAATACAGCAAAACTTCAAGCGAGCACCATTCACGTGCCATTCAACGGACTGACGCCTTTTCGTTTAGTTTTGTTTGTTTGTTTGTTCATGAATTCCTGCGCTTTTTCCCCCTGACGTTGACTGGAGCGGCTGTGGAAGCATGGTTCTCGCATGATTAGGGAGTCGGGGGGGCATTTGAGTATCCCGCGATAGGATGCGAAGCTGCGATTGGGCCAAGCGCGCTGCTCAAGAGAGTGGGGGAATGTGTGGCCACTCCTGGCTACTGTGCGTGATGATGCGATGGCCTTCTCCGGCGGGTGCTCCGTGCGTCGTCTGCCAAGGTTAGGGTGAGCGCCTGCTTCGTCGATGTCGCTGCGATACCTGCCTTTGTGTGCCGCTTCTATTTCCGTTGTCACAGGAGAGAGATCGCAGGAAAGAGATGGTTGGTTGGAAGGGCTGAAAAGAATGGGCGAAGACCACAACCGGGGGGGGGGGGGGTGTCACACTATGATGCCACTCGTGGCACCGGTGGCTGCTAGGAGGGCCAGAGGAAAATGAACGAACAGCACTGGAAAGCTGAAAAGAGCCGGTGCGACGAAAGACGCCCGCGGCACTTCCCTTTTACTTCGCCGTCGCCCCGCTTTGCTTGGATCGTCGTGTAATGCGGGTTCGACGTAAGACCGCATCGTATAATTGAGGTTTTTAATGAATTGTGTCTATGGGACTTTCGCCGGGACGGCACTAATCCGTCGTAAAATGCGGGTTATCGTCGTAAAACCGAGGTTCCACTGTATTTCTAACATACTATTGCGATAGTGTAGACTCTCACTACTGTTAAGCCCTGCTTGTCACTCGGCGATAAGAAAAACACCAAATCAGCCACTTACACACGACATGGATGATGCTGAATACATGGAACCACGCCGCTTGCGCAGGGCGCAATCGTAGTAGGCTGTTGGCATACATGGTCTCGGCCTCCCCCCCGCTCTGCTGGTGAGGAGGGAAGCATTCAGTTTACCGCTTTGCTTTGATAGAGACAAGGTGCAATTTAAAAGGTCGCTCATAAAAGCCGCATGCAATTCATCTATTTTGCCACTGGCACCACCAGAACTTATATTTTATTGGCTTGGTCTTGGTCTGTGGCAGCTTTGTGGCAGCAGCAGTGGGCATCGTTATATTGAAATGACGGAGAAACATGCCATGTTATATAAAGGTAAAAAATACATCATGTTCTATGGATATCATGTTGTATAATTCAAATGCTTTGTTATATCAAGAATCAAGTTTAGTGCATTTCCTAGAACACAGAACCAATGGTCAGTTAGAGTAGCTGAAGGGAGACCGTGTCCTATAGGGAAATGCAGCAAAGGACGGCATGGCAACATGAAGGGTAATGAAATTAAGAAGTTTTCATTCACACAATAGAATCAGCTTGCATAAGGTAGGGCAAGTTAAAGGTAATTGGGAGAAGCATTTGTGCTGCGATGGACATAGTATAGGCTGAAGGTTATGATATAGTTAAAGCATCCGAATGAAGACCAAGCATAGGAAAATGCAGCCGAGGGCGGCAGGGCAATATGAGAAGTAGTGAAATTAAAAAGCTTTCAGTCATATAATGGAATCGGTTTGCAGAAGATAGAGTAAATTAAGCATAATTGGTAAAAGCCTTCATGGTGCACAATCCACCAAGTACTGTGGCTGACTTTAGCAGGGAAGCTACAGCTATTGAACGAGCACTTTATCAATGCAGCAGGCAGTATGATCGGTTGTCCAGCAGCAGCCATATCAACGCTTCTGTGATGTTTGACAATCAGACCTCTCCGCTTGACCTGATTAGAGAGATTGTTCATGAAGAACTGCAGACGTTTCAGACTATGGGTATTTATTGTGGTGGCGCTGGTCACATTTCCCTTAACAGCAGGTACCACAACGCATCATATCGTCCTCTTCAGCTGTGGTCTGACAGTAGATGCACCCACTACGGGTATATGCCACATCACGATGAGGCAGCTTTTCAAGAGCCTGCAGTATCCCATTTTGACAACTGCGACACCTTTGACAAGGAGACCCTGACTAACCAGCAGCCAGGTTCAGGACATTGGTCCCGCTCCCAGTCTTTTTCACGTTCTCCTTCAGCGCATCAATGTACCTTTGCTGACCTCAGTGGAAGGAGGTCACCCAGTCCTCGCTGGGGAAACTGAAGGGGGTGACCTCTGGGGGTAAGGTTAAAGGCCGTCAGGAAGTCTATGATAAAAAGCCACAATTCCTCTCACTGCAGGATGTCGTAAAGCCAAAAGGCCATAACACAGGCAAAATAGTGACCGTGTGCCTTACCGATCATGTTGATGGACGTCAGGCAAAAACCTTAGTTGACACTGAAGCCGACTTTTCTATTACAGTTAAACCTGCTTATAACGAACCTCCATATCTTGCATGCCTCTTGCACGCCTCTTTTTTTGACTATGGACAAACCTCCGTATAATGAATTCCTGGACCTAGTGAAGTTTTTCTATTTGTCGCTGTTACTCCATAGAAGCACATGTATTTGAGACCTCTACGTGACGAAGTGGCAGCGAGAGACCCCCCCGAAATAACAAATTTTCTCCGCCGATAACCTAGGGATTTTGCCCCAAATTTTGTCATTTTTGCGCAAGCAGCAACTGGAAGCACGTTCGCCGCCGCGACGCTTCGCACTTGGCGCGTTCCAAGGCACGGTGACAGCGAGGCGAGAGCGAGCGCACGTGTGCGTGGGTGTGAGCGTGCGCGACGCGGGTCTGCATCCCTCAACCTGGCAATCTTGCCGCCGCGGGCGTGTCCTTTCCCCCTCATTTCAAACCTGATCCCGCCGCTAGCTGCAGCTGGCCTAGCCCGCCAAGTCGTGCCAGCTTGAGAAAAAGAAAAAAACTAGTGTAATGAAGAAGAGCACCGGCGCAGAGGCAGCAGAATCGTGTGGTGTAGCAGGGGCTCGAGCTCAGAGGCCACACTTGGCAGATCCTTCAAGCGGCAGCTGCTTGATCAGTTTCAATAAATCTCCTTTATATTTGGTGGAGCTGTGCCGGGTACCATTCGACGCTACCATCCTGGAACTCCGTTCTAGGACGCTACCCTCTGCCATGCCGGACTCCGACCAGCAGACTCTCCCGTCGCCACCCCTCCTGTGCTCTGGCACTGTTCGCCAGTGGGAGCCTCCCATCTTCAGCAGAGCCGATGACAATGACGTTGAAGAGTGGCTTTTGTCCTATGAACGGGTGAGCGCTAACAACAAATGGAATGACTCGGACAAGCTTACCAACGTATCGTTCTATCTCGCTGGCGTGGCCAGCCTTTGGTTCAGAAATCATGAGGCTGATATCCGAACATGGCCAGCTTTCTTGAAAGGCAATAATGGAAGTGTTCGATCGGCCAGCCATCAGAAAGCTCCGAGCCGAGCAGCGTTTGCATACATGCGCACAGGACACGGGTGAAACGTTCACCAGCTATATAGAAGACGTCGATCTGTGCAGACGCGTGAATGCTGCCATGACGGAAAGTGAAAAGATCAAACACGTCATGAAAGGCATTGATGATGACGCATTTCAGATGCTACTGGCGAAGGACCCACGATTTGTTGCCAATGTCATTAGCTTGTGCCAGAGCTATGACGAGTTGTGCAAGCAGCAAGCTCTGACAAGGCGACTTCCCACACCGAATGCTGCGTGACTGCAGCCTGACCACCGACCCCGAACAGGCGTCGTCGATCACACAGATCAAGGCTTTTGTCCGCGAGGAAGTCACGCGACAGCTCTCCTTGGTCCCCTTCACCCAGGAGTCTACCAGCCCTTTGCCGTCTCCTCTCCATAATGCGATTCAAGAGGAGGTCGCGGAGGTGCTGCCGGCTGTGCCCCAGCAGGATGTCCGCCAGCAGGACGTCCGCCGGCAGGATGTCGTGGCTGCACCAGTTACGTATGCTACGGTTGCTGCAGTGGCGCCCCGCACTGTGCCCCAGCAGGATGTCCGCCAGCAGGACGTCCGCCGGCAGGATGTCGTGGCTGCACCAGTTACGTATGCTACGGTTGCTGCACTGGCGCCCCGCACTGTGCCCCGCAGTGTGCCCGCACGGCGTTTCCAGCAGCCTGTGCATCGCCCTCCTCCTCCCGTCTCCTGGGCCACCCCTGCTGTCCCTAACCCCTGGCGTACGCCAGACAATTGCCCTATATGCTTTGCATGTAGGTATCCCGGACACGTTGCAAGGCTCTGCCCCCGCCAGGTGCAGCCATTCGATGAGGACCGACGAGTACCCTGTGGGCTGCGTGATGCAAGTGCGCTTTATGGACCCTACGAGCCACTGCCATCTTGCTCCCAGAACGATCACCGCCCTCGCTTTTATCACCTGCGCTCGCCCTCCCCGCGTTGCCGATCGCTGTCCCCGATGCGTCGATGGCCAATATCTAACGAAGAGGGAAACTAGACGACGCAGTTCCCGAGGCAAGAACTGCGCAAGTGTCAACATACTGAAGCCCTCGTCCTTCACCTGAAAATTTTATTGATGTGTTCGTCGAAAATGTCGCTACAGTCGCTCTTGTCGATACTGGTACCGCTATTTCAGTGATGGATGCCGGATTTTGCCGCTCGCTTCGTAAAGTCACGATGCCGCTGTCAGGATTGTCACTTCGTACAGCCAGTGCTGAGCCTGCACAGCCCATGTGCTCATTCAGGACATTTTATACACGATAGAGTTCATCGTACTTTCATCGTGCTCACACGCCATTATCCTAGGACGGGATTTTCTCTCGCGCCACAATGCCATCATTAATTGTGCTCGGGCTGAGATTGAACTTTCTCAACTTGGTGACCTCGCCTCCGTCGATGCCCAGTCTTCAGCTAAACTTGTCGTGAAGGAAGACACCCATATTCTGCTGTGCTCTTCAGCATTCATACCAGTCTCATGTAGCGCTATATCCAACGGCACTGTCCTCTTCATGCCCTTTCAGAACTTTCTTACCCGTAAAGTGCTTCCTTTGCCCTTCGCTGGTCTTGACCTCACTGCTGGTTCCAGTGCAATGCCTATTTATAATCATCTTTCATCACCGCTATCACTACTAAGCCGCGAATGCCTTGGATACGTTGAGCCAACGTACGTTGAGATACGTTGAGTTTTTTTTTTTTTTTTCAACAGTGCTGGCAGCGCCACTTTTTGGTTACTGCGCAAATGTGTGCACTTCTCTAACCTGACACTAGGTGACAGCTTGTTAAGCCTACCTAGCGGGGTCGCGGGCGCACCTCATGGGAAGCTTGCCATTGACAACACGGGAACGGGATGCACAGGAAATCATGCTCATGGGGTGATCAAGGGCAGCGTGTGTGAAATAATAATAAAAAAACGAGACGAACAATTGTAAAGTGGACACAGGTGCGCGTTCCGTGCCGAGCGTTCACAGCTGACAAACAGCCGTAGCAGCATTTTCCGTCGCCTTGGAAATCCTATCCTCAGAGGGCGCGCACGCGAAGCGCTGCTCATTTCCTCCGCTCACTGTTCATTCACTCCCCGCTCCTTCCTCCTCCATGGCAATTCGCTGTGCTCTTTTCGGGCCGTGCGCTTCCTTTGTGAAGCCTGCCTGCGACCTCTATTCCGCGGGATTTCACCAAAATAAATGTTTCGGGTGAGCTCTGTCATCTGTTACCTTTTTGCTTACTTAAGCGTTTTGTAGTGAAGAAGCGCACCCTCAATAGCTCCGCAGCCGTATCGCCAATGCTACACTAGTGGGGCGTGAGCTGAAGGTGATTTGCTTCTCTGGCTGGTTAAGTCTATACGCCATCGTGTCTGCCAGTCGGTGTCGACCTTGTCGTTCACAACTGCATTGAGCTTCCTTATCACAATTGGTGGAGGATTGCTGGGTCTCCTATCATCCTGGAACTGTGCAGCCGGACTCTTCGTCCCACCATGGCAACCGGCACTGATTTGAGCTCAACACCAGGTTCTCCCCAGACCAACGTCTGCCATGGAGCGACCCGTCAGCGGGACCCTCCCATATTCAGTGGCACCGACGAGCACGACGTTGATGACTGGCTCTCCACCTACGAAAGCGTGAGTGTCCACAACAAATGGGACGACGTCGCGAAACTAGCCACCGTATCTTTTTACCTGACCGGAATTGCCCACTTGTGGTTTCGAAACCACGCAACAGACGTCCCCAGCGGACAGCCTTCAAAACAAGGTTCAGCGAAGTATTCGGACGTCCAGCAGTTCGAAAGCTTCGTGCAGAGCAATGCCTTCAATCCTGATCTCAGCAGCCTGGTGAGAATTTTATTAGCTACCTGGAAGATGTCATCGATTTGTGTGCATGTCAATCCAACAATGACTGAGGGAGATAAAATCAAGCACATACTGAAGGGTATTCATGAGCATGCTTTTCAAATGCTGATTTCTAAGATTTCAAATGCTATAATGGTGGCCCATTCAGTGCACTCGACAGCCTCGAACAGAGTCCGAATTATTGAATTTAGAGCTAGAAACCGTCAGAAATATCGGTCGTCTTAAGGGGGGACGTCGCAATGCGAATGCTGAATTTGGTCAAAATCTGTCATTTTTCAATTTTTTTTTTTTGATGATCCTCGGACCTTCTTTTCCCTTGTGGTGGAATATTATAATGAAATAAGGGGTAGTAGTAGCGAAAATGCCACTTCATCTATGTGTTGTCATCCAAAACCGCAAGAAAATCTGGCTTCTGAAAGTGCCGCCATCTTGGAATCATCGTAAAAAGGAGAGATTGAACCTGAGGATAGTCACACCATCGTGTTTCTTCAACAAAAAATACAACCAGCAAAAGCAAGCAAGAACTTAGCTGCTCAAAGTTAACATTTGACTGTTTTCATGAAGTAAAACTTTGAGCTCTGTTTTCTCAGCTTCCATTTTTTGAGCAGTTGCTGTCAGTCACCCCAGTGCCATTTCATAACTAATGAAGCTAAATTCATTCTGTTTTTTTTTTGTTTAGATCCTGAAACATTAGCGAGCGCCGTAAAGCTATTCATTTCTACCTGCACGTCACACAAACATTTATAATTGTATTTATGCAAAAGTTGTTAGTAAGAAAATATGTCGAGGACTTTTCAAAAATTTTTTCTGTACTCGTTTGGACATAAAAAAATCAACAAACAGCTTTACGGCACACAGTGGGCCTTAGTGTATATGCTTAAGTAAAAATGGTACTGAAATTTTGTCTAATTAACCGATTAATGAGGGGGTGACTGTAAGGGTCTATAAAGTGATGCAACTCAGAAACTATGATAGGTAGCTTAAAACCGATTTCATTTAAGATATAACCATAACAAACTACATCAGTGTGCCAAATTTCATCAGTTTATACCCATAAATAACAATGATAGTTTTCATTGCCACGTCCCCCCTTAACACGTTAAAGGGATACTGATCAAAAATTGGGAAAACTAGCGAAAACATCGAAAACCTACTCTGAAGACGCCACTATTCCGATTAACAGAGATTAACAGAGTCGAGAGTTGCTCGTATCGAACTGGTTGGTGTGACAGTATCCGGTGGGTGTCACGCAACTTCCTCTAGTTCACGCAGCCGCTAGATGTGTGAATTTGGGGAAAATGCATTAAATTCAATATTTTCTGCTAGTCTCTCGCTGAAATGGAGGTTGCGGAAACAAATTTTAGTACCCAATCTTTCAATTGGATCATTTATCTCGATGGCGAAAGTTTTGTTCAGTATCCCTTTAAGTCTATGGGGGCACTGGCGGTACCGCACGGCTGTCCGAATTATCAGTCAGCGGCTGTAGATGGCTCACCTTGCTGAACTAAATTGTTTGATGTCAAAGTGGCCCTGTTCTCATTGATTTTCGGACCTTTCCTCACTCTTGCTTTTTCCCGGCTGTTATGTTTTTTTTTCCCGGTCCGCTGAAAAACGTATGAATGGGGTTCCACTGTATTCATCGGATATGTACAGATGATTAAAATTCTTCAAAATAATCTCCCCCTGCATCGATACACCTGTGGAGACGTGTCTGCCACACCTGGAAGGCACCCTCAAACTTCTTGATGGGAATGTCTCTCAGGAACGTTGTTGCATGCTTTTGGATGCTTTCCATAGTCTTCCAATGCTTTCCTTTCAGCTCTCTCTTCAGTCGGGGAAACAAAAAAAAAAGTTGCACGGAGCCAAGTCAGGACTGTAAGGGGGATGTGGGACCTCCTGCTCCGGGCCAGGAGGTTGGCAGCGATGAAGGATATGTGGCTGGGGTCATTGTCATGGCGGAGTTTGATCATGTCTTTGATATCAGTCCTCATGCCTGTGACCCGGTGTTTCAATCTCTTGAGTAGCTCAGGTGAAAGGCTGAGTTGACAGTTTCCCCTGTGGGATAAACTCAAATTGGACAAATCCTTGGGTGTGAAAGAAGGCAACGAGCATTGTCTTGATGCGAGACTTGCTCATCCGTGCTTTCTTGGGGTGTGGGGGTGATTTTGTGTGCCACTTGCTGCTCTTCCTTTTTAATTCTGGGTCGTAGGCAAACATTTAGGATTCGTTTTTGGTTACGACAGAGTTAAGAAAGTCCGGCTCACTTTCAGTCAAATGCAGCAATTCTTGACAGTGCAAGACTCAAAGGGCTTTCTGATCTTCTGTCAACACTTTCGGCACAAACTTTGCACAGACCTTGTGCATTTACAGATCCTCGGTCACTATCCCATGTAACGTAAATGTTTAGGGTGTAAGCAATTTGCCGGATGCTCAATTGGCGGTCGGAACGCAAAACTTCATGCACACGATCCACATTTTTGTCAGTTCTGGTTGTTGCTGGGTGTCCAGAACGGGGTCCATCAGCAACTTCCTCCCAGCCTTCCTTGAATGCCTTGTGCCATCTCCCACACTGCGATCTTGAAATGCAGTCATCCTTGAAGGCCTCTTGGAGCATTTGGAATGTTTCGGTTGCATTCTTTCTAAGCTCCATGCAAAACTTGATAGTGTATTGCTGTTCAAGCGAATGCTCCACAAGGCTGCTTGTTCAAAGTAGGGGGGGGGGGGGGGGGAGAGAGAGAGAGAGAGAGAGAGAGAGAGAGAGAGAGGAGGAAGAAGAGTTTCATGCTGAGGCATGTTTTTCCGCTCACACTGTGAGCAGTACACTGGCGATCGGTTGTGTGAGAAGGGGAGACACCTCACATTGTTGCCCGACCAGTTTTACTGCACCATCCTGAATCGGCGCATCAGAACAAACTCATGCGTATTACTTTTATAAAGGGCCTCTTATCACGTTTGCTGATAACACAAGAAATGACATGCTGATGAAATGCTGATGCAAGAAATGACATGGATAACTCCGTTTCGCCTTGTCCATGGATGGGAAGTGATACCAGTGTTGGATGCTATGCTCCCACATGAACCCGATGACGTTCAAACAGATGCCAATGAATTTACACAACACATGGAAGAAGCTAGACAACTCGCACGCATATGAATCCACCAGCAGCAAGAGTATGATGCATGATGCTATAATGTCCATCATAGACCTGCAACTTACGAAGCAGGTGATAGGGTATAGGTGTGGATGCCCGTACGATGACGGGGACTGTCTGACAAGCTATTAAGGCGGTACTTTGGGCCCTATCGAGACTTGTGACGGCTAAGTGACATCGCCTACGACGTCGTCCCAGATAGCCCCTACTGCACTAGGTGCTGCCAACACTGTTCCGAACTGGTGCACGTAGTGTGAATGAAGTTGTATGTCACCACGTGACTGTGCTAGGAATGAGCTAGCAGACATTGCCACTGTAGCATCGAGATGATGCTCTTTTAAAGAGAAGGTAATAGGTCGTGTGCTTAAATAGAAGATGATGATCATAAGAGCATTATGAATTCCATGTAGTGGAACTGCTAGATGGATTAGAAGGAAAAGAAGACGTCCCTTGTTGTTTGAACAAGTTCTTTTGCTGTCCAGTTCAAATTCGGTTAACAATGTATCGCGACGATATGCTAGTATTCATTGGTATATCACATGGAATTTGAAGTTTTTATGTATTGTTGCACTAATGCATACACAAAATCTCATAAGCCAATCTGAGAGCGCAAGAGCAATACATGCTGAACCCCTTGACCTCATGTGTGCAACATCTTATTGTGGACACTACATACTCAACCAAGGTACAGCATCCTCTGTGCACAGACTGGAAGAGTTAGCTTTATTTGAGTGTGCTGACGAGTCAGCAGTGGTAGCACATGGAAATAGGTGCTTGCTTGGCAGTTGCTCTTTTGCCAGGCTGGTGCATTTCCAATTGGCTACCACATTGTTATTTTTTGGTTGTCGCACTGGACAGTTTATTAGCAGCATAGCATGTCACCTGATTCCAGCCAATAATTAACTTAATGTTTAGGTAAACTTCAATCTTAAATGAGAAATTTTAAAACATTTTCTAAAATGTTGTTCTTGCATAGGTAAAACAATATTTTACATGTATGGCGTCCCATAAGCATTTTGAGAGAAAGTACTGTTTATTTGTTTATTCATTAGCAATCTGTATTGTTATGAGGTTGATAATTGTGTTGTTTAACAGCAGCATATTCTGCCTGAAAACTTTTTCACCTTGCTGGTCTGCGTTGTAGGGAATTTGCACACAAACTTTCCATGACCCTGATTGCCAACCCTAACTCACCATTGAACTCGTTGGACCTTTCGAACAACTTAATAGAAGACAAAGGTATGTATGCATCTTTGTCTGTAAATAAAATTAATAGGTGTGTGCATGCTGTACATTCTTCATGCAAAGCAACGAAACTGGTTCAACTGATATTTATATTACCTTCCGAACTATATTTGCTGTTGAGGTTTGGTGTATGGTATGTGCATTTTCACGAAAATCAACCTCGCCAGCTATCTCAACATCTAAATTTTGGTGTCAAGTCTCTTTAATGGGAGTTTCACATCATGTCTGTCATGTCACCTTCAATGCTTTGTGACCCCGTCACGGTGGTCTAGTGGTCATGGCACTCGGCTGCAGATGTGAAGGTCATGGCATCGAATCCCACCGCTGCGGCTGGATTTCGATGGAGACAAATTGTTGAGGCCCATGTACCGTGCAATGTCAGTGCACGTTAAAGATCCCCAGGTGGTTGAAATTTCCGGAGCCCTCCACTAAAGCGTTCCTCAAAATCATATCACCGTTTTGGGACATAAAACGCCAGAAATAAATCAATGCTTCGTGTACCTTGGAACTTTTGGCACTGGTGAAAGAATTAAAGCAAACAACTAAATTGTTTCATCGGTATAGTGTGCAGAACAAATTAGCTTGGCAGTTAGAAGCAGCATAAGAAATTACAAAGTTGTTATAATTGACTAGCAAGCAGCCTTGTATAGCATAATTGGAAAAAACAACAACAAAAAAAGAAACAGAGAAACAACACGACACAGGATGAGTAATACCTGTGTCATACATGCACAGGATATGAGATTTAGTAGTGAAGGCCATAATAGCCCCGAATGACATTTTTTTCTTTGGTGGAGCTGCCACACATCCAAACCTAACGGCATTTGGGTTGACGATAGCAGTGGCTTCCAAAGATGGCTTAGTTCTATAATAAAAAACACCCTATTTTTTTTAAGTATAATCATTGTTTAAGGCTTTTGAAATGTGGAAGTGAACATACAGTGGTGATGTTCACTTAAATTAGCTGATCTTTTGCAAAGTTGAAACTGCCCCTAGCAAGTTCAGCCATTGCATGTTGAATCCAAAACTTGGATCTAACTGTGCATGCATCATGTCAAAGCCGCTGAAATGCTGAATTTCACCAAATGATACCAGGGAATACTGAGAGCATTGATAGAAGCCATGTATGAGATATTTTTTTTACGTGATAGGCATTGTTTGAAATGTGTCAAGTATACTATGCCGCGTGAACTATGCCATCAAGAGTAAGCATTTTCTAGTTGAATGAGTTCTGGCAAAAGCATTAGGTGACGAATGGCATGGTCCATTGGATTTTCCTATGTGACGCTGTTTAAATGGCATGAAATCTCAAAACTTAGGAAGTTAATGCCATTTTTTGTGCATGTGTACCTTGGGTTTAAAGAGAACTGGGCAGAGTGATGAAGAGCAACTGAAGAACAACCAAAGGGCATTTGGTCATTATTCAGACCTTTGTCCTGTGCTCTCTATTTGCCCTGTGTCGCGCTGTTTCTATACAGTCGAACACGGATATATCGAACTCGAAGGGGATCGCAAATTAGTTCGATGTATGAAAAATTCGATATAAAAAAATACAGGCCCCGAGAGCTTACCTGTAGGGGACCATCACCTACAATAGGCGCATTCAAGGATGACAACTAATTCCGCACACACACCGCAACAGAATGTTTTATTTGCGTGAAAAAAAATCGCTTACGGTATCTTGGCCTGCTTCTTCGTTTTCGAAATGAAGTTGAAGACGCTAGTTTCGATCTTATCAAGGCTGTCCAGGTGCGACAGCCCGGTTCCGTCCATGTCGCCGCAACAACGGCGAATGCAACAGCAACAGCAAAGAGGGCAACAGCAGAAGGCGTGAGCTGTGATTGGCTGATCAAACTCGCAAAACAGCAACAAAAAATAAAAGGCGAAAGGAGGAGGACGTCAGCTCCTTCATTCCTGCTCTCTGAGCCGACGGTTATGCGGAGAAAGCATGAGAGAGAGAGAGAGAAACGAAAAAAAAAAAAAAAAAGCCGTTCCGCAAGTTGGAGACCGTGCAGTCCGAGCCCTCTCGCCCTTACGTTTTTTCGAGCGTTTCGGGTGTCGGCAGAGGTGTGGGGCCGCGCGGAGGTGGCCGGGCGCTGCGAGCGCCAAAGCGCACCTTCCAACTCGCGCGCCGAGCCGCGCTGCCGCGGAGGTCGCGGAGCGCGGCGAGTGCCGAAGCGCACCTTCCAGCTCGCGCGGTGTTCGATATATCCGAAGGCAGGTAAAAATACCGTTCGATATAAACGTGCGAATTTCTATACTTTACAAAGGATTTTCAAGGGGATAACTTACGAGTTCGATATACCCGAAAATTCGATATATGTGGGTTCGATATATCCGTGTTCGACTGTATATCCTTTTTCTAACCATGCACCAACTAACCACACATTGCACATGTGTAGTTCTGTTTACAGCTTGTAAATTACTGCATTTACTATCGTAATGAACGAACTTTTTTCTCGAAAGACAGAAGAAAAGTTGGGGGGTGCATTTTACCATAACAGAAGAAAAGTTGGGGTGTAAATTTTACCATAACTTTTTAGGTTTGAACAGAACATTTTAACGTGCAAGGAAGACGGCGTTACGATCCGTGGTAATGCTTAAAGTGACAAGTGCAATGAAATTTTATTTGAAAAACAATAAAAAACAGTCATATGGCATCAGTACTGCGCAGCTTGGTGCCTGTGCTGTGACAGCCTTATGGTGGTTGCATTTCGTTCCATTGCCAATGACCTTTTGCTTCCATTTAACACGGGGTTCGCCCAAAGTGCCGGGAAATCGGAAAAATGGTGATGCAGGCGTATGGTCAGCAGTGAAAAAACGAATGAGCGGCATGCACAGTCTTTGTTGCCCATAGAGTTTCTACAGTTTCTGTGTCGCCATGGTCGCTGTTACGGGCGCCCGCCCGTAACGGCGACACCCTGACGTGCAAGATGCTATGGCCAATGACGTCGCCATGCCTGCTTGCAGCCAACCAAGGTCGCTACATTGCCGATTAAATTTCAGAGATGCCAAAGCCACATCAGTATTCGGCAGCATTCGCAAATGGCCTGAACAGGAGAATAGGTATTTTCCATAACCGCACGTAAAATGGCTCGTCATCGTATTTCTCCCTCATATCTATACATAGTGTATCAGTCGAGTGCATTAAGCATGACGTCTGAGATTGCCACGATGCAACTCTCAGACCATGCCTCGACCGCTTAGGCTTAGCTGCCTGCACAGCACGCATGGTGGCACGCCGCGGTGAGCTGGAGGGAACTGTGATAGCACAGAGGAATGCAGCATTGCGAGTAAATGATGTTATTGCTGCTTGCACGTGTCTATGCCCGGCTATGGTCGGTAACGTGCGGCACTTTTATCGGGACACGGGAGTTACGAATCACCACGCCGAACGACTCATGAATACTGCGGATTGAGTGAAGATGGAAAGCCTTATCGCGGCCATTTGCAGGACTGCAGGGGTCCCAAGTTGGGGGTGCGTTTATCACGTAGGAGAAAGAAAATCCGGAATTTGACCACTGAAGTGGGAGGTGGCTTCATTGTATAAGTGCGTTCATTATGCTAGTAAATACGGTATTACTCTTGTCAAACACGTTTATCTGCTGTTCTTCAAAAACACCTTGTGCAGTCTAAATTAACTATGTATGAGTTAAAATCACAGCAACAAATGTGGTGGCAAGCCTCAGAACTGGTGCTGCATTATGAGATAATTTGATGTGAGTGGTGAAGATTTTCAAATGCACAGGTTGTCCAGGAACCATCATAGGCACAGTGGCCTTATGTATGACGTCACCAGACACTTGTCTTTCTGAGGTTGCTTAGGATTGCGTGGAGTGGATGCAAAATTAAAGCTTGATTAGCAGTGGCACTTTGTGAAGGCAAACATTAAGCACTGATGCTGCATTTGATGCGTTTTCTCAAAGGTTGCACACACTTGGGGATTTTTAAAATTTATATAATTATCTTTGTGCCTGATGAGCAAACAGACAATGAAGCCTAGGAAAGCGTAGGGGAAGTAACTTGTAGTATTGTAATTGTGGAGTTCTGTTCCCACCGAATGCAGGTTTGTCTTTTCGTCCACTTTAATTCCTTTCTACTTACTCCACAATTACAATACTACAAGTTACTTCCCCTATGCTTGGGAGGCGCTGCGGTCGCCGCAGTATTCAGACGTGTGCGCGTCGGCTCCTGCATTTTCAATGTTTTCGCTGCAAAATCCTCAACGGATCTACACAGTTTTGGCATCAACAGTTTTGTGAAGTTCCAAGGACTCAGCAGATACCAAATTAGAGGTGGGCCACCTTTTTTAATATACTTTGAGGACTTTTGTGCTTCGGCCACGCTAACGACTGGCTCAGCGCACTCGACGCGTACGACGTTCGCGCCCTTAGCGCACCGGAGTGCCGGGACGCGGCGCTTGGTTTCCCGGCTACGTCGACGCTAACTGAACGCGAATCAACGATGGACTACCAGGTTGAAGGCGAGGGCATTACGCCAGGAGAAATCACCGAGGCATTGGGCTGGAGAACAGCAGGCGCCCGCAAGGCAAGATCTCAGCGTAGAGACGCCACGGTATCGAATGGGACGGCGCTTGAACGCACCGAGCCGAAGAGACATGGAGTTAACACCAAGGCTGGGATTAAACTGGGAGTCATCAAAGCCAGCAGAATGCCACCGCTTCCAAGGGAGGAGATCAAGATCGTTATTAGGCCCCAAGGAGGCCTGAATATTCTCAAGATTGGTGCCCCGACCGTCACCACCGCCATCTTTGCATCTGCTAAGATCGCAAAAGAAGAAAGCACAGACGACACGGTCTGCCCAAACCCACGACAGAATATCGTGGTTGTAAGTACTCCAAGACGCATCAACGCGGACCGTTATTGTCGTATGCGGCAACTGTGGATCGCAGAAAAGGATTACGAGGTGAATGCGTACGAGGCGGCTCCAGACAACACTGCCAAGGGTGTGATACGCGGTATTCCCATTGAAGACGGACCCGAAGAGCTGGATCGCAAGATTGTCAACTCAAGAAATCCGACGGCGCTAGCAGCCAAGCGCATAGGATTGACAACCACTGTGATAGTGGCATTTGATGGACTGACGGTTCCAAATCTGGTCAGGGTACGGTGCTACGCTGTTGAGATGCACGTTGTACCGTAAACATATCGACGTGTGTTACAAGTGTGGCCGCCTAGGCCATCGCATGGACGTTTGCCCAGATCCGAACAATAAGATCTGCCGGGGCTGTGGGCTCCGCAACCCCGATCAAGGACACCAATGTATCCCCAAGTGTACCTTGTGCGGCGGAGCGCACGTGACTGCCGACAAAACATGCAGGGCATGATACAAGACTCCGTACCTAGTAGGCAGACGAAGATGGGAAAAGCAAGCCGAGCAGAGTCAACCCCTAGCGACAGACTTCCCACCCATGGAGCGCCGTTCGAGATCGAGATCACGGGGCGGATCCAGGAGCCGATCCCGGAGCAAGGCGCGGTGTCGTTCCAGGTCTACATCCCGTCAACCGTCCGAAGCTACCGATAAGGTGAGCTGGGCAGGCGTGGCTGGGGCCACCTCACGGGAGGCACGGTTAGCGACGCTAATAACAGTAAAGCAGTGGACCACAAGGCTATTGAAATGCTAAGGAAAGAAAATGCAGCTATGCGTGACTTAATACAAAGACTGATCAGTGAAGTGCACGAGCTTAAGAAAGAACGGACAGTCCCTATTGTCGTGCCAGCAAAAGAGCCCGCCACTAATTCGATGGATGAAGCAGGCACTCCCGCAGCTAAGAAGCGTGCTCTTCAATCCTCTGAAGGGGGCAGCGTCGCAGGGCAAGTTAGATCTGAGATCAAAGACATGATGGTGGGGATGCAGGAGAACATCAGGAGTCTTCAAATGGCCGTGACCAGTCTGGTGAGCAAGGTTGGCAGCATTGAGTGCAACGTAAACAGCATCATGGCTGCCAGCCAACAGCAACAGCCGCAGATAGTACAACAGCAGCTACAGTACAATGGAGCAGAACTTCTAAAAACGGTGCACAGTGGGCAAGCACCCGGTCCTCCTAACAACCATCATGGCCCCTGTCACTAACGATCTCATCATATGGCAGTGGAACTGCAGGAGTTTTGCTAACAAGAAGGCAGTTCTGCAGCAGCACATTAGGACAGCGGAGCGCAAGCCAGCAGTCATCTTACTGCAGGAGACACTCACTGACACGGCCATAATCTCGGGCTATGAAAAGTATCTGGTGGTCACCGCAGGGCGGGGAACGATCACCCTCATTCATAAGCGGCACGTGGCTATTGCACATGAAATCAAGGGATTCAAGATCGAACACGTATTGATTGAGCTGATTCCAGAACGCCGCAGGAAGGGCGGCATATTTAACCTAAACCTGTACAGTAGTCCATCTAACTTGAAGCAGCATTTTATCGCACTTCTTAGAAAGGCTGCTGCTGTGGCGGGGAGAAACCCCCTAATTGTCGGAGGTGACTTCAACGCTCCCAGCAAGACATGGGGCTACACGTATGATACCAGCAAGGGCAGGCAGCTCTGGCAAGACGCGACTGAGCTAGGCTACACCTTGATCACAGACCCCACTAACCCAACAAGACTGGGCACGTCGACACGCCGAGATACCACGCCTGATCTCGCATTCGTCAGACATGCGCGGGATGTCACGTGGAGAAACACCATGGCAGATCTCGGCAGCGACCACATGATTGTCGAGATCACTGTACCGATCCCGGGCCAGATGGTGAGGAACATACACGAGTTCTGGTGGACGGACTGGGAAGAGTTCCGCTCTAAAAGGCAAGCGCTATCGAGTGACGATCCCATTACTGACATCAAAGAGTGGACGCAGTCACTCAACGCGGACGTCACACGCGCAACTAAAACGATAACGACAGATGTCCAAACTGACAGAATCGACAGCCGTCTGGCGCACCTAAACGAGGCCAAGATGTCCATCCTAAATCGCTGGAAAGGCCAGCGCCTTAATCGCAAACTGAGAAAGAAGGTTGCTGAGCTAAATAAGGCCATTGAGGAAGACTGTCGCACTCTCTGTAAACAACAGTGGGATGAGCTCTGTAATGCTGTTGATGGTCATTTACACAACGGGAAAGCGTGGCAGATTCTCCAACACTTACTTGACAACACAACGACCAAAGCCCACCGGAGGCAATGCCTCGCCAGGCTCCTCCACACCAACGTGACGGCACTAGGACAGCAGGCAGTCATCGACGCACTGATTCATAAGTACCTCCCATTAGGTCCACCTGTCACACACGCTGATTACTGCGGTAAGGCAAACACGCCGTTGGACGAAGACTTCACCAAGGAAGAAATCCGAGCTGCGCTGCATCACCTCAACGGACGCTCGGCGCCTGGGCCAGATGGTGTTACTAACAAAGCGCTTAGGAACCTTGATGAGAACTCGCTTTCTAGACTCACGGACTACATAAACGAGCGATGGAGGGCAGGAACCATACCAGTGCAGTGGAAGACTGCCAAGACAGTCCTAATCCCCAAGCCTGGCAAAGCCCCCCGTATTGAAAATCTGAGACCTATCTCACTGACTTCGTGTGTGGGGAAGACAATGGAGCACGCCGTCGTCAACTGGGTCAACAACTACCTCGAGTCCACAGAAGCGTATCCGCACACAATTATTGGCTTTCGGACACACCTGTCGACGCAGGATGCGATGCTCCAGCTCAAGCACCAGATCCTCGATGACAAATCTCGCAGCACGAAGGCAATCCTGGGCCTTGACCTGGAGAGCGCTTTCAACAGGGTCAGCCATTCGGCCATTCTGAGACAGATCTCCGAACTGAACCTCGGTGTGAGGATTTATAACTACATCAGAGACTTCCTCACTGGAAGAAAAGCCATCCTTCTTGCCGCCGATATCACATGCGAAGAACAGCAGCTCGGTAGCACCGGAACCCCGCAGGGCTCGGTCATCTCGCCTATGCTTTTTAATTTGGTCATGATTGGCCTTGCCAAAAGGCTGTAGACCGTGAGCAACGTCAGTCACACGATATATGCGGATGACATAACAATCTGGTCCATTAAGGGCAGCGACAGACAGATTGAGACGGCCCTGCAGAAGGCCCTTGAGGTGGTCGAGGATTACCTGGCTGGCACTGGTCTTCGATGCTCTCCGAAGAAGTCAGAACTCTTGCTGTACCACCCTACCCTCAGGGGACGGCCTCCTAAGGGTTTTGTCAAAATCAGACAAAGCGAAGAGATCCAACTACACACCAAGGACGGGGTCACCATCCCCATTGCCAATCGCATCCGAGTCCTCGGAATGATCATCGAGTCCAACGGGGTCAACGGTGAAACTATCAAGAGGCTTACTCACAAGACCACCAACGCCATTAGACTTCTCAAAAGGGTCACAAATAGATGAAGTGGTATGAAGGAGGACAGCCTCATCAGGCTGATCCATTCCTTTGTCATATGTCACATCGCATATGTTGCGTCCATGCACAACTGGTATAAAAACGAAAAGAAGAAGATTAACACCATAATCCGCAGGGCATATAAAGTCGCCCTCGGTCTACCGGAATCCACCAGCACTGAGAAGCTGCTCCAACTGGGGATCCATAACACTTTGGACGAAATAGCTGAAGTACAAAGATTATCGCACCTAGAAAGGCTCACCACTACAAGCACAGGAAGGAGCATATTGCAAGAGCTTGGCATCACATACCACAAACAGCATGGTGCTAAGGCGGACATACCTAAAGAGATACGAGCGAAGATACACGTTGCCCCGGTTCCAAGAAACATGAATCCCATTTACAACCAAGGCCGCCGAAAAGCCCGAGCTACAGCTCTTCTGAAAGCCTACTGCAATGATAAGAATGCGCGGTTCACTGACGCCGCCAGCTACCCCGACGGTGGACGCTTCGCTGTCGTTGTGATAAACTCGGAGAAAGCCACAACGCATACAGCTAGTGTCAAGACCCGACACCCGGAGGTTGCTGAAGAAATGGCCATCGCCCTGGCCATAATTGATGCCGACACGCAGGTTATACTCAGCGACTCGCGCACAGCTGTGCGAAATTTTGCTAAAGGTAGAATTTCGATCGAAGCCCTTCGTATACTCACGAATGCCTCCCAGGTTTCCCAGGCTAACTTGATCTGGTTCCCCGCCCATATGGGCGAAGTCTGCGCGCACCTCCCCAACCTCAACGAAGGTGCTCACTCCGCCGCACGCGATGCTATAACCCGTGCAGGAGTAGACGCATCTGTCGAAGAGTACGCGGACCGGGACCGACTCACGAGTTGCAACGAAATAACCAAGGCGTTCTACTTGGCCCGGCGGTGCTACCCTCCACCTAATGGCAATCTGTGCAGAGCTAAAGCAGCTACTTGGAGGCTGCTGCAAACGAACACTTACCCCAATCCACTGCTATACCACCGAATCTACCCCGATATCTATCACACGAGTATCTGTAAGGTCTGTCAAAAAGACACAGCTACGCTTAAGCATATGCTCTGGGAATGTGAGGCTAAAGCCAAAGGTATTAACCCCGATGTTCTCTCGGCGAGGTGGGACGCCGCCCTGCGCAGCTCCGCGCTCGCTGACCAACGCTGGGCAGTCCAGCAGGCCTGTGAAGCGGCGTCAAGGCAAGGCCTCGACGTCCGGACATGGGAGACCTGAGCCCTGGTCATTAATCTGCAGGACATTGAATAAAGTTTTTCCATCCATCCATTCCCCTATGCTTTTCTAGGCTTCATTGTCTGTTTGCTCATTAAGTTGTTTTTAACAAACAAAGAATGAGCCCTTGACCCCTTCCCTTTCATTATCTTTGTGCCTATAATAACCATTGCACATTAGCCTCCCCCCCCCCCCCCCTCCATTTTTTTTTTGCTTGACTGAAGCTGCATTGCAAATATTTCAGCTGACAGAATTAATTGTTGATGCACCATGCGTGCCTACAGCATGTGTGCATATACACACTTATAATAAACTTCAAAAGCAGTGCAATGAAACCAGGCTGCCATGGTGGTGGCATGGTTACAGTTTTGGGCTGCTGAACCCAAAGACACAGGTTTAATCACGGCCGTAGTGGTTGCATTTTTAGTGGAGATTAAAATACTACAGGGCTCTGTTGTGCACATTGCCAATGCATGTTAATGAACCCCAGTTGTCTAAATTTTCAGAGACCACCACTACGATGTCACTCATAATTACATGAGGGTTATGGAACCTAAAACCTCGCAATTATTTTTACAATAATAACAATTTCTTCTGACAGTTTTAGCTGGGAGATCACCCTTCCCCATGGAATGCAGTTAATCCGTGACATAAGCAGAAATGATGCAGTGGAATCTTTGATTCCTTAGAGCCAGAGAGCAGTGGTTGACAAAGGAAGATAGTACATAAGCAGCACGTCAAGAGAGAGGGGAAGAAGTTATAATTTATTTATGTATTTATGATAAATACTGTGATCTTTGATTTCAAAGATCATGGCAGGGTGGGCATGTTCACAATCAGGTACATGCATCAAAATATAATCAAGGTACAGTGAATTATTTTTTCTCTTTTTTTTCTTTGCATTTGGCACCCAAGTTGAATGCTCGTCTGTGCCAGCTGCACAGCTCAATTGAGTGCATTGTCTGAGGAAGGCTAGACCTCCAGCTGAAACTGTTTGAAGTAAATAAGTTATTTTGTTTTCATTATTGGTAGTTTTGAAGTTTATTCGATCTGTGTGGTGTGCATGGTGCATACATGCATGCGCATACATGATCAGATTTTCACACCTTATTTCTGTGGCACATAGTTTTCCATTGGAAGAGCAAGAATGTGGTAACACGGTGTCATGTGTATCTTCAGTAATCAATTGTAGGGAGAAATTAAATATATGTTTATTTCGAAGTTTATAATTTTCAGTTTTATTAATAATGGAGGGGGTTTTATTGGCGTCCAGTAGCAGCGGTTAGTAGCGCGTCCACTAGCAGCGTCCGGTAGCAGCGGTCAGTCTCGGCACCAACAGCTCGCGCTGTGCGCTCGCACCTCTTGGCTAGGCAGCATCCCACTATATTTTGTGGGTTCATTCCTCCCCACTACAATACCCCCGTGGCAAAGGGGAGCCATCCTGGCAACACAAGGGGGTCATGATACGGCTTGAGGTGGCTCATGTGGACCACCTGGCGACCAAGGCGGCGCTTGTCCGGGGAAGGATTCACAGGCTCAATGACGTATGTGATGGGTGCTCAATGACGTGATAAGGTACGTGGTACTTTGGCGCAAACTTGGGACTAAGACCAGGTGAGTGGAACGGTAGTCGGAGCCACACGTGGGATCCAGCTGCGAAAGTCTGCACCGAGAGATTGCGGTCATGGCGACACTTCTGAAGGGCTTGGTTGTCCGAAGTGAACGAGTGAGCCAGCTGACGGCAATCTTCGGCATACTGGGTGATTTCGGAAACATGGCTGAATTCTGAAGGGTCCGGTTGATACGGCAAAATGGTGTCGAGTGGTGTGGAGGGTTTGCGGCCATATAGAAGAAAGAATGGAGAAAAGCCTGTGGTAGACTATGTCGCGGTGTTATAGGCGTATGTGATGAAGGGAAGAATGACGTACCAGTTGGAGTGGTCAGAATCGATGTACATGGCCATCATGTCTCCCAGCGTTCGATTGAAGCGCTCCGTTAGACCATTTGTGTGGGGGTGATAGGCAGTAGAGGTTCGGTGAACAGTATGGCATGAACGAAGGAGCTCTTGAACGATGTCGGATAGGAACACATGCCCTCTGTCACTGAGTAGTTCGCGTGGCCTGCCATGCCGGAGAACGAAATGGCGTAAAATGAAGTTGGCGACGTCACGAACACCGGCAGAAGGAAGGGCGGCTGTCTCCGCGTACCTGGTTAGATGGCCCACAGGGACGATTACCTATCTGTTGCCAGAGACAGAGCTCGGGAGCGGTCCGTAAAGATCAATTCCGACCTGGTCGAAGGGACGTGCAGGACACGGTACAGGTTGTAGGAGTCCGGGCGAATGAGGAAATGCCTTGTGTTGTTGCCAGGATGGGCAGGATCGAATATATTTGCGCACATATGTGTACATTCCACGCCAATAGTAACGTTGACGGAGCTGCTGATACATTCTTAGAGCACCGGCGTGAGCATGCTGAGGATCAGCATGAAAGTATTCGCAAACGTCGGACCTCATGTGGCTGGGAATGACTAGCAGCCATTTGCGACCATCCGCATGATAATTTCGACGATATAATAGTTCGTCCCGTACCGTGAAATGCGTGGCTTGGCAGCGAAGAGCACGTGTATGTGCAGAAATAGAGGAGCTGGAAAGAAGATTCAGAAGAGAGGCAATCCAGGGGTCTTTCTGCTGTTCAGATAACATGTCTGTGACGGTAAGTGCAGCTAAGGAAACGTCACCAGGAGAGAGTGACTCATCCCTTGAGTTCAATGTTGATCGGGACAGTGCATCTGCGTCAGAGTGTTTTCGGCCTGATCGGTACACGACGCGAAAGTCAAATTCCTGCAGGCGAAGAGCCCAACGTCCAAGGAGACCAGACGGGTCCTTGAGGGATGCCAACCAACAAAGAGCGTGATGGTCGGTCACTATGTCGAAAGACTGGCCGTATCAATAAGGACGAAATTTGCTTATCGCCCAGACAATTGCCAGACACTCTTTTTCAGTGACCGTGTAATTTGCTTCTGCTTTCGTGAGGGCCCGGCTAGCATATGTGACAACATAATTCTGAAAAGCCGGGCTTACGTTGCGAGAGTACTGCGCCAAGTCCCACGCCACTAGCGTCTGTGTGAACTTCGATAGGCGCTGTCGGGTCGTAATGCCGCAGTACAGGTGGCGATGTAAGTAGTTGCCGCAGTTTGATGAAGGCTTCTTTGCAGTCTGGTGTCCAATTTGAGAGAGCATCAGAACCAGCAAGTAGTTTCGTCAGCAGTGCTATAATTGAGGCGAAGTTCCGGACAAACCGACAAAACTAAGAGCACAAGCCCACGAAGCTCCGTAGTTGTTTGACCGTGGTGGGCTTTGGAAACTCGGCGACAGCGCGGAGTTTATTAGGATCTGGAAGAATTCCGTCTTTCGGTACAACATGGCCAAGTATGGTTAGCTGGGTAGCTCCAAAGTGACATTTCTTCAGGTTAAGCTGAAGGCCTGCATTTGTAAGACATGTTAGAATTGTGCGAAGACGGTCGATGTGCGTGGCGAAATCGGGGGAAAACACGATGACATCATAAAGATAGCATAAACATATCTGCCATTTTAAATCCCGTAAAATGCTGTCCATCATTCGCTCGAATGTTGCCGGCGCATTGAAAAAACCGAATGGCATGACTGTGAATTCGTAGAGACCATCCGGTGTGACGAACGCTGTCTTTGGTCGATCAGTCTCGGCTGCCGGAACTTGCCAGTAACCCGATCGCAAGTCTAGGGAAAAAAAGAACTCGGCACCTTGGAGACAATCGAGAGCGTCGTCTATTCGAGTAAGAGGGTAGACATCCTTTCTAGAAATTTTGTTGAGACGTCGGTAGGCCACACAAAATCTAATGGAGCCGTCTTTTTTTTTTTTTTACGAGCACAACAGGGGATGACCAAAGGCTACAAGAAGGCTCGATCACTCCTCGCTGAAGGATCTCATTAACTTGTTCCGTAATGATGTGACGTTCCATTGCTGATACACGGTATGGGTGCTGCCGGAAGGGCGGGTTAGTCCTAGTGTCACTTTTATGCACAGCAGTGTTCGTTCGGCCTAAGGACGCATGGGGGAAATCGAATGAGGTTCTGAACTCGTTGAAAAGGGTGATAAGCTGCGCCCGTTGATCGGGAGCAAGGCCACCGTCGATTGAACGGTGAAGTGCATCCGAGGACACGTCATCTGAAGCACGGTGAGGAGTCAGTGCATTGAGATGAGGGTTTGGGCTGGTCTCACTGGAATCAATGGGCACGATTACACCACCGTCCACAGAATGAACGTGGCCAAGTGTCTCATTACGGCGCAAGGTAAGAGAGCAGGGGTTCGTGCTATAAACAAGTATTCCAGCGTCATTCTGATCAAGTGCTAGCACGGCAAATGGCAGCGCTGTGTGGTGGCGACGAATAAACAGGTCGGATGGCGTGAACAAAACAATAGCATTAGAAGGTGCAGCACTTAAAACAGGAACCATGACGGCGCTGAGAGAAGGGACGTCAGTGCCACTAGCAACGACAAGCTTGTACACACCAGGTACGGCTGCATCAGCAGAGGGCATATCGGAAAATGACGATAGTTCCACCTGAGCGCGAGCGCACTCGATAACAGCGTGATGGCGCGACAAGAAATCCCACCCGAGGATGACGTCGTGGGAACATGAAGCGAGCACAAGAAACTCGATACGGTACAGTACGTCGTGAATGAAGACATTGGCTGTACATGCTGCAACGGGTCGAATTCGCTGTGCGCTTGCAATACTGAGAGAGAATCCCGAAGGTGGCGTCGTCACTTTACGAATAGAACGGCAAAGACTTTGACTTCTCACGGATATAGCACCACCAGTATTCACAAGCGCAAGAGTTCGTACATCTTCGCCGAATAGTTCGATAACATTGGCGGGAGACAGGCGAGGACTTACAGGGGTGGACGACGACGCAGCTCGTGCCTCCGGAGCTGTGGCAGTCAATTTTCCGTCTCAGTGGTAGCGGGTCGGCGAAGCATGGGGGACAGTGATCGGCATCGTGGCGAGTGTGAACGACGGGAAGCAAAGGGTTGAAAATCGGAAGAAGTCTGGGGGCCGCGGGTGCGCACTTCTGGTGGCGGGTCGCGTTGCATGTGGTATGGTGGCCGGAAAGGATAGTTTGGGTAGGTCCAGGTGCTCGGGGTCGCCGCGAGTCGCTGACGGCAGAGGCGTGCAACATGACCTGGAATTCCACAAGCGTAATAAATCGGTTTGTTGTCAGAAATGCGCCAGGGATTTCCGTAGTACAGCTGCACACCAGTAAATGGCGTCGGACGTCGAACAGGTTGAGTGGGTGGCACTGGCATTTGACGCGGTGGCTTTGCAGCAGCAGCCGCATATGTCAGTGGTGCGGCGACAGGGGTCGGCTGAGGGTTGGGTGGCAAAGCTTCGGAGACTTGGTCCTGAATTACCTGTCGTATGTCGGCGTCAAGCAATGTGAAGGAGTTTCCGTGGGTGGCAAATGCGATAAACATGATAACTGTCGAGCCTCTTCTTTGCGCACATAGTCCTTGATTTGCAACAGTAGCGTGGTATTTTCTCCGCTGACAGTCAAAGAGGCGAGAGAATTCTGTGGGGTTGCCTGCTGCCGAGTTAAGACGCGTCGTTTGCGCAGTTCGTCGAAGCTCTGGCACAGGGTGATCAGCTCAGATACAGTTCGTGGGTCTTTTGCCAACAACATTTGAAAGGCATCGTCGTCTGTGCCTTTCAGTATGTTTGACTTTCTCCTGTTCAGTCATGGAAGAGTTGAGACGCTTGCATAGGTCGATGACGTCTTCTATGTAGCTCGTGAAGGTTTCGCCCTGTTGCTGCGTACGTCCGCGCAGGCGGTGTTCAGCACAGAGCTTGCCTACTGCGGGACGGTCGAAGACCTCGGCAAAGCGCTTCTTAAAAGCAGTCCAGGTGGTGAAATTGGATTCATGGTTGTGGAACCAAAGGCTGGCAACGTTCTTTAGGTAGAAGGGGACATTCTGCAGTTTTGACGGGTCGTCCTACTTATTACGTCCGCTCACCTTTTCGAACGTGGACAACCAATCTTCGACATTCTCGTCATCCTCCCCACTGAAGAAAGGGGGATCGCGCTGGCGCAGCACGCCAGTTATGATGACGGGCGGATATTGGGCCATGAATTGCTGGGTGGTCTGGGCTTGCTGGATGTTGTCTCCAAGCATGGTTGGGGCGATAGGCAGCTTCCGACTTCGGAGTTCCAGATTTGAAGACCCAGCACTTCCACCACTTTGGAGGGGGTTTTATTGGTGTCCAGTAGCAGCAGTTAGTAGCTCATCCAGTAGCAGCGTCCGGTAGCATCGGTCAGTCTCGGCACCAACAGCTTGCGCTATGCGCTCTCACCTCTTGGCTAGGCAGCATTCCACTATATTTTGTGGGTTCGTTCCTCCCCACTACAATAAGAAATAATCAGAACTCAGACTTGTAATATGTGTGCAGTTTTTTAATGGCTGTTTAATTTCAAGACAATAATTATAGTTTTGATGTTGCTCCTGGAATGAGCCATGTCGACAGACTCATCAAATAGCATTCAGCTTATTGAAGCAAATTTAAGACACTCTGAATATGCAGAAGGTTAAATTAAAGCTCTGTGTATCTTGCTGTTCCTTGACCACTATACTTGGCTACAGGTCCAGAAAAAAAAGTGGCGTCTCCGTGTCAAAGGGCCCCCCCTCCAGCCATTGGTGCTGCTCTTTCAACGTGGATTCGCGGTAGACCACCTCTACGTGCGGCTGTCTGATTTCGCTCTTGAGTGCGGTACGGAGGTGGTCTGCCACGACGTCATGTTGACGGAGTGGCACCATTGGCTGGAGGGGGGTCCTTTGACGGGTGGTGGGTGCCCCGCTTTTTCCGCGACCTGTACGTGACTATAGTTGACAGAACTGGCAAAAACAAGTTGTCTCCACAAATGGGGACTCCTTAGCCTGATGAGGAGATTGTGTATATATATAAGTGAGAGTTTATAAAGGGTTCATAAGCATGGTTGGACATTTTGTGTTGTCTTTGTGGCTGCTTAGTTGAATTCCTGTATCAGTACACTGCTGTGGTACCTGCTGCATCAATAATTTCATTGATCATGAAAGCATCTTTTTAGGAGCTGATGTGTGGAATCATTCAGTTTGCAATGTTGTTTCCAACCTAGACAAAGAGAAAGAAGCACCACTGTGACATGCGCACATGGTACGATGCTGTGGGTCAAGGGTAAATGCTGAGACATGGTAGCACGGTAGGGCATTTACTCAAAGGGTAAATGCCCTACCGTGCTTTTTGCACCCATGGAGGGTTATACACAGGTTACTGGAGCAGGCACTCGCATGTTAATTGCACTTTGTCGAAGCATGTTTATGGTTTCTTCATCGAAGTGCTCATTAGTAATCTCTTATTGAGCCATTTGGCGTTGTCTTAAAGGGACTATAAACACATCTTCATGTACTTTGCACCTAGTTTAAAGCTGCAAAGTTTGACTTCTTTTTAACTATGTTTGTTTGAAATAGTAAAAAATGATTTTTCCTAAATTTTTGTTTTTTATTTAAAGTTTACAAGTCAACCAAAGATAAATTTGGGGACTTAATTTGTGAGCATGCAATTGACTAGCTTACAAAATGTTTTAGTAATCAATGCAAGTGCTGCTGGATACCAAACAGGGCTGTTGCCCTGCCAGAGTAATCTAGTGGCTGTTGAAGTCTGCTGCTGATCTGAAGGTAGTGGGACTGAATCCCGGCTGTGACTGTTGCATTTCAATGGAGGCAAAATGTTGAGGCCCATGTACTCTGGAATGTCAGTGCATGTTAAAGAACCCTAGCTGGTCGAAATTTCGGGAGCCCTCCACAGTGGTGCCTTTCATAATCACATCATGGTGTTGGAACATAAAGCTCCAGGAATCAGTCAATCAAAGGGGCTGTCAGTGATTGGTGCTTTGTTCACTAAGATGAATGAATTCTTATGAATGACACTCAACAAGGTTGAACACTTAGGTGATTCCACGTAAGATCGAACAACGCATGGCTGGTCACCCTCCTAAATTTCTTTCAAAATTTTATATATTGCTGGCCGATGAGTGGAAAGAAGAGATCCGTAGTTGGTTTCGCTAGAAAAAAATTTTTCGAAGCGCCGGGAGTGAATAACGACGAGGAGGTGGAGTGCCGCGCTTACCTGCTCTTCTGTTTCGGCCAACTGGTTATTAACTACACAAACTATACTAAGGTTAGGAGGCTGAAATTTATTTATGTAATTATATGCATGCTTCTGCTTGTTTTCAATTATTTTTGCTTTTTATGGGGAGCGTAGATATTTTTATAAAAATCCTCAAAATCAGCCCAGGAAGCATTTTTCTTTCTACTTTGCGGGCTTATATCTGAAAAAAGGCTTGTGGCAGAGCGTCGAAAATTCCTCATTATGTTCTAAGCATATCCGTTTGTCAAACTGCAAAAGATTATATTTATATGACTTTTCAATAAAGAGATACGGGCGGGCTAACTTCAAGAAAACACCGAACAATGGAAATTTCTGACGACAATTTAAAAAAAAAAAACCCATTTTTGATATTTTTTAAACTTTGTACACTTATTCTCCTTCATATTGGCTTTCACAATCGCCAAAAACATATTGCATAATTTTGTTCCACTAGGAGTTAGAGGCCGTCGAATTAGACCCTTACGGAAGGCTCAGCGAACCATGCACGTCTGATTATTCTGACATTTATGATCGCGTACGGCTTTTTAATTTTGCCATGATAATGTGCCTGGTCATTTATGTCTGAACGCTGCGTATTAGATGTGAGGGGCACAATAATTAATGATTAGGGGTCAGTTTTGTACGCGTGGGGTTCTTTGATGCGCTGCGGTATCGGAGCGCGGACAGATATTTTCTGCCTTTACCTCAGCAAAAACGCAGTAAGAACTCGATGCATAGCTTAGATCCCCCCCCCCAAAAAAAAGAAAAGAAAAGAAGAAATGGTAAAAGTGCAATAAACAAATAGCCCTTTCCAAATAATCTTTGCAAAATGGAAAATTTGTGAAGGTCAAGAAGAACCACCTCATTAAACCATGTTTCTGGGCTGAAATCCTTTATTCCATTGATTAGACTGTTCAGACTTCTTCATTCATCTACACATAACTCCTTCCAAGCAGACCCGGCTATTCGTGCCATGTACAAGCCAGGAGATGCTTCCGTTGACGTGGATAGCTGCCACGCATGCCAAGACCATGGAACGCGGGTACTCTCATCCACTCTTCCTTCTTTAACTCGCGGAAGGAAACAACTTCTTTTTCGTCAAGGTGTATTAGATGCACACTTTTCAGTTTCTCTGATAAAATGGTTACAAAGTCTCTGGCTGTCTGAATTGCACTTTCAGGGCTGTTGAGCATTGCCTGATACTTCACGAGACCTCCGACTCCATCGCATGCGTTTTCCCCATGTCCAGTTGCTGAGAATACCCATTGGGTACTGGGACAACAGCTCTTTCGGAACTCAAAAAGCTGATATCTATTTTTGAAATGACTGGCGGCTCCATCACTCACATGTCACGTTAGAGTAAACCGGCAGGTCGTCTTCCACCCATTCTTTCACTTTCGGTAGAGCCAAGCAGGCGTGAGCGGAGTCGTGGCTTAAGTCGTCACTAACAACAGCGAAACTCCTCGTAGATTTTCTCGTTGTGACCACGCATGTAAAGACGGATACTTGCTGCTTGTGCCAGTGGTATTCCTGAACTTCATCAGGAAGCACGACAGTCCAGTTTTCGGCAAAATTAAATTGGAATACAATGCCTCCACGCTGCGTGCATTGCTTTTCCTCGTATATAGCTCTACTGTGTGTCTTCCTGATGTGGTTGTGCATGATCAACCTTACCACCAATACTCGAAGATGATTAAAAAAATGTCAGCACCCAAAACTACTTTCGCAAGGTTGCCTGCCTCCCACATTGCTAGTAATATTTCTTCGTATTCTGGGATATTAAGTTCCTCCAGTGTCGGGGACCTTCCTTTGGACACTGATTGCATTGGCCTAAAAGGCACTCCGACGGTGACGGAATGCAAACAAATGCTTAGTGAAGCTCATCAGCATTGATTCTGTGGCCAGTAACGATCTCAACAGCGGCAAGGCAAAGCTTATAGTTGGCGCAAATGGCACAAACACACATCATGCTGGGGATAACATTTTACCCGGCGCGGTCGCAAGGTGTAGAATCTAATCTGAGATAGATGCACGCATCCGGTTGCCAATTGTTGTGCTTTTGTTTCCTTTGGCGTTCTATACCTTGCTTTGCCACTGGAGTGCCACGTTCATGCGTTCTACTGATCGCAAGTGGCGGTGCACAGTTTCTCTGGCGGCAGCGGCTGTCAACCGCGTGCGTGAAGCGAGCGCTCATAGTACCTGATAGTGTTTTGATCTTGCTTATTCCATCTCCACCTTGTTATCAGCGCCTAACTGCGGTGCGAACAAAAGGCGGAATGGATAGCGAATCTCCAGAGCACACGCGTTGAAGTTACCCAAGAAGTGTTTCGAACACTTTTGGTCTGAGGAGGCGAAAAGGAGCTCTGACTGTGCCTCTCATAGAAAGAGCATCTGGGGGGTGCGCGCACCTGCTTGGTAGCCCTGCGCTCATGGCTGCTCGGGTGACCAAATCTTTTCGAAATGGCGTCATCAATGCCACCAACACCTTTTTTCGGTGCTGCTGGCCTCTTAAGGACCAGAAATTCAATTCTGTCTTCACTCTATCACTCAGCGGGCAAGAAGCCGGATCAACAACAATTGCCTATCATTGCGTAAGGGTCTAATTCGACGGCCTGTAACTCCTAGTGGAACAAAATTATGCAATATGTTTTTGGTGATTGTGAAAGCCAATATGAAGGAGAATAAGTGTACGAAGTTTAAAAAATATCAAAAATGGTTTTTTTTTTAATTGTCGTCAGAAATTTCCATTGTTCGGCGTTTCTTTGAAGTTAGCCCGCCCTTATCTCTTTATTGAAAAGTCATATAAATATAATCTTTTGCAGTTTGACAAACAGATATGCTTAGAACATAATGAGGAATTTTCGACGCTCTGCCACAAGCCTTTTTTCAGATATAAGCCCGCAAAGCAGAAAGAAAAATGCTTCCTGGGCTGATTTTGAGGATTTTTATAAAAATATCTGCGCTCCCCATAAAAAGCAAAAATAATTGAAAACAAGCAGAAGCATGCATATAATTACTTAAATAAATTTCAGCCTCCTAACCTTAGTATAGTTTGTGTAGTTAATAACCAAAGTTGGTCAAAACAGAAGAGCAGGCAAGCGCGGCACTCCACCTCTTCGTCGTTATTCACTCCCGGCGCTTCGAAAAAATTTTTTCTAGCTAAACCAACTGCGGATCTCTTCTTTCCACTCATCGGCCGGCAATATATAAAATTTTGAACTAAATTTAAGAGGGTGACCAGCCATGCGTTGTTCGATCTTACGTGGAATCACCCACTTGCAAACCAGAATGAATAACTAACAGGTGTAACAATGTGGGTTTGTGAATACATACTCTGTGAAGCTGGAATTCAGCATCAGGAATGTAGGTACAACAGAATGCAAATGTATGTACAACAGAATGCACACTGGACATACAAGCACTTGTGTATCCTGTGTACCCACCTTCGTGCCGACATTTCCTTGCTCCGAACCACCACCTCCACTGAACATATGAAGCACCATGCTTCATGTGCACTTTACCTGTTCAGTGTCGGAGACCTGTATTTGTCCTTGGTCAAATTCTCAGGCTTGCCCAAGATAAGATAGACCTGCACTTCCTGGAGGTCGACCTTAACCCTTTAATGCCAGAATTATGAAGTAGAACATAGAAAAAAATTTTTTGTCATGTTTCCTAATTCTCTGAACACCCAGTTACATTCCTCAATTTGATTGTCTAGAATGCACTTTTCTTTAAGCTTTCTGTTGCGATTATTGCATCCGGCATTTAAGCCAATAGCGTAGACTCCCTTTAAGACTAATTTGAAGTAACCATGAAAATTTGTCTTATGAGAAGTACCCTGCAAAAAAAGGAGGGGCCACATGCCCTGGTGGATCCAAATATCTCACTTGAAAAGGTCAAAGTGGATTTGCAATTGGCAAAAAATTACAAATGAAACCATTTATTTTACCCTACTTGAAAACTGTCTTCAAGTGCTCATTCTCTGTTTAAGTTATCCATGATGGATCTTTGCTACTGGAAATCAGCAAGCAACCATAAATAATATCTTACCCTAATAATCTTAAAAATCCTCCAGTGCCATCATGCTGCTGGAAAAAGTTTATTAGGAAGCTCAAGGAGGCATATGCTACCTCCCGTATTCTCCAAAGGCACCTCAAGCACTACTTCAGTAAGCTTATTGATTGCATTGTCAGGCAGTTGTGTTGGCCATTGTGTCACGTCTTTAAGGATAGCTGCATAAGCCTTCCTGTCCACAAGGACACCTTTATTGCCCAGTCTCGGAACTGGGCCTGTCTTTCTTCAGGGCGGTTTTTCTGCACTTGCTTGGTATCCAAAAGGTCTACTGTATACACTTTGTTGTGGTGGATACAAAGCAGCATTCATTTTTTATACCCTCCCCCCTTTCCTTTTTTGCCCCCTTTGTGGGACCCCCTACTCCTTTTTTGTTTTTGTTTTGCTTTACCACTGCTCCACTGGTTGGGGGTAGTGGCTTTCTTCCTTCTTTGTATAGGCCCTCTTGGGTTCTCTTGAAGTCCACAAAAGAACCCCCCTGGCACTGCCACAGAACAGAAGGTGCTGGGACAGCAAAAGAAGCCAGTAAGGTTGTGCACCCCTAGCAGTGTTAGCCCCAAACAAAAACTCGGGAATAGAGTATTATTGCTGGGTAGTAAGTGGCTTTGCCTATGTAGTTTTGCATTCTTTTGTACCCTCCCTGGAGAAGAGGCTACAAAAGACACCAGGTACCTAGCCCCTGGTAACTGCTACAGTATGATAAGGGTAACAGTTGGCAGCACTGGGAAAGTTCATCTCAGCAGAATGGTATCTGTTAAGGGGTTTCTTGTGAACCGAAGGACAACTGGCCAGAGCACCTGTGAACAGACCTTTGTGCATTTGGAAAGTCCCTGACCTATAGTGATGGAACCATGCACTCTTTTGCAATTTGAGTGGCATTTGTATTTTTAAATTGAGTTTGAAAATTATGGTATACGAAGCGTGACGTCACCTGAAGCCTTGGTACTGTGTCCTGGGGTCTTTTTTGCTGTACATCGCTTGCTGCAGTTTATGTCACCATAAATCGGGCTTAAAATTATAGTCATTATATAGCAATGCATGCGCACCCTATTCGTTGACAAAGGAAAGCAAAACAGAGCTACTGTGTTGAAAGCAAACTTTTTTTACATATTTAAAGAAGTTGACACTGAAAAGTGGCGCTGCCTTCATGGCAACCGAATACCTGCTTTTAACTGTGGCGCATGTGTGCGGCGCCTCTTGGCGCTCTATGCGCATGCACTCTGTCACGGGAGAACCTGGTGCAAGCGCATCGGATCTTTGTCAGCCACTGTTTGCAACATGTGTTGCTTCTAAGACTCATGAGCGAAAAATTCAGACCAAAAATGTTTCACAGCATTTTTCCCGTTGCCATTGCACAAATGGGCACTATGACCGGTAAGCTCTATTGAAATAAAGAAAACTGTCAGGTACTTTAAAAATTGACACTTTTCAAGCATGCTTTTTTATTAATCAGCATGTTGCATAGACTGAAAGATGGACAGACATATGCTGCAAAACCTACAGCGATAGGAGCCCGTAGTCCGAATTTATTAGGCCGACAACATTCAAAATACAAGCAAAAAAATGTCGACCCTCGACTCTTGTGTCGCAGGGTTAGGTGATTGCGCTTCACTCACCACGTCCGGCATAATGCGCAGCCAATGGAACTGGCTCGAAGCGCCTATGTAGGGGAGGTTTGCATAACATGGCTGCCCGTTCTTTCCACTGTATTGGTGATGCCACTGCCACAGCAGCAAACAACGGGGAGTGTGAGCTTGCTGTTCTGTAAATTATCGCCTTGATGTTCAACAAAATGTCACATAAGAGAAAAACAAAACCAAATATTACTGTGTTTTCTGATGTAATGCCGCGACCACTTCTAATATTAGTTTTGTCCAATCACAGCCTTGCACAGTATGTGGTCACTTCTGTTGCAAATATAGTTCTGGCGAGTGCCACTGCTCGTTGATGTGGTTGGCAGCCATGTAGTGACTTCATTGCATGATTAAAATATTAAATCACTTGATATGGGTGGTTTGACCTGTGACAAAACTATACCCAGCCATCTGTCTACGTGACCCGCACATAAGAAATCCTTGGATTTTTTTTGCATTGAGTCTGCAGAAAAGCAAACATCTTAACTGAGTTCATTTTAATGGGAGTCTACTGTCTAAGGAAATTTTGCCACAAGACACAGAGAGAAGTGTTCAGAGTAACGCAGTGTCAACATGTCTGGCAAACACTTTGTCCAGTTTCAGAACTTGCAAATAAACGGTCTCGAACGAAATACGATTGCCATAAGAATCAGTGACTGCATGTCACCTTATGGCTGATTACAGTGTTGCATGGAGTTTGCATTCTTGTCAATTACTGCGCAGGGAAACTTTACACTTTGTGTGTAATACCTTAATACCTTGTCCCTTTCGACTGGACTGTCTGCACTACTGGCATGTTTTTTTCACAGTTGGCCATTGCTACAGACTGGAATCGGTCTCAGTGGCCCTCAGTCTTTCTTGCATTCAACCTGAGGTTTCACTGGTGGTGGGAGTTCTTTTCTCCTTTTCCCTTTAATCTTTTTGCAGTGGAACCTACTTATAACAATACTGGTTTTAATAGTATATTATTTATAACAATGATTAGCTGCAGTGCCGTCAACTTTTGTATGTTTTCTATGGTGAACTAATTCTTTTACAACAGTGCCTCCATGCCGCATTATTTGTTATAAGGAGTACGTTATCAGCTGGGTGTGCTGGGTGTTGGTGCCAATAGGTAAGGAAATATGAAATCTTTAAATAGAAAACAAGCTCTGGCCACTGCACACTTGCTGTTTGCCCTACAAAGGCTGCCCCACTGTAATACAATAGAAACCAGCATTTCTTCCAGGGTGTCTCTGTGCCTCTTCCATTCTGCCACCCACCCAATCATTATTTCCACCTTGAAAATGAAACAACAAAGGAAAGTGGCTACAAAGTTCTCTGGCCATGGGGAACCTCAACTAGCATTCCCATAAGGGCCTGGATGCTAACCCCTCTGGCCACTGAAGGGTGGGGATTAAAATAGCACTGCTGCAGAGAGAGGGGAGCAGGGCTCCTTTGAATGCAGCGTAGGGTTACTTTAGGGTGTTATCTTTGGTGAATATTCTGCCCATTGCCATGCTTTGAAGCATACAGAGTGTGGGTAGGGGCAACTGGTACCCAATGCTAGATTCCATTTTTTAATACCGTACATGAAACCGCGCTGTTTGTCAGTAGCAGAAATCCCCGTTTGTTGTAAACATGTGATAGCTAAGGTTGAGCACCGAATGACTCAAATGCCGAATGTCGTGAACCTGAAAGTGAAAATTAGCATCCATATGGATCCATATGGATTTCTTAGAAATGAAAGCTACTTAGTTGCTGAAAAATTAGTCCTGGTCCAGGGTTCAAACCCGGGGCCAGCGGTTGTCCGGGGCGCTTGCACTGCCATTTGAGCCAACCAGGAGGATAGTGATTGACAGCACGAGGGTGAGTGCAATGACAACTCGAACCACATGGCATGAATTGGGCAAATGAGTTCTGTGGAAACCTGTAGGGCGGAGCAACGTTTATGAAAGGAAAAATTTGCATCCACTTGTCAGAAACCTGCAACATACCACAAAAGGAAAACGCATACCATAAAAAACATATTTCTAATCAGTTTAACATGGGCAACCTACTGAATGCGTGCAGACAGGTACAATTTTGGGGAACATGATTTTAGTTGGCTCTCGTACAAAATGCCAAATAACTGAGATATGTGGCTGGCACTGTCTGACAACTGCTCAACAACACTGGGTTCTAATTTTGAATGCCCTATAAATGATAGAGGTAGGTGTCCAGAGTCTAAAGCTATTTCTAGCATAAACGCATGACAGTCAGTATTTCAGGCAGGAAACATTTCATTAGTTACTGGGCGGGCTTTATGCAGTATATTGCGAAATTATGACAACGAGCACCAAAGAGTTTTTTGCTGCAGCATATGACTGCACTCATTTGGTGTAACATTGATCACAAAAGAACGACAACTACAAAAAGAAAAAGTACGCAACTTCCGCTAGGTTGCACAAGGCCAGATAGCAGCGAAGCTGGCCGATAGTTTACTGAAACATAGTCAAGTGACATTTTGCTAAGAACATGTCACGTGATGTTGCATGACGTGATTTTGGCAGGAATATGTCACATGACATTGCGTTTAGTGATTTTGGTGGAAACATGTCACGGGACACCTTGTTACATGATTTTAGCAGAAACATGCCTTAAAATCACCTAACGCAATGTCACGTGACATGTTCCCATCAAAATCATGTAACGCAATGTCATGTGGCACGTTCCTGCCAAAACCACGCAACACGATTTCATGTGACATGTTCCCTCCAATATCACGTGATAAAATCTCACGTGACATGTTTCTGTCAGAGTCGTGTAACGAAACTGTCACGTGACATGTTTCCGTCAGAATCACGTAATGCAATGTCACGTGGCACGTTCCAGTCAAAATCATGTAATGCAGTGCCACGTGATATGACCCCGCCAAAATCACATAATGAAATGTCACGTGCCAGGTTCCTCCCAAAAATCATGTAACGAAATGTCACGTGACATGTTCTTGTCCAAATCGTGAAAGAAATGTCACATGGCACGTTCCCCCCCAAAATCTCATAACAGAACGTCATGTGACATGTTCTTGTCCAAATCACGTAAGGCAATGTCACGTGACATATTTCCACCAAAATCATGTAATGTAATGTCGCGTGGTATTGCATGATGCCTGACAAATTACGGCTAGCTTAGACATCTTCACTGTTAAAACTGGCATGGCAGAGTTTTTACGGTTATCTTAAGCAGCTTTGCTGCTAAGAAAATAGCGTAAACTGGCTGGTGATGGTGAAAATCAAAACCATCCTGACTGTTCACACCATCACCTTCTTCTTCTGTACTTTTATCTTCCAAGCATTGTCATATATATAACCTTTATTTAAAAGCGGAGCATTTCTTAGTCGCACGATGTCGCGCTTCGGCGTCGGCGGCGGCGGCGCCGCCGTCAACACCTCCACTGCGCATGCTCGGCTTGTCTCGTGCCGGCCCAGGAAGACACCCGCAAAACTGTCGCTCCAGGCGGGCGTTCAGCAAGCCGAGCATGTGCAGTGGGGGTGCGGACCTCTCCCCTGTACTCCTCTCCCTCGAACGCGGGCGGTGTGTATATAAGCGGCGGAGCGCGCGTTCGGAATTCAGTCAAGGGCGTCTTTACTTGGCTTTTGCGCAGTGCGGGTGCGGACCTCTCCCTCGTACTCCTCTCCCTCGAACGCGGGCAGTGTGTATATAAGCGGCGGAGCGCGCGTTCAGAATTCAGTGAAGGGCGTCTTTACTTGGCTTTCGCTTGACTTGACGCTTTGCTCAAGAATAATAAAGACGAAATAACAATTAAGCATTCCCAAACCATACCCAATTACACAACATTCACGCGATACCCCCACCACTCTGCGACGCATTTACTCGAGTTCCCCCCGCGGGAAGATGCGGGCGTAATTTTTTTCTCAGTATAATTTGTTCACAAGGCTCATTCATATTTCACAAGGATTCAAGTGCTCATTTATATTTTTAAATTTAAGACTGTCAGCTGTCCACTTGGCTGTTAATGCCTGAACATAAGAGCTGAAAAAAGCGGTTGGGTTTGCAGCTGTAACTGATGTTTATTCTTTCATTGATAGTAGCACTGTAGCAAGCAAGGGTTGTTTAAGGGCAGGCACAAGATGAGCAGGATTGGCTTTGCATGGCACTTCATTGTTCTTCAGTGGTCTAGCATTTATGCCTCTATTATAATTAAACCTCAACATAACAAAGTTGGAAAAATTGGTAATTTACTTTGTTATATTGAAACTTCATTAAATGGAAATTTAGGTTTTTATAGAAAGTATAGTTACCAAAGGGTCCTTTTTTTTTTTTTACATATACAGTGCCGCAAGAATGCATGGATGATAGGGCAGTACACAAGAAAACTGATTCCAATAATGTTTACAAAAAGTTAAACTTTCTTAACTGGACATGGGCATCAACAGTTTCATGCCTGAACTTCCGTACGCAGCCGCTGCCAGAGAAGGCACTGCTGTGCGGTGGCAATTCACCGGCATGTGGCATGCATTTTGAAAAATAAATTCGTAAAGTTTGTGCATGCAACTCACCCATGTGGCCAGCATCTCAAATAGAAGTTTCAATTTATCACCTTGATTTTCATTTGTGGCAGCACTGAAACTTCGTTATATTGAAATATGGATGAACATGCTTCGTCATATCTAAGTAAAAAATGCTCAGTGTTCTAAGGACATGATGTTGTAGAACGTCAAGTTGTACTTTGTTACATTGAGAATACAGTCGAGCCCGACTATATCGAACCCGTTTATATCAAATTATCCCGTATATCGAACAATTTCTAAACACGGTAGGTTTACATTGAGAACATATAGCAAAAGTTGCGGTTACATCGAACGAAAATAGCAACGACAACCGATATATCAAACTCCACATGCTTCAAAAGTGCCAGTGAGTTGGCTTTCCCTCGCGATGGCGGAGAAAAGTGCCGGTACCACCCTAGAAAAAGTGGTTCAGACAGAAGTAAGGCTGAAACAGAAGAACATCCAGGACTATTTCATGCGAAAATATGGCACGGGACTCAGCCATTATATTAATAAAGTCCGTTTAGTAATATGGTGCCTTTACGTCAACAAATCCTATAGCGAGCCTATATCGAATTATGTCATATATCGAACTTATAAACATTTTCTGGCGAGTTCGATATATCCGGGTTCGACTGTACTAAAATTTATTATATTGTTTTATCTGCAGTAAAATGGCCTCATGGCTCATCACCCAAGCCAGTGTAACCATAAAGCATCATTGTTTCTTTCTGTTCCAGCAGTCTTTTTCATTGTTTTTACGCTCCGCATGTGATATGACATCTATTTGCTTTGAACAACAAATGTGCATGAAATCGTTCTGTCTTAGGGAAATGGTTACAGAAGCCTTTGCATTGCTTACAATAGCCTTTATGGTGGAGGCACTCAGCCATACTCATATTTTTGGGTTATTTGCATATAATACCGAGCAAGCACCGCTGATTGACTTGAAGATAGTGCAGGAAAGGGGGCCTCTTGCTCGGGACTGTCTTAAAAAAAGATGACGGCCAAAACTTATCACGCTGCCCCCAAGAGAAATTGCGCTGAATTGGAACAGAAAACTTAATTACAGGTCGTTCATTCTAATTTCTTTAGAAACTATTGGAATGCTGAAAATAAAAAGCTTTATGGAACAGCATTTGTTTCAAATGCCTGCAAATTTGCAAAATGGCAGTTGGCCCATTCTTGGATTGGATATTGGAATAGATGAGTTTAAATATAAGCATTTCTGACATGATTTTTTCAGTTGCAGTAGCCTTGGGACCGTTTGCCAGCAGCTGCAGAAGGAGCGAGAAAGAAAGGGAAGGAAGGGGGGGGGGGGGGCGGGGACATTGCCATTTTATAGTAGTTGTTCCAAAAAGGAGAAATTTGAATTTGAGGCTATGCGTTGGGCTGATTTTATGCCGCTTGTACTGAAGAGAATTAAACTACAATAAGTGAAGAAAGGTCATGTAGGATTGCTATGCGATTGACAGGAGTACCTTGGAAGCTATTGCCTTGAGTTGGAACTCTGATCAATGGAATTTGAACATGGACCTCAACAAGAGACATGTTGCAATTTGTTCCCTGCATGCTCACACATGACCGGGAGAAGTTATAAATTTTACATCAGGAGATGGAGATGGAAAATAACTGACCGAAGGTTTCTCTCAGTGCTCATGGGTTGTAATTAAAATTATGTGTTGTTGTTTTGACTCTCAAACAAAACAAGCTGTAGCCAATGCAAGATGATCAGTTCCCAGAGATGCAACAAAATACAGGAACTCTGTTTACAAGCAGTGCTGAACGACATGGCAAAAAAAAAGGGGGGTGGGGGGCACTGGCCATGGTGCTCTGGCTCGTGGTCTCTCATCATAGTGTTTTTTGGTACTGTTTTCTGTTTGTAGTCAACAACCAACCAGCATGAATGTGTACCGCATTAAAGTTGTGTGAAGACGATGCAGACTGCTAACACCCAGCAACATTAAGTGCCTTGCGGGGTACTTCATATTCACCACCTAGTAGGGCAGTCCATGAATTTCAACACCCTGCTCCCCCCCCCCCCCCCAAAAAAAAAAGTATAAAAAGTACATGCTAAGAGTCGTACATGATACATAGGATATCTAAGAGTAAGTTTAGTGTAGAAAAATGCCAGTTAAATGTCACGATAATTAATGAAGTTTAAGTAAATGGAGGTGGGTACATATGTTGGATATACAGGTATGAGCCGTACAGAGGAAAGGACAAGACCATCTGTGGCTCATAAGTGGATTGGATATGTTAATATGAGCCTGTCCACACAAAGTTAACCTAAAGTCTACCCCAGCCAAGCAAAAGTACACCAAATACTGGGGGCTAGAGCCATTCAAGACACAGAAGTGAACATTAACGCTTTCTAATTTTTTTTAATACATTTTTCTTATCCACTGATTATTCCCCTGAGAAATTGTTTCTTGACGGACTGTGAATTGAGAATTTTACTTAGTCAAGGCAACTGAGAGAGCGTGTGTGGAGGAAATGCCCAGAAATTTGGAGAATGGGTGGTTGGGTTCATCCATTACACCAGCTTATGCTGCTTTCTCAGGGTATTAATAGCCCTCTTCCTAAATTTACCCTATCTGCCTCCTCATTGCCTTTTCCTTTTTGAATAAAGGAGAAAGGGGGGAGGGTGGAGGGGCTTGCACAGGAAGGGGATTTTCCTCTCTTGATGAAAGTCTTCACCAGTTAAAGATTCCCAGAGATGCTTTCAATAATGATAGAAAAAAAAAAAAAGGCTGGACAAGTGCAGCACCTCATATGGAGGATAATTTGAAGGGGACTAGGTGTTATACATGTGTACTTGTTTAAGACTGTCCTTTTTTTTTTATGGGTGCAGAGTAGAAAAGGGGGAGGGGGGCTTGTCCTGTACACTTCTTTATTTTATCATTGGTAGAGAGTGTTCTAGAAATTTGTGCTTAGTGTTTATGGTCCCTTTAATTAAACAAAGCTGTTCATAAAGGATCATTGTAAAGTGCAGGTTAATCATGTTTGTTGTGCGTTCTGTATGATCACTGTTTTGTTTGTGGTACAAATGTTTTGTATACACTTGTTCCTTTGTGTACAGGGCTGAATAGTCTGTGTGGGATCATTGCCAAAATTACTCAAGGTTTGATATTCCAGTTCCTGTGTATGCATGTTTTACTGTTATATATGTTAGCATTAATGCTTTGGCAACTATAATGCTTGCACGTGTGTTCTGTGTAATTTTCCTTTGTATCAACCGTCCTAAGCTTTTTGTGCAGTAGTCCTGTTCAGGGGACACTAGCCAGTTTTGTTGTAGTAGGAGCCTCTGTTTCTTTCTTTCTTTCTTTTTTTGCATGAGCTCACAGTTTCATTCTTAGTATTATCATTTTTATTATCATTTGTTAGCATGTGCAATAGTGAACGTTAGAACGTTCCATTTTTTTGACGAATGCTTAAAAATATTCGTCCCGCCCAAGAGCATGATAGAGCACTTGGTCAAAACTTTTTCACTAAAGTGTTGTCATAGCATTCTGCATTAAAAATGCTATTTTTAACTAAAAATTTTGGTAGAATCCATATGAAACAACATTTAAGTGAATATATGCTTTGTACAGTGGCATTTGTGTGCCTTGACTGTGTTGCATATAATCTGATTTGTATTGAGCAATGTGAATATTTTATTAAGCATTAAGGTTTGTATTAAGCAAAGGTATGTAGCTCTCCCGCTCCGGTGCGCCTTATTATCACATTGTGGTTTGTTGCCAGAAACCTCAGAATTTAATGTTAGTTATGCTCAGGACAACAATTGTTTCTCTGGAAATTCTAATCATGGCTCTGTGTGTGTTTTGGGTATTGTACATTTAAAAATAAAACTGCTTTACTGCAATTGTTATGGCACTGAAATTTCTGATGACTTGTTTCTGCACATAGGACTGGAAAACCTTATGGACTTACTTTCTTCTTCTTCTTCTCCTTTTTTTTTTTTTTAATGCTTGGGCTGCCGTGCTATATAATGTATAGAACAGTGACATTTGACTGACAAATCACATTAGGATTGTTGTAACATATGTGAAAGTAAGATAATCTGCTTTTTTTTGTTCTGTATTCAGAGGAAAGATAGAGTGAACTTAAGTGTTGTTTATGTATAAACAGCACTGCATTTGATAGGATTTAGAACAGGGAATGTCGTAGGAGCCAGCGTTTCGACAAGTGGACGTGTCTTCGTCAGGGCGGTGACTGCCTTCTCCAGAGTTCGTTGACGTATGCCATTGCACACTCTCCCCCGTCCTCAGAAAAAGAGGAGAAGAGCAGCATGTGCGAACAATAACAAAAAAAAAAATGAAAAAAAGAAGGGGGGGGGGGGGGGGCTAGGGTGTAGGGGAAGTTGGGTGACAGGTGTTAGCGTGACTAATATAAATGGCAAGAGCGAATTCTTCCAAGAATCCGCTCGTTGTACATATCTTGGAAATACATTGTGTGCGCAGCTTTAGAAAGCAGGATGAAAAAAGGAACACACGCTCGGAACAGGAGTTGCTCCTATGGCATGTGTCCCCCTCTCCACCCCGCGCCACCTGCGCCGCACCCGCAGTGCATTTCACCGAAAGCTTGTTGCTAAAAATGTAACTACACTGCTTAACGCTGTTGTTCTCGTCTAACTGCTCACAATTCATGCGCACAAAGTGGCCCCCATTTTTGCCAGGACCAAGAAGTTTCAGAACTCGCCATTATCATTATGCATAATCGAGTGGAACTCCCTTCCACCTAATATCGCCGAAATAACAGATCCTTCCATATTTCATTCGATGCTGCAGGGCTATTTGCATAGCGAGTAACATTGCCAACCTGGGTATAATTGTCCTCGTTTCATTTACGTGTTTTTTTTTTCCTCTTTCGCGATATATATGCAATGTATCTGAGGTAATTTTCAGAAGTGTTTTCATCATTATTTAAAAAAAAAAAGAAAGCTTTGTACTCATCAATATGTATATGACTGATGTTGGTGAATGTTGGTGACTGGATGCTGTGACTCTATTTTTCGCTGTTTTCTTTTTCTTGTTTTCTTTTGGTATTTTGTTTTTTCAATTTTTGTTGTTTCAAATGTATGTATTGACTTCAATCCCCCCCTATGTAATGCCCAATTGGGCCTTTAGGGTATTGAAATAAATAAATAAATAAATAAATAAATAAATAAATAAATAAATAAATAACTGGAGGGGGATCCGCACCTGAAAGTAGACTTTCGGGGACAAACATTGTTAGCTTGTGCATGCCTTAACCTTTAGTCGTCTTTGTTAACCCCTCACCGTATCTAATGGACTCAAAGGTTCCCTTTGAAAGGTCACTTATATTAGTCACACTAACATCTGTCACCCAACTTCCCCTACACCCTACTCCCCCCCCCCCCCCCCTTTTTTTTTTTTCCATTTTTTTCTTCTTTTTTTATTATTGTTTGCATGTGCTGCTCTTCTCCTCTCTTTCTGAGGATGGGAGAGAGTGTGCAAAGGCGTACATAAACGAACGCTGGAGAAGGCAGTCGCCGCCCTGACGAAGACAAGTCCACTTGTCGAAACATTGGCTCTTGCAACATTCCCTGTTATAAATCGTAGTTCGTGATCTGTTCATCGATTCAAGCATCCATTTTCCCCTGAGCTTCTCTTCTAGTTTGGACTGCATTTGATAGTAATGTAGTGTTGTTGTTCAGGTGTTCATACACCTGCTGATACAGCTTTCAGCAGTGGGAAGTAAGATTATTGTCCACGTAGGCATTAACGTTTCCTTTGCACTCACTGCTAATAATGACCAACGTGCTACGGCCTCTCCCGATTTCCAGTTCGCCCTATTTGCTACTTTAAGCTATTCTTTCAAAATATTTTTCTTTTCACCACAGTGAATGTAAATGTAATAACAAAGCCACTCAGCACTATACATGGACATTCAGAGCTCTGCGTAGCTATTCCGATGAGCTCGTTGAATTACACCTGGTGGATGCCTACACACGATGGTAACCATGGTGTTCTCATCAATAAGCTCATGCTAAACGAAGCCCTTTACTGCAGTAGCTTTCGTGTGCACATTTGAGGAGTGTTCTGTGTTCATGGTTGAGGCCTGTGTGTTCTTTCGGGTGTCACAATGCATATGCAGCCTTTGGGACCTGGTTTTCTGAGCCCGCTCACTGAGCTCGGAAAACTAAGGTTCTTAAAACAGCTGTGCACTATTGCACAGCCAAGTGTACACGCAGCCCATACACCACGTATGACAGTTACATAGTCTGCTATAAATGCCACGGGAAGCATGCAAGGCCAGGATAAGAAAGTTGATGGCCCGATGCATCTTTGTGTTCACATGCAGCCATTGTTTGAGGCTACATTATTGTGTCAAGAGAGGGCACAATATCATAAAACAGTGGGTGAATTGCTGAACCTAAATGTGATACAACAAGGACTATTAACTAATGTTCTATGCCACCAGTAGCAACAACCAGTGAAAGAGTTGTTTTTTATGTAGAAAGAAAGCATTTGCCATGGTGTAGTATAATGCAGCTTGAGAAATTATTTTAAAGTAGCATCTCATTTTTGGGACACTGTGTAAAAAGTTTAGTACGAGGTTTTATTGTTACTGTATCATCTCGTTGAAGGTCCACTTACTATCAAGAGCAGACTAACCTATCCTTGAACAAAGCCAGCCTTCAGTTAGATCCAGATAGTCCACATGCCACCTCATATGCTTAAAATGGGGAGTTTTAGTGTATGTGGTATTCATAAGTTAGTGCTGGGGAATCCTTGCAAGGTGGAGGAAGGTTTATAAAAAGAAAGGCTGTGTGCAGGATTGATATTTTATAGTGATGTCTTCTGTTAGCTTATATGCTGGCCCTATCTGCACATGGCCAGCTGATCCATTTGAGTCCCTGTGACTACTGAAGAAATAAATACAAAAGAAGAATTAGCGTAGGGCTTGGAAAAGGCATTGCTACAAAATTGTGGCCATATAGTGTGTAGTATTCTGCTTGGTATCTCTGAAGATGTGGCAATTTTTCCCTGACTTGATATCATGTGGTGTACTTTTGCAAAGCGTGCCTTGGTGCAATTCATAGCATTCTAAAAATAATTTCATTTATGTGCAGATTATAGCTAGCACAGCTGCTTTCAGCAAATTGTTGCTGGTAGGCACCATGAACTTGACTGTGACTCCTGGTGGAACCATGTGTATGTCAAAGCCATTGTGATCTATTTAGTATAAGTTTGCTTCACCTTAAGTATACCATCTAGCCATCGTGTGCAGTTTGTTTCACACTTAAGGGAAAACTCGCAGTGCATTACGTTACGATACGGCCATGGTTTGGCTAGCGATGGATTCAGACAGGAGCAGCTCCTCATACTTGCGCAGATGCTCGAGAAGCGCGGCCTTGAATCGTCTATGAATCGTCTGTTACGTGGCGCACGCTGACTGCTTTGTCAGGAAATGTGCTACTGCCTGGAGCAGTACACTGCTTTTGTCGTTACTGCAGGAACTGAGCTGATATTCTTTACTAAAGCTTGTGGAGTGCCAACCTCTCAGCCTTCATTGGTAAGAAAGGAGCTCTACAAACCTGTCTTAGCAGCACAAAGCAGTTCCACAACCATAGTTTGACAGCACAGTTCGTTTGCTTTTTCGAAAGGTACTGAGCACATGCGCGCATATTTTGTTACTGTGGGTCTACAAGATGCAGTGACAATATAAATGAAAATATGTGCACAATGTGGTCGCTCTTTGTTGGACCCAAAAGGAAGACCAAGCAAACGATAATAACTATGTTGGTAAAACACGATGGATAAGAATAAGGATAAGAATACAATATTTCATTACACTAGACAGCCATGGCAAGCAGGCACAGAAATGTACATGTCACGCTTCGACCTTCTCGTCGTGTCTCCAGCGGAAGCAGTGACAGCGCTCATTCTGAACGGCAGTTCCTGCAGTAACGATGAAATCAGTGGACCACCTCTGGACTGTAGCAAGCTTTGTGAAATAACAAGCAGCACGCATCTTTTTATCAGATGATGTGGTTCAAGCCATACAAGGCTGTGCTTCTGCAGCATCTGCACATCTGCGAGCAGCTGCTGGTGCCCGACACCAGTGCACACCGCATCATGGCCGTGTCATCATGCAATGCATTCAGTGTTTTCCCCCTAAGTATTGAACAGATTCTACATAAGGAACCTAATTTTCTCGGGCCTTCCACTTTCGCTAGCATTAGTCCTCACTTCATTGATGTTGGAGCACTCATGACAGGACCAAAATAAAGATTTTGTATCCTGACATTTGCTTTGGATACACATTTGGGATTAGTGTCTTTTATGACTGAGATAAAGGCTCGTTTTGCTGTCCAAGGGACTAAAGCTCTATGCCAGTGGCATAGGTTGAAGGAATGGTTTGTTTCAAAGTTTTGTGAGTTTCAGAACTTGTGCCTGTGTATTGCTACATAAAGCAGGGCGTTACCAAAGGAATCTTCGTTTTTTTAGTCAACATTCCTCACTGACTTCTTTTTGTAGATTTGCTATCTTTGCCTATTCTGGGTCCTAGGAAGATGTACTGCTCTATACTCTTTATCCTTTAGTTTTTTAATTTACACTTCTGGCTTGTAGTGTATCGTCTGTGTAGTAAGTTGGTTACTTTAGTTTTCACTTTTTTCACTTATATATTCCTTTTCCTGGATTAGTGTTTCTCAGTAAATTTTCCTCGTGTGTCCTAGTTATTTGAATGATTAAGTTTTTTTGTACCGAAGTGGTGTAAATATCACAAAGAAACATGGATAGAAATAAAAAGTAGATGCAGGCGATGTCTGTGTGAATGAGCAAGTGAAAATTTGCTCCTAATTCACTGTGATGGAGCTGCCGTCTAGCCCAGCAGCAAGTTATACTGAACCCAAGATCACATAAGTCACAGGAAAGCTTGGAAAAAGTTCTTGAATGGATACAGACTTCTCGCAGGCTTCTGACAGCCTAGATGGCAGAAAAAGCACCCTTTTTTTTTTTTTTTTTTGGACAGTGCCTCCAATCTCAAGAATTTTTACATTCTCGCCCATGTTTATCATTCAGCCAAATCACTGTGACCAAAAAAGGGCCCTTTTTTATCATCTTCATTGTTTTGCCTTTTGGACATGCCAACATGCCACAATCATGATAGGATTATGATTCACACTCTAGTGGATTCATTTTGACTATTCGAGGTTCTAAATTTAGATGCACCACTATATCCAACTAAATCCGACCAAATCCGACTAAATGGGTATTTTCGTTTCACCTTCATCAAACCATGGCTGCCATGTCCAGGAATCGGACCTCCATCCTCAAGCTTAGCATTGTAATACCTGAGCTTCTGTGCAATGGCAGCGTGTTGTGTATAACTTAAATTAATGGGCGAAACAGTATCGCCTTACCTACTAAACATCAAATCAATCTGTATTACTAAGATTCATTCTAACAGGCACGCTTTGTCCTGTTTAGATGCTTCTTTTGGAGAAATATGTGGTGTTTGGGAATGCCTATTTTCTTAGGTGCACTCATTGTTTAGATTGTTCAGTTGTAAGAAAGGCTTTGTAAAACGAAAATATGTGGTGTTTGGGAATACCCATTTCCTTATGTACGCTCATTGTTTAGATTGGTCAGTTGTAAGAAAGTTTGTGCACTGCTTGCGAACTCAGCGTGCCATGCATGACTATAAAATTTGGGCACACTGTTCATTGCCGCATTCGTTATCCATAGAATGTGTTTTTCCACCAAGCCCGAGGGATAGTTCAGAGCCATTTAATGTGTAGTGAATTTTGTTGATGGGAGGACTTCAGTTTTTATTGGAACTAGCTCCACCTTTGTAGGAACATTCTATTAGCAAACACAGAAATTTGCAATCATGTGACAGAAGAGTTAATGAGTGAGTGAGTGAAGCAACTTTGTTTTGAGATCTGCCTAGTTGCTGGTGTGGTCCAGACTGCTCATATGGGCGGCAGGAGACCTTGTCTCCCTGTAGCCTGCCTGGCTTGCTGGGTAGCCCAGGCAGGACCCTGAAACTCGGGTGCCTCGGTGAAGCCGGGATATCCACTTGCTCCACCTGAGCTCTGGGGGCGCGTTAGCTCCCCTCCCTCTCGCTGCTCCGGCTGCCTCCTCGCAACTCCGCTCAGCCCTTCTCCCGGCGCCGAAGTCCGTTGAGATCAGTTTGAACTTTTGCGAGCGTTGGTGGAGCTGCGTGGGCGGTTTTGTGGCCAGCGCTCACTGTGTGCTTGTGCGCTTGTACATTTCATGACTTGTGCCATTCGTGGATCGTGCTATGATGCACGAATACTTTACAAAACCCTGCAAGCTTCTTCGGGAGCTCTTTACGACAATGGGTGAGCCTGCAGTTGGAGCATGACAGTGCTGGCGGGTTTCATTGTGTTCTATTATTTACGTCACTGTGCTTTAGGTGCTGTACACTGCACCATTTGCGTTGCCTTGTAGTAACGAGCATTTCAAGCATCCTTCACTTCTCTTAATTTTCCGAGCCTGTATATGAATGTATTGGTTTTTATTGACAAAAAAAGTGAGGCAAAGGCTCTTCTGTGTTCCAAGGGGAACTTAATATTGCGTGTTCTTGTGCATGCTATCACCATCGCGTGCATACACTGAGTGTCTGCCCATCTTAAAGGGTGCTAGCATAACTAAGAACACACAAAATTAAATTAACTCTTTTTCACCTTTGAATTCAAGAGACCCTTGGCCTCACTTTAATGTAACTGAAAACAAGATATTCGTGTGACATGCCTGTACATCCATTATAAAAGCTCAACAAATGAAGATATGACACACGCGTGAAATGCCCTTCGACAACAAATCAACGCAAATGGTGACCGTAAAGCACGCAAAGTATACAGTAAAATAAATGATAGAATACAACGAAACGCGTGGGCCGAGTCGACAATGCAAGGCACACAACGCACGTGCGAGTGCGCAAGGCACGCGCGTGCAAGAAAAAAAGAAAATACTGACGCTCCACCTACAGACATAACAAAGAAAAAAAAAAACAGCGCGTGCGGCATGGTAGGGGCGAAAAAAAAAAAGGGAGGGGGGGTAGGAGGAGGGGGCCCGGACGGCCCAGACGCGGCTGCTTCTGTTGCCATGGCGACGTTGCGCCGCCATAAAAACCGCCCCCACTCGCCAGGGTCGTAACTGAATGGGAGTTTGGCGCTACCGTCGGCTGAGCGTCTGCATTTCTGCAGCCAATGGGAGGTATACAGAGATTCACCCCCGTGGCCCAGGTTTGGGCCTGCAGGTTGGAGCTGAGCAGCTCCATCCTATCAGCCATCGCTCCCGGATAGGTTATGAGGGGTCTGTTTGCTGATTGGGGCATCCCTATAGTACGTGATTTAGGAACTGTGGTATTTTTTTCTTTGCTTTTCTAGTGTTTTTTTCATTATTCATTTTAAGGCAACTGCTCAATTAGTTGAATAGCTTGCTAAAGTGAATCATACTTGAACCTCATCAATTTAACAAAATTCCTTTGCTTAGAATCATATTAAAGAGCAGTGTCAACAAACCACATGGCAAAATGCAGGAAAATTTCAGTTAACACTTACCAGAACTGCAGTTTTTTTTTGTCTTTTTTTTTTGCAGTTCTGTTAGCTGTTAGCTAAAGTGTTCATTTCACCATAACTATGCATGTGTATGGTATCTTCAAGCATGTTTGCATGTCCTGCCATCTTGTTTCGCTGTGCATTCCATTCCTACTGCTGATTTAGCTTTTGTTTGTTTGAGGGAGCTTTGCATTATTTGCATAATTATATCATGAATTTATGCTGCGTTATAATCGACTGAACTGTTGTCAAAGTCCAGTCAATTTGTTTGTGTGATATTTAAAAATTGGTATTTGAATATGAAGGATATACCATATACATGTATTGTTTCTACTGGGATTTAATCTGTACTGCCAACTGCATGCTTGTCTTTGTTATTGTTTTGAAACTGAATGTTTTTATGTAGAATTTCTAAATGAGCAAATCATTAGTAATGATAAATCATATAATATCGAAAGGTGTAGCATTACCAGTTTTGTATGTAAAACTGTATTGGTTATCTCATCTATTTGCTGTGATATAAATAGCATGTGCTTGTGGAAATGGATGTGCAAGTCAGTTTCCTATTGCTTTTCCCAATGCTTATGCCGTCTCAGTTGCTGCTTTCGCTACTGCTCATGCTGCTGCACAGCTGTGTTTGTACTGGTGCTATTCTGTGTTTGTGTTGCACTGTACTGTGCTATGAGATATGGTTACTGTATTTTCTACATATATCGCGTATTACAACCTTGTTTGCTGGATTCTTCTAGGAGTAGGCCAGCTTTGTGGGCCACTGGGAAAGCTGCATAAAGGACTGAGCTACCTGAACCTTGCCCACACTGGAATCACTGCCAAGGGTGTTAACACGCTTGCACATGCACTTTCGTTGAACCGTTCCATGCCCTCCAATCTCACATACCTCAATCTCAGTGATAATGTCTTCAAGGATGACATAAATGTGAGTTTTCTGTAATATTCTCTATACATTCAGTTTAGAGTGGTCAGACAAAAAACATTTTTCTTTCTCTTTTTTTTTTTCAGAACCTGTACAATTACTTGGCTCAACCAAACTCTCTCGTTCACCTTGACTTGTCTGGCACTGAATGTGCCCTGGAAACTGTAAGCAGCATGCTACTTTTTGGCACTTGTTTGTCCCGTTATTTCCCTATCTATATCTGTGGGAACCACACATTTGCATACCAATATGTTACTGGAAAATGACCTGACAGCAGGCGTACCTGTAGTGTTGAATCGCATATGGTGAGGCCTAAGGGGACCATGCCACCCCCTCTCTCTTATACCCCCCTTGACTACAAGGGAAGGGCCCAAAATTTTTTGTGGCATTTCAAGAAATAGATTAATAGCTTTGGTTACATCACTTACTGGGCGAACAACGGGAAGCTGAACATAGCCGCGATTGAAATAAGTAAGAGTAATCACCCTGGGGTGGCACACGATTCAATCCAATCTCAAATCTGCTTGTCTCAGAGTCCCACTCTAAACAGCTGGTCTCTGTGACACTTCGTGTGTGTTTAAGCTTTTCAATTCGTGTAAATTATTTTTATCCATTTTTACAGGAAAATGAAATTGCACAGCTATAACTGTGACTTTTTAAATTTAATCAATATAAAGGCCATCACCATTAGCATTGCATATCTTTGCACAATGCTGAGGTAATCTTTAAAGGTCCCATGACACCAAAATTTCAAATGCAAGATGCTTGCGTTAATTGGTTTTTCTGCACATGAAGGCAACCTTGACAGAGTGTTAGCGGCGAACGTCGCCTCTAAGTCATTTTAATATGGTTTCAAAGTAAGCGGGAATGCTCATCCAACTTGCAGCACCTCGTGACATCGCCACTAGTGTGACGCGGTTAGTGGCCCATCTATGACGTTTCGCTTTTGTAAGTTGATATCGTGACGTCAGAGAGAGACAAGGGCACGCCGCGCTATGGCCTCCGAGCGTGACCTCCGAGATAGGCTGCCGCAGCCGATCTCGGATTGTACACACGCTATGATGCAAAGCGAGTGCGGCGAGCAGACGAATTCAGCAACTGGTCTGGCGCTCGCGCTCTCCGCAACGTCACCGAATCTTGAGCTCACGTGATCAGTGCCTGCGCTCACTTCCGACAGCCGCCGCGCTAGCCCCGCGGTGCTGTTCTTGCAGTTTCTGGCGCGTGCTTCGAAGCTTCATTAAAACTGAACAAAATTAACGATGCTGTGACTAATTAGACTTCACGCTGGAGAATTTGCCACTCCATGCCGTGATTACAAGGCATTGTGCCGTGATTACAAGGCACATTCAATCAGAACATAAAGGTCTCCAACAAAAAAATGGCTGTCATGGGCCCTTTAAGGGGCCGGGTGGGGGAGTGGGAGCTCTGATGAGTTTTGGCCCCTTGCGCCCGCCTATGATCAGTGCTTATTTCTCATAACTGCACAGTTCATGCAGGCATTGTGTTAAACTTGTCATAGCAACTTAAACATAGCTTCTTGTTTGCCTCATTATTAAGCATAAATCAATAATGAGATGAGTTATTTAGAAATATAATTGTTCAGGCATGGAAAATGACATTCACTAGAAATTTAATTTGCCAAAGTGTGGATTCAGTGAGCGTCATTTGGGATTTAATACACGCAGTGATGGAAGTGCTGCGCTAATTGTGCCAAACTGCGTCAAGAGAGAAATGCTGATATATTCTATGCCAAACAGCTGCTTTTCAGGCGTATTGCGCATCCCAGCCGCGGCGGCTGCATTTCGATGGAGGCGAAATGTTGAGGCCCGGGTGCTGTGCGATGTGGATGGATGGATGGATGGATGCTATGAGCGTCCCCTTTGTAACGGGGCGGTGACATGTGCGCCACCAGGCTCGTAGAACTTTTTTTTTTCCTCTCTTTAAATTTTCGTCATGCCTTTTAAATTTACTTCAATCAAATCGATCATACTATAGCAAAAACGCAAATTCATAGCCCAGTTCCCTGCCCCTTATGGCAGAAAGTCCATATTTTCTTTTAATAATTATTTTTGTCCGTTCTCTCTAGTTTTCTGCCACCAGTATTCTAACCGTCTCTTACTTATTTCAATCGCGGCTATGTTCAGCTTCCCGTTGTTCGCCCTAAAACCCAAGGCTTCCTGTAGGGTGGTGCCCAAACGTACACCTGGGTGGATATTTCCGCATTCAATCAGAACATGCTCCGTCGTTTCCCTATCTTCCTCACAGCATGTGCATTTTTCTTCTTCTTTACTGAATTTCGCTTTATAACTACGTGTTCTAAGGCAGCCCGATCTCGCTTCAAACAATAAAGCGCTTCCTCTTGAATTATCATAAAATGCCTCCCTCTTTATTTCGTTTTTGCCCTCTCGGTAGTTATTCAGAGTCGGTTTTTTTTCCATCGCTGTCCTCCAGTAAATCTTCTCCGCCTCTCTGACCTTTCCCTTTACGCTCTTTGTTGTCAGTTCTCTTAGAGCCGTATATTTACTGGTGAGCCTCCTAGTTCTCTTTCTCCACTGCGTGTCAATGCCCTTTCTATATAAATATCAGAACACCTTCACTGCCCACCTACTCTCTTTCATATTCCTTAGCCTCTCTTCAAACCTTATTTTGCTCTGCGCTTCCCTTGCCTCAAAACTCGCCCATCCCATATCGCCCTTTACAGCCTCGTTTGTCGTTTTCCCGTGGGCACCCAACGCGAGGCGTCCCACAGTTCTTTGATTCACATCCATTCCGGATTGTATCTCTGGCCTAATGCACACCACTGAGTTCCCAAATGTAAGCCCCGGTACCATTACCCCTTTCCACAGACCCCTAAGCACCTCGTACCTATTGTGTCCCCATAACGCTCTGTGCTTCATTATTGCTGCGTTCCTCTTTCCCTTTGCTGCCAAGGCTTTTTCGTGTACCTTCATGTATCTATCACCCTCATTTACCCATACGCCAAGGTACTTGTATTCGCTTACTCTCGGTATTTCTTGGCCCTGTATGGATACCGCCTGGTCGTTGGGATCATTGAATACCATCAGTCCGCATTTTGTTACACTAAATCCTAGTCCTAGAGCCTCGCCTTCCTTCCCGCATATATTCACCAGCCGTTGTATATCATCTCGACTGTCCGCGAATAAGACAATATCATCAGCATAAAATAAACCCGGAAGCATCTGCTCAATCATCACGCCGCCCTGTTTGTGTGACAGATTAAAACCAATGTCGCTATCTCCTAGCGCTTTTTCCATTCTAATCATGTACAGCATGAATAACAGCGGCGACAAAGGACATCCCTGTCTCAGCCCCTTGCTAATATCAACGTTCTCTCTGCTACTGATACCTTCCCACTCTATGCAAACTGTATTTTCTCGATATATTTCCCTCAAAAGCTGTACGCAATCGTCGCCTATGCCCATTCCTTCCAAAATTTCCCACAATATGTCAGTGCACGTTAAAGAACCCCAGGTGGTCAAAATTTCCGGAGACCTCCACTACGGCGTCTCTCATAATCAGAGCTGGTTTTGGGACGTTAAAACCCCACAAATCAATCAATCAGGTGTATTGCGCCATGGCTGCACCGAATGGCCTTCACCGATGAAACTTGCGCAGGTTCACTTCAGCTGGAATTTTAATCTGTTCTAAAACCAAAACTGCATTGTTCTAAGCGGCCAAGTCAAGCCAGTTTTTAGCCGCTGCTTGGGCATATGTGCGCGGCTTTCTGGTGTATACCTGGTTATTGATTCATTGAGGTGTGACAATCGCCAAAGATCGTGCAACATGCCAGTTTGCTAACTGTTGTGGCTTAGCAAACTGTAGTGAATATGAAAGTGCACTTACAAAGTGCCCTGCTAAGTGCGTACTCTGGGCTGCCAGCAGCTATAGTTTTGTATTTTTGAATGTGAAAGTAATGCTTTAAATTTCAACTGTGCGGGTCTTGGCTAGTATTTTTTTCCCTGAAGCTTAACAATTAATTGTTGTTTAAGCTTAGTTTCGTGTTCTCACTGAGGCACATAGCATTGCTTCTTTAATTATTCCCCACCACATTAATTGTGGATATCATCCATATCATTAGTTTGTCAAGCTACAGCCAAAGCATGAGAACAGAAAAGAGGAACACGTTATGTTGTTAATTAAAAAATTAACTGCGCTTGACACATAACCGGAATAAAGAGCGCTGTATTTTGCTCGCACTTCCGTCACAACATGGGGCGGTCTCCTCGTAGCGCAAGCATGTGCAAGGGGTTCACACGAAGCAATCGAACAGCATCAGCCCTGTTTGATTGACGTGCCCAGGAAATAGCATCAGTGCCATTTTGCGTTTAATATACGCACATGATGATGCAGCTTAACGAGCTGTTATTTTCATTGGTGATTTTGTTAAGCTTCTCTGCTCAGTAAAAATAAAATTCTCTACTCAGTAAAATAAAATAAACATGGTTAGGCAAATGTGATAGCGGTGTGCTTTTCGCCGTACCGTGTATATTACCAGGTTATGCTTGTTCACATCTGTGCTTATTCTGGGCACTTTGTCTGAGAAGTGCCGCGCCACAGTGGCTTGTGGCTATGACATTCGGCTGCTGATCGTGAAGCTCATTGGATTGAATCCTGGCCGCAGCTGCTGCATTTCAGTGGGCGAAATGGTGGAGGCCTAGTGTGCTGTGCAATGTCAGCACACATTAAAGAACACCATGTGGCGGAAATTTCCAGAGCCCTCCACTATGGCATTTCACATAATCATATCATGGCTTTAGGACATAAAACACCAAAAATCAATCAGTTTATCTAAGAAGTGTGTAATGCGGTTGCGCCTTATATAACCTCAGTTTAATTGACCTATTTGCTGCGTACATTGCTTCGGTACATGGCGCAACATCAGGCCAATGAAGTATGAATATCTGAATTGGTGAGAGATGAAATACACTCTAAAAAAAAAGCAAGGGCTTCGGTAGTATTTTTTCCAACAATAATAATTGTCACCTGCTTTGTTTGCATTTCCTCTCGTGAAAACATGGCACACAGAACATTGCAGTCAAGAACACCATGTCACATTATAGCATGCACGCCGTTAGTGACTGGGAGATATTGGGTGTGCCATGCTAACGCAAGATGCTCGGAAGTAGATGGCAATTACGGTTGTTGACCTAAACGGCTTGTGAAACGCTTTCTTTTTAAAAGAAAACAGGCGTTTTATGTTTGGTGGTCTTTTGTGTTGAAGGGACAAGCAATGTGGCACAGAGGCGAAGCACTAATCATCGCTGTCAAGGCAGCTGCTAGATCGCGATGTTGGCCGAAAGTTGTGTTTCTCGAGATACCTTCGTAGTGTGCGAGTGTCCAAGGCCCTGTTCACAAATGGAGCACAGCCATTCTCAGGTTTTCTTTTTGTTCATTCCATGCATAAATTTAGGCCTTCCAGCAATGCATTATGACTGCTGAAACCATAGTTTCCTTGCTACGAGCTGAAAATTTTTCTGCAAATTCCTGCTCCAGGACTCCTATTTTTTCTGCTACAATAGCTGTGCCAAAATGCCAAAAGCCACTTCCATCACTGTACAAGTCTTATTTACCATATTTGTTGATGCTGTATCACCCATACGGTATACTCCCTTTAAAAGGAACTCACAGGGACCATGAGAATATTATCTTATCAGAAGTTCGTCATATCCGAAGTGCCTTCCAAGAAAGGATTGAGTGGATCCAAACATCTTACGTTGAAAGGCCAATCAGGTACACTTACATTTTGGAAAAATTGCAGACAAAACCATTTACCGTATTTACGTGATTGTAAGTCAACTTGAATGTAGATTGACACACCCCTGAAATCACCTCTTAAAAACACACACACACGCACACAAGTGGGTGCATTTTACACACGGGAAATTTATTCATGTGCTTGCTGAAGACTACTCATCATCGCTGGTGTCATCCTTGCTAGTGCTGCTGCTGTCCCACAGCACGTCATCTAGTGTTATACTGGTGTCACACGGGCGCTTCAAAGGCCTTCGAACTTACAGTCCATCGACTCAAAGTTCAAGTTTGAGTTGCTACATGGGCGGTTTCGAGGGCCGTCGAGTCGATAGTCTGTCGAGTCAACGGAGCACCCTACAACTCCTTCGAGACTTCAAAGGCCATTGAACGACAGAAGCGGCATGAACTCTGAGACATGGCGCACCGGCAGCTCCCGCGCGCATTAGCTTCGGAGGCCATGGCCATATTTATGTATCAATAAGTAGAATCATACACCAGTGAAAAATATTGGAAACGTGCCGAGAGGCCAATGTTCTCACTTTGCATTCTAGAATGAACACGCCGTCACTGCCATTAAAAACAAATCCATGCAGCTGGTGGGAAACACTGCATGTGGCGCCATCTGGTGTCTATGAACCAAAACCACTTAGAGGCTCACGCTAGAGACTTAGGCTTAGCAGTGTCAAAATTGGCACGCTCTCTGAATAATGACTACAAAACGTCACACATACTTTGTCCCTTTTTTTACATGAGATTAAGGGAAGGATCAATTTAAAGTTTGTTTCTTGCCGTCGGTGCGAATAGCAAGAAGCTAGTGCAGATTGGAATTGGAGCTGGTGCTTTGATTGCCGCCATGTTGTTGCGAAATCACTTAGCGACTCAACGGCCATTCGAAAGTGCCGTGTAGCAGCTCCAGAACTTATTTTGAGTCTATAGAGTTGTGGGCTTTTCGAAGGTCATCCACTCGAAGGCTTTCGAATGTGCCTGTGTGACACGGGTATTAGTCCACACTTTGCGAATGACCACACCATGATGTTGCGTGGTACAGCTACCCTCCGAGGCCCTCCTCACATGCCGCTTGGGGCAAGTTAGCGGTTCTCCCTTGATATCCACTCGTATTTGCACCACAGGAGGTCCTTAAGAAGCTTGTTGACCCCCACATCGAGAGGCTGAAGCTGCCCCGTCAAGCCACCGGGGATTATGAGCATGTCGGTGTGCTCCTTTGGAAGCACCACTTCCACCTTTGTAGTGAGGTGGCATCACCTCGAAAGGAGTCTAACACTAGCAGGTTGTGGATGTCTTTCTTGATTAATACCCCCAGCCTCAGGAGCCACACCAGACAGTACCATTCCACCACCATGTTATGCGTCGTAAAGCCCTTTGCATTTGCCTGTGCCATGCCTTTAAAAAGCACCTCTTTAGGCGTCATCATCCTTTTGAACACGATGTATGTTCGAAGCTTGGTGCCACCTGCCAAGCATGGCACCATCATAGTAAAATGCAGCTTTTCATTGCCCGTTGTCAGTAGTATATTCACATCATGTGCACCCTTCATTCTCACTGTCATGTTGCAGGTCATATAAAAGTATGCGGGAGTTTGGTTGGCATGCTGATCTGGCCATGCAAATATTGTTAGATGTCACACAGTCGGGTGTTGGGTTTTACATTTACAGTAATTGGCTTTGCGTATGTAGTCTTTGGTTCTTTTGTACTTCTCCTGGTGGGGAGGCAACAAAAGAATGCGGGAGCGCAAGTCCAGGACCCCTTAAAGGGGCCCTCTAGCACTTTTTTCACACCCGTTTTCATGCGCGTATTGCGTAGACTGGAAGGTGGACAGATAAATGCGACAAGAATGACAGCGATAGGAGCAGGCAGTGCAAAGTTATTAAGGAGACAAAGTTCAAAATACAAGCAAAAGAATGCGGACCCTCAACTTGGATTTCGCGGGGTCAGGTGATACATTTCACTCTCCACAAACGTCATAGAGCTCGGCCAATGGAATTGGCTTTAGGCGCCTACGTAGCGGAAGTTCGTACGCCATCGTTGCCTGTTCGCTCCAGTGTAGTGATGACGCCGTTGCCATGCCAACAAACAACGCGGAGCGAGAGCGTGACGCACTGTCAGTTATGAGCTTTTCTGACCGCTCCGACTTGTTAGAGCGGATGCTTGTGCTTCGAACCGAGGCTTAACCGTCGTTCCGTGTTAAGACACTTCAAGGCAAGTGCCGTCGTCTTTAAACTCGCCGTCATGACCACTGAGAGGGGCTGGCGAATACGACCATACTAGGCAACTTTTCTTCACGGGTTGTTCAGCTAAACGCGCAGACATGGAAGCATAGAAGTGGGCATAGGGAATTTTAGCATGTCAACATAACCCCATGCGCAAAGCAGTTTGCGTAGAGCGGAATACCGGGTGTAAACATTGCATGCGCAAGCACGGCAGACCACCTCGAGCGGTTGCCGTCCACTTCTAATCTTTTGAGTGGTCGTCGCGCGCTATGTAGCCCTCGAGTTGCTGACGGTTTTAGTTGATTGAGATTTGTGTGATGAAGCTTCGATGGTAAAGCACCCGTGAAAATTCGGTACCGTTTCTCAGTGCGACACAAATTGTCGAGACTGTAGGGTAGCGAGTGGCTGCCGGTATCTCGGAGGACATAGATCACGCGGTTTTGCTTGTTCTGTTTACCACCCACAGCTGGCGCCACCTGACTGTGGCAAACAACGCTATCCGGTATCCAGTACGTCTTTGCCTATACCGGCTTAGCGGACAAGTCCAAATTCCTTTATAGCGCTGCGCGCAATACAACACACTTTGACAGAACGGCAAAGTCCACCCAGTGGTTCAGCTCTTTAGTGAGTCGCGAACGTACACAAGAGAGATGAAACAAAGTGATTCTTTTCGTATGGACATATGACTCGTGTAAGCAAAAGGCAAGAGGCGAAACGAGAGCCAGCGCCTCTATAGCGTTTTATAATTGTGGCGATCTTTCTACTATGACTGCGTCCATTGGCATTCAATAAAAACCTACGCAAGCAAAAAACAAAGCCGAATATTACTTGCTTACCGATGTAGTGCCGCGAGCACTTATAGTGCTACTTTCGTCCAATCACCGGCTCGAGCCTTAAGTCGTCATTTCCGCACAAATAGTTCTGACGAGCGCCACTACGCGCTGATGCGGTTGGCAGTGATGTGATGATTTCATTGAACGATTAAAATATTAAATCAACTGATATGGGCAGTTTGACACCTGCCAAAAATATCCTCAGCGATCTGTCTACGCGACCCGCAAATAAAAAATGGGTGTGAGGAAAGTGCTAGAGGGCCCCTTTAAAGGGGTCCTGAACCACCAACCCCGGGCTTGGTGAAAAAACATATTCTGCGGCTAGCCTACGCTGTAATGAATATCGCAGCGAAATGCTGTAGCCATCCGCGAAGCGTAGCGTTCACAATCGGAGCACAATGTTTCCACTTCCTCAGGAGCCCTCAACTCAGAAAGAGGCTTCTCCTCACGCTCCTTGTATATGCTTTGTTTTGTCATAGAGCATATACAAAGAGCATTGCTGCTATTGGCTGATGGCAGAGACGCCCACCGCACCCATGTGCGGGCCCCCCGCAGTGCGCATTTTTTAAAACCGTAAGCATGCCCGTGCTGTGCGCTCACTTTTTTTTGCGTTGTGAGCACCAAGGCAAAATAGTTGCTGGAAATATGTAAAAATATATTTGTTAATGCACAAGTATCATAAGTGCCATTGGAAGGTGTCCATAAACTACCCCGGCGTCGACGCTAACGGTGCGGGGTAAAAGTCACTGAAATATAGTTTCCCAAGAAGCCAACAAATGCATGCCAGCAGCCTCTAAGAAATGACAAATGATTCCCAAACTTTAATTAAGGGGACCATCTACTGTCCTTCATCGCTCTCCTGTTTTTTGGCTCAGTAGAAAGCGTACCTTTCGAAATATCCCAGCGTGCAGTGGTTTCTCCAGAAACTGAATAGAAATTATTAAGACACAAGCTTTTTATCTACGAAGTCTCTCCTTTCCTAGTGTAGGCATGCCAGCTATAATGGTTACCACGCATGATGTGTTGTCTCCCTGGAAACCCTTTTGGGCGCAGGAGGCTTCTCACAGGAACCGTTTTCAAGGTCAACATTCCAGAGGTGACGAGGAGGAGGAGAGGCGAGGGAAAGTAGGCGCGTGGGGGTGCACCTCAGACATGCAGTGCCACATGCATGACAAGCGCAGTACTATGCCCGTGTGCAGGCAGACAAATTCGAAGGCAGCACCACCTGCACCTCCCCGAAAGCAGCGAAAAAAAGAACAAATTGCTCTTGCACGCTATAACGAAGTGTCTCGTAGGGTGAAGTACGCTTGTAAGACATGCATAATAGTTTTTCAGCAGAATATGTATGCCTGCCTGCGTGGACTGGTTCTCGTACACTTGGAAAATGATGAACACCACTTTCAGAGCAAAAATTTGCACCACTTTCAGAGCAAAATTAAAAACTTAATTCCTTTTCGTGGGGTGAAAGCGTGCTCGTTCCCGTAAATGTGACGCACGATCTGCCCAATTTTACCACAATCTTAAAAAATTTTCCCAGCGGTAGACAGTCCCTTGAACCATTGATCAGTGGTTGTAGGTGGGTTTCTTCCATATGGGACTCCAATGTGCCACCTTCTGTTACTTGTACTCAATATGACTGGGCTCGAACCCGAAATCTTTCTTGGATAAGGTGGATTAAAGGACTAGGTCGGATTTGGGTGGATTAGAGTGGATTCGAGCTGATTAAGGCACATAAGGGTGGACTAAGACAGATTGAAGTGCATTAAATTGTACTATGGCATATTAGAGTGGAATACGCTAGACTGATATTAGGATGAATTAATGATTACAGCAGATTAGGGTTGGCTAAGGTGAATTAGTGTGGATTACGGTGGATTACACCTCTAATGTCTGGCTTAATTAGGTGTAGAGCTGAGCTCATTTAGGCTTGACTTGTTAACTTAGTCATGACCTAATTAATCTTATATTAATCAGACTAGGTCTAATTACCCTACCTAATCAGACATGACTTAATAAGTGTGGATTCATTAGTCATATAATTATGCTTGGGTTAACTAAGCCTACCTTGGTTAACTGTGGCCTAGTTGAGGCCTAGTTACGCTATACTTTTAACATATAATATTAAGTGCTGCTTAATGAGAATCACCTTAATTAGGCCTGATTTAATCAGTGTTAGCCTAATTAGTCCTGAAATATTTAGTCTTAGCTTAATGAGGCTTGACTTTAATAGCCTAAGCCTAATTAGCCTTGGATTAATAAGTGCTAGCTTATTTAGGCTTGACTTTATTAGTAATAACCTAATTATGCATGCTGTAATTAGTAGTAGCTAAGTAGGTCTCATTATTTAAGCTTACTTATGTTAGACTTGTGTATATTAGGTTAATCAAGCTTCTTTTAATTAGACTTAATTAGTATTACGTCTTAATTACTTGTAATGATTTGTAGCACCTTAATCAGGTGTGACATTTGTCATAGCCTAATTAAGCCTGAATTAGTTCAGTTTGATGTGGTTGGATTAGCCCTGTCTGAACCAGGCTTCACTCAATTAATCCTAATTAGGCTCCATTGAATTAGGCTTAGCTTAATTAGGCCTCCCTTAAGTAGCCTTAAGGAGCTGTGGTTGTCTTTACTATAGTGTGGCATTGTTATGATAGCATTACATAGCTGAGCGGAGTTTTCTGCAGATTTCAAAGTTTGAGCAGTAGCTTAATTGAAATTGAACTAGTGCTTATTAGGGTGTATTCACACTTTAAATTAATCCATCTGTCTTACCACGTGTGAATGCATATTATTCCACATTTATCTGTCAGCAGGGGTTCGAGTCGTGAAGGTCTTCCTTTTGAGTCATAACAGTCGCACGTTCGAGCCCAACAGGATGATTAACTCGTCTGCAGTGACTAATTAACCATTAACCAACTTGGGATTATTCAGGACAAGGTGGAACAGCATTGGTAGTTGTGCAGTTTAACCTGACACTGTCGCATGCGCAACATTGATGACAAGCAGTGCACTGACAAAGTAAGCGCGAACACCTCTGAGCCTAAACGTGTGTGATGAACGAAAACAAAGCTTCGGAGGATCAAAAAAATGCAGTGATCGTGAGGGCACGCGACCGAGCCCATGTGCGGAGTGAGCAGGCAGCCACAAGCGCGTGCCGCTAGCAGCCCTCGGCAGTCGCATGCTTTCAGTAAGCCACACTGACCCGTGGTTAAAGTCTGGTGACGTAACGCGGTGGGCGGAGCACCTCTTTTGATGCCTCCCTCAAGAGCTCTATACCCTCTATTCCGCAGAGTTGAGACAGAACAGGAAAGAGAGGTTTTCCGGTCGCAGTATCTTCGCTCCTAACAAACCTTTTTGAAAAATTCTTTCATCTGTATATTTCTGAGAGGCTCTCAATACACACCCAGCCATTTTCAAAACCAAGCCCAAGTGGTGGTTCAGGCCCCTTTAAAAGAAGCTAGGGGTGGCAGTCCACAGCACTTGAAAAAGTTAGTCTTAACAGAAGGGTACCTGTGAGAGGGTTCATCTTAAGAGCATTTTTGACAAATGTACTTATTATGGTTATATGGAGAATTCGTTTTGTGGGAGTTGGTTTTAACGTTCGCTCTTAACCCATTTGCTTCCTGAGCCGGCGAACCGCCGGCCATCTCTGCCAAGGCCAAAGTGCAATAAGCCGGTGATTCGCCGGCCTCTGGGTAAAGCATTGTTTGTACAAGACAGCGTTACAAGGCACATTTCTCAACACTCTTGTCGAATGGTTTCTTCTTTTTTACACCAGATGGACGTAGTTGTCCGCTGTTTTTGAACTGTGTTTGAAAAAAAATTAAAGTTTCCGACTTCCACTGTGAAGTCATCCACTGCGACTGAAGCGTGCCTTCGCGAAAGAAGAACGGTCTCAAGTCTGAGGAAATTCTCGAACTCGTCTTTCAAAGTGATCACTACACTGATAAATCCGGAACATATCTCAGACCAAAGAAGTAGGGGGATGAGAGGACGGTGAGAGCAGCAGTGATTGTGAAAGCACTTTGTGTATATACCAAGCCTGTCTGTTTCAAGACCTCCAATATTCTCAAGACAGTTGAGTGCAGCGCTTCCAGGAGACATTCTCAAACAAAATAAAACAAAAAGTGTTAAAATCGGAACTTAATAACCTGAGTTACGCAGGTTTCTATACGAACCGTACACGCCAGTCTGTGGTGGCAAAAAATGCGCGGCACAGCTCGCGCCAACGGGCGCTGAAGCTGCGAAAGCGAATGGGTTAAAGGGCTAAAGGGCTGAAGCATATGCTTCGCTTTCATAGAAATAGGCCCTTGCTGCTGACACTTTGTGCCTATTTGTGTATCTTAGCTGCTACATGCTGCTTTGCCCGTATAAGTACACTGAGTTATAACTGGTCTTGTCTGAAACAAATTACATATGAGTTAATTCCTTGTAATAGGTGACAATTTTTATAATTTTATAATTGACGTCATGTTTTTTACTCTGTAAGGCTCACTGCAAGGCTCTGTAATGCTCACTTCAACAATGTGCATGAGCATTGACCATTGAATGGTGATAACATGGTGCACTAGCTGTTGCCGAAGGTAAATAGTTCGAACAGAAAGTGTGTTCTTGGTTCTGAATAGGTTCTAATGCACTGCAGATTGTCTCATATAGTAGACAACTGATAATTTAGCTGTACCAAAATAACAAAACACCAAAGTTATTTTACAGTTCTGGAGAGCTTTAACAAGAAAACAGGATAGGGGCATATTTCTCCGGGCGGTCTACTCTCTGGCATTAATGTGGTCATTGGTAGACAAACTATATTGGACCAAAAATGACAACATGAATGGGCGTACATAGTTAAATAGCGCTCTGGGACAATTTAGCTTAGTGTTTGCTAAATGCAGCAGTGGATAAATACAGCTGCAAAAATGCTGTGAAATGGTGCTATATCTTCTAATGGACTTTCCAACTGCTCCAAACCTGCTGGGAAAGGTCTTTTCAGCTGTTCCATGCCTGCTACGAAAAACACTTTTGCCTGCTCCCAGAGCATCTCCCACACCGATCTACTCCGTTCCACCCCTGTCTTCTGCTCCACTTTGAGATGGGAGGAGAGTGACGAAACCATGAATAAAAGGACTGTTAATGAAGGCATTTGCTGTCCTATTGAAAAGAAGTCCACTAGTTGAAATGTTAGCTCCACCAACGTTCCTTGTTCAATGATTTCTCATTTTTTCCTGATCATTCATGACTTATGTCTACAGCTAATTAAAATGTGTGATCTTGAGATTAGGTCTACAGCCAATTAGAATGTGTTATCTTGAGACAAAAAAAATTTGGGCTACACCAGCAGCTGTCTTTCCCAGGACTTCTTTGGATGCTATGCAGATCATACTTGGCTCATATCCATGTGCAAAATCATTGCGATTACTTTACTTGTTGCATAAAAATTTTCATGAGCCAGCAGCAAAGGACAGTGAAAGACTTTGGATTAGCTTGTGACTCTGTTGGGAATTTTATTTTCAGGTATTTGGTGCACTCTTGCGTGGTTGCACTCAGAAGCTTGAGGTACTGAACTTGTCTCGAAATATGTACAGCTCAAAGAAGTGTAAAGAGGTGCTTGTGCCACCTTCATTCAAGACATTTTTTTCAAGCACTGTTGCTCTACGTCACCTCAACATGGCAAATGTCCGCATGCCTATGGAGGCACTCAAGTGAGTAAATGCTTGTAGATATTGTTCTCAAGGTTTTCTATTTTCACTTGAAAGATGATAACCTGGCGCAATTAGGCTAGTGGATTATGATATTTTCTTGGCATATTTAAAAGATTCCTGATCACCAGATATTTTATACTACTTTTATGCATACCTGCCAACTGTCGCGATTTGCCTGACAGACTCCAAAACGCTCTTTGCCATTCGTATCACCAGAGGCCTCATAAGCTCTGCTGCATGTGTGCACAATCACTATCCAAAGGTCCCTGGTTTGCACTCTGGTTTCAGCACCACTTGTTTTGGCGTGGAAAAGCCAGTGCTCAGTGACATAGCGATAAAACATGAGCTAGTAGTGTGCAGTTGCTTCTTTGTGTTCATTGTTTTGCCCTGAACCCTTTTCTGCTGGTTGTTACTGCCAGTTGCATTCCTTCTAAGCTTCACGCAAAACTTGATAGCGTATTGCTGTTCAAGCAAATGCTCCATTGCGCCGTGTTACAAAGTTGAAAAAAAACTTTCACGTGGATGCAAGTCTTTCCGCTCACACTGTGAAGAGTAAGCTGGCGACCGGCTGTGTGGGAAGGGCAGACCTCTCACAGTGTTGCCTGACCAGTTTTACCATGCTGCCATGGATAGTTGCGTCAGAACAAAATTATGCACATTACTTTTATAACGGACCCTGTATGTGGGGAAGGCGTTAACAATCAAGTTTATTTGAGAGTCGGCACTTGTCCTGTGCTCTGTGTTGTCCTGTATTTTAGTCACACTTTTGAGTTTTTCTATTATGAACCCAACTAACCAGCAATAAATTTTTAATCACTTTTCCACCCCACCAAAAGACCTAACCGAGTTATAATGGTAGTACATGTTCTACAAAGGAAAAAAAAAAGTTCGACAATCCCTAAGCATAGTCTTATATAATGAGAACGCGAAAGCATTTCTTTTGACTAGATTGTTGTTGCGGAGGATTGCTGCAAACTGTTGTTGCCGAGTTGTGTTATAAAGAATGAGGCAACGTGGGAGGTCGGATCGTGTTTGTTTAGATGATTTGATGCCATCTAAGTGTTGTTGACACTTCACATATCCTTTTGTATTTTGTCGTCCAGGCAGTGTACGCAGATATGCCCGAGCCAGGTCTCGGGCATGTCAAAGTAGTAACACCGCCGCAGCGTCGTGGGTGGTGTCATTAGAGAGTCGCCAGTGTCATCACCCTCTTATCATGCCAGTGACGGCGTATTTGGGCCGGTGTACAAGACACTACCATGGCCTTGTGCTCCCGAGTAGTAGGTGGATACATACATAACTTCTCGCACAATGTATGGGTTGGTGGTGAATGTGAGATCGATGCACTCACATCTGGACGTCATGATGGCCTCAGTGGGTGTCTTCAATTCGAGATTGAACTCGTCACACATGTCGGTGAGAAATGATGGGCTAGGTGGCGCGAACGTGCGCCAAGTGCTACTACTGGGACGCCACACAGCTGGGAGTGCACTTTCGCCAAACCAGCGAAGAAACGCGGCGACGCGGTCGCACGCCTCTGCAGGTAGCTGAGCCGACTGCCGCTGCGGCAAGTGTTGGTGCCGGCATCACTTCTGGCGGGAGAGGTCACGTGCTTTCCTGGGCACGGCTTTTGCAGACGCTTTTTGCGGACGGCAGCTGGGCGTGCGCTCTCGCCAACCTAGCCAAGAAACGCTTTTGCGTTAATAAAAGACTGTCTGAAAAATGGAGCTGTCTTTCCTCAGCCCTACCAGCACATGCTCAACAGTAAAGAGGTGCTGATGCCATGTGAAAATGGGAAGAGGTGCCATACCTCATTTTTTCCAGACATTGCAAGTGCCCTTTTCCCAGCCAAAGAGCCCTGCTGGGAAGTGAAAATGATAGAAAAACATCATGCCTCGTTTGAAGACAGTCGTAAGAAGTCATAAGAAGCTGGCTATGAAAAGATCAAAAGTAGCTTTCATTTCTGTGATGCTGGCATTGCAGTTATACTTAGCTGAAATGAAGTGAGTTGAGCGATTTTGCGCTGCTTCATTGGCATCTGTTAGGGTAAATGGATATCATGCAGATGAGGCATATTCTAGCTGAGGCTGAATGTAGGTGGTGCAAAGTAAGTTTCGTTGACAGAAGGTCAAGGTAGAAGCTTATAAGTAAGCTTGGTTTGCTTCTGCTATTAAATAATCCAGTATGATATTTCCATAAGTCAATACACATGAACACCAAATTAGTGAGGTTGGTTCTAGTAATGTTGCTAAGAAACTAGGCAGGGTGGTGGTGATGCTGGTGTCTGGTTCAGATGTGCCTGGCACCAGCATGTTGCAGCACACCATGGCAGCCGTGGTACCTACATGGGACAACATGTGGCCTCTGAGAACTTTTGCCATCACATCGTTCATGAAAATGGCAGTTTTTTTCTTTTTTCACGTTCATTTGCTGTGTAATTAGCAGCGCCAGTTAGCAAGCTATTGGTTTTGGTTATTTTATAAACAGTAGTCTTGCCAACTGCATTTGGAGCTTTAACGTCTACGTCAAATGTTCACAGGATCATGGACCACAATTCAGTTTTTTTTTTCTTTGTTAAAAAAAATTAAAAAAAAACATTGCACTGGTCCTTCGAAAGCTGCTTGACTCAGAATTTCTCCCCCCCCCCCCCCCCTTTTTTTTTGTTCATAGGGCCATGCTCCTTGGTTTGGCTTGTAATGAGATTCTCACTGAGGTTTGGCTTGACCTGAGTTGCAACGACCTCAAGACTCAAGGTGCGCTGGTACTCGAGTCCTGTCTGCCGGGGATCCGCTGCCTGTACAGCCTGGACATCAGTGAAAACAGTCAGTGTCAAGTTTATAGCCACGTCAATTCTCACAGCATGGCTTGTGCATCCATCACAATGATTTCAAACTTGTTAAGGCTTGTGCAAGTGGATCTTTCACAACTCTTCTATCTTTTCCAGTGGCTGCTTACCTATGTGGTACATAGTGCATATTCAAAAATGATTTTTGGAAAGACCTTATTAGAAAGCTGCCACTACCTCGCAGTGCAGTATTTGCATAGTTGTATACCATCTCAGCACTGTGAAATCTTCTGCTGAGTGGCTGTCCTTCAAAGCCATATAAAGTTATAAAAAAAAATAAAGAGTAGTTGAAAAATAAAAAACCATTTTAACTGACTGTAGCGGTGAGGAGTGTTCAGAAGAATGCTTTGAATAAGTAAGCTTCATCTCTATTTAAGTGCATGATAGCTTTGATACTCTAGCTTTACTGTGTGATGCAGGCATCAAATGTTCTGTGCGAAAGGGAACATGTTTTAATGATGTCATTGGAATAAAAATTTTAAAGGTAGCTTGACCTGAAAGCAAAAATGTAGGGGTGTGTGAATATTTTAAAATTTTAAATATGAAATTGAATATAGTGTGTAATCATGTTGTTATAGATCTTCTAGTCAAATAGCCATAATTTGAAACCTTGAGATTTCTCAAATAGTTTACCAACATTTCAAAGTATTACCTGCATTAATGTAAACACAGAATTGGTGCAGACGTAGAATAAATTGCATCCTTGCCAGCATAAAATTTTATAAGCATAAATAGAAGAGCTTATGTCGGACAGCAAGCCATTTTGCTCGGGAGGCGTAACTTTACTGTCTGTAAAATGATCATTCATGCTTCCTTAACACTTCCATGAATAATGAGGGTTGGCTGTTTTTGGCTCCATGTGCTGCCTTTGTGTTTTTTATGAATACAAGAATGTGAACATAAACTTACATAGTGATAACGGCTGTTCAACATGCAAGATTTATTTGAGAAGTAATCAATATTTAATTCCATTTGACTACTTCTGCCACTATTGAATTCAATTAAAAAATACTATTTGCTGACCCATGGCAAAAGCAATTGGGAAACTTTCAGTGCACATACCATTCACTTTACCCATCGACCTCATTGAGATGTTTTGCTCATTTTTTTTTCCATTTGCACTTCAGGCAGTTGGGATGCAAAATACTGGCCAACATATAGAACTCTTGTGATACACTGGAAACGTTTGAACCTGATGCGATGTCTTATACACTTGTGTCAGAGAAAAATTGTAGTACAGATGGTGCAGTGTATTACTGGCACTTGCTATGGGAAATTTAGAGTGTCAGATCAAGTTCAGAAAAATTAAATGCAGCTGTGTACAAGCATCAACCTCTTGCAGCTTTAAAAAAAAAAAGAGAGAGAGAGAGAGAGAGAGAGAGAAAAAAATGTCACTCCCGGTTTAACACATAGATTTAATCGATGGCAACATTTTTAACTGTGTGGAGGCCACAAATCGCCAGCTGTTTATAATTTGCAGCACTGGTTGTTGTAAAGGGTCATTTCATATGTGATGTGCTGTGCTAACCTCCAGGTGCCATGGTTTTCCTCCAGTCTTTGCTGAACTTGCGGATTTTGTTCATCACTAAATATTAGATTGGTTCACTCCTAGTGTACTAGTACTTGGTCCATCACTTTCACGCACGATTTGTAAGTCAAAGCAAGCACTTGCAACAGATGTTTTTGGATTCTTAATATATTTATTTAATTCAAAGTTGTCTTATAAATGAAAGTCTGGATCGTATCCCGGCCGCGACGGCTGCATTTCGATTGAGGCGAAATGTCAGTGCACGTTAAAGAACCCCAGGTGGTCGTAATTTCTGGAGCTGTCCACTAGGCGTCTCTCATAATCAGAGCTGGTTTTGGGACGTTAAACCCCACAAAATCAATCAATTATAAATGAAAGTGTTAACAGTGTTGAACATGCAGAGCTTGCTGTGACTTGACTGAGATGACTGTCCTGAGTAATACAGTATTGTTGGTCTCCTATATCTGTAGTATAGTGCATATTATTTGGCTTGGCTTAAGTCATGCAAAGCAACTGATAATCACCATATGAGCAGGAAATACTGAATAGCTTAAGGATCTGGTAAATGGATGCAGAAAAACTATAAAACATGCGTCTCTTTAAAGAAAAGGTAATCTTACAGCCTCTACATATATGAGCAGTGTTATTTTGAGTGGGTCTCTAGTTGATGCTGACTACACACAAAGTGAAGGGAAACAGATGAGTGCTGGCTTAAAGGGACATTAAGGGGAAATACTAATCTGCTTTACAGTGATAGATTGTTCTTGGGAAACTCTGCTGTCATTAACTTTGCCAGTTAATGTTAAATATTGGAAAAGAAAATTAACATCAAAGCTTCATCTTAGTTTCACCTTTGAATCCTGCGACATAGCTTTTAGGAGGTGGCATCATGAACTGTATTCCCTCTTTACATTTTTTCGCCACATTGGTTTTCTAAAATTGTTTGAAACATGCCTTGTTAAGTCTCTGGATTCCTTAGAATGCAATGTACTTTTTTACCCATAAATAATTTCATAGGCCTTTGGAGATGGTGTCAAAGGTTATGACTTCACGTGTGTTGGTGCACAAACCTTTGAACAGGCATTGCCACCTGTATTTATATTTTGCTCATTTTCTAGCTTACTAAGCGTCTTCTCCATGTGAGAGTAGTGCTGTTGGTATTGAGAAAAGGTTATTTACTAACAGTGGAAAATTGTATTTCACTTTAGTGACCCTTTAACTTACACTTAAATCTAAGCACACAGGTGTGTTTTTGCATTTTGCCCCCTATCGAAATGTGGCAGTCTTGGCCAGAAATTGACCTCAAACCTCAAGCTTTGCAAATCAGCACCCCAGTCGCTAAGCTACCATGGCAAACCAAAGCCACTGCATGTACACAAGATTGAAACTGAGTTTGAGCTTTGCATGTCACTGCTGACGTCATGTATGTTAGTGCGGGAATGTCCGAGGAGGTGTTGCCACTTGTATTTTCTTTTTGCACATTTTCTAGCTTACTGAGCATCTTCTCCTCATAAATGTGGTGCTTTCGGTAATTTGAAAAGGTAATTCACTTACACAAGAAAAATGGTAATTCACTTTAGTATATTTTTGTAACTCAGATGATGACTACAGATTGGCTGTACATTATACAGGGCTTTTGTTAATGCAGTTTGTATCTCTGCACTCATACCTACTTCCCTATCTCTCAACCCCATAAATGTGTAGGTGAACCTGCAGGCTGTCCTCCTGTAGAAATAAATTTCTATACTGTTGTTGCAGTAGTGAACTTTGTCAGCTGAAAAATGTTGACCATGTATCTAACATGCTCACATTCTTTTCTACACACAGTTTCCTTGTTAGTATGTGCTTATGTTTATTTTCAATACATATTACTTTCATATAAAAATGTATAGGTTGCATAGACTTTGTGTCATAGTATCTGGTCACTTTATTTATTAAATGAACGTATTGTTAGAAAAACTGGCTCTGCTTCGCACAACGGGTCTCCTATTGCATCCTCAGTGCTTTAAAGCTGTAATAGGGTGAGTTACCTCACTGATGAGAGGTTTGAAATGCTTGGATTGCCATTGAACCACGCCATGCAACATGGCTGCCTCTGCATCTCTGGTTATGGGTGTATTTCATGTATAAAATAAGTGGTACATACTTGGGCAGCTGTGTGCATATTTATTTTTTGTCTAAATTGTCAAATTGTCTTCTTTCTCCTTTAGATTTTGACCAAGATTTGGCCAACATTGTGGCAGCTGTTGGAAAAAATCAGTCCATAAAACGGCTTTCCATAGGAAGAAACTTCACAAACATGAAGACAAAGTAAGAGCAGCATTGCTTTTCAGTGGTAAATTTCCAGCTATTGCAGTTAAACCTGGCTATAAAAAACCTCGATATAATGAATTCCTTGATATTACGAAGTTTTTCGATTCCCCGCTGTAACTCCATAGAACAACATGTATTTGTAACCTCTCTATAACGAAGTGGCAGTGGGAGACGCCCTTGTTATAACGAATTCTCCCAACCTACAACCTAGTAATTTCACCCCAAATATGAATTTTTAGCACGAGCAGCGGCCGGATCCACTCCCGCGGCTACCCCATTCACAAAGAAGCGCAAAGCGATATCATCACAAATGGCATGCACGCAGCCTTCGCGGCAACCTCGGTTCTGCTGAGTGTTGGCAACGAAACACGAGATGGGAGTACACTTGCCCGCGTGGGTCCCACTTATCAACTCCCCTGTGTCACTCGAGTCGGTGACGTGATCCGTGCCGCCGCGATCCGTGGCGCTGCAATTTGTGCTGCCACGGCTGTGTTGTTTTGTCCTCCCTCCAAACCTCGTATTATTTTCCCAGTGGACTGCGCAAATGTCCGATTTTTTTTATTTAGCCATCACGCTGTTTGCATTGGCTTTTCTTTTTTTGTTTACGCGGTGCACACGCATTCGATTGGACTCCCGTATCCACACATTCAGTTGTTTGGGTCTGTCACTGCAAGGACAACTGCCTTAACGGAGACACGGCCTGCTCCGTCACGCAGGAACTTGAGCTTGGCTTTCATTGCGCGCGAATAGAGCAGTCACGGACTATGTGCAGTTTAATGGGTTTCTTTTTTAAGTATTCTTTTACGGGCGACTCTGCCGTACCTACCGAAAAGATGTCCAATGAGGCGCTGGTGGAAAGTGTTCACTATCGCGGCAGTGGTGACAGATCTTTCGAGGGCAATTCGAGCTGCACCTTGTACATTTTTGCCGCGAAATAAATGTGTTCCGGGCTAAGTATACCTCCAGGTGCTTCTTGCTTCATTTGCGTGTTGTTTTTTGTTTTTTTTTTTCGAATTTTTGTATTGAAACTGGATGTAACGAAAACCTCTTTATAACTAAAATTTTCGCTCATTTGTAAATTTTGGTATATCCAGGTTTAACTGTATTAAATTGTGATTTCTTGGCAGTGCTCACTTTCAGTATGAGTGGCACACATTCTTCATTGTTTGCCAAGTTGTGCATGTCTAAGGCAGAATGGAGGGTACTAGAAAGCAACGTTACTGGAATAAACTCAGTTTCAAAGCTCCGCTGAAGAGGTGGTCCGCGTGGCGGTCACGAGAACTAGTGGCGCTGTAGTCATGTCTTGCGTCTGCCGTTGGCTCCCGCCACCGGCGCATGTTGTGACGGCATAGTCGACGTGCATGTGGGTTGCAGCAACTGGTACGCTTTGTTCACTCGTAATTTTTGGAACTGTTTTTTCCCATGCGAAGTGCCTTGGACGAAGACACATACATCGTGTACGACGCCTAGCGGGGAGCCACAGGATCTTTTACGCGCGTTATGCCGACTTGTTTTGCGCTGGGGTGCGAGACAGGGGTGCATCGTAGCAGACACACTGCAACGATGACCTCAGTTCACGCCACTTCAGACCACCAAAAGACCCTACGGAATTCAGAAGGTGGGAGCAAGCTTAACATCGCAAAGTTGAAAGCTTACTCTGAAATACAAACTCTGCGATCTTCATTTTGAGCATGGCAACATTATAAGCGCTGCCTTCACGTTTTTGTTGGACAGTAAATTTTGATCCCTTGGGAAAAAATGGAAGCTAACTCTTGGTACGCTTGGTCGCAGCACTTCCACCCCATATATCTAAGCCAAAATGTTCAGGGTCAAGCTGATGCAAATCCCCGAAAAAACGCATGGCGTCCCGCGAAAGCCCAGTGCCCAGCTCGTCGGCGGAGGAGCCGTCAGAAGTAGAACAGCAAGACAAAGGACAAGCGATTACCAACACTGCCAGGACATAGAATTGCCCTGGCACCACATTCACATTCGATCACTTGTCAACTGTCATGCTGCCTTCAAAGCAATGGCTTTTTGAGTGTTTTTACGACGAGGTAACAAAGAGTAGGTGCGGAGTATTTTACACTCGCCGGCTCGTGAACGGACTTGCTTGTGCAAAAAACAGTTGTAGTTGATGAGCAATTTAACTGCACAGTGAACAGCTACAGAACGTAACGCAAACAGCCGTCGTACAGTCTTAAGCTGTGCTGCGGGCATGGAACATCTACTTTGCGAAGTTGACGAACTGAAGGTGTGTGAACGATAGCGACAGAGTACGTGCAAAAAACTGCTTGGTTCTCACGTCATGCCCGATCTGTCCGAATTGTTTAAGGCACCGTAGAAAGGAGCTACTGCAGACACCAGCGAAGGCAATCATTAAGAATTTTAAGATGAAGAATCTCAGAAGAATGTTGCTTAGGGCCACAGCAGCTCGCGAGAAGCAGGAGAAACAAATCATAGAACTGAAAGGAGTGATAGAAACGACCTCGGAGGAGTGCCTGAACAAGCATCTGGACTGCCTCTCACCGCTCGAAAAGGTGACGGTTACAAATGCATTTCGCAAAAATCAAAGCAAAAAGCACCGTGTGGAATGCGTACAATGCAGAATGGTTGCTTAACTGCATGCTTGTTATTGCCATGGTGAGCGACGGTGCCGGAAATAACAAGTCCATGTGGCAGCAGTTTGGTGTTAGTGGTGCCATTTCAGACACCAGGCATAAAAATTCAACACCTGTGCCATCTAATGAGCAATGCATCAGGCTGATGCATATACAGATGACCTTATGCATATCCACTTAAGCAGTGCACAAATGGGATGCGGGAACATCGACTGGACGGACGATAAATGTTTAACTTTCGCAATAACACTACTAAAAAGCCACCGTGCGAAATGCGTGTTGGACCGCCGCTGTGCCCCGTCGTAGCAGACGACGCGCCGAGAGTAGCGGAAGACGTGACTGAAGCGCCGCCAGTTCACGCGACCGCCGTTCGGACCACCCTCCTCCGCTGGCGGAGATATGGAGCTGCGAAACTGAGTTATTGTAGTAACTTTGCTAGAAAGTAGTAAAATTTGGCTTGTTATATTATCATTTAGCATCATTTAATGTGGCAGTAACCAATTTGGTTTTCCACAATTTACTTGAGTTGTCCTTGCTTTTTATGAACAACAGATAAAAAAAGGCCACACACAAATGTGGTGGCCTCTTCTCCCTTTACATCAGTGGGCAGAGGGTAACGTCCCATGGTAAGCTGTTGGTGTTCCTCAAGGCTAGAAAATTTTATGGTGCTAGCACCTAGTGACATTCTTTCTTGCTCAGACCTTCAACCCTTCCAGTCCACCTGTGGACGGGTACAGGTGAAGTTCCGTATGTTCAGAAGTTTTACCATTTTCCCAGTGCCAATTGTGCTGAGGAACAGCTATTTTTTTAGCCAGCCTGGCTGCATTATGTTATTATGCAGTAAAGCATACTAAATGTGGGAACAGGCCACTTATCACAGGACACTACATTTTGTGCCTTAATTACAAATTTCAAAGAGTTCAAATATGTAAAGTTAAGAACGAATCAAATCAAATACGAAACACTTTTCAAAAATTCAAATATTTGCACACCCCTAGTTTTCAGCCATGGTGGGTGGATTATTGGCTGGTTATTGCAGCTGAAAAAACAAGGTACAAAATTTTTGTTAGCACTCCTTTAAAGGGGCCCACACCAGGTCTGAATATCTTGAGCTAACAAGCTCAGTGCATGTCATATTTACACAATTGAAAATCGACCCATATTTTTTAAATTTGACATCCATAGTTGGTGGATTGACTTAGTCGAAACTGAAATGTGGTGTGCCAGTCAGTCTTTTTCTTCTGACTTGTGATTTTTTGAGGGGGTTGAACTACAGTTAAGTCAACTTACAAACATGTAAATACAGTATGTTGCACGCTCACGATCGTGTCTCTCAAACAGATTGCCACAGCCCACGGAAAGCACTGAAATTTCAAACTGAACGTCATTTACTTTTTTTTTTTCACAAGCATCCAGCTCCAGGATACAGAGAATAACACTATGTACCACAGTACAAAACACTGCATATGACACTTGTCACATGCTTTCTTTCTTTTGTTCTGCTTTTTTTTTATTTATTTTTTGGAGGCATTGCCATTGCTGGTGCCTCATGTTTTACAAGTGCACAGGAAGGGAGCATGGCTGTTACTGCTTGGAATAAAAAGGAAACCACCATAGCAAGGAAGTTTGTTCTTTTTTTTTTCCTTGCACTTTTTCTTTCCTGTGGCTGAGGTGACGATTCATACAATGCATCAGTTGTTTTCTCACTTCTGCTAACATTGCTTGTGCATGTGCTGTCAGCCTTTTGTCTTGTTATTTTTAGTACTTATATGTTGCACTTGCATAGCAAGAGCTGGCTGGGTGCTTGCGATGCCATGAGTTCATCACTTCCTACGCCGAGGAAGTTTAAGCAGTTTTTGCTGCATAAGCTTTCGTGACCGAGGAATGGACGAAGTGCACAATGTATATGTTCATCTAATCAGCTGCTGTTATGAGGACTTCTGCCTTAACGTTAATGTAGGCGTGCTTTGAAAACGTCACTGACCCACCATTTTTGTTGAGATAAATCGTGATAGTAGGTGGCAGCAACTGGGTTCGCATATGCAGAGTGAAGTGCATCCATTACGTGATCATGCGGGCTTGAGGTGAGCCTTTGGTCATGTCAGACCAAGAAGTCGAACACATGCGATCCTTTACCACATCACCATTTTAACTACAGTACAGCAAAGCCCTTTGTCGTCGAGTTGTGCACTGCATGTACCGACAGTAATAGGGGAGTTGATGCAGCGCTCCTTCCCGCAGTTCTCCACACGGGTTCTTGTTGTCTGTGCTCTGTCTTGAGATACGGTGAATTTAATAGTGACTTTTAGAATTGGGGACTCGTCAAGTCTTGGGTCCTAAAGCTGCATAAGGGGGTCAAGTCTTGGGTCCTAAAGCTGCATAAGGGGGGCTGTGTTATGGTTAAAGTGCAGCAAAGCCTGAGAGTTAGGTGAAGTGCTCGCACCATCACAGTAAGGATAACGAAAAAGTACCGTATTTGCTTGATTCTACCGCGCCCTCGATTGTAACGTGCACCTGTCTCCTGCTACGAAAAAAAAAAGTGAAAGATCTATTGTAACGTGCACCCACTTTTCAAGACATGAAAAGAAAAAAGTCCTTAGTAATCAACCTTCTCACATTCATAAGACCAAATGCCGTACTCGCATAATGAACGCACTCACATAATAAACGCACTGCTAACTTTGAACGCCTGCAGTCCCGCTTCACTTGATCTGCGGTGCCACAAAGACATTTGGCGCACTGATTCACAAGTCGTGCATCCCGATAAAACTGCCGCACGTTGCCCTCACGCCCGATGCCACGTGCTGCTATGCATGCTGCGAAGGGTGGCGCAGCTAAGCCTAAGCAAGGATCGGGGTGTGGTCACGTCTCCATGATTGTCGCGATGCAATCTTGGACGTCAAGCTGCGCACATGACTGAGAGGCTCGAGCTCAGCACGGAAATGAGGGGGAAATGCAGTGATGGGAAACATCTATTTTCCCGTTACGGCCACCCTCAAACGCTATCGAAAGCTCGTGCGGCTGGGCGTCTCGGAGATTGCATCGGCGACGTAGCGACTTTGGTTGGCCCCAAGACGGCCAAGCCGGTTTAGCAAGTATCATCGGCCTGTGTGTTGTGGTGTCATTACGTGGGGACTGGCGGCGACATAGAAACTACAGAAACTATGCGAGCTAAAGAGCGCCACGCCGCTAACTAGTTTTTTTTTTTCAGCAGTGATCATTCGACAGCGCCTGAAGCGCGTAGGAGGAAGAAAAAAAAATAATAATAAAACTTTCTCATACAAGGAAAAACAAACAGAATGCTCTTTGCATACCTCGCGGCTTGTGCCCACAGTGCGGCATCTTGGAAGGTGTCGATGGCCAGCACTTCATGGAGTACTCTGACTTAGTCTTCAACGATGAATTTTGAGTGCATATAGGAAGTTTGCGTAACCTACACGCTTGCCGCCTTGCAAGGGTGGCTAGAATTACCATGGGTGAGACAGCAGCTTTAGACGGCTATGGCTCATACATCTCTGTTGACAAACTCGAAATTTTTCGTAGCGCAAGAAGTCGATCAAAGCTGGCTCAAGGACGCACACTACTTTTAAATGCGAAGCATTTCTTGCTTGCCGTAAAGTGTTCTGCATGTCACAAAACTATCATCATTATTGGTTCTGGTCCCCTAGTGTGTGCACCTACTTCTGTGCAATGCCCACTACGTGGCGTTCACAGGTGTGCTTCTTTCTTCTGCTGCGCTTATGCCCTCAGCCCACTACTACACTGGTAAAACTGCTGCTGGTGGGTGCACGTGTTCCATGTGCAAGCAGAAGAAGAAACAACGAAAGTGTCCGTCTATTTGTCCATTGCACAAAAACTATACGTTTGTGCATAGTGTAGTATAGCAAAGGGGTGGGATGGCATCAAGCTGAAGCCACATGTGCTGTGTCTGCCACTGTCTCTGGTTCGATGTGAATGTCTTCATGCCGAGCTCGATGCGAAACTTTGAGAAGCGTTCGCTGGGCCTCACATTGCTTTGCGAGGTGTTTGCCGAAGCCTCAGGCCACGACAAAATGCGGGTGTGCCAGAGACAAACCCGGACCAGCCAAGTGCCCATCAGTTCACCCATTTTTAAAATTTTTTGGTCTTGGGTCAACGTGAACGCAAGAGCCCAAGAATCACAATCAGAATCAAATTTTATTTTAAATTAGTACATAGATTACGTGGTGAAAATATACGGATGAACTGCTTGGGTTCTGTGCATGCACACTTGCAGTCTGCAGTTTTCTTGGGTCCCCAATTGTAATAGTCTCTAATTTATTAGAGACTTTTATTCAAGAAAATTGTGGACTGAAAGTGCACATTTTAATATATTGGGGACGTTTAGGATTGGGGACCCAGGAAAATTGCAGACCGCAAGTGTGCATTCACAAAACCAAAGCAGTTCTTGGGCTCTTGCATTCGTTTTCACTCGAGACTAAAAAATAAAGAAACAAACATGAGACAAGCCCCAAAGGCTGTCACTATTTTGATCAGGGAGCAAGAGTTATTTTGACTGGGTCAGAATGTTCACCTCTAGGCATCTAGCTGTGCCAGCAAGAATGACAGCCTAATGAACTTCCCACATGAGCTCGCACTTCATTGTTGAAGACAAAACTGAAGTACTTTGTGAAATGCTGGTCATCGATCCTTTACAAGATGCTGCAGTGTGGGCACAAGTCACTGGGGTCGACTCCTTTCCCTGACAAAAAAACTTAAGTCCTTGACATGCAGTGATATTTTTGGTGACACCGTGTTCCTAAAGAGAAGTCCACATGATTTACAATAATGTACATGTACACAGAAATGCAACACTGTAGCGACACCGAGCTCACAAACTAGTAATCTGGTTGGCATAAACATACAAGTGAATGGAATTTCTGTGCTAAAAGTGACTAATACCCCTTTCACACGGGCACTTAAAAGTCTTTCAAGCAAACAGACTTCTTCCTAAAAGGAGTTCCTGACAGCAGACACACGGCAGAGCGAACTCCTTTTCAGAAGCGGTCTTTTTCGTAATCTGAGTTCGTCAATCTCTTTTACTGCTCCGAATGAGTAGCCTCGAAACCAGTGGGCGCCAGCAATTTTCGACTGTTGGAAAAAAAAAGAGCGAATGCTTATTTTTCTGCCACCAAAGCTCTTCATAGAAACAAATTTAATATCCCGGAGAAGATGTAATGAACCCTTTTAATGGTTATTTCCTTTTCTACTCTCGTGAGCAGCTAGAACGCACCGGGAATCACGTGGTGATGCTCGGACTCGCGCTGCGCCATTTTGCACAAGCGGGAGAAGCATGCTCGACAGTCGTGTGTGTCACGGTCGCTCGATTTGCAACACACATGCGTTTTTATCGAGCGGTCGTGCATGTGTACTCGGCATTCCAGTAGTGTGAGCATCTCTGGCCGACCCTGGGGACTAAGCCGCCGTTGGTGCATGGAAAAAGCAGTCTCTGCAATGGTCGGAGGCAGACACCTGGAGTTTAATCTCACCTTCGGAAGATAACCTCCACTCATTGCAGGCCGTAAGGCTCACGATTCTTGCTTTTTCTTTGGTACGGTCGCCCATAACGTGTCGACAGCACCAAAACATCATTATGGCAAATAAGAGCCCAGTGGTACCAGACGGACTTGTACACATCGCTGGTTATGCGGACGTTTCCTTATCTAGTGCAAGAAACCTTCACAGTGGTGTTTCTTCATGTGTTATTCTTAAATTTATTTGAAGAAGCGAGCAACGCAATAAGTCTTTAATTTGTATAGTGAGATATACATCGTTTTATTTTCATTGTTTCTCTTTTAACTGCTAGCGCCACGCTTTCGGTAGCGTCTTCGAAAGAAAACACTAAAAGGAGATCGTTGGTGCCGTGTGTCTGCACCGCAACGCCTCTTCGTTAAAAGTGTTTCAACTTCATGAAATACCGCTTACGTAAAAGACTTTCAGCGCGCCCATGTGACACAGGTATAAGACTTTAGTTATCCCTGAATGTGCTACAGTGAAAAGTACCCACTCTTTACGTCGTTCATAAAAGGCCCTTATTCGCATCTGAATGTACCGGACAAACTTCTTTTCAGGCAGAAAAACCAGCCAGTCATGGCCTGTATTAGGTGCAGGCCAGCAGCTGGCCCACTCTCTCAAAAACCTGTTGTGCCGGTGGAAAACTGGGCACTTGGCAACCATACAAGTCACGAGGAGGGCAAAAATGCATTTTGTTTGTTGCACTAGTGGCAAAAAAAAGCTTTTATTTTTTTTTCTTTCTCTTTTCTTTTTTTCAAGCACCTTTTCTTGTCCCTACTGCAGCGCTGCAAGCACTTGACCCAGTGCTGAGTGAGTTTGACCCAACTCTCAAATTCTGCTGCTCCTTTAAAGGCGTTGTCTACCATCGTTCATTGCTGTCCCATTTTTTGTCTCTATAGAAAGCGTTCTGTTTGAAGTGTCAGCATGCATTGGTTTCTCTAGAAAATGAGTAGAAATGATTAAACAAAGTTTTTTCATCTACGAAGTCACTCCTTTTCTTAGTGTAAAGATGCCAAGGCCATTGGTTACTGGTCACGATCACAATTGTAATAACCTTGAAAGCTGCAAACCAAAAGCATGTGCGGCTTCTGCAGAATCCCAAAATGCCTTAACATTATTAACATTATTACTTCGGCAAATGTTTTAAGTGCAAAGTTTCAGTGAAACAAAGCATTGTCACACAACTGCAAAAGCTTTGGCTTATGTGTGTACCACAGTTTGTGGTTATTTTGAAACTGCTGTCGTAATCCAAGCAAAGTCAATTCTTGAAAACAAAATAACACTTTAGTGGACAACATAGGCCACAGGTAATGTCATTTTCTTAAAATGAGTGGGATGAATTGTGGCACCTGTAGGAAGCAGATCTTATGGTTTAAATAAGGCACTTGGGAATGTACTAATATTGCTGACAACCCGGGAAGTTAAATGAATTTCAAGGTGGGAACACAGTGTTGTTTCCACATTTCAGCGCCAAAGACAGGTGTCATAGTTCTGGGCACCACACATGCTAGGGCTTTCACATACAGTGAAACCTCGATTATACGATGTTCTCGGGACCGTGAAAAAGCGTCATAAAATCCGAAGAGAAAAATATATGCTTTTGAGTGCGCCACAATCCGCTAGTGTGATTCGCAACAGCCGTAACAAAACATGGCGCACACTTAATGGAGGACGCTGCCTTTGAAAGTCGAAAAATTGCGAAAAACACGCGTTTCGGAAAACCACATATTTGCACTGTATGTGTCGTAAACTACCCCTCCTGTAATTTTCAGCGCCTAATTCGTCCTGAAACTACTTCATATCAAATATATTATGAGCAGCAGCAGCTGCTGTGCCGCCCAAACACGCTCCGAAACAGCACAACTTCAAGCGAGTGCCGTTCACACGCCATTCAACCGACCAGTGCCATTTTGGTTTTGTTTTGTTTGTAAAAATCCTGCACTTTTTTTCACCGCCATCGGCAGAAGCAGTGGTGGCGTGGTGGCAGCATGGTTTACGCATGATTACGGGGCTTGCGGGGGCATTCGAGTATCCCGCACTTGGATGCGAAGCTGCGATTGTGCCAAGCGCGTGCTCCTTGAGAGAGTCGGGGAACGTGCGGCCACTACTGGCTGTTGCGCGTGATGATGCGGTGGCCTTCTCCGGCGGGTGCTCCATGTGTCGTCTGCTACGGTTAGGGTTAGCGTCTCCTTCAGGGTTGTCGCCGTGATGTCTGCTTTTGTGTGCGCCTCTTCGCTTTTCGTTATCACACGAGAGAGATCGCAGGAGAGCGGGAGAGAGATGGTTTATCAGAAAGGGTGAAAAGAATGGGGGAAGACAGCAACCACGCCACTCTATGCTGCTACTCTCGGCGCCGGCGGCCCCTGGGAGGGCCAGGGGAAGATGGAACGAATGGCAGTGTAAAGCCGAAACAAACTGGTTTCCTGAGCGCTCGGCATGCGGAGGGGTGACAAAGAGCAGGTACGACGAAGAACGCCCACAGGCGCTTCCCTTTTCTTCGCCGTTTGGTCACCCGGCTTCGTGTGGATCGTCGTGTAACGTGGGTTCGACGTAAGATCACATCGTATAATTGAGGTTTCTAATGCATTGTGTCTATTGGGCTTTTGCCGGGACAGGACTAATCCGTCGTAAAATGCAGGTCATCATAAAAAACCGGGGGACGTAAAACCGGAGTTCCACTGTAATTTGAGAGTGCACATGAAATTAATTTTCTAGTATGCGTTCATGATTGGTTTGCAAATAGCTCCTCACCAACTTACATTTTGAAAGTGATGCATAATGGATCAATATTTTCATCTTTTGATGCCTTAATAGGCATAGCTTACAGAATTAAGATATCCTTTTTCATCACAGGGTTATAGCGGTAAACGTGGGTAAAGTTTCGGTTTTGTTGCACTGTGTTCGATCTCCAATTTCTTACCTCATCTTTGCCGGCACACAGCATGAGAGAAGCAACAGCTGTGCTACTGAACTGCTTTCGCTGTTTCTTCCCTTTTCTAAAGGATGCCAGGTAGTCCGAGGTGAGAAAGTGATTATGCGCGGACTAGCATAATTGGGCAGACTGTTCCCGAGGGCGCCTTCCCACAGCCTTTTCCGACACTGTCTCACGGGCACATTATGAAATGAAGCACGTAAAGTGTTGCAGTGACGATGCTTGCACACACTCGCAGTGCAGTGCATGAGAGACATCCTGAAAACAAGCGCCCATGTGTGACAAGTGCAGGACTCCACACCATTTCAGGCAGACGAATTCGATGGAAGTGCTACCTGCGCCACCCTGAAAGCTGTGAAAAGAATGACTTGCTCTTACATGCCATAAAAGGGTGTATGAAAGGGTGAAGTACACTTGTAGGGCATAAAGAATTGTTTTTTAGCAAAATGTGTATAGCTGTGTGGGTTTGTTCTGTTCCACTTTAAACCCTCTAAACCCAACAACAACCTACCCACCACAGCTTGGAGACACCGGACTTTGGGGCCCCAATTCTAAAAGTCACTAATGTGCAAGAAAAACAATGCCTGACATTCCACGGCAACCGTGCTGCTGTTAGATGCGCCGTTGCAAAAGTAGTTTTAGTTACGGCTGTTTAGGTTGCTATGGTTAATTTTGGGCTTTTCACTATATAACGATCTTTCAGAATAATGAACGACTCTTGGTGGTCCCTTGAATTTTGCTATACCGAAATTTCACTGTATATTCTACTTTGTGCATACATACTTAGCACCATAAAAAAAATTTTTTTTTAGATACGTTGCCGATATCTACTGACTGACCCCATTCATTTACGCACTTCATGTTGAATAGTTAAAAGACCTTCAGTGTAATGTGCTTCCTTTGTTTTCTTTTCAGGCACATTACGCGTGTGATGGAAGCAGTTGTGCAGCTAATTCAAGAAAAGGACTCCTCTCTTGAATATCTATCGTTAGCAGATTCAAAGCTTCGTGGGGAGTTGTGTCTTGTAATTAATGCACTTGGTAGTAATCAGTGCCTCACGTCAATTGACATCACGTGAGTCTTTCCCTTTTTTTGTTTATAATATATATGTATATATAGAGAGGTGCGGTTGATTTTGTTTGTTTAAAAGAGAATGCCATTATCACGATTGATTGATTGATTGATTGATTTGTGGGGTTTAACGTCCCAAAACCAGCTCTGATTATGAGAGACGCCGTGTTGGAGGTCTCCGGAAACTTAGACCACTTGGGGTTCTTTAACGTGCACTGACATCGCACAGCACACAGGCCTCAACATTTCGCCTCCATCGAAATGCAGCCGCCGCGGCCGGGGTTCGATCCCGCGACCCTCGGATCAGCAGCCGAGTACCATAGCCACTAGACCACCCTGGCGGGGCACGCCATTATCACCTTCCTGTGAATCGCGCGCTTGCTTTGGTTGTTTGCGGGGAGCGCCGTTATCACTTTCTGTTACACGCAACACAGGCTGTGTTTATCTTGCATGCCACTTCCGGAACCGTGTTGACCATTCTTGAAACTTTCCATGCGTGATGCACACATTTCAGTGGCTTCTGGAATTCCAGAGATAATGCGAGCACGCTTTACGACACGTGTATAAAAGCCGACGCATTACGCCGCTTGTCAGTCTTTCCGTCGACCAACGACTGTTCACGCCACTGTTGCTGTGCATTGTCATTGGGTTTGTTTTGCTGGGCACAAGTTCGCCCAATAAACAGTTCGCCTGATATCACTTGAGTTCTGCGTTCTTCGCCTTGAGTGCTGCATGCCTCATGACCACGTGACAATATACTTTCTTTGCTTTCCCAGCTTTGTAATCTTCATAGGATGATGCAGACTTCCAGCAGCTGTGGCATTGCCTTTACATTATGCGTTTAAGTTAATTTTAATGTAATGAGTCATAAATCTTTTCATTCTTCAAAACAGTTTATTTGCTTTGCATGAACATGTGCACATGACGTGTGACAAATTGTGACAAATTTTTTTGCTGCCTTCTTACTAAGTTTGTTTTTCCCAGTGGGAACTACATGGGCCTGAATGGTGCAAAGACCCTTGCTAAGGCCCTGCAGATCAATTCGAAGCTGAAGAGCATTCTTTGGGATCGGAATTCTACACCTGCTCAAGGCTTTCAAGATATTGCATATGCACTTGAGAAGTAAGTATTTCCCCATGGTCAATTTTGCTGTACTATCCAAGGAGGTTTAAAAAGAACTCTGGAGTGGAAGCTTTCGCAATGTCTGACCAGCAAAGGCGAAGTCAACACTTGCCTTTCCTTTATGTCGAAAACATGGTTTTGGCAGTTGGTACTCGGCTAGACGTCAAGTCTTTTTGCTAACTTAATGTGAGCGCTAGATCTGCAGTAGAATAGCAGATCATTGTTCCCTATGAAATTAATGTATCCAGGAGAGTAACGATGACGTGATCTCCAATAACATGTGCCAAGACTTCTGGACTTATGAGGAAAACTAGTAACACAATGATGCATGTGGAGCAATATCTATCAGCAGAAATGTTAGCCATAAAACTAGTAAGGCTTTTGAGGAAACCGTTCCCGTCCTTTTTTGTAGTGCAATCACATGTCTTCTCATGTCCCTCCTAAGATGGCAAAGGTCTGGCTTCACTTTTGGGCCTTAACTTTCACTCCAGAAGTTTGAACGCGTAAGGGATAAACTTGTGTAGGGTTGCACTAAGAAATGAAGTCAGGCAGGAATTTTTTTAATGTGGTTCATACGGAAGTTCTTTTTATGTTTTGTTTAAAAATAAGTTAAATTGTAGTTGCATGAATGGCCTTTATTTGTTTGGCACTATTCATCATTGCTTAGAGTGCCCTTAGAAATGAAGGCTGACTTCTCCATTGCCACGGAGGCACACTTTTCGAGGATGAAGTCATCCTGAGTGCTTGCATAATACAGTCGATCCCAGATATATTGAACTTGAAGGGGATTGCAAAATAGTTCAATATATCGATAATTCGAAATACGAAATGCGCCTATCTTTAGGTCGTCTTAAACAGCACACGTCTCAGATTTCTTTCCTGAGATAGTAACAAGCAGTAGATTACCGATTTACCCACAATATGCAACAGCGCAGCGTGAAAACAATTGTATTTTATTTCACACGAAAGAAATATGTAAGCTTCTTATAAGCCATCAAGTACCTCGAGCCATCCTGGGGCCTTACAGACCAGCACATCCAGTGCCTTACATTGCGCCATAACAGCAGCAAATGACTGCGAACGTTAATGCAAGCTCTCGGAGCAGGCTGCAAAGTCGTTTATCAGTGACATAGACATTCATCTCTGGTTTGGTCCGATCCCCCGGCACCGGCAATGATCTTGGGATCGGTGCGGTCACAAATGGCTCGCACATCGTCATCGGTGCTAATGAAGTCGCTTGCTGTGAGCCCGTCCGAGAGGACACCTAGGAATGCTGATAACTAATGAAATTCATTGAGGCATCCAAAGCCGTTATCAACAGCGATGACCTAAGCGATGTCGCAACTTCGCACCACAAATCGTGCATTTCATGACAAAGCTTCAGTTGACTCGGCCTGAAGCACTAGTCATTGTTCGTCTCGTCCCGAGAAAGCCCATCTTTAGTTAAACAGATTTAACTTCGAAACAGGTTGACTATGAGTGAAATAGATGCATGCAACAAGTACGTAAAGGGCCAAAATGCCAAAACAAACATTAATGTGGCAATGTCGATGGAATTTATGGCGTTCCAGCAAACCCATGCCTGCCAAGTTTGGAGAAACAGAATCTGGGAGATTTGGGGAGAATCTGGGGGGTGGGGTATTGTGATAGCAATTACATGGACACTGTCAGCAGGTTTTTGCAGTCGCAGCTCTGTACAAAGTCCAAATCGATAACATTGCTTGCGCATCGCATGTCTTGCGTGCAAGTAAAAGCGTGCTAGCGCTGGTGGCGAACACAGCTGAAGTAGAGATGAAATGACCCGGCCGTCTTTGTTGCACGAACGGCTCATGCGTTAACATCGCTCCGTGTGTGCAGCCTGTCGGCCTGTCATTGCCTGCTTCTCAAGCAGAGAGGAAACGCCCAACCGCCTTTCGTCAGGCGAAGGAGCGTTGGTGGGAGGTGGGCGGTCGCTCGCTATCTTAACAGATGCTCTGCACTTAACAGTATTCTGCACTTAACACAATTTTGAAGGCGAGATAACTTGTGGCATAGACTTGTGTGGACACAAACGCATCATCTACAAAATATCAACGGCTAATATAGCCTATAACATACCGTATTTACTCATGTAATTTGTGTACTTTTTTTCACGATTTTAGAGCTCCGAAATGGGGTGCGCAAATTACACGGAGATTTTGCGAACACATTCGAAATAATGTGTAATATAATGTAACACGCGCAGTATGTGGTAACTCTTGGATACGATCTCACATAACACTACGAAATGCCGTGAATACGGCTGCTCCAGGGACACTTTCCTTCGCATTGAGAGCGCAGCATGTAGAGGGGTTTACGAGTTGCCTGCTGATGGCTGGCGAGAGAGATGGCTGCCGAGATAGCGCGCGCCAGTGCTATCTCGGCAGCTGAGCGACACTCGCCCCCCACCCCCTCCTCTGCCCTCGCGTCTTTTCATGCTCGTTAAAGACGGGCGGGCGTTTCCTCTCCACTTCAACAGCAGGCGTCCCGATTGGGGTGATGTTATCGCCCTCCGAGCAATGGAGATGGGCCAGGCTCATTTGATCTCTGCTTCAGCCGTTTTCGTTGCCCCGACTCGCGTGCTTTTGTTCTAGCGACCGTATTTTGGGCCCCGGAGACTTCCACAGAAAAGAATCGGAAAAAGGGACATTGCACTTGTAGCCCCTTTTGCGTATGACTGTGCTCGCCTGCGCAGCAAGGGGCGTGGGCGCACGGCTGTCCAAAGTCTGTCCATGCACACGCGCCAGCGAGCTGGCTCAGGTGGGATGGGGAGCGCAAAATATGCGAGGAAGTTGTTTCTTTTTTTCTTTTTCTTTTTGTAAAGCTGGCTAAATATCAGGGGTGCGCAAATTATGCTAGGGTGCAAATTATGTGGGTAAATACGGTACTTAAAATAAGTCGGTTTTAAATTTTTCAAGCGAATAGAAACAGGGTGCAACTGAATAGACCTGTCCCTGTTTGTCAACAGTGTGACGTCACGCAGAGCATCGGCATCGCAGTGGGCCAGTTTCACAGTGGTTGGCAAAAAACTCTGGCGGTTCCAGCAGTTTGCTCGGGTTTTGCGCTCGATGGGGCTGTCCCTTCCTGAGATTGCGTGCCAGTGCCTGTGGTGGCATGATTTTCAAAGCAAATGCGACACCGTCACGGAGAACCACCACCATGACCTACGAGCTTTGTCCACACTGCGCAGTGTACCTGCATGGCCGGTTGAGTTGTAGCCTTCGTTTGCATTTCTTTCTGTTCTGTTTATCGTGTCCGAAAACACAAAGTTTTCCTTTGGAGTGCTAGCCCGATGTAAGTTGCAGCAATGAGCGCGAAATGCGAAAATCTGCACGACATTCAGAACCACCGCTTACTGGAGGGGTGCTTCCGTTTCAAAGTGCGTTCAAAACGTTCACACTTCTTCCTTTGTGTTTTAGGGCTAGTCCGCTTGAAGGCAAGCATGTTAGCTACCCACTTCGGGAGCTCAGAAAATCGAGACGGGGCACCCGAGTTGATAAGACATACATGCTCACAAATGCTGCGGAAGCACAAATAACAAAACACCTAAGAACTCTACGTAACGGGCTAGCCTCTTCACTTACTAGGGATGAAATGTAATCCACAAATCTTGCTGCTGTCTGATGGCTGCTGTTTTACACAGCTCACAGCTCGCACCCACGCTGTTGTCGTTCAGAAATCGAAGAGGAAAAAAAAAATGATGTTGCTGCCTTTTCTCGTGCATTTGGCACAACCTTCAGCGCAAAATCAAACCACCCTGTCAAAGCGGCCAGGTGCATGCACACAAAACAAACCAGTACACACTTGACCCATCCGTATGGCAGCATAGAACCACACCGAACACTGCAGGTTTTGCCAACCAGTCCGTTCGCACATACGCGCTAGGGTCATGTGACTGACGTCACTGCCCTTTCATGGTATACCCCAGGACAGGTCCATTTCTGGGAGGTTTTCCTGTTGCCCGTACAACGGGGAGAAATGGTCAAAATCTGGAAGTCTCCCGGGTAATCTGGGAGACTCGGCAGGTATGCAAACCACAACTAACAAAAACATGGCCTTCGAGATTGGTACCGTAGAGATGACGTAGATGACATCATGTGGCCCCAAATCTCGAAGGCTATGCTTCTGCGAACCACCAAGCGGCAGCGCGAGCATAACCATCAGAGTGCGCACATCACGTTGATGCAGGTCGACGCTGCCGGTGCAGTGTGCCGGAGATGCAGCCACTTTGTATCCAGTTCATTTGGTCCCATAGCCTGTCAGCCTTTTTCAGAAATGTTGCTGCTGCCCGTTATGATCTAAAATTGCTGCAGCAGACAAGTTAGTGCGCTGACAAATGCTGTGCAACCCCCCAAAGCAGTGCAACGACACCGCGTTTCTGACACCATCACACGCAAATATGGATTGCAACACGTCGGACCGTGGTTGAAACATGATCAACTTATAAAAGGAGGAGCACATTTGAGGCGTTAGGCGTGCGTCAAAGTTCGATATATCAAATGCGGCGGTCCACAGGTGTTCAATATACGTGTACGCCATCCCTGTATGTTAGCGTTGAATTTTCAAGGGGATTTTTCACCTGTTCGATATAGCCTATAATTCGATATATCTGGGATCGACTGTAAAAGAAGAAATAAATGTCACAATGTTTCATTCTTGAGTCTTTCACTGAAACATTGGCACTCGAACGTAAGTGTGACGTCACAGACTTGTCTGTTGTTTGTATCTTGTTCACACTGGCTCAGTGAAATTTCATGAAACTCACTACGTTAAGTCATGGCTCCCCTGAAACACAATGTGATTCATATGTACCGGAAAATAATTTTGTGTGCTGTAGCACGTGTCTTCAACATCAATGATGTCACAGTGAGTTGGTGCGAAAATGCTAACGTGGTGTAACCAGTTGTATTTTCCTTTTTGTATGTTTTCTCGCTTAGTAAGCACTCTCTCGCAGCAAGTGTGGTGCTGTTGGTATTGTGAAAGGGTAAGCTACCGATAAACGAAAAATAGTTTTGCTCTTTAGCATCCTTTTAAGGTGTGCTACACAAGATTCTGCAAGAGATCATGCAATGTCTCATATTGATTTCCTCTTCTTACCTGTTTATCATAAGAGATTTACTTGTACCTTGATTTTGATGTGTACCTTGATTCCATGTCAGATATTATGGATGACATTAGTGGTTAGATCCATCAGTTGAGCATGTCATATAAGTTGTGCAGTTGTCCACTCTTGTTTCAAGCACTGTGAAGTATGTAAACGATATTTTAATTAGAATAATAATTTTATTGCTTATTTTTCAATGCAATTGCATTCCGTCAGCTTGCATGATTAGTTTCGTTTGGGCGCCCCTGGACTGCTGTAGAGTCACTAGTCAGTGGAATATGAGTGCGGATAACTACTTTAAACTACTAAATCAGTGGCAATGCTATACATATTTTCTGTGACAATCCTCATTAGAGGCTTCTGCTGTATTTTTTGGCCCAAATGCTACTTGCATTGACAGTGATAATTGGGACCACTCACTATCTGCTGTAATTTTTGTCCTTAGGAACTTCACCCTTAGGTACATGCCTTGTCCTGTCGTTGACATCACCTTGGCGATGAAAATTGCACCTGAACGCACTGAGACAGCCTGGAAAAAGGTATAGTAGATTTCAATATTTCAATGTTGATTTCGATAGCCTTGTTATGGGACTTGATTATGACTGAACTAATCAATTGATTGATTTGTGGGGGTTTAACGTCCCAAAACCAGCTCTGATTATGAGAGATGCCATAGTGGAGGTCTCCGGAAATTTGGACCACCTGGGGTTCTTTAACGTGCACCGACATCGCACAGCACACGGGCCTCAACATTTCGCCTCCACCGAAATGCAGCCGCCGCGGCCGGGATTCGATCCCACGACCTTCGGGTCAGCAGCCGAGTGCCATAACCACTAGACCACACTGAACTAATCGACATTTAGTTCTTGAAACAGTTGTACTCTAACAGCCACCGTAAAGCGTATGCTTCTGTATTATGCAACCATTAACAAGTAGTTTAAAGCTGACGTGCAGCTTCATGGTATTTAAAGAAAATCAACTTTCTTATCAAAATTTGAAGTTTGTATATGTAAAGTTCATACCAGTAACCTTTTAAATGTGTAAAGCAATTCATCCGCTGATTTGGAAGATTTGAGGTCATGGGGATGCACTATATGGTTCATCTGCTGCTCCACAGTGAGGTTCTAAATGCTTGAGAAGCTATGCCAGTGTTGCTTAGGCAAGTCACATCACTGCAGTTTAGATGTCAGAGTATGAGCAGTCATTACTCTTGCCACAGCAGCTTACGAACTTAATCCGGGAATGACAAAATAGGAGCTGACCAAAGCTTATGACTTCTGTTTGATGTGCGGTGGATGAACAGTTGCGCAAATTGTGCCAAATTGTACTGAGAGTGGATCTTTGCGCCATGCTGCATCAAAACCTGATTTTGGCGGAAAATTGCGCTGTGCCTGCGCCAAAGCATCCGTTGGAGCCAAGTACACCTGCCGTTGATTGTTCTTGGCTGGCAGAACTGAAATAAAAACAAACAGCACAGTGACATCATCATCATCATGTGGTAGAGGTCACAGAGGCCTGTTGTTTGTTGGGAGACGTCCAGTTTGTCATTCTGGCATGGCGCTCAGACAGACATATGGTGTAGTGCTGCTATGCTGTCTTGCTTGCACTTTATTTGGGTTTTAATCAATCAAGCACTAATGGTACCACAGAGTTTAGCAAGAGAGGATCATATAATAACATGCTAAAAATAAACTGTAGCTTTCTCTCTGTCCATGGGGGATAGCGGCTCTTTGCAAAAGAGCTGGCGCAATCAGAATCACACGGAGCGTATAGTTTCGAATGGTATAATGAGCCATTTCGGCTTCCACATACCTGGATTAGTGAATAGCTTATGATTTATAATAGTACCACCAGTTTTGCTTATCGCCCAAATATGGGCAGAAAGCGTTCAGCGTGAAATCATGAGCGCTGCTGAGAAAGGTTATTATAGTATCGTGCGGTTTTTGCCTATTGTCTCCATGCACCTCCTAGTGGTATATTTTACATGTGTTGTTGAACTTATTTCCATGATTTTCGCAATGCCATTTTGCATTTGCGATGTAGCAGCCAGAGCACCCAAAGTTCGTGACCCGTTGGGAGATTCTACACAGCTACAACTGTGTAGGAAACGAAATTAGTATCAGCGGTGTAAGATCACCGTTGATAGTAATTTCAGATATGTGGTTCCTTCTTTGTGCATCGTTTTGGAGAAGCATCGCACACTTTCTTGACCGCACCTGTGAAATAAGCCTCATGAACACCCACCTTTACAACGGATCTGCTGTATCATTTAAAATAGGCATGGTATACAGTAAGCACACATGCTTTGGACCCTGCGTCAAAAGTGCTTGCAACTGTGCGAAATCGGCTTTTTGCCTGCACCCAGACCTGCACAGAATAGCGAATGGCTGTTTCACCAACATATATGTGTCTTAGGCATTCTGAATTCTTCCCAGTGGTCAACGGTTTTTATACATCAATGTGGCACCAAGATGGTTGATACTATAATGTGGTCATGATGCTGAAGGAAGCAGTAACCAAACTTAAAGATGAAACCATTCATTGGGCGGTAACGCACAAATAAAACAAGTGAAAAAGGTGGTGACCACGAAGCAAGAGAATGCAAGTGTGCATGTCAATATCAATATGGCTGTTCTAAAAACATTACTCCAAAATACTAGTGGGTGAATATGATCTTGATGCTGTTGTGAAGTGAATTTCTGTTGAACTTAATATATATTTGTGTTTGCAAAAGTTTCTCTGGAAACAGCCAAAGCGTGCAGCCCACAAGTAATGACTGTGCCTCCCATGTGAGCCGCTGTGTCGAGACCTCACTAGCAACATGGCGCCACAATGTCTCTACTGAGGTTGCTGGCTCAGCAGTGCTAGCCTCTGTAGTAGTGTGCTGGTAACTTGGGTGCGCGCTGCCGTTATATTGTTGTCTGACCCTTTGGTGCTGATGGCTTCTCATGGCTAACCCTCTGGGGCTCACGGTAAAGTCCAATTGTTGGAAGGCCAGTGCACGACTCGTGGGCAGGGCCAAATGAAAACACTTTAGGCTGAGTTGCATTGATCTTTCACGGTGCGCATTTTTGAAACCTTGTAGTAAACTACACACTTAATGCAGAGTGCTGACATTTTCCTACTAATGATCAGAAGGACTTGGGCAGTTGGTGCAGTGCATTTGTAGTGGATCGTCAGAATGACTGAATGGCTTTTTTTCTGAACCCTGTCGCATGCCCTTGAGGGCGCCGTGGAGCGACACAAAAGAAAGAAGGAAGACAAACAGGCCCAGGAAAGTCTGAAGGATGGGTGCATGGGCAAAGGTGCCACGCCTATCAGCACATGCAGGTGCAGGGAAACAGAAGCCACTCAGTCGTTCTGGCGATCCACTACGCGTTTATACAAGATCACCAAAAACATTTGAGAGTCCCTTCAAAGGGACTATGACACCCAATTCTTGATCACATAACCTTTGTCCATAAAGTTTCGAGTCTGATTTATTTTCTTCTCTAGAAATTATTCCCCAAAACAAATCATGGTGCATATGTGTACCGTATGAACCGAATATAAGTGGAAATATTTTCAAAAAGGCAACGAGCTAAAGTCACCCCTCGTCTTATATAGCGGTGTTTAGCCGACAGTGCGTCGCCGTCTGGCAACATGTGGCATGCGTGAGCCACACACGGCAGTATCCACATCCAAATCCAATAGCAGGCATTTTTTTTTTTTTGTCTCCCTGTTTTCTTTGTGTTCGCGCTGTGCTTCCGATCTGTTCGGCTCAGATTGACGTCGCGTATGATTTTTAGTGTTCTTTTTTTTTTTTTTTCGTTCGTTGAATATGAGCAGCGGCAAAGGAGGCAGTTCTCAGCTGCATTTAAACTAAATGTTGTTGAGTTCGCTGAAGCGAACGGCAACATGGCCGCTCAGCGCCACTTTGGCGTTCCGGAAGAAAGCCTGAACAGAAAGGGAAGCTGCAGAAGTCCAACCCTCGGAAAACGTCGTTTCGTGGGCGAAGTGCGGTTCATCCACAGCTGGAGGATACGCTCGCGGACTTTGTGCGGGAAGTTCGTGCGCGCTCGCTGCCAGTGATTGGACCATTTGCAACAAAGCCGTGGAGCTCGCTCAAGAAGTTGAGCTCACAAGACAACAGTTCCGTGCACCAAACTCATGGGTGCGTCGATTCATGAGACGCAAAGGATTTTCTCTCCGCCGGCGCACATCCATCTGCCAAAAGTTGCTGCGTCCTCGCAGTATGCTTGTGTTAGGTGCGTTTCGTGGTCACCTGACCGACGCTGTGAAACGCGCACTCGGCGATGGAAAAAGAAATCACAGCATATCCACGGGGTGAATGATGATGAGTGGGCGAAGCTCCGGAGGGAATCATCGGTAAACCGTGAACCTTCCGTGTGATTCGCCCAGTCGATCATCATGTAAAGACGTTTATACCCCTGTCACACTAGACGTTTTAACGTCATTCGATTCGAATGACATTCGGTGCAGCGAATGTCATTCAACCCGCGGTTGTGCTACACACGAAAAAGTAATGTCATTCGTTTACGATATCAGTGACGATAGTTCCAAAGGAACTGGACCTAAAAGCTGCAGAGCGTAAGTGCAGAGTGGCTGAAAAGTCGTCCTAGTTTATTTAAAATAAACGCAGGGCTTTGCTTCACTGAATTACACCAACAGAATAATTTGCAGCTGATACGGCAGCGCTCAAAGGGGGCGCTGACTTGCAGCAGCCGAACCATTCACTTACTGTTTTTGCAAGCAATGCGCGTTAATGAGAAACACAGACGCTAAATTAAGACGCAGTGTAATAAGCGCTGCGCTCAAGCAAACGCCGTTTGCGATTGCATCCTGTGGCGAAATACCGAAGCCTGTCAGACGCCGCTGATGTCGAGAGTAAACACATTTTGTTACGGCTTTCCTGGATGTTTTCTTTTTAAAATGATGAATATCGGCAAACGCGCTAAAGTAATACCATTTTCACATGACGTTTCACAAATTAGGAATGCTCAGTGCCGCACGTTTACGTTGTCTCTGGGGTAGAGAGTACACATTCGGTCCCACTGCGAATGCGAATGAGTTGCTCGAACTCATTCGATTTCAGAAGTCATTCGATTCGAATGATGTTAAATGTCGCCGTGTAGCAGCGGAATAATGTCATTCGATGCGAATGTCATTGCGTTCGAATGACATTAAAACGTCCAGTGTGACAGGGGTATTACGCAGCCCCTTACACAGGCCGGAACGCGCACCGCGTTTGCCGACGCCATCACATGACTGCTGAGAGAGTATAAGGCGGAGAGGCCACAGCGTCTTACACCAGCTTCTTACACAGGCCGTAACGCGCTAGCACAAACGCGTTAGAAACGCGCAGTCTTTCGTTAATGTTGGGTATTTACTGTCATCGTGGTGCATGTGTCCATGTGCGCTTCGTGGCGTAGTGGCTAGCGCCGCGCGTTCGGAAGCGAGGGGTCCCTGGTTCGATCCCGTGCATCGGACACAACGTTCGGAATTTTTTTCTTATCGTCCATGGTCCACCAAGCGTGATCCGACACGTATGGCGACGATCCAGGAGAATGAGAGGAGCGCAGCCCGCGCAGCAGCCAATCGGAGAGCAGCTGCACCGCCAACGCCATCTAGCGTACCTTCACCCAACCGCCATATTGTACGCATGTCTATGGGACAGCGCCCTCTCGGAAACGAGACGAGAAATGAAGATGACGGCACAGAATGCGTACAGCGCCATCTAGTGTATCGTCACCCAACTGCAGTTTGCATGCATCTCTATGGGACAGCGCCATCAATTGTATGCTATTGTATGCTAAGGGAGACGCTACTGGCTACGCAGGATGCATCGACAACCGAGAACCGCCCAGGTGATGCCATAAGGAGCTTCGCCCCTAAAACGGACCTCGTCGTGATACCAGGTGGTATGACGTCCACCCTCCAGCTGCTTGACGTTGTGCTGAACAAGCCGGTCTGAACAAGACGTTCCTGCATATATACTCCTGGGGTACCAGGAGTATATATCCGGTGACAACCTGAAGATGCCGACAGGCTGCCTACACAGGCCTTCGCTTGCGACTGTCTGCGGCGGGGTGCTTTCCGCCTGGCGTTCCTTGCCAGATTCCACGGTGGAAAATGCTTTTAAGAAATGTTGTATCAGCAACTCGCTGGATGGCACGGAAGACGACGCACTGTGGGAGGTGGCCAGCAACAAACTCTCGTCTTCAGAAGACAGTGATGCTTCATTTGACGAATAGCAACAGCTGCAATGGTGGTTGAGGGGAGCTCCGACGATGGGTGGGCGGTGCGCCCTATTCGCAAATGTGTTTCGGCAATTTTGGGTTTTTATTTTTTTTTTTTTTGGTCACCTAAACTTGGGGGGTCGGCCTATATTCCCACTCGACCTATAGTCCGGTTTATACGGTAGCGCCATCTTTTTGGGCTAACCTGAACTATTTGTTAATTGGTGTGGTAGCCACTAGATGGCACTACATGTAGAAAAATATGTTGTCTCTAGTCATCTGCGTATTCTACTGTGATTGAATGTGGAGAGATGGATGTCCACCTTGAACAGCATGTAAACATAAAAGTCTTGTGTGAAGCTTGGCAAGACAGCCACACAGTATGAGCTCCTTCGTGACGCTTACGGCAGGGAGACATGATAGTGGGCGCAAGTTTTCAGTAAGCACAAGAGGTTCGTTTCCGGGAGAACGTCGGTGGAAGACGACACAAGACAGGGGCACCCTGCAACCTCACAGAATGAAAACAACGTGGCTCCGATCAGGGAGATCGTACAGCAAGACCGCACCATTACGGTCCGTACGCTATCGGATGCCCTTGACATTAGTAGGAGAACATGCCACCAAATTTTGCATGAGAACTTGGGGAAACGAAAACTGAATGCCGGACTTGTGCCGCACTGCCCCACACAGGACCAGAAGGACACGCGGCCATTCGTGAGCGCTGATTTGCTCCCCGAGGCAGAGAAGGATGCTGCATTTATTGACAGCATGATTGCTGAAGATGAAACATGGTGTTTTCAATACAATCCTCGAACAAAGAGGCAGAGCACTGAATGGCAGTCCACAAGCTCTCCGGCGTCGAGAAAGGTGCAGCGACAGAAAACCAAAACAAAGACTATGCTGATAGTCTTTTTCGCTGCAAGAAGTGTCATACACCACAAGTTCATCCCACAAGGGCAGACGGTGAATCAGGAGTTTATATCCGCGTGCTCCAACACATGCGTGATGCACTGCTACACCGTCGCCCTGACTTATGGGCATCTGGACAATGGAGCCTTCTCCACGATAACGCGAGGTCGCACGCTGCTCTCAGTGTGACAAAATTTCTTGCCAAGCACAGCATTACCGTGCTTTCCCATTCACTATACTCACCTGACCTCTCCCAATGCGATTATTTCTTGTTTCCTTGTATGAAGAGAACCCTAAAAAGTCGCCGAATAGGGAGCATGGAGTCTATTCAAGACGCCAAGACAAAGGAGCTGACAGCCCTGCCAAAGGAGCGTTTTCCAACTGTTTCCAAGACCTCGAGAAGCATTCGAAGCTGTGTATAGACTGCAAGGGAGACCATTTCGAAGGGGTGCTGCACAAAATGATTTCAATGTTGAACGCATTTTTTTTAACATGGACTCAATCTCGGAACATTATGGAAAAAGGTTGTAATCTGTGCTGTGTGGGTTCATCCACGTACGTTTACAAACATGCTCGCAAAATTTTAGCACATCTGGTCGAGCCATTCATTTATAATTGAATCCTTTTATAAACATGCGATCAGCGTGAGAGCCAGGCAACACTGGCGTGCTACCTGGGCGTGACGTAAAAAGCAGCTTGCTGTGTGAGCATATACATTTCAGTAAACAATTTTTGTTTCTTTGTCCCAGTCCCAGTACGGTGTGCACAGTGCGGAAAGCACAAGACACTTGGTGCAAATTTTCGCTCGATTGGTTGTACTGTGGACCGAAGTATGACTTCCCATGTACGGCTGTTCAGGACACATGGCATGTATGAGCGAGAGGCGCGTTGGCTTTGCCCACATCCACTGAACTACCACATACACTCCAAATTGTTCATGCCTTTGCCAATAAATTAAAGGGGTCGTGAAAAGAATTTAGAGATGCCGGTTTGTAATTTTCACTGCTTCAATACACATTCGACAAGCCGATTCCAAAATATTTCGGCGAAATATTCAGTGCACGTTTAACAACGCCCGTTTTAAATCTCAGCTTTCTTGCGCTCCCGAAACGACTATGCGACACTACCGGCCGGCGTGGTACTATTTGGTGACGTTGAGTTAAGATACTTTTAAGTTCAAAGGCACAGTGAACTCGCGTTTGCTCTAAAGGAATCGATTTACTTGAAAGCTAGAAAGGAAGAAAATACTTGGAAACCGTGCGGTGCTACCATTCGGAAGAAAAGCGGCAGCACGGTTTGTTTTCCCATGGCCTCCGAGGGCGCGCCAATCTCGGAGGTATGACGGCTACTAAGATGACGTCATCTGCAAAGTTGAGGGGAACGCGCGCAGTGAAACCGAAACCGCGTTTTTTATCGCTCTTAATCAACGCACACGGTGCAACGGAACAATGCATATTGTTGATTGGAGGGTCAGGACCCCAAATACGCACTTAGTATAAAATGTTCAGAAAACGTTTCACGACCCCTTTAAGAAGCATTATTGCAGAATGCATGCAAACCTTGTGTCGCCTACACTAGCTGCTGAGCCTCTGATCACTGGTATGTATTCCTACACACCACTGAAACCACAGCCGATGCCACTTACTATTTAGATCCGGCCGTAATTGAGTGCACGACATGAAATTTTGGTTTGTCATAACATGTAAAGAAGTCTACAGGCAAACTGAAATGTTCTGATCTTTCCGTTGAACAAAAGCAGTCAGTTTTGCTGTAAGCCCCTTGAAGCAAACGATGAGCATCATGCCAGCCTGGCGATCAGTTTAGCAGAGACCACGGTGTAAGAATAGTTTAGGTGATGACACTGCGCCCGGCACAGCGTCCAGATTGTGTTCGCCGCCTGCGCTGCTTCAGTTTCGCGGCGACAGGTGGCGCTAACAGTTGGGGGCTCACTGACGCGCACAGCGAAGGTGATCGCTACCGCGCCTTCCTTGTTTGTCGCGCTTGTGTAGGGGTGAACGGAATGGCATGTACCTCGATACTGTTGCATAAATACACCGGGCACCAGCAGTAATCGGACCGCTTTTCTGAGTGTGTGTGGTGTTCACTTGTAACCAGCGTTTTTCTAATAGCTCTGACAACTACAGCGTACGGTGAAGTCCGTATATCGAGCGCATTTTCTGGTTGTTCTCGTCAAGTTCTCTGTTAACAGAAGCGAAAGAAAATTGAACTTCCTTAAAGCGTCCTTCAACGATTTCATTTAGAAGCTTAGTTCGGCACACGACTCCCTGCAAGGCTTCAGCTATTTCGAGACTGGCTCAGTTTCGGCTTGAGGCGATGGCGGCTGTACTTTGCGCCAGTATAGCAAGCCGTATGCAATATAACTTGATTTGTAGGATTTAACGTCCCAAAACCAGTTCTGATTATGAGAGACGGCGCAGGGGACGTCTCCGGAAATTTCGACCACCTGGGGTTCTTTAACGTGCAGTGACATCGCACAGCACACGGGCCTCAACATTTCGCCTCCATCGAAATTTAGCCACCGCGGCCGGGATTCGATCCCGCGACCTTCGCATCAGCAGCCAAGTGCCATAACCACTAGACCACCGTGGCGGGGCTGCAATATAACTTGCCGTGTCACACATAAATGCAGCGCAGCTCCTAAAGCAGTGTATATTGTACTTGCCCATGAATATTCGTTCTCCCAGCCTACTGCGTCATGCAGTTGGAGAGAAGAGGGATTAATTTAGGCATTACAAAGAGATGCTTAACAATATGCAGGTCTAGCGATTTTATTGTGCTCCTATACTTGCCGTATGAAATGTTAAGAATAGTATGCTGAAGCAAGGGTAAAACATATACTTTTATTCTGTCACAAAACTTTCCACCACACAATCTCGAGAAATGTAACAAAAAATATGTTCTGTACGCTTGGCGTTAAAATTCAGGATGAGCAAAGTTTTGCTAGTTTCTTTTTCTCATGGGCTTCCTTCTTTAAGTTCACGCTCACGGCCTTACAATGCTGCCTCATTCTCATCGTTATGTAGTAGTGTAGAATTCGCGCAATGCACTCCTCTTTGTTCCGCAGCGCGCCTGTTGATTCGGCATCGGCATCCTCTGAACTTGTCTCTGCGCTCAATAATCCTGGCGCATTCTCGCCATTCAGACAAAGCTCTTCAGAAGTACTTGACACAATTGCCTGTATCTTGATTCCGCTAGGTAGGCACCAGAGCCTGTCGTTTTCGCGGTGGTTTTCGTCAGGTACTTCGGGCAGTTCGGAAATATGTAGGAACAGTCTTGGGTGGGAGCGCAAGTTTATTCGCAGCATGGAGAAGGACGTTTCCCTTGTACTATGCTGTAGATGTCACTTCATCCGGGAAATGTTTCGCACGGTAGGCTGCAAAGCCCGTTAAGATACACCTACACGCTGGCCGCCTCACAGCTAAAAGAAGTTGAAAATTATAAATATCTAGGTGTGACATTCTCAAACAACCTTTTTTGGAATTTACATATTAGTAATATATGTTCCGCAGCTTTCCCTAAACGTTGTTTCCTGAAACACAAGCTTCAAAATTCACCCGCCCACATTAAACTACTGAGTTACATTACTTTCATTAGACCGAAGTTAGAGTATGCCTGTATTACATGGCATCCCTACACTAAACACAACATTAAAATAATAGAGAGAATCCAGAGAAAAGCTGTTCGCTTCATTTACTCTAAGTTCAAGCACAACGATTCCCCCACACAGCTGATGACAGAAAATGACATCCCCCTCCTAGAAACACCTAGGCAGGAATTCTCAGCCTCAATTTCCTACAATCACTTATTAAACGTGAATTATCCATCGACCCCGAATTATATGTAACACCTCTGTCCACAAGGCGTACACGTCACGATCACACACTTGCATTAACCCCTCATTTTGCTAGGACAGATATTTACAAATATTCATTTTTTCCCAGGACAGTGTCGGAGTGGAATTCTAAACATGTAATGAATGAGCCTTTTTAAGTTACCACAATACCCGCGTTATGTGTTGTGTTTCGATTTCATATGTTTTCTTTGTCTTTTTTTTTCTTTTTGTTCCATTTTTTTATTATTAATTCTGTTGTAATTACAGTACTGCACTTCTTTTATCATACGCAATCTGAGCATGCTTTAACCGAGTTGAGTGTGAAAATTTACGCATTTCTATACTCACTGTATTGATATTTTATTATTGTATTTATTTTTGTGTACTATGAATGCCCTTCCTGCATGGACCGAATTCTGGTCTGCAGTATGTTATAAAATAAATAAAATAAATAATAAATAAAACCCTGTCGGCTCTCGGAATCGCCCGTCGCCATTTTTCTAAGCGCTTAGGTTCATGCCGAGCCTTGAAAAGCGACACACGTTCCGCACAGGTCCGGTACCCCGAATTGCAGTTAGTTACAAAATACTTTTTGCCCATATTGAGCAGCACCCCGCAGCGTAGGCGCAGCTGACGGGCACTGGACGTCAAATGCCGCGACAATGCAAGTAAATCAGCGGAAGAAAGACTCACAACGCTCACGGGCAAACCAACACGCTTTTTTAGATCACAGACGAGCCTCCAGATGCACACAAGTATGAGCAATACTTCCGCACGTGCGGTGAGCAAAGCTCCCGAAGTCCTGAATGCACACCACACACGCCAGTGCGGGCCCCCAAGACCCTGCTGGGACCCCACACATTAGCGCCATCTGCATTCTAGTGGCAGAAACTGCCGATTGTTCAAGGTCATCCGCGAACACAACCTGTCCGCGACCTCTCCCTACGGGGAGCGGCGAGTGTCACCACCTAACTTATTCTTACACCGTGGCAGAGACTGACACCTGTGGCTGCGGCACTGACTACAGGGTCAAAAACATGCCAAGAATGTACTACAGTAGAACCTCGTTAGAATGAACCCAGATATAATGAAGCAATTGCAATTCCCCTTGAAATTCCTATAGATGAAATTGATATTGGATATAACAAACTAATGGTTATAACGAAGTAATTACAACTCCCCCTTCAACTTCATTATAACGAGGTTTTACTGTACTACAGTCGATCCCGGATATATTGAACTCACAGGGAATTGTAAAATAGTTCGATTTATCGATAATTTGAAATACCAAATATGCGTATCTAAAGCTTGTCTTAAAACAGCACACTCTCATTTTTGTTTTCCAAGATAGTAACAAGCAGTAGATTACTGATTTGCGCATAATATGCAAGAGATAGGCGGGAAAACAGTTGCATTTTATTTTGTACGAAAAAAGCATCTAAGCTTCTTGTTAGCCATCGAGTTCCTCAAGGCATCCTGGGGTCTTGCAGATCAGCAAATCCAGCGTCTTCCATTGTGCCACAACAGTAGCGAGTTGCTGTGATAGCCGAGGTTCTGACCAGGTACGGCGCTCAGCACATACATACATACATACATACATACATACATACATACATACATACATACATACATTTGGAAGACCTTGTATTCTTGCAAGAATTACAACACAAGCAACTTTACGTTATTCTGATTCATTTTGCACGAACCTAATTCAAAACAGCATACATACATACATACATACATACATACATACATACATACATACATACATACATACATACATACATACATACATACATACGCACGCACGCACGCACGCCCCGCCACGGTGGTCTAGTGGTTATGGCACTCGGCTGCAGATCCGAAGGTCGCGGGATCGAATCCCGGCCGCGGCGGCTGCATTTCGATGGAGGCGAAATGTTGAGGCCCGTGTGCTGTGCGATGTCAGTGCACGTTAAGGAACCCCAGGTGGTCCAAATTTCCGGAGGCCTTCACTACGGCGTCTCTCATAATCATAGCTGGTTTTGGGACGTTAAACCGCACAAATCAATCATCAATCAATACATACATACATACATACATACATACATACATACATACATGCATGCATGCATGCATACATGCATACATACATACATACATACATACATTTGGAAGACCTCGTATTCTTGCAAGAATTACAACACAAGCAACTTTACGTTATTCTGGTTCATTTTGCACGAACCTAATTCAAAACAGCACCCCTTCACCGTGCGACAAGCATGTCGGAAGAGCGTGCCGTCAAGAAGCCTTCGCTATCAGCCCATGAATATGATGCAGTAGACGTATAGATGGGCGGTGCGGCCAACTCTGTTTTCAGTCCAGCGGAGACTCACCAACATGATTAATGCTTAAATTTTTATGTTGTGCCTCATTATGTGGGACTGGTTCTTGACTTCCTTAATGTTGCGACCAATAAGGGAAGCGAGTAGCATTTATGTGGGAAAGAAAAGGGACAGCCGGTGTCACTGTATTTTTCTGCTGCAGTTCTCGATCCCATGAATGGTTTGAGCCTTTGTAGAGGTGGTGTGCCTTTGACACCACTCTATTAAGCTAAAAGGGATTTTGATTGTGAAAAAATATATACTTCAACAGTGGTGAGCAAATTAAAATGCCGAGGGTAGGCCACGGAATCGGCACAGCAGGAACCGGCTGGCTGGCACCGTGCTGCTTCCCTGGAAACATCAAGCATTTGCGGCGCTGTTTTGCTGGCGGCTAGACCCTCTCAATGTGAACAGAGAAAAGGGACAGCATTGCGGTTCAGTAGTCTATAACATTCATCAACAAGTGTACCAACTGTGTTCGAGATGGTATTGGTACGTAGTCACTGTTTCAGAAGCTCCTCAAGCATATATATACCGTATTTACTCATGTAATGAATGCACTTTTTTTTTTCCCAAAAAACAGAAGCAAAGTAGGGGGGTGTATTTATCATGTGGGGTAAATTTTATGAAAATTTTTTTTGGGGTGGGTAAAAAATTTTAAAGGGGCCCTGAAACACATTTTCCGCACATTGATTTTATTGTACCTTTGCTGTGTGTGGGACTTGATGATGACCGAAACACCAGTGAAAGTGGTGAAATCAAACTGTATTATATTTTAATTTGTACCTGAAATCAGTTTCCGCACTGACTGTAGTGCCATATATCCACAATTTTTTCGAGCGGATATGACATCCCCATGCTGGCTTTGCTGCAGGTTCTGATTGGCCGGGAACAATAGGAATAAAAATATGCATCACACATGCTTACAATGCATGGAATATAAGAAATTTAAAATTGAGAATGTGTTTTATGCTTGCTAAAGCTACTAAAAGGTACAAATTTGTGCATTACAATTTCATTTTGCTTGTAATTGACACAAGGAGCGCTGTACGGCCCATGTGCTGGTCATGGTAGGAAGGCCACAGAGGGCAGTACAGTTCCAGTTCTGGAAGATGTAAGCCGCGTTTTGATTGGAAGTAGCGTGCACGTCTTGGGATGCCAATATCTGTCGTCTGCTTTTATTTTGAATTTTTGAATTTGTACGTTGAATAACTTAAGTTTGCCTTCCTCGATCTTGAAAATTCTTTTTGCATTTACCTCAGGGTAAAAGTCAGAGAGTAGAATATGGTTTCGGGGCCCCCTTAACGCGCAAGAAAAGACACCTTTGCGACTGGTGCTAATGCTTAGAGCCACACGTGTGATGGAATTTTATTTTAAAAACAGTAAAAAACAGCTATATCCCGTCGGTACCATGCGACGCTGCACCCGTCGCGACAGCCTTTATTGTGGCTGCGTTATGTTCCAACGTGATGGCCTTTCGCTTGCGTTTAATGCGTGCTTAGCCCACAGCCCCATGAAACCAGAAAAATGGTGACACTGTTAAACAGTGAACAGTGAAAAATGCAACGAGCGGTAGACAGCAGTCTTTGCCGCGGGTCTCACCTGTAACAACACCATGACACGTACACAATGCGTTGACCACTGATCCATGCCGCGCCACCTTGTGGCCAAAAAAGGTTGATATGTCACCGTTGCAATCTTGCAGACGCCCAGCCGCATCAACGTTCAGTAGCATTTGCGGGTGGCCATGCCTAAAGTCCCTCGATAATTTAGGGACTTTAGCCATAACGGTAGAATAGATGTTTCCAACCACTGCATGCAAAATGGCTAACCATTACATTTTTCCCTCATATCTAAGCTGAGCCTCCCAGTCATGTGAGTTAAGCATGAGGCCTGAGATTGCATCGCCGCAATCTAGCAATGCAATCTCGGAGACCATGCCTCGACCATGCTTAGGCTTAGCTACGCCAGCTTGTGCCACACGCATGGCAGCACGCCGTAGCGAGCGGTGTGAGCGAACTGCGATAGCACGGAGGAATGCAGCAGTGGGAGTAAATGATGTTACCGCTGCTCGCACACGGATATATGGGGCAGTTTTATTGGGACGCAGGAGTTTTGAATCGCCGCGCCGAATGGCTCCCGAACACTGTGGGCGTTCCCACAGGGGTTCAGAGTTGGGGGTGCATTGATTACACAGGAGAAAAAAGAATCCGCAATTTGACTGCTAAAGTTAAAGTTTGGGGTACATTTATTATGCGAATACGTTCATTACGTGAGTAAATACGGTATATGGCGCACTTGCTCTCATAGGACCGAAGTTTCTCTCTCTTTCCTAATAGCAATGACGCACTCAGTGGACACCTAATCTTGAGGGAATTTATGAAATGCTGCTGGCCTGCAAACATATACATTGTTGCAGCTGAAGTACACACGGAACATTGGTTTGGCAAGTCCACTTGTGAAATCAGCACGTAGGGCACAGCAAAGACAATACTGTAACATATCGGTGAACTTGAAAATCTCCAAGTATGAAAACAAAGCAGTACAGTGCTGAGAAACCAGTGCAAGCTCCCCTACTGACGCTGCTCTTTGTGCAAGTGAAAGCCACAAACCAGTGAAGCCGCCTTGCTTGCCCTCCGAATGACATCATTTCTCCTTGTTTCACTCTCTGTCATCTCCTTACCTGCACTCTGCGTGCGCCGTGGACCGTTCCCTCTGACCCATTTAGGGTGCTCATATCACTGTTGTTTAAATATCTCAAAAGAAACCATTGTAGGCATGTTATACGAGGTCACAGATACCGAATTTCCATTACATTCGAGAATTTAACACCGCTCCACTGTCCCTTAACCCTTTCAGCCCTGGCGGTGTCATTTGACACCACAAGAAAATGTTCGTTAAGGGGCCTTGAAAACAGAACTACAACTGTCGATTTTAGTGACAAGATGACATTTAGGAATCCCTGCTGCCATCCACATGATTACCTGATGCGTGTTTTTATGTGGACAGCAAGGAAGAAGAAAATGCCGCCGCGAAACTCTTGCACGCGATGCGCCACGTGAGATCTGAATTTGAATTGTTCTTTCTCAATAAATATAGGGATCTACGCACTCCAATTTTTATATGCTGTTTACTATAACTGCCTTAGTGCACAGCCGCCTGAAGTTTTGTTATGGTTAGCACCAATTTTTGGTAAAGCCTCGTTTTCCATATGTGCGATTTTGACACCGTCAGGGCTCAACGGTTGCGAATGAAACCTATAGAGTTACGAGAAGCGCGCTGTTTTTTGTTCGCTGTGTCTGTTTCATCGCATGTATGTTCGTGCCAATAGTGTTGTTTCACAAAGAACATCAAAATGAAAATATCTCCAGATAAGCCAATGTAGCCGCTAGCGCAATGCTTCAGAAGGTCGGTAAGGGAAGTATGCTCGATGTAAAAGGTGAACGGGATAAAGATAAGGAGATAAGGAGGCCACGCTTCTTTGTTTGACCATCACCGTGGAAGAAAGAGCGGGTTGTGATTATAAGCACGGTATTTGACTACAGTGGATGAAAAATATTTATTATACAGTGACAGTTTTCCTAGAGAATGTTTACGAAGTGTTCCATTAGATTTCAATGCGGTGACATGCGGCAAGGGCAACTACCGTTTCAAAGGCGCGCAGGAGGGAAGGATGAATCTTTTTGATGTTTCCTTGCATCCATCCATGTACACTCGGCTTTATGGAACGTGCACACATACACACAGGCATTCACATGCTCATACGCGCTGGTTACCGCCCCCACCCCTTACCTGACCCAGGGTCTGGAACCATGGCTGGGACCCATGGTCCATTTGTGTCCGTAATTACCAAGGAGACGCTTCACAGTGTTAAACGCGTGCATGTAGCAAATATATGGCTCAAATAGGCCCTCATACCACTATGGTCATATAACACCAACGTGTGCCATTTTACAGCCATTGAGCCCTGATGTACGATTGTGACACCATAGTGCTAACTCGCTCAATATATTGCCCACAAGGTTCATATTTGAAAGGGATGTTATTTAGCCCTTAGACGCACGAAAAATCACATTGAATAAATTCTGCACTGAAAATAAAAAATCCAGGGCTGAAAGGGTTAAAGCAAATTATAAAACTTTTTTGAACTCGCCCAGGACAGGACGAATTGAAAATCATTGGAAGAGGCTTTCATCCTGCTGTAGGCTTAAGGCTGATGATGATGATGAAATAATTAACGGAGGTCATTTTAAGAAATACCTTATTTGCACGAATCTAACGTGCACCTTTCTTCCGATAAAACGGGTCCAAAAATTATATGCTTGTTAGAATCGAGTGCGAACGAACAACACCGTTACCATATCACCGTTGGCATCAAAATGGCCGCCTCCTAACGCGCTTCGGGCGCTGTCGAACGGTCACTGCCGAAAAAACGAGCTAGCGGCGCGGCGCTCTTTGGCGCGCATAGTTTCTGTAGTTTCTATCTCGCCGCCGGTCCCCCGCATAATGACGCTACGACACACATGATGCGTAGGCCAATGATACTCGCCGCGCTGGCTTGGCCGTCTTGCGGCCAACCAAAGTCACTACGTGGGCTACGTCACCGATGCAATCTCAGAGACGCCCAGCCGCACGAGCTTTCAATAGCGTTCTAGGGTGGCCGTAATGGGAAAATAGACGTTTGTTTCCCATCACTGCACGCGAAACGGCTCATCATCGCATTTCTCCCTCATATCCATGCGGATCCACGAGCCCGCGCAGCTTGAGGTCCGAGATTGCATCGCGGCAATCACAGAGACCAAGCGACCACGCCCCAACCATCCTTAGGCTTAGCTGCGCCACCCTGCGCAGCACGCGGCAGCGGGCGTGAGGGAACTGCGATAGTACGGAGGAATGCAGCACTGCGAGTAAATGATGTTATCGCCGCTTGCACGCGCCTATGCCCGGCAACGTGGGCAGTTTTATCGGGACGCAGGAATGAATCGGCGCGCCGAACGTCTTCGAAACACCGCGGATCAAGTAAAGCGGGACTACAGGGGTACAAAGTTAGCAGTGCGTTTATTATGCGAGTGCGTTCATTACACGAGTAAGGCATTTTGGTTTTATAAATGTGAGGAGGTTGCTTACTAAGGACTTTTTTTTTCCTTGTCTCGAAAAATGGGTGCGCATTACAATTGATGTTTAGCTTTTTTTTTTTTCCCCGTCGCGGGAGACGGTAGAGAGCAAATACGGTAGCTTCAGGTAGTTAAGACAGTAAACAGTTGAAGTCGGCTGTACCCTTGTAACGTGCATGTGAATTTTTTAAAGCAGTGGCACAAGTTGACTGAAACACTCTGTATTAGTGCCACTGTTGTTTTTCGCCGCAGCCGAAAATGTTCGTTGCAGTGCAATTTCTTCTGATAAATATAGGTGTGTGGCAAATTGTAACTTGTGCGTTTAATTGAACAGTGACAGCAATGGTAATATAATGTGATTGCTTGTCTGTCTTCTCATGCACAAGACTTTTCATATGTATTAATCTTCCTTTTGGATTCATAAATTTCTTATGATTTTTATAGATATCTGAACTTCTGCACCGTAATGTGTCTCCTAAAAAGCACAGTAATAGCCAGGCTTTCAGACTTCAGCAAGGATTCCTCTTGAGTTCAACACAACAGGTGACCCTTGAAGACTTCTTTTGCTGTTGTACTACTTGAGCATTCAGTTTTATTTTCATTGTCCACTTTCATCTTTATATTATTTCGCATCTGCCTTTGCATCTCAGATGGTGGATCGCTGGATGCTTCACCTCCAAGATGTAATTAGGACGGCGCAGGCTTCATCTTCAGAAGATGTCACTTGTGATGAGGAAGTGCTCAAGGCTGAAGGATATTTGAAGGACGCTAGCAGTGCCAAACAGGTGCGTAACAAGGTGCTTCAATTTTTATTGCGCAAAGTGTTGGTGATTGGTGGTTGAGCTGTTGTTTGTAAGCTCGCAGAACTACACAGTACTCTCATGTCAGCTCCTGCCGCTTAATTAAATACACACTAATGAAAGTTTTTGTCTTTTAGATGCGAAGCAGCTCTTTGACTAGCCTGTGTAATGCTGTCCCTCCGAGCCACAATCATCATCATCATCATCCTCCGCACAAGCGCGAGGCAACGCGCTTCCCTCGGCGCAGGTGTTGGAGTGGTGCCAAGTAGTTCACGCCGCAGCTGGGCGTTGACGTCGCGCTCCCCTCGCACGCTTCCCTCGCAGGTGCGCACGTACGTCACTCTCCCTCACCCGCCGGAGCGCCCGCAGCTGCCGGCTCCAACGCCCGCTCGCCTCCCGTGTCTGCGTTTCAAACAAACGTTTACACCAGTAAACACTACACCGAGTTTCGCTTCAAACTTCTTCCAGCACCCGCGTTAGCGCCGTTCAACCCGTGACGCCACCCGTGCGCAACGCTGCTGCTTCGCATCCCATCAGGGTTCCCTTCGGGGAGATGGTCCAAGTTTTTTTAATGAAGAGTTGTCATTACTGACAATGCACTATCTAAATTTTTTTGAAAGTTCAAGTGATAATTTCTACATAGTCTTTTATTAGGGCCAGCAAGGGGGCAGTGCAGCTGAACCGGCTGTGCCAAAAGGCTACATTTGTGACTTTGCTGCACGAAAACAATTACAGTGCCTTGAATTGCCTTGAGCTGCTGCAGAATGCTGACTGCAACCATAAACGCTTTGTGTTCAGGCTACTTGATTTGAAAACGGCAGTACATAAATATGCTAACCCACATTTTGTCAAGTTCACAATCAGAATATTGAGAGTTGCTTCAGTAATTTAATAGTATGATTCCACTGCATGCTTTAGCAGTAATGTGAATGAGTGTACTAACATGCTTATGAATCCATGTTTGTAGACTTAGAAGTTTGATACCTTTGCACTGACCCTATAGCAAAGCATATGCATCTGCACTGGGGCTGTTAGATCGAACACACTGCTTGCTCTGTAACCCAGCCTATGGAGATCTGTGTTTATTCTATCTATACATATTGCGACGTTCCCACTATGGTATCCACTGGTGACGAGGAAGACAATCATGGACTGACAGACCGGTTCGTGAATGCAAGCCCGCTTTAGAGAGGACGATGACGTTCTTGCCATCTCTGCTCCTGGTTCTGCTGCTAGTGCTCCTGAGTCCGATGCGGTACTTCTTGTTCTTCGAGCAATAAAACTCCTGCTCTCAGTGAACTGTGACACTCGTGGAGGTGCGGGGTATTCTGCCGTCAGCCCATGACTACGACTCCTTCTTCAATCCCGACAGGACTTCCACGTGTTGAAACGCCCGTACACCGGACAAGCCGCTGCCTGCAAGGCTTGAGCCCAGAGTTCGCTTCCTTGGAATCGCAACCAGAAACAACCCGACTGGCCCTAGAGATGACATCTTCAAGCAGGCCAACCCAGGTAGCCGTCTAAAATCTTCGGATTCCCGATATTTTCCGTAGAGAGGTGCATGAGGATGCTGAGGACAGGCTAAATCCTCTAAAGTATGAGCAGTTGTCTAAATCAAACCGATGGGGCCCCCACGACAAGCTTGCCAACATGTATTTCACCCTTGATGGCGCTGCAAAAACTTGGTATCAAAACCGCGAAGGAAATTTGACGTGGGATGATTTTTGTGTCGGCTGCTCAACACGTTCAGAAACGCGGATTGGCGTGAAAATGCACAGCGTCTTCTCGAATGGCAGATACAGAAGCCGAACAAGGGTGTTGCCATGTTTGCTGAGGACATGACCCAGCTGCTTCGCCGCGCAGATCCTGGCATGACCGAAGTGAAGTAGCTGAGCCACCTAATGCGGGGCGTCAAGGAAGAGTTGTTCGTGGGCCTAGTGCGTAACCCTCTAATGATGGTGGAGGAATTCATTAGGGAGGCCACAGCAATCGAGTGAGCGCTCCAGCAGCGCTACCAGCAATACGACCGCTTGGCTACCACTACTCCTACGGGAGCTGCAGTGCTGGCCACTAGTGATGACGAACAATCTAAGACAAATTATACACAAGATAGTGCGTGAGGAGCTCGCCAAAGAAATGACAAGGAAAGCAGCGCCGCAGCAGGAATACACTGTAGCTTCGGTTGCGGAAGTCGTACGTCAGAAACTTCGACAAGGTTTTGCTCCCTCCAGCCCGTGTCCCGAGCTGAGCCCCGAGCCGAGCACATGCACTTACGCAGACGCTGTGCGCCACTCACTGTCTACTGTGCCGGCGCCGCTGTACCGCCAAAGACCACCTGTTGCAGCCTGGGCCCAACGGGAACCTGTGAGGAGACCCAACTTCGCAGGACCGATATGTGGCGCACATCTGTCCGACGACCACTGTGTTACAGTTGTGGAGAGCCTGGACACATTTGCTGCTTTTGCCCTTATTGTTCGGTTGGATACCAGAGCATCTACTCTGGTGTTCGACGTCACCAGTTTGACGACAGCCATGCGCCAGCTTATGACAGCTTTGCTGTGCGACAAGTGAGTTCACCTCTCCGGTCATGGTCACCGTCTCCTGCACGGTTTTCCTCTCCTAACCGCCAAAGTTTTGCCGACGTCCCAGGTCGATCTTCCAGCCAACAGTGGGGAAACTAAAAGAAGCAGCCTCTGGGGGGAGGTTGCAAGCTTTCGAACTGTCGAAAAGCCCCCATTGCCGAGAGAGGAAGAGGTTGCCCCGATAAACAACGCCGATGAAACTATTACTGCTGATCTCACTGTACGAATTGATGGTCGCGAAGTGACTGCATTAGTGGATACCGTAGTGGGAACATGACAGCATGGATGTTTCCTTTCTGGTAGAATGGGAGGGCGTTGCACAATATAAATTCGAGACCAGTGGAATCTTACAATTGGCTGTATGCCGCCCTGTTCACGAGAACACTATTGCAGTGCATACACGTCATGTTACAGTATAGGCACTTTTTCTTTAAATTCATTTGAAGCACCTTTGTTGTAAAAATGGTACTGTTTTGTTGAATACAAATTTTTTGTCACCTCTTTTTAATTTCATTTTTAGCTTTTGCTTTAGGTGCTAGCACCAGGGGGAGGACATTTCCATAGAACCAATGGGGACGATTTTTGGAAGCAATCGTAGCGCCGTCTGTCTGTTGAAGGCACTCGCACTAACAAATAAAAATGTTGTTTTGCTAACACTTTCAACAGTTTTGGCTTTTTTACGCTCGCAATTCAAGTTCTAGAACTGCAAATTTTGTTTGTAATATTTATTACTGCTTAGAACGTTAAACACTTTTTAAAATTGCAAGGGCGCTTTCGAAGCGTCAAAATGGTGGCTGGCCACCGGCAAAAACAGACGATATGCCGTCATCATCTGCTATTGTATCACAGGTGCTCCCTCTGTCACTACAGGCAGGTACCCCAAAATTTCTCTCGTTTGCATAATGTAACTGCACCTAGTTTCCATATTAGAGACTTATAAGCATCTTGCATACTTTATTGGAAGGTTACCGCTGCAGTAATAATGAGTAGAGCCACAACATTGATCATACAAACTAGCGGCAAGTAGACTGCTTTATTGTAATGACATCGATGTTTACATCAAATGAGGGACAAGTGAGTAGTGTTTTACGAGATGCGCCGGCGAGTATAGTTCATAATCGTTGGTATGCAAAAAGGTGCGTACTATGTGCAGCCCCACCACAGATATCCGGAGTACAGCTGTCCAAGCTGAAGGAAAAAAATACATAGAACTGCACGAACCCGTGTCAACAGAGTATACCACTGAAGTCCCTGCACTTTTACAATGGTGTCGTATGACTCTGTTCACAGTACCAGTGTCTTGCAGCTTGATTTGAACATAGCCGCGTAACTTTCACAGGCGTCGAATGGTGCGTGCGCGACTTTTGGTACTCACTGCCCGCTTTCCCTCGTCACCACCCATTCAAGAAGTTTCATTATCTAAAGGTTTTGAGCATTCGTGCTCAGTACGCTTTCTGTGACTTAAAATTAAAGGGCAACTCCTTTTTTATGTGAATCGATTTGAAATTCTACAAATAAAGAAGGGAATTTAAAGGCTTAGATGGCGTTTCGCCTGCTGCCGCCGGCGGTGCGCTGTCGTCGCCTCGATGGTGGCGCCACCTGAGAGCGCGGATGCGCAACCCACAACATGTCCGTCCCCTGCTAGTACCAAGGTAACCCTAAAGAGTATCCTGGCCATGGCATGTGCATTTTGGTGGAGGCAAAATGTTGAGGCCCGTGTACTGTGCGATGCATACTGTGTAATTGCAGCCAACGACAAGTACGCCAGTACGTGTGGCAATCAGGAGCATTGTTTTTAAAGTATACATAGAAATGAAGCTTACTGGAGTGATTTTTTTTTTAGCCGACATGACATATTGCTTAAGCCTGAATTTGTTCCATGACCTTTAGTTAGTGCTGTTTAATGATGAGTGACATTTTGTTGTCTATCATAATTTATTGTTGTATTGATGTTTCTTCCCAGCTGCTGACTCGGCTGCATGATGTCGTCCTTCAACAGGAGGAAGCAGGCAACCCAATTGAAATAAAGCTACAGGGCTGCGTAGACGAGATGGAGAAGACCCTGAATGCCTATCTTAAGGTTGGGCTTTGGGTTTTCTATGTGCTATCTAATGTTTTAGTAAAGTTACCTGACTAGCTTGCAGGGGTTCTTGTGCATTATAGTCCAAAAATAAGTTTGACACTTAAAGGGCCCCTAAACCACCAAGAGGTCGAAATTTAGTTGTGGTGTTGCTTTTATGCCGGTGTCCGCAACAAACACGTAGCCGCAAGAATTTTTCGAAACGGTGCCGAAATAGCCGAGTTACACGCGTTTGATTATCAAAACGCGGCGCTTGCTTGTTTCGCTCTCTCCTGCGCCCACCAGCCGCTTCCCGGTGCCACCTCCTCGCCGAGTGCTCCTCCGAATGTCACGTGACATACATCGCCGATGACGCGCATCCGGTTGAGGCGCCTCTGCCGGGCTCCCGCGTTCGCGCAAGTGTTCTGTTGGTGCTGTGCCAACGTTCTCTGTTAGCGCTATCCCTCGTGTTCTGACAGTTGCTGCAGTTTCTCGTCGGCTGTACCTCACTTGCACTTGCGTAGCGTAGTTCATTTGCGAATTCACACGCGAACACCACACGAACGACACACGACGAAGAAAACAAACAGGCAGGAAGCGCGTGCATTTCCTAGCAGACTAACCGGAAGTCGACGTTCTCCTTCGACCAATCAGCGTAGCTCGGACTCTTTTGACGTCACCAAAAACCACAATGTCGTCACGGCTAACTTTGACATGCTGGAAATGGCCGGCGAGGCGCACGGGAATGTCTTTCGAGTTTGTGGCGCGGCCGCGGAGCGTAGCGCTGCCGCATTTGACATCGTTCATCGTGACTGCATTTTCAGCTTGATGCGCGTGTTAACTTGAAATGTTCAAAAAAATGTCGGGGGTGGTTTAGGGGCCCTTTAAGAATTGCAAGAACTAAAAAGCAAGTTTTTTAAGGGAGGTTAATCACGAAGTTCTTCCTCATAATGATTGGTGCTTGCCAAAGTACTACATTGCCAGTATAATGAATGAGCAATTGGTCTTTAAAAATGCTTGAGGTATTCACTCAAATGTGCTACCTACAATGCTCTTCGCTTGTCCTGTGGTGATAGATACAGCAGACTCGCGACAATTTTAAACATCTTAAATTTGTGATTGGGCTTTCATGTTTTCTATTTATTTAAAAGCTGCTAAATTTGAACTGCACCATTTGGTTAATTCTGTTAATTCATACTTTTTGCTTGTCTATACCAAAAAATCAACCACCTTTTTTTTGTGTGTGGTTATTACTCTATCTGAACATTTAGACTCAAGTACTATTTTTAAAAACCAGAAACAGTTTGGCTCTGCCAAGCAATGTAGTTCTGTACAAGAGCACAATCAAAAGCCATAGAGTATGCTAAGTGCAGTTAGAATCTCGAAAAATGTACAAGAGTGACCAGGACATTGCGAAAAAGGCAAGGAATAACAAGCCTGATTGGTCAAAGGAAACATGTGCAAGCACCACAGAGCTAAGGGACATCTGGTTAGAGCTTCGGCTGCGACCAAATCCTCCTCACCCTTAGGTCCAGCTGAAGCCTCTCGTGCTTTCCCGAAATCTGTAAAACCTCGATTGGCAGGGTAGTAGCGCTGTCATACTAAAAAGGCATGCTGGGGTTGGTTTGCTAGCATTATCATATACATTAGCTACATTCATGTAGGACATTCATGTACTTTTTGTGGTTTTACTGCATAGACTGCAATTTCTGTTGTAAGAAACCTGCACACTATGGAGGTTTCCCTGCTAATATCAGCTAACACTACCTACGAAAACTATGCCTAGAACATGAGCCACAAAGTTGCTGCCCTTGCCTTGCACGTTTTTTGGGTGTTCTGTTCCCTTTTGGTTTACTGGCAAGCACTTCTCACGGCAGCTGCTTGTAAGCATGATGGCAGCATCATGATGCATGGTACTCAGAGGCAGCTTTCATAGCAGCCTTCAGTCAGCTGCAGGCATCATGCCAAGGTCTAAGCAGTGCAGTGGTGAACATTCCGGGCATATGCACTTAATTCTGGATATAACAAAATTTACCAATGCTTAAAAATTTTTGTTAGAAAGAGCTTTTCTTTTACTCAGTTTCAGCATGAAAATCCAAAAAGCGCAGATGAAACAGAGGGGGAAGTGGAGGTAGGCCTCACCTAGAAGCATTTTTTTTTTTGCACAAAAATGTTAGATTAGATTAGACAGAACAGTTAGAGTAGTAAAACCAGGCTATTCTGAAGATTACACAGGTGTCTCCAGATCTGTAGAAGACGGAAAGATTCTTAACTGCTGTTCATAACGCTTGTTTCATGTTTAGCAATAAGGTCTAGTGTTTCTAACTTTGTAAATAATTTTGTCACTAGAGGCAAGAAAATTTCTAGCTGTGTAGGTTATTTTGACAAGTTTTCATATTTGAAACCAACTAGGCCGTTTGTGTCTTAATTTTGAGCCTGCTGTGATACTTTGGACAAGAAAGCCATCCACAAGGTTCTGCATGATGAGCAATAACTGCTGCATTGTTTATGTATGACCTGAAGTTGTATAGTGCAGTTCTGGGAGGAGAGCAGAGATTGGTTTTTCTCTTGAGAATGGAAATTTCATGGTAAAGTATATGTAGCAAAGCTCAAGCCATACTGTTTCTTACCACAGTTATTGTCATGATGATTGTACCAGAAACTGATAATGGCAGCATTCTGACATTACCGAAGACTACCATTGTCATCAGATTTTTTAAAAATTTCTAGTGAATTGAACTCCTCTGGTTTATTCCACAGCAGTGTGTCAAGTTTTTTTAATGGAATAGACATTCTTGCTATTTGTTCTTTTTTTTTTTCTTTTTGATTTAATGCCCTTTTATGGTGTTCTATATGTAACAGACAGTAACATTTACTTCAAAATCTCAGATATGGTCTACAGCATTTTTTCATTAAACAAGGGCTTTTTCTTCCATTTTAGTAAAAATGTATATGTCAGGGGTGAGACAGCTGCTCATATTGCACAGTTTTGATACAATTCCGTTTTCCTGCTCCGAGCTGCTCCAAAAGCATGAAAATTGGAAAAATTGCTCCAAACTGCTCCAGAACAGCCTGGAAAGCAAGTATTTTGGTGCTCACGTCAGTGGGGAGAAAAGGTGGAGTCGCGCAACACGCATGGCGTGATTGAATCTAAGGCGTCCAAGATTTGCTGCAGACGCTTTGATTTTCGTATCAGCATACGTTGACACGAAAATCAAGACATGTGGAACCAAGACACGTGAAATGCCATTATCTACATGAAATTGGAGTATCTTCCACGATTAGTTGCCACCACGGTATTGCAGTGTTACAATAGAAGGCAGTGCGCTGGTGAAAAGCTCAGATGAATTTCTTCGTAATGGTGTGAAGCAGAAAAATCTTGACAAAATCCAGTGATCAGACTCTCCTGGTAAAAGAGAACACAAATTAACCTACAAGAAGTGCTAGGGATCCTTCATAAGTTAAATAAGAAAATCTACAAAACGTCAAAGCAGTAGTTCACGAAATCATGGGAGTGGTCTTAACTAGAAGGCTATTGTGTGTTGACAATTTTGGTGCAGTGAGAGTTTTTTTTAAATTTGAGATTTGTACAGACCCTTGGTTGTGAAAAAGATACTTGACTGCCTGGGCTGCTCCAAATTTGACTTTTTAAAACATCATATTAAGTGTTGGGAGCTGCTCCAAAATGAAGATTTCGCTGCTCGGAAAATTGCTCCCAAGTCTGTTTCTGCTGTCTCACCCCTGATGTGTGAAAGACAAGTAGGTTCATATTGGAGAGCCTCAACTTCTTTCACTAGCTTGAATGCTTGCATTTTTTTTGTGCTTTTCGTTCCAGGGGACTGCTTCAAACATGTTGAAGTGCATTGAAGACCAGTGCCCTACAATCATGTCAGATGAGGTATGTGATGTAAAGGAGTATCAGTGCAAGATCTTGTGTTACATTTCTTTATTTTCGTTTTTTCTGCCTTGTTTAGTAGTGGAGATAATTAAAATTGCTTTATTTAGGCCAGCAACACAGTAGGAATTACAAGGTATGAACAAAAGGGGTTCTTGTAGTTGCACTGAAATGAGGCACTGAATGCATCGCATGGCCTGGAATAGGCCCGTAGCCCAGGGGAAGTTCATTATTGTTTACAGTGCAAGCTTTGGTAGCTCTGTTCACTTTCACTAACATTGCAATAGTGTTTCCTTAACCTGCTGTTGACACACCTGCCTGTCTACCCAGCATAGTCACGGCCACAAGACAAGGGTATACAGTAAACAACAAATTGTCTCAAATGTACGTGAGTTTGTCTTTTTACACAGTGTGGATAGTTTGAGGGCTGCTAAAAACACCACTTTAACCCCTGCTTGTTTCATAATTTTCTCTGTATTGTGTGAGTGTATGTGTGTGTAAGGGATCTCAGCTATTTATTTTCTACCTTGCCATTTCCTTGTCTTGTCTGTTTGCTATTGTTTTTTTTTTTGTTTTTTTGTTTTTTTTTCATTCTTTGAGGCATGCCTTCAGCCACTGACGCCACAAGTGTTCCTAGATATCTGAATCTGACAGTCTTTTTATAAACAAAGCTAGGTATTCCTTGATCATGTGCTCACATGAGGACTTCAGTGCATTTGACAGGCCGCCAAACAGGTTCATCAGAAGCGAAAAGCAACGTACACAAGTACAGAATGTGTGAAAAGGCCAAAACAAACATTAAAGGCCAGTGATGGTGATCGTGGTGATGGAAGTTGTGGCAAGCAGCAACCAGTGAAAGCATGGCCTTTGATACCAGTATAGCAAGAAATGATGTCATGGAATTGGGGCTTTCTAAGGCTGCACTTTTGTGGACCATGTGCCGTGGTGCCAAGGCAACTATGGGAGTGTGCACATCGTGTTGATGCAAGTGAAGGCTGCCAATGCAGGCCCCTGCCGGTGTTACACTTGCTTTGTACCTATCTCATTTAATGCATTTGGCTGTCGGCCTATTTGAAAAATGTTGTTGGTACAAGGTGCAGTCTATAGATGGTGCATAGGACAGGTCGGTGTGTAGAGCAGTGGTAACGAGACGGACACGGGTCTTTTCCACAACAACGTCCAGTTTATTCTGCCAACAAGAAGTAGGGTCGAGCGGGTGCACGCAGTGCATTGTAAAAGGTGAGAGTGATAGAGGGGAAGGAGAAACTAAGAGGAGAGCAGTAGATTGCTCGGACATCTCAGTGAAATGAAATGAAGAGAAAAGGAAGAAGGGAAAAGGGAGCTCGCGTTCTGGCAGCGGCCATGTGGCACAGTCGCCGGGGCACCCCGCGGCGAGTTTTATGACCGCAGGGGGTGTCACTACTGGCGTGCCGCTACAGATAGCCCCCCCCTAAGAGAGGAGGTTGCAGTGGCACCCCAGTGAGCACGGCGTCGTGGCTGTGCAGGGGAGGACACTGGTGAGAAAAGCCCCACATGTCCAGCGGTGGGAGGCACGGCGAGATAATTAAGCACAGGCGATTCACTGAAAGCTGGCTTCCGGCTCTCAAGCGCAATGGTGTCGCATGTCCCGTTCACGTCGACGACGAAGTTAGCAGGCCAGCGTTCTAGCACACGAAATGGACCGAGGTAGTGTGGTCGAAGCGAGGCGTGCACAGGACCATATTTCACAAAAACGTATGTGGCTGTTTGCAAATCCGGAGTCGCATGCACTGCTCGGGGCTGGCTGCGGGTGGCCTGCGGGCGGATGTGTCGGAAGACGTCGCTCAGCTGGTCGACATATCCGCTGACTGTTAGTGAGCTTGGGCTGCCGTTTTCTTCGAATAAGTCGGCAGGCAGGCAAAGGGACGCTCCATAGACAAGTTCGGCTGTTGTGACGAGAGGTCCCCTTTGAAGGAAGATCGAATTCCGAGCAGTGTGAGCAGAAGCCGGTCAACCCAAGAATTGGGGGAGCAATGCGCTGTGAGCGCTGCTTTGAGGTGGCGATGGAATGTCTCGACAAGGCCGTTTGTCTGCGGATGGTAGGATGCTGTTCGCAAGCGTGTTATGCCGAGAAGTTTAAGCAGCTCCGCAAAGAGGGAGGATTTGAATTGACGGCCACGGTCAGTTACGATCTTTGTTGGACAGCCAAATCGTGCTATCCAAGTCGAAACGAGCTGCGGCAACTGTAGCTGCGGACATGTCGGGAATGGGCGTTGCTTCGGGCCAGCAGGTGAAACGATCGACACATGTTAGAAGATAGCGATAGCTTTGACATGGAGGTAGCGGGCCTACAGTGTCGATTTGCACGATGGAAAAGCGTTCATCGGGTGTCAAGAAGGGCTTTGTTGGGGGCACGGGGTACCGTTGAACTTTGGCACGCCGACAAGGCGCTCACACACGGACCCAATCTCTGACGTTCGCGTTCATGCCGGGCCAGACAAAGCGGGATGAGACAAGTTTTTGTGAAACACGAATTCCTGGGTGCGAAAGGGAATGGTAAGCTTCTAATATCAGCTTGCGGAAAGAGCCAGTTAGGAAAGGTCTTGGTGAGCCTGTAGAGGTGTCACAAACAATTGGCATGTCTTCAAAGGTGATTGGCTCTAGCTGAAGGGATGTTGACGCTCCGCGCAAATGACAGAGCTCGCTGTCTTTTGCTTGGTCTTTAGTGAGCTTTTGCAGGTTGAATGGAAAAGATACCAAGGTGGCACTTTTAGAGCAACTGCGTGTGATCGCACCCACGCGACTGAGGTCGTCAGCTGGAGCGTTGTTAGCACTGCTAATGTGGCGTTTTCAGTTGAAAACTCCGAGGTTAATGTGAGCTAACGCACCTCACCTGTTGCATCATTATGCCCTGTTTACTCATTCGCTCACCCTATTGTTTAGTTTCACATTGCTTTTGCTTTTTCCTGCAATATAATTTTGGTGGTTTTGTTCACTACAAAACAAGATTGGTGTTACCTAATCAACTTTCTTGCTGTCACCTTGTCTCTTCATGCACTGTCATAGCAGCTGTGCTGTGAAGCTTACATGTGCCAGTTTAGATAAACTGACAAGTATAATATTCTGACTCATAGTTGCGTTACCCCTAAGTTGTATCAAGCCCCGCCACGGTGGTCTAGTGGTTATGGCACTCGGCTGCAGATCCAAAGGTCGCGGGATCGAATCCAAGCCGCGGCGGCTGCATTTCGATGGAGGCGAAATGTTGAGGCTTATGTGCTGTGCGATGTCAGTGCACGTTAAAGAACCCCAGGTGGTCGAAATTTCCGGAGACCTCCACTACGGCGTCTCTCATAATCAGAACTGGTTTTGGGACGTTAAACCCCATAAATCAAATCATCATCTGAGTTGTATCAACTGCTATGTGGGAAAGGCATCAGACGAGTGGGTGCACCACTGCTGGGGGCACCGTTTATTATGCATGCTGCGTCGTTAATTTTGCCGTCGAAATAGTTAAGAACTTGGATTTTGACTTTATGGAGTTTTCCTTTCTTTCCTTTTTCTTTTTTTCTTGTAAGTGGCTGCTATCAGTAGCATTCCATGTGAGGTGGGAGATTGCTGTTTGCAACACGGTGGTAGATTTAACCAGCAGTTTGTGCAAGCAGGGTATGAGCACGTAATCACTGGCAGCTGCCAAGAAAATACCTGCACATGCTCAAATACCAGCATTTTAATATTTCAGAAAATGCTATGAGGCTGGCATTATTAATTTGCATAACCTTTCGTATATTCTAAGGGATTGTTTGTAACATACATATTCTGGTGAACTCTCCTGTGGCGCACAGCACGATTGTGTCAGATCTCTTAGAAGTGCACATTTAAATTGCACAAAAATTAATTTGCATGTGAATACTAAAAAATTGTTAATTTTATTTGTGATGCTTCGGGACACACATCAACTGCACATTACAGGCGCATTCTGTGATGAATATTTAATGATTTTGCAGGAATATTTTCATAGTACCGATTTCTTGGAGTATACATTGAGAATTCAGCATGTGACAAAATGTCTTTCCATTCTGATTAAGCAGCACTTTTCTGAAGCTGCAGCTTTTGTTTAGGTTGCAGTTTGCCCTTCCAAAATTTTATTATCCAACCTTTCGTCAGGTTGGTTGGTTTCGGATAGTATTGAAAACTTGCACTTTCTATCTTCTGAGATTTTTACTTTGGAACTGAGTCTTGTAATAACCACTGCATTGCAAAGGAAGCGGGTATCAATACTGTAACCAACAAATAGAAGTTGTGGTTCAAATGTAGTTGTTCAAGCAGTCAAACGGACATAGTGGTTCGGAAACATACAAAAGAGCTTTGTTCTGCCACCATCAGGTAGAACTCCTCCATGCCTGATGTGCATTGCTGCCCATGCAGCCTTGCAGGAGGAGGCAAGTGCAGGGAGCCCTTACCGTGATGTCATGTCGACGCAACTGTAGCAATGGCCATGTTCATTCTCAGACAAATTTTGTAGCCACGCAAAGCATTTAAAGCTCGCAAGCAATGCGCGTGCACAATGACCACTTTGTTGAGGACCCCCCCTTTCCCTCCTAAATGGATATTCGGGCTCACTTTCTTCAAAACTGTCAGTGTTTCTTGTTTAGACGATTGTGTTTGTGTTGTACTGCTACACTCGACAGTGCGGGTGCAATTCTCAGCCATGGCAATGGCATATTGATGGGGCCAGTATGCAATTAGACATGTGTACTTATATTTTGATGCATGTTAAATAAATCCAGGTGGTCACTGGGGGTTAAAAATTGATCCTGAGTCCCTCAGTACAGCATGCCTCGTGACCGTATCATGGTTATGGCATGTACAACCGCATTAAAGGGGCCCTGCGAAACCAATTGAGCATGCCGTTTTTATCGCTTATTCTAGAACTGCGCCATGTGGGGATGCCGCAGTGAGAGTGGGAGCAGCACAAGTAAAGTGGTTATAATTCGATTTCAACAAAGAAGTCGCCTTCCGCACAGTTTTTCTTGAACCGTGGCGACACACAACGGCGTATTTTGTTACAGGAAGTGACAACTGTGGTTGGGCATTGTTATTGGTTTGACATGCCAATTTGCATTTTACATTCACTGATCCCTCTTAGGCCGTGCGGTTGAGCCAAAAAAATTAATTCTTATGTCCAGGGATGTCCCGGCCCACAAACGCACGCTTTATTTTCAGTGGTTTAAAAAGCGTATCTAGCTCCTCCTCTAGGCATAGCCCCGAACACCTGAAACTTGTTTGCATGTTTGCCCACCGCCCTCAACGGAGATGCAGCCACGCCGGGGGGAACGATGGTTGTTTTTTTTTTTTCTTTCTTTTTGTGTGTATTTGCCCGGCGGCAAAGGGGTGCCAGAAACTGGTCGATAGCAGCAGCTGTGCTGTGCTATGTAGCGACTCGCCGGTGCACTTGAAAGTGCTAGAAGCTTGTCCGGGACACAACACAAGCGTTCCTGACTGACACAAAAAAATAACTCTGTTTTCAGTACAATATTTTAAAAAACTGCCTCTCCTGACTGACACATGTAGCTCATCGTCCCTGTTGTAACCACAATGACAACTCTTTCAAAAAGAGCGGTGGCAAGATAATTTGTACAGGCCACTTTGAGAAGAGACTTCCGGTATCTTTGTATAAGAGGTGCACGCTGATCGGATGTAACCAAATATGTCAGTGGGGGAGCGAAATGCGAAAGGGAACATTCTTTTCAGGCAGTCTGCTTGTGTTTTGAACTTTGAGAACTACTAACTTCAGTTCTCATGCACCGATTCGTATAATTCTTTTTTGCGTTCGTCTTAATACTCAATACTACACACACTCCAGTGCTCCAGAAAGGCAGTGAAAGAAAGTGTCGCAGGGCCCCTTTAAGTAAACTTTTCTCGGATACTGGTTTGCCATTCTAGCTAGAATGAGAAGTGCCGTGCGTTATGTTCTTGTCTTCCATTGTGTACATAGTTTCGCATTGCACATCTTTACCCAGCTTCACGTACTGAATGCAAAGTTTACTTAGGGAATCAGTCAAATATTATCCTTGTGACAACGCAAAAAGCAAAGCAAGACAGTTTGAAATGTTCATGGGATGTTTAACATTCCATATATAGAATTTTAAGCATCCTAAGGACAGGTGTTGCCACTAGAATTACCTATTCACTGCACACATTTGTGCTGACATTGAGTGCATGACAACTGTGTTAGGCAGCCACTTATTGGAGCAGTAAACCCGCACTGGCATAATGACAGCAGAGGAAGCAGAAAAATCTCTTGCAGTGGCTGCAGTGATGGAGTGTTTGCATTGTGGCGCGTGATTGTTGTCGGTCTGCCATTCCCGTAGATTTCCTTATGGTCATGCCCTGACATTGTAGTGGAGTTCTCAACTGTTGTGATTCGTGAACTGTGGATACCAGGCCCGCAGCCAGGGGGGGTGCCTTGAGAGGGGACGCGGCTTTCAAATCGCCAAAAATGCCAAAGAAATCGATTTTGTGAGAATAGTATGTTCAGTTTCTGAAACTCTTTCTCTCACCGATTCCAAAATATCTTTGCTGAAAATCGCAAAGAAATGCCCTAAATAATTCATTTCACTAGCGAAGGAGGTGAAAATCATCGCACTAGTAATGAAAAAATGGCATTTTTCAAACTGCGATAGCTCCATGACTACGCTACCGGCTGCCACCATCTTGGGTGCATTGAAAAGAGCAGTTCTCCATCTTAAAATTTCCAGCTTCAGCTAGCTCCTCCCCACCAAAACAAGCGCACAAAAAACAAATGTTCGAACGTCGTTTTGAGGCCTCCGATTGGTCGCGTCCGCCATATTGCCCATGCGCGCTTTGCTATTGGTCTGACGCTTGCACGTGGGGTGAACATCATCTGCTGCTTGCGCCTCCCGAGGTTATGGCTGTCGAGTGGCACCACGTAGTTGTGTGTTTGCACTCGCTGTGTGTTTATTGATCGGCAGTCAGTCAGAACGAAGCTGCGTTTTAGTTTGGCAGGCGCACGGGACACATCCGCCATGCGAACATGGCGAAGTGCGTCTCGGACCGACAGACATCGGACCCGCGGACGTTCCGCTCATCAGCAGCTTGGACGCGTCGGACCTACGAAGGTCATCACGTAGCGGCACCGCGGGCTCGCAAGCAAGCATTATGTGCCCCGCGCTGCGCTGCGCCCACACACACCGCGCACCTACGGCTCTGAGTCGCACTAGGCCTAACTGCGCATCGGCTGCTGGCACAGCAGCCGAGCACGTTGCACGGCAGCTTCTTGGATCAATGGCAAGGTATTTCGGGTATTTCGGGCATCAGCTACTCAAACCGCGAGGCCAAGCACAGCGCGCGTAGACTTGGACAACGCGATTGCTCAGATCGCTCACTTCGCGGGCAAATAAAGTGTGGTCAGCGAGCACTGGTAGTGTAGTTTACGTGCATTTCATGCTTAGTATCACTGAAAGTTGTTGTGAACGTTCTGACATATTGTATATTGTAAGCAGGGGGGGGGGGGGGGGGCGGCGGCGGCGGCGGTAGCGTGAAACTGTAGCTACTCAACTTCATGCCTCGACTTCTTGCCTCATGAAATAAACTACACAGAAATCAATCACAGTAACAGCTATGTTTTTACCTTGACTGTCTCTTAATTGGGGAATAAAGTATAGCTGTCATGTTGAGAGCCATGTGTTACGATCATAATTCTGTGGTCTGCAGTCATTGCAAGACCACTAATTACACTTAGCATGAATGCAAGAAAGCTGGCAAATTACTACAGTTAGTGGACCCAATTGTATAACAAACCTTATATTTTGCAGTGTCTGTCACACAACCCCTTCACGCAGGTAACTTGCATTGAAATTTATACATACAAAATCGTCATTGTAAATCATAAAAGGAGCCTTTAAAAAAATAAAGATGGGCAACAAAGGCACACCAGATGGGAGGCCACATGTCCAACAAGTCTAACATCACAAAACAAACCAAAGGTTACAGTATTGGTGTGCTTGAGAGAAGTTAGGAGATGCTGAAACTTTAAGAGCACTTTTCTCGAAACAGTTTTTTTGGCGTGTTGCTTGGCTCATGGAGCAGATATCTTGGCAACTACTTTACAGATTTTGATTCTGTTTGTTTTGTAAGGCTCCTTGAACTGTACTTCAGGGGGCAGCATTCTTCTTTTTTCATTTTAATGCATTAAAATTTTTTGGTAGGGTTTCTAGTTTGCAGTGCAAGTGTGCTTATTGCAGTGTCGCTGGAGAAAACGGGAGCTACATCTTTTTCTGTTGCAAAAAAAAAAAAAAAAATACTTTGGGAGTGCTACCCCCTTCTGCATACATTTGGTGATGCATCCACTTCAACTTTTTGCTTCGTTTTGTAAGTACAATAGAACCTCGTTATAATGAACTATTGGATATAACAAAGCAATTACAATTCCCCTTGAAATTCCCATAAATGAAATGGATATTGGCTATAACGAACTAACGGTTATAACAAAGTACGGCTCCCCCTTCAACTTCATTATAATGGGGTTTTACTGTACTCCAGACCCTCCACGACGTTCGCTAAAGGAATAATTTGTCATGCAAAAAGTTTTTGTTGTATCACTTTGAAAGTTTTATGAAAGCATCACAGATCAGTTCTTAGTATCTGTGTCAATTTTCATCAACATACACCAAAAAAACAAAAAAAAGTTTGTACCGAAAGCCACGTCCCCCTTTAAGGGCCCGGGCCCTTCGAAATTTTTTGGGGGTTGGTGTTAACAATGATAGTGTAGTGCTAATAACAAAATTTTAGCCTAATACTAACATTGCATTTTAAAGTCACTTAATATACATATTGCAATTTTAACCAAAATAAATATGAAATAGATGCTTTTTCTCAAATAGTTAAGGTCTTCAGCAAGTGGCCACCCCCTGAAAAAAATTTCTGGTTACGGGCCTGGTGAATACTCAATTGTTACAGATATTTCTGTGCCAAAGTCATAGCAGCTGCAGTTAAACTATAATTCTTGCTTTCGTAAAAGTTTAAAAATCCTGCTTTATGCCAGTGCGATCTGTTTTATTGTGTGTCGCTTATTCACTTTGAATTTACATCCATGTAGAAAGTTCGAAGAGAGATTGAGGACATCTGTCGAAGTAGGCAGCACTTTCCACAAGAGGTTCTTCAGCGGGCAATCCTGGATCAGGCTGGCACTGACATTCTGAATCGCATCAGGTAAGTGTTACAGTTAGCGACACTTTAGTTTTCATCATTCCAACAACTTCTCGAAAATTTGGAGAGTGCTTAAACTGTACCTTGAAGAGTCAGATGTGATGGTATTACCAGGCTACATTTGCATGAGTGATGCCATCTCACTGTAATGCACATGAGAGACTTCTGCTTGCGGAGGTGGCTGCTATGGCAGGAAGTGCCAGAGTGCACTCTCAACGCCGCTGCCTACGGTTTCTTACAATAATACCTTGAGGGAAACATAGTGCCACTGCCTATGTAGGTTTGTTAACCTTTCATTATGGTAGATAAGTGCCCGATTCTCAGTGCTGATGAACAACTTTATCTAGAAGTCCGGCGATGGTGGATCGGGGCGGGCTTGAACCCCGGCCTAGGAATCGGCCACGAGCCCTTGGGCTTGGGCGGCTTCCTCGGCTCGCTGGACGGCCCATAGCTGTTGTTCTAATGCAGAGCTGAGCAGAGCCTCCTCCCAGCGCACCCTGCGGTTCGAGACTGCCTCCTCGATTGTACTGCTGATTGCGTCGTTGAGACAAGCACTCCCACAACATATGCCCCAAGGTTGCCCGGGAATCGCACGCTTTGCATTTATCTGTCGTATACAGGTCAGGGTAACAGAGGCGAAAGATCACTGGATTTGGATAAGTGTGTGTTTGGAGTTGTCTCCATGCAACTGCCTGCTTCTTAGTTAATTTGCTATGCGGTGGTGGGTATTTACGCCTAGCCTGCTTGTAGTGCTGCGTAATCTCATTGTAGCTAGTCATACGTTCCCCCCACTCCCACACTTCCCCGCGTGTGGCCTCGGCAGAGGCGGCATCGGCATGCGCAACGGCTCGGTTCGTGAGCTCTCGAGCCGCCGCGTCTGCAGCCTCGTTGCCAGCCAGCGGCCAGTGTGTATGTGCGGGGGTCCATATCACAAATGCGTCATTTTTGTTTCAGATTCTGTCCTCGTTGATCGCCAATATTCGCAGCGCCTCCCGGGACACCCGGCCGTTAGCATAGTTTCGTATCGCCACCTGCGAGTCGCTGATCACTACTTCGGCCTCGGTGATGGCCACCGCAAGGGCGATGGCCACCTCCTCCGTCTCTGCGTGCTGGGTTCTAACCATAACGCTTGTCTTGCATTTGCCTTCGTGGTTGACCACCGCGGCTACGTAGCCGCGCCTGCGCGTGTAACGGGCCGCGTCAACGAAGACCGCTTCTTTGCACTTGCCGAATTTCCTCTGCAAATCTTGCGCCCGTTCGTTTCTCCTAGCAGCGTGATACTCAGGGTGCATATTTCTCGGTAACGGAGGGACCACTATTCTGTCTCTCACCCTCACAGGTACATCTGCTTTTTCTCCGTGTTGCGCATGATAACCAATGCCTAGTTGTTCGAGGATGTGCCTGCCCGTTTTCGTTTTTGAAAGTCGTTCGCATTGTGCTACGTTGTGCGCTTCTACCAATTCGTCCAGCGCATTGTGCAATCCTAGTTCCAACAATTTCGCAGTGCTCGTGTTTTTTGGTAATCCTAAGGCTTGCTTATAAGCTTTCCTGATTAGGCGTTCCAGTTTTTCTTTCTCGGCAACCTGCCACTTCAAGTAAGGAGCAACGTACGTGATTTTGCTGAGGACAAAGGCGTGTACGAGACGAATCGTATTGCCTTCTTTCATGCCGCTGTGCCTGTTAGTAATGTGTTTTAGCAGTCTGATGGTCTGGTCTACCCCGTTTTCCAACTTACGAATGGTTTCGCCATTGTGCCCGTTGGCTGCGAGGTGCAAGCCTAATACTCGTATGCTCTCTACGGTGGGAATGACATGACCCTCCGCGGTTGTCAGCCGTATCTCTCCTTCCGTGTTCTCTCCACTCTGCTCGCTGTCTCTCGGTTTGCGACCCCTGCATGTAGGTTTGTAGACCAGTAGCTCCGACTTCTCAGCGGAGCAGGTAAGGTCTGTGCCTTTTAAGTAACTTTGAACAGCGTCGATGGCTCTCTGCAGTGTCTGTTCTATTTTACCAACGCATCCCTGCATTACCCACATGGTGATATCATCAGCGTATAGGCTGTGGCAGAGCCCGTCAATCTCCTCCAATTTAGCCGGCAACCCTGTGAGTGCGAGGTTAAAGAGCATAGGCGAGATCACCGAGCCCTGAGGAGTGCCGGCGCTGCCCATCTCAATATCCCCGGACTCGAGCTCTCCCAGCGTGATCCTTGCTGTCCTGCCCGTGAGAAAATCGCGAACGTAGTCGTACGTCCGCTTACCGAGTCCCAATTCCTTTATTTGCGTCAGTATTGTAGAGTGTTTGACACTGTCAAACGCCTTCTTGAGGTCCAGGCCTAAGACCGCTTTGGCGGATCTGGTCGTGCTATCTATTACTTGGTGTTTAATTTGTAACATGGCGTCTTGCGTGGAAAGGTTCCTCCTGAAACCTAGCATGGTGTGAGGGAACAGGTCGTGGTCCTCGAGATAGTTCGTAAGCCTCGCGAGGACCGCGTGCTCCATGACCTTACCCACGCAGGATGTCAATGAGATCGGTCTTAGATTTTCCAGCTGTAGGCGCTTTCCATGTTTCAGTATCATTACTATGCGGGCAGTTTTCCACTGCCAAGGAATCCGTCCCTTTTCCCAGCATTCATTAATGAAATTAGTGAGCTGCTCTATGGAGGCGTCATCTAAATTTCTAAGGGCTTTGTTAGTAACTCCGTCCGGTCCGTGTGCAGACTTGGTGTTGAGTCTATGCAATGCCATGCGAATTTCAGCCACGCTGAACGATCTATCTAAGTCATCGTTCGCCGTACCTTCGTACTCGGAGTGAGTTAAGGGTCTGTCTTGGTTTGTGTACCTTGCCCTGAGCTCGTTCAACAGCTCTTCGTTGGTGCCATTGAACTCGTGTAATATTTTATTGACTTTTTGCTTATGTGCCATTTTCGTTTCCTCTGGGTCCAATAGGAACCTGAGGAAATTCCACATCTTAGCGAAAATTCCCTGCTGACTTTCCATGCTGTTACAAGTTTCCTCCCACTGTGACTGGCAAAGCTGTAAAGCGTATTCCTTGATATCTCGGTTTAGTTTGGCTATACGCCTACGCAGGGTCCTATTGTGTCGTTGAACCTTCCATCTTGCTTGTAGGCTACGCTTAGCCTCCCACATGTGTAATAGCTTACTGTCCAAGACCTCAAGGTTTGCGTCGGGCGGGACTTCGTGCGTAGCTGCCACGACGTCCCGCCTCAACGTTTCTGTCCATCTTTCGATGTCGTCAATGTTTTCCACGGAGTTACTCCCCTCGTTCCTGATCTGTCTGAACCTGTCCCACTCCACCAGAGTAAATCGTTTGGCTTTAGGCTTGCACGGTCCCGCTTCGATTTGGATCTCTATAATGGTATGATCGCTGCCTAAGTCTTCTTGTGTGTTAGTTCGGTTAGTCCACCGAACGTTTCCGATGTTTTTAACAAATGCGAGGTCGGGTGATGTATCAGCACATACGGTGTTCCCTCTTCGTGTAGGTGCAGAGGGATCGGTAACGAGAGTTAAGCCTTCCTGTTGCGAGTCCTCCCACAAATTCCTGCCTTTTGAAGTTTCGTATTTGTATCCCCACGCTGCATGATGAGCGTTGAAGTCGCCCGCCACGAGCACAGCCCGGTTACGCGCAATGCTAACCACTTTCTTTAGTAACGCTCGGAATCGGTGATTAAGTCGAGGGCTACTGTACACGTTAGGTACGAAAAGACTGTCGTCCCGTTTCTTCGTTGGCACTACCTCCAGTAGCAAGTGCGGTATCGTGGCGTGCTTCATCTCGTGTGGCGTTACAGTAAGGTTGCGTTTCACTAACGCCGCAACGGCCAGTTTGTCCCGAGGAGTAGTCTCGTTAAATGACCTATAACCCGATAATTTAGCCTTAGTGTTAGTCTCTTGCAGTAGTATCACGTCTGGTTGCTCGTTTTTAATAAGGTACTGTCGCAGATTCCCGCACTTTCTTGAGTATCCTCTGCAATTCCACTGCCAGATTTTATAAGTGTTATGGTCGTGTCTAGCCATGGTGCCTACCAATATTAGTGTTTTCCAGTGTTATTCTTTGCCTCCGTCTCCGCTGGCCTGTTGTACGGCTTCCCTGTGGGTTTGAGGGGTCCGCAGTTGCTGGCTGGTAACCTCCTCTCTACATTTTCGACTCGCATCTGGAGGGCCGTGAGCTGCTGTTGAATTTGCTGCACTGTAGAGCTTATCTGCTGCAGCGCGTTGGTGACTTGGCTCAGCATACCCTCCATTTCGTTCTTACGCGTGTTCTTTCCCTCCTCCATTTCCTTCTGCAACGTCTTTATGTCTTCTTCTACTTGAGCTTCTAATCTATCCTTGCCTTTGCCAACATAAGAATGAATGCAGATGCGACATATAAGAAAGACCCCTCGTCGTCCAGAGTTCGCGCTGGCGTTTTCTAAGAATGCCAACTAGGACGCAGTTGGTGCTTACCATCCAGGTTGCTAGCAGGGGAGGTTAAGCTAGGGGAAGGCGAGTAGTCTGCAGGACTATTTCTATTCAATACTCCTTCATGAGATTTCTTTTGTTCTTCCATTTCTCTCTGTTGCTTTCAAAAGTATGTGTCAGTACTGTTTGTGGAGAGCACAGCACATAAAACAGTATACTATAGGAGCCGTCTATCGATGTCTGCCGAGATAGAGCACACAACTGCCCCTCGTCCACCGGCGCATCTTCACCTGACGAAAGACGGGCTGGTGGTTTCCTCTCCGGTTGAGAAGCAAGTGACAGCAGGCGTCGCACGTGGAGCAATGTTATGTTATCGCATGTGCCCTTCATGAGACTCGGACGACTGACTCGTCTCATCTCTGATTCAGCTGTGTTCGTCCCCAGCGCTAGCGTGCTTTTACTCGTGTGTAAAACATGATGCATAAGCGATGTTATCGATTTGGACTTTGTACAGAATGGCGATTGTCACGATGGTCATCATCCTGTGCGAGCATTTGGGCTTGAGTGTTAAGTACTGTTCATTCTACCGTTTTGGCTCTCCTGCGTGTGTAGTGTACATTGCTACTTGTGTTTGTTATTGGATAGTGACTGCGGCAGGTACTGATAACCTCGTGTTTGTTTGTTTGTTTGTTAACATATAACTTACAGGTTTGTTTGTTAACATATAACTTACAGGCCTCAACAGAGCATTGTGTAAAGGGGGCGAAATGCAAAAGTCACAGAAAGAAAAAACAAAAAACATATTATTCATAAGGCATATGAATTAGTTTCACATCTGAAATGCAATACAATTATAGATTGTATAAGCAGGGGTGAAATACAATAAAGGTAATGAACAAGGCGTTACATGGGCTTAAATACATAGGTAGGCAAAAAAAACTCAGATTTCCGGTTTACGTGGATAGATGCGCAGACCAAAACACATAGAAGCAACCACTAGACAGAAAGAAATGAGAAAGACAAGAGAACGAATGAATGAAGGGTTTAAGTGATACCATTGCACTGCTCAGCGATGCTGTTACGAAGATCATTTCATAGGTGGATGGCATGTGGGTGTGACGAGGAGTTAAATAGTATACATAGTGCCGTAAATGTGACTGTAACTGTACATATTATGTAATCTATGTGAGAAATATCGAGGACATTATAACTGTACTAGGGGTGACCGAGTAGCATGGACGTATTTATGAAGAAGAGAGAAAAGGACTATATCCGGACGAGTTTTTAGTGGGTGGAATGAAACATCTTATTTCAACTGGGTTACACTGAACTTATTAAGTAACTATAATCCCACGTGATAAAACAAGCTCTGTTCTGGATTGCTTCCAACTTGTCTATTATGTCAATATGTTGTAAATATTACTTGTATATATGTATATAGCGCACGACGTTAACACGATGGAGTTATGTACGGGGCAAAGTGCAAACAGCGTGGCGTTGTGTGCAGCATTCCGTTAGAGCATATGTCAAGCCTTGTGCACCAAGCCCATGTCGAGCACAAGTGTATTCGCCCAAATTGGGATGAAGTCGCCAAATAGAAGAAGCTGTAGCTTATACTGGTGTCACACAGGCACTTCGAAGGCATTTGAACCGACAGTCCGTTGACTCAAAGGTCAAGTTTCAGCTCCTACACGGGTGGCTTCGATGGCCGAGTCAATAGTCTAATGAGTCGACGTAGCACCATACAACTCCATCGAGACTTCGAAGGCCGTTGAGTGATGGAAGTGGAAGCGGTGCAACTATGAGACTTGGTGCACCGGCAGCTCCCGAGCGCATTAGTTTCGGAGGCCATGGCCATATTTATGTCATTGTATCAATAAGTAGAATTATACACCGGTGAAAAATATTGCAAACGTGCCGAGAGGCCAACGTTGTCACTTTATTGCATTAGTTCTAGAACGAATATGCCGTCATTGCCATAAAAAACAAATGGCATGCAGCTGGTGGGAAACACTGCGTGTGGTCCCATCTGGTGTCTATGAATCAAACCACTTTTTAGGCTCGTGCTGGGGACTTAGGCTCAGCAATGTCAAAATCTGCATGTTTTTTTAATAATGACTGCAAAACGTTGCACATACTTTGTCCCTTTTGGTACATGAGATTAAGGGAAGGCTCAATTTAAAGTTTGTTTCTTGCCGTCGTGCGAATAGCAAGCAACTGGTGCGAATTAGAATTGAAGTGGGTGTTTTTGTTCCACCATGTTGTTGCGAAATCACTTGGCGACTCAACTGCCATTCAAAACTGCTGTGTAGCAGCACCAGAACTTATTTTAAGTCAATAGAGTTGTGGGCTTTTCGAAGGTCATTGACTTGAAGGCTTTCCAATGTGCCTGTGTGACACAGGTATTAGCTGCGTGATGTTATTTTTAATCAGCCACCTTCTCTGTTTTGTGATTAGCGGTTGTGCAGAGATGGAATTGGGAAATCTGTTATAGCAACCGGTATGTTCTTGTCGCTTTTTTTTTTGTTGGAGGAGCACTCCAAGTTGTAGTATCGTGGCAAAATACTTTGTGAATAAATATGAATAGGGATGCGCTTTGATGTTGCATTAAGTCTGTGATTTTACAGATGCCATGTGACTATTACGAATTTCCATTTCATTGTCTCACAAAGCATTACTTCACTTGCGTGTCGTGATTTCAGCAGCTAGATTGCACTGATGTGGCCAGCTGCAACAGTGTGTGTCAAGACACGAACACAGCACTGAAAATCAAATGAGTCACCTTTCAGCTTTTGCTACACATGAACATGCATATGGTGCACCAAATCAAATTCTTGGTTAGAGGTGCGCTTGACTGAAGCTATATAGGTAGCTCTCCTAAGTAAGAAGCTGCTGCTGCAATGGTAATATTCATGCACATGTGCTGTAGATTTGAAATAGCGCATTCAAAGTAGAAAACATGTCAGCATTTCTCCCATTCTGACTGTTGTGTAACAAGTAGCTGCTGGAGCAGCCAGCTGCACAAGAAGCTCGCTGCTCCAGCAGTGTTCGGTATCATGGATGTCAAGTCACGCAGTAGCTGCTATGTGCGCTGTTCACAACTCAACACATGCTGTGTCTATGCATGTTCGGAGTGTAACTCACAATGGCAGCACATAAACTGATACCCAGTTTATAAAAGAGGCAATGAAATGCATTCGAAGGCCTACTTTGTGATATGTACCATAAATAATTATATGGAGTGGTTGCAATGATGCAGTGATATATTATCTGCAGTGATAGAAACACATATACCAGTGCCGCTGTTAACATGAGCCAAGATTTCTAAAAAAGAAAAAAAGAAAGAGCCCTGCTAAACTCAGGCCAACTCCAAATTAGTGGTAGTTGTGTATACTAACAGTATTTTTTTCATCAGTGATTACAAATAACTTCATTGGTTTTAATTCCTCATCTTTTTCATTCCTGCTCACATTATGAACGTGTTAATTAGAAAGTTGTAGAGCATCCCAAATAACTTCAAATTCAAGTACAGTTAAGCCTGGATATAACGGAATTGACAAATTCCCGGAAAACTTCGTTATAAAGAGGATTTTGTTATATGCAGGTTCGGCACGAAAATTTGAAAAGGAAATGCTTAAGTAAGCAAAAAAGGTAACAGACTGCAGAGCTCACCCAAAACATTTATTTTGGGTGAGAAAGCATTTACAGCTGAGACCACTTATGTGACAGCTTATAGTGAAGGACTGGCTATAATGCAGTTTTTTTGGACCCCGGTTTGCCCTCCTGTAGAACTTAATGTATACGCATACCACTTATTGTGCAGACCCCCCCACCTCCCGGTTATAATGCGGCTGCCAGGAAATGTCGCGGACAGTCGAGGCAGCGAGCAGGCTTTACAAAGGAAGTGCGCCGCTCGAAAAGAGCGCAGCGAATCGCCGGGGAGGAGGAAGGAGCGCTGAACAAATGAATGCTGCTATGGCCGTTTGTCAGCTGCGAATGCTCCGCACGGAACGCGCGCCCGTGACCTTCAATTACCGCCATTTGCCTCCAGTTCTTTTTTTTTTAAAATTATTTCAGCGCGCTGCCCTTGAATCACCCCGTGAGCGCGATTTCCTGTGCACCCGATCCCTGTGTTGTCAAGGGCAAGCTTCCCGTGAGGCGCGCCGCCAGCAACCACGCGAGCTAGGCCTAAGAAGCGCTGTCGCCTAGTGTCAGGTTAGCGAAGTGAAGCGCAGAGACTTGTGCAGTAACCAAAGAGTGGCACTGCCAGCACGTAAGAAAAAAAAAAACAAAAAACTTGGTTTTTTCTCTGTCCTTTCGGCACGGCTCGGCAACATCAACGGGTAAAGGAGGGTGCCGGCTTGGCGGGCTAGGCCAGCAGCAGCAAGCGGTGGGATCAGGTTTGAAGTGAGGGGGAAGGGACACGCCCGCGGCGGCAAGATCGCCGAGTCGAGGTATGCAGGTCCACCTCGCTAGCGCTCGCTCTCACCTCGCAGTGGCCGTGCCTTCAAGCACGCCAAGCACGCCGCCGCCGCTTCACATTCCGTCGCAGCGGAGAAGGGGCTTCCGGTTGTTGCTCGTGCAAAAGTGTCAAAATATGGGGCAAAACCTCTAGGTTGTCGGCGGAGCAAATTCGTTATTTCGAGGGGCTCTCCCGCTGGCACTTCGTTACGTAGAGGTCTTAAATACATGTGCTTCCATGGAGTAACGGCGGGAAATATAAAAACTACCTCAACCTACCTCAACCCTGTTCATATTTTCGGGTTTGTTATTCACGTCAGCAGCTTCAGGTTCGCCCCGCGATGATGTGACTGCTGGAGACGCTGAGAGTCCATGGTAGCTGCAGTGGTGCATCTTGTGGCATGTTTGGTGAAGACGTTAAGGAAAGAGCAGGATCTGCAACAGCTGTTGTAGCTGTTCTCTGCTTGTTAATTCTATGAACAAATATGACACCATGACACCTACGATTAACCACAGTGAATGCTGGTACAGAACGAGAAAGACTCTGTCTAATTTAGGGGGAGTGTTGTGAAACTACTTTGTTATGAGCAGACGCAATCAGCAATGTTTGGCTCAAACTGACATTGTGCGCACAGGCTGACGACCAAGGTACAACAGTAGAACTACTTTAGAGTCTTGTCATCTGATTTAGAGCCAATTGGTACCATAAATACTTTACTCCTTCGATCCCTGTCAGGCTCTAGTGGAAGACAAGAACAAAAAACTACAGCATCTGCCAGGTCTCATAAGACGAGAATAAACTGACTCTATTTTTTTTCCCGCATGCAAATTTTTGTTCGTGCTGTACACTTCACGCATTTCACCATCCCTGAAATGACTACATGCACTGTTTACAAGTACTCCCACTCAAATGCATGTGCGGTTGGCTATCTCATCTGCGTGAGCTCGCTGCGCATTTCTTCTTCGCGCCATCTAGCGCAGAAGTGGTAAACTTTCTGGAAGCACTGCTTCAGTGTTCACGAGTGCTGTCTGACAACCCCACTGCATTATTTCTGCTTCACTTCAGAGAGCTCTCCGAGGAGTCGCACCCACCAGACATTGTCTTGCGACCTCTTTGGGGTGGGTGGGGTGTGGGTTGAACCTAATTAGCTCACCTCTGCTCTAGCGGCTGCACCTTTGCCTGCACTAAAGCCAAATCAGTCATACGAACCATCCAGCACGTAGACTGACAAAATCTTGGCTGGGGTATTGCCAGAAATTAATCACATCTAAAAACATCACCATACCTGACAGTTGTAGATTAAAATGCTAGTATTTCACAGAGTTCTCACCTTTCATACCATCCAGTCTTATCTTCCACTAACACTGACTGCTTACGATACTCGCCAGGAAATATTGTTGGCACATAAGACGGCGACAACACATCCTTGGACGGCACACCACCAACAAAGTGCACGCTGCATGTCTTTGAGTGGTGAGAGGGCACCCAATTTGTCTCATCAGCACAGAAGCGTGTAGCTGTTAGTGGCACAAGAAAAACAGAAATGCAGAATGCGAGACGGCCGAGGGAACCACACTTACTTTATTCATCGCACCGCATCAATCCACCTTTGCCGCCCCGCCACGGTGGTCTAGTGGCTACGGTACTCGGCTGCTGATCCGAGGGTCGCGGGATCGAATCCCGGCTGCGGCGGCTGCATTTCGATGGAGGCGAAATGTTGAGGCCCGTGTGCTGTGCGATGTCAGTGCACGTTAAAGAACCCCAGGTGGTCGAAATTTCCGGAGTCCTCCACTACGGCGTCTCTCATAATCAGAACTGGTTTTGGGACGTAAAACCCCACAAAACTACTAATCCACCTTTGCCACTGATCGACAAAGCACAGACGTGTTGAGAAACCGTGAAATGTCGTTCCCACAGGGGTCAAGACGTGTATGTGTTCGTACAGCTGATTACGCACCAATTCATTATTATAACGTGCAGTCACTGCATTTACACGTTCTCACATTAGGAGGGTCTTACTGCAGCTGCCGCATGGGGAGGAATTCCTTCTGTTCGGCTTCTCAACAGCTGTCTCCAGTAATGGCTGCGCGGTGGAAGCGTGGCACACCGGTCGCCATGCACAGAATGTGTAGTGCAGCATCTACCTCGCTTAAAATGCTTGATTTTACCATCTCTACAATGATCATATCCTCTCTTTCTGAACAGTTCATTGGATATGAAGGGTCTGCTTATTTCTTCAAGATGCTGCATTTGTGTTTTTAACAAGTTACGAATACAAGGGCTTGAACATCAATTTATATTAATTCTGAGAACAACTGTTCAGTATTGGAGAAAATTTTTAAAATTACAATATTCACACTAATCTAGACCCATTTTGTTGAAATTTGTAATCCAAAGTTGGAGGGTCTACTTACAATCAAAACCGAAACTGCTCTGCTGCCATTTGGGTTTTCCTTTGCTTCTTGTTTCTTTTTTCTTTATTATTATTATTCAAGTTCAATTCAAATATTATTATTATGCAAGTTCAACCTACAATCAAGTTGACTTACAATTGTGTAAATATGGTTTTCGGTATATGATTGGATTCGATTTGCTTCTGGTACTAGTCAGTGTATATTCGATTCAGTCTTAAAAATTGCTATTCTTGCACACCTACCCGTGATGCTAAATTTGAACGCGGGTAAGTTGCTGAAAATTTTGTAAGGAGAGTGGAAGGTATGGGCACAGGCCCCTAAGTAACTCATGCAGTCTAACCTTCTTGCATTTTATATGTGTACACATTGGTTATCGTTGAAGAACAATGGCACTACTTCTATAGCTTAACTGAAATAATTTAGTTCAAAAGTGCGTCACTATTAACTGCTCAAAAAGGTTGATTGGCTACTCCAAAATGAGATTCTAGCTGCTCTAAAAGCAACTGTGGATTTGCCTAGAACAATTCTTTTATAAGAGACATACACCAGGGAGCAGTTTCTGTCCTTCATATGAGGAGTGTTTTATGAGCAGGATGCCATGTTTCATTTTCTTACCTACACTTATTTCATACGGGCACACTACAACAAAGCTGGCCACAAAAGAGGGCTACAGCATGTTGGAAAGTGTATCATTTGCCATAATGTTACGTGATTTGCTTGGTGGACTTTGTCATCCAAAACAATTCATGTTATCTTTGCCAAGACTTCTCACACTACTTGGTTATCATTTCCCTTTGTTTCCACAATGAAATAACTGCAGTTAGCAGGCAACAGGGCTACATTTAGAATTCAAACATCTGTTCCAAGCAAGTGGACCAAAATTTAAGGATATTTTTGCGATTATAACCAACTGTCCTAAGGAGTACGTCTATTACAAAAACGGTCCAACTAAATGGGAGAGATAGGGCAGCCATCCATATGAGTAAATGATGTCTGTTTTACCCACTTGTCCCTTATATCATAGTCACTTACAAAAGGGTTCAACAGCATTTCCTTTTGGCTATTGGCTGTTAATTATTGGCTTTTGACTCTGGCTCTTGCTTTGCTGTTTGTAAACTTTACCTGCTTTTATTTTTTATTTTTGTCTTTTTTCCCTTTCAGTGAAATTAACCTGACAATAGCAGCTCATGTCTCTGACCGTATACTTGATGAAGTGATTGAGAGCTTGCCACGCAGTCACCGCGACTTGGTAAGTTATGTTTTGATTGTTGCATGATTAAAACTTATCAGATGGTCAGATGGTTATATTATTATCAATAAATATCTTTTTTCTATTTTGATGCTATGATAGAGTTCCCAAAATATTTCCTATGAAAAGTGCTACTTATAGTTAATACTCAAAGGCCTACTCTGGCGTTTTTTTAGCATGTCAAGGTAATACGATTCTATGTTCCCGAGGTGCTCCTGTCACACTCCCGATAGTGAAAGTGCTCAGCAAATGCAAAAAATGATTTTAGTGAGCAAAAAAGCACGAGACCGAAATCCAGCCCAGCGGTGATGTCACATCAGTCAACCTGCCTTTTGCACGGTGCAAATGTGCATGCGCCCTCTCTTGTTGGTAATGTTGGCTCACACGGATCTCGAAGGCCATGGCGTGGTACCAGTGTGCTTCTGTCGCTTTGCCAATGATGACTTCAACACACAGTATAGCCAATAATTGTAGGAAGCCAGGAGGGCAGTTTGAGGTAATTAGTAAAAATTGATTTGTAAGCAATCTGTGCATCTCTTGAGCCTGTAATCTTGCACAAATGACGGAAGTGTGTCAAGGAAGGTACCCAGAGAATTTATTGGGATCCATTGATCTTGAAAAATCGCCAGAGTTGCCCTTTAAGCTACTTATGAAAAATGCTAGTCCTGCACTTTTGTTCAGGGTGTGTGAGGTGATGTAGCCAAGCTTTTAGCACAACACATGTAGCTGATATCATGAATATAGATTAGAAATGGCATGGCCCTCAAGTTGGAGCTTGGGAAACACCAACCCTAACAGGTTGATGCAATGATTGGATCTTTCTTATAACAACAGTGTGATGGTCATACCAGCGCCTCATCTGTTTATCAGTGCCCAGCAGTTTGCTCTCTGTACGCTGTCATAGTTTCTCCTCTCTCAGCACTCGTGGCAGCCGCACGGGGGCGACATGTAAACAGCGTAGCTGGCTCCCTCAGTGCATGCGCTTGCGCACATTAAGGTCTCCCAAGGGTAGCTCCTGCTGCTGCGAAGACATTCTTGCTCATTTTTTATCGCCATTGTGTGTGTTATTTTCTGTTCCAGTGCGTCTTCACTGCTTGCTTCTTTCTGTCTGAGTGCATTTCAACTAAAATGACATACTGCCATTTGATTATGCGGAAGTCTGACTAGGAACGAAAACCACCTGTATGTCATTGCCATCCGACGAAGGGTACATGAAGCAGGTTTCATTTCCTTACGCTCCCCCCGGTTTTTTTTTAGTTTTTTTTTAAGGCAATGCCCCCACCTCTGTCTACTTTGCAATAATTTTGGTTTACGATGAGAAAATTTCTGCAACCCAGAGCCAGAAGAAGGGCATGTGCAAGCTGTGTGTTTGCACACAGTCTACATACTTTTGTCGCATGTAACCGTCATAAATTATTATATTCAACCTCGTTTTCGGTACGTTCCTAAGTATGGCCTGGTTCCTTTAGTAAAGTAAGGTGCTAATTTTTTGCAATCTCTTTCATGTGTATGGTAGCCACAACTGCCGCTTGTACTTAAACAAATAAAAAAATTCCAGGTAAATGCCCCTCCTCCCCCCTCTTTTCATGCAGGTGCAAACCGTAATTCCTGGGTAACTATCGTTCTTTCATAGTCACTTATGGTTGAGCAGTGAGACATAGACTCTTTACGGATGTCATCTGCTACTGGACATGTTTAATGTTTGGACAGCCCTTTCAGGACTACGGGAAGTGGATTGCTGGGACACATGAACTGCTGTGCAAAATGCACTTTTGAACGTTGCTTACGTTAAGCCTGCAGTAATGTGCACTGCTTCCAGAGGTTCCGGTAGAACAACTCACCCGCTGTCGCAAATTTTATGAACCACTGAGTGGAACGACTGGCATGCTGCGGCTTGTATTTGCCCTCCCATCAGATTGCAGCGAAAGTACATTATAGATTATATTTATTTATTTATTTAGAAGTACCTTACAGGCCCCATGGGGAGCATTGAGTAAGGGGAGCAACGCAGAAAACAAAAGTAATCTATACATGATTGCAAATAGAGCACACAATAAGATGCTGGCAAACCGGTGTAATAAATGGAAACAAATGGTAAAACAGCACAATGCATACTCTTAAAAAAGGAAAGAAATGCAATATCATGGCAGCACACAACTTGGCACATTCCACATAAGAGGGGGGGGGGGGGGGGGGAATTGCATTATACGTTACAACGAAATGTATAATTTGATGAATGTGGATATTTGTTACGATGAGAAGTGTAGGACCAGGAGTTCCCTAAATTTATCTTTATTTGTTTGCGCGACAGTGTTGTTAGGAAGCGAATTCCAGAATCGAATAGCTCGTGGCAAAGCCGAGGCGTTAAATGCGTCAGTGTTCCCATAGATGCGATTATAACTAAAGTCGTTGTGAAGACGTCGTGATGTACAGGGCGCGCGTACCAATGGCAAGTGTGCTGGCTTCATTTGATAAACATATCTATGGAACAGGGACAAGAGTGCTATGTCACGTCGACTACTTAGAGTTTCAAGGGAAAGGTTGAGTTTTATTCGCGTTATACTTGACTGGTAGTTATAATCGCGGGAAATAAATCGACTAGCTCTATTTTGGATAGCCTCTAACATGCGGATTAAGTATTCATGATAGGGAGACCATATGGGCGACGCGAATTCAAGTTGTGGACGTACAAATGTCAAGAACGCTAGTTTACGAATGTCGGATGGGCAGTACCGTAAGTTGCGGCGGATATACCCAAGAGCTAATTGCTAATTGAGCAAATTAATGTGAAAACTGCATAGCTATTCGCACAAAATTAAATTAGTTACTTCCAACACATTCACTTGTAGCTAAGATCGTGGTGTATTACTACATTCTTCACAATTATTTACTCGTGCTGACATCCTGCGCACTTCACTAGCCCGACCATAGAATGGCTCACTAGCCCTGTAGAATGTGCATTAAAATACACGAACACGCATGCATCGCACCAGCCGAAACTTGTGCACCTGATTTTTATATGGCGACCTCTTCTTCCGAACAGCGCATTTTCTTCGACTGACAAATCTGTGATGCAAGCATTTCGCAAAAAGAAGAAAAAAAAATACTCTTTTAAAAACGCCTAAAACTTCTATCAAAATGCGAACATATTAAAGCTGCTGACATTTCTCGCACACTAATTGAACAGCAGCAGCAACGCGTGTCTTCATTAAAAGCGAAAGTGAACACCCACTCTGCTATGTGCATCCCATGGTAGCAGTATTCACAATTCTGATTGCATGCATCTTACAAAATAAACAAAACAAAACATGTGTGACCCCAAAGCTGTGAGATGAGTTATGCTGGAACATGGGATAGCCGACTCTAATGTAGCCTACGTTCCCATGTTTCACATTCAAACAAGGAAGTTGCACTGGTGGTGCAGTGCGGCCAATGCAAAGAAGTTCACGTTGAGGGAAAGTCCCTTGTTTAGGTGGTGGTGGCACACTGTATTTGCGCCAATGGCAGCGGTCTATTGTTGTCACACTCTTCTGCCAGGCCCTAAAAGTATAAAGGAGGCACTGGTCATACATACATGCCTTTGCCCATTTAACTTTTGTTTCAGTGTGAGTTAGTTGCATCTTGTACAATAGTATTTTGTTCAATGCGCAAACACCTTGGTTAAAGCTATGAAAATAGAGTCAGTTTCCAAAGGTTGAAGATCATGGTGTAGGTCCATAGGTAATTCAAAGAGCTGCATTTTACACGGGCAACTACACTGATTTCAAAATAACATTATTGTGAGGTAATTCATAACTGTGATAATGTGTTCCTGCAGATTGTATATGATGGATGTTGAAGACGTTGGTCTGTTGTTCAATCATTTGTCTTTCCACTAGTTTTAGATATGGGCACAATGTATGCAAGTTTATAGTCTTCATGAACTTGTGAGATATCATTTAATTGCTCGAAAGTTCACCTAGTAATAATGCTTAGTGGCTTTTCGTTGTTTGGTGTTTATGCTGTCAGGATCCTGGATGCAACATGAAGGTACCTAAATGCTCTGGAAGCTTAACACAACCACAATGTAGTAGAACAGCTTGGATGTCCTGTTATGCATGATTAAGATGAGTAGCAAAATGGAGACAAAAGAAAGACAGTCAAATCATGCATCCTTACCAATGTGCCCAGGTTATCGCACTTGTCATGCCCTATATGTACAGCTGGAGGAAGAGTACTGGATTTAATAGGTATTGTTTTTCAAACACACTGCATGGAGGCTCTTTACATAAAGCATATGCCAACATTCTATGAGAAACATAGTTCTTTTTTTCTCTTACAAAGCACAGATAGCAACTACAGTTGTTGAGAATCTCCTATGCTAGTTGAGGAATCCTAAACATTCATAAATGTTGTAGGGGTGCATATGTCACAAGAATACGGCCACCACCATGGCTTTGGGCTTAGCGAGCCACAGGGCCGCGTAGGCCATCGCCTATCTCATGCTCCATTGCACACGTGCGTTCTGATGGCAAAGGCATTGAGCGCAGCGTGGCAATGACACAGTACTGCTCTCAGATCAATCACAACACTGTTTGCCTACAGCAACACCACAAACACTGCACACCGCCCTCTGCAAAAGGTGGCGCAAGAAGCAACAGGCTTTGCCATGCCAAGAGTGAGAATACAGTACAAAGGGTGCCATGAACAAGTCACCATGTGCAAAGGCTCGCGGAGACACGCTGCGAGGGGATAAGTGGTTCCTTGCGTCTATGCTGCGCACTCGTGCGATTGCTGACCATAGGGCCTGATCATCTGAGAATGAGCAAACTCTGTTCACGTCCGCCTTCAGTTAGTGCAGCTCGGCATAGTAAGACCACGCACGAGCACGAGGCGCAGCTCTATGGCATGGCATTCAGAAGGGCAACGTAAGCGTAAGGATTCACTGTGGGCACACAGGCACTGTGAGCAGACTTCGCCTGAATGAGCTCAAACAAAGGAGCGGGCGGACGAGGAACAAAAACGTGCTTACCCCTCAGCTGTCCAGAGAGAGTTTCTCAATTCCCCCGCATCGCGCGTAATGTCTTGCGAGACATTGCGAGACTCCGTGCATGGTGCTACAGTAGAATCTCGATGATACGATTACGGCTGATGCGAATTTCGTGATGATATGAATTTTAGCGTGGTTTTGGACGGACTACGTTGTATAAAATGCGCCGTCATTCGGTGTTATAGGAACAGTTTCCCCAGCCATTGCGGATGATACGAACGCACGAACGCGCGAAATGACTGCTTCACGCGAGCGACTGACTCAGATTTTTGACTGGAGATTTCTTCCGCGAGTTCCTTACGACTTTGGACCGGAAAATGGCAGCGAAAAACAGAAAAATTTTGCTTTTCGTCGACCAGTGTTCGACCCATCCCAAAGACTGCAACTTCAGCAATGTCGCCGTGAGGTTCCTGACCGCAAACACCACGAGCCGTCTACAGCTGCTGGATGCGGATAATCCGAAATGTGAAGCACTATTTCAAGGGATTGCTTATGCGGAGGCTCCTGGCGAAAATTGAGCGCAAGGATGAAAACTTGCGGACTAGCCTGCTTGACGCGTTACATTTCTTGGCCATGTCCTGGCATAATGTGACACAGGACACGATCGCGAACTGCTTTCGCAAGTGTAGATTTTTCGCGGAATCGGATGCGGCTTCGACGGAAGAAAAACAAGAGCCTCACGACGATTTGCGCATCGAGGGTTGGGAGAACCTTGAAACTCGAACTTCGGCACGAGACTTCGTCACCGCGGACGACAACGTAGCGACCTGTGGGCTGCGACCCATCGAATAATTGGTCGACGAGGCAAAGGATACCGAGTCTGAGAGTGATGGTGAAAGATGCCGGTGACTGTGATCTCCTACCGTCAATGTCGGAAAACCTTGACGCCCTCGATGTACTGCGTCGCAACGTAAGCACCGGCAGCGTGAGTGAAGAAACCGCAGCACGGTTTTATTCCTTTTAAGCGGCTTTCTTGAGGGACAGCGAAGTTAAAAAAGTTCAAAAGAACATCATGGACTTTTTCAGCAAGAAGTAGCTGACCCCAATAAAGTTCTTGTTCATCTTCATTATCAGCTTTAACTTGCTTTGGCTCATACGAATTCGGGATAATACGAGTATTTTACGTGCTCCCTATGAATTCGTATCATCGAGATTCTGCTGTACCATTGCAATCTGCCACTGGGTGAGCAGGAAGACACCAGACACACTGGCACCACCCGACCTGCCGCTAATCGTGATAGCAAATGGATAGAACACGAAAGAAAACGCTTGAGCGCAGGAACAGCATAATTAGGCGAACGCCTGTGCAATGATGATAGGCATGTCTCGATCCCCACATTCTATATCTTGGGTGAAAGTCACTATGTTAGCCTCACGTCCCCCCTCTTATTCATTATAGTGTCATTATAATGGCACTACAATGCTGCCATCACAGTGTCTAAAAGTATCAGTAATATACTGGAGGCTCTCAAAGACGAACTTGATAATAAGACTACGCGAAATTTTCCAAAAAATTCGGCTTATCAGAAATGCCCCTCTTCCCCTCCCCAAATAATATGCAAACATGTCAAGTGTACCAAAATATTATCAAAACCTCTTGTTGGGCGAGTTGGTACATTCTTAAGACCTAAAGGCACCGGCGCAACCAGACGACACGGACTAACAACTGGCTTTATTTGGAAAAAATGACGTGCTGTATAAGTGCCTCACTGAAGCATGGGAAATGGAGGGGAAAAAAGGAAAATGGGGGAAAAGGAAACATGCCAGCAATGCAGGCGCAAAAAACAACCAGGAAAGCACAAGAACACAATCAGTGGTATTGCTTAGCAATGTAACCCCCCGATAGCTGCATCAAGAAGATTAAATTCCGCATCAAAAAGAGCGAGAGAAGGGGTGCTTATGCACTTGCTAAGTTTTCTGATATGGTAGGCTTCCAGACTTAGACGCGCAATTTTGTCACTGCTCTTGCCTAGAATCGTCTCCTTCAACCGCGCCACACAATAAGAACACTTAATGACATGCACACCTAAATGAGCGTACTTGTCATGTAGTTTGTTCAAATTTAGAGCGTGTTCCCCCAATCGGTCATTGACGCAGCGACCAGTTTCGCCGACTTAGAACATCCCACATGACATGGGGATACAATACACCACTCCAGTGGAACATTTTACTAACGGTGTTTGATGGTTCTTCTGGCATCCACGTTTATTTGCGTTGTAAATACGTGGGCACAACTTTCCCGGCTTGTTTGCGGCAGAGAAACTAATAGGCACACCGTGCCTGTTTGCCACCTTCTTGAGATTGTGGGAAAGCTTATGGATATAAGGTACAACCTCAGGGGCCTAGGGGCCTTCTGGTGAACCTCGGCCGTAGTGCTTCCCGTTCCATGCTTGAATTTTTGAATTCATCAGATTGTGTCCCTGAGCACACCCACCAGAGTGTTGCATTCAATAAAGTAGTTTGAAACATAAACATGCATTGTACCCGCCACCATGCCGTGCCCGACTATGCTGGGGGTGCCAGAGAACCACGATTTGAACCACACCAGCTCGTACCTTGAACAACATTGTTTGTTATTAGTCCATGATGAGCATATGTGCAGATGCATGTGTGAGCTGACATAAGACACATGCCTAGCACCATCTAGGTTATACAAACACAACTGCTGAATACCGTATTCTCCCCATCAAAGAAGAGTTACTAGGGAAATTAATCAAAGAAGAGTTACTTAGGAAATTAACAACTGGAAACATTATAAGAACTCCATGTTCTTGATAGTCTTTAAACCACGATGGTGGTCTCCTTTGTCTTGTCGTATGCTTCAGTTCTGGAACGTCCCTTTCATATGGTGTCCGTACAGATGAAGTAGGTCATATTACATGTCTGCAGTGAGTCATGGTTTTCCTGCTGTGGCTCGCCGAACGGTGTTACTGCTTCAGGTGAACAGTGTCTTGGAACTGGAGGTGATGTAGCTGGTTGAGGATGGTACCAGCTGATCCCGATTCCAAGTATAGCCATCATTAAGTTTGTAGGTGTCTTGGCCACATAGGTCAACAATGGTGAATGGGTTTAAGCAGCTCAAAGCACCTTTAGGCACATGACCTGGCAACCTGAGTTTAACCGGTTGAGATGTCGTCAGCGGAGAATGATTCGCAGCTTGTCGACGGTCAGTGTGTAGGAATTACTTGCTTGTTGCTTTTGTGCTACTCTGCTGCGGATGGATTTCATTGTTGCATGAAGGTCTTGGAAAAACTGTTTACTTGGCCCTCCTACAAAATCAAGTTTTGTTCTGGGATAATGGCCGTGAAGAAGGGTGGAAGGCTTCACTTCTGTGGTGGCATGCGTCGTGAAATCGTAGACTCCAAGGTAGTCGGTGATAGCTTCCTTCAAAGTCCGGCATTCTCGTGTGCAGACTTGAACATACTCTTTGCCCAATTAAATCTTTCTATTCAACCGTTGGCTTGCGGATGGGAGACTGCCAAATACGCATGGGTCATGCCGTGCTCCTTAAGAGAACTGTCAAAGTCACAGGCTGTGAATTGAGGACTGTGGTCACTCACAATCTCGTTGGGATACCCTTCCCTGCTGAAGATGCTTCGCAGAAAGGTTATGACTGTTGCAGTAGTCACTTTCGCTGACAAACAAACCTCTGGCCATTTGCTGAAGTAAGTGAAAGCCATAATGGTAAAATGGCAAGTTGCAGGTACATTGGAAAAAGGGCCCACGATATCAATGCCTAGCTTCTGCCATTGTGCCAGTGGGAATGCAACTGGCTGCAGAGGTAGTGTCACCGGTTTTGCAGACTTGTCAGCTGATTGGCATACCCCACAGAATGCAGTCAATTGCTCTACTTGCTTGCACATAACAGGCCACCAGTATTGTTCATGTAGCCATTGCTTTGTCCTTGTCATCCCCGTATGAGACTCTTGGGCTGTATCAAGAAGCTATGCTACGAGGGACAAAGGTACAACGAATTTGTCTCCGCAAAGCAGGAAGTCTCCAACAACTTAGAGCTCAGTCTGCAACCAGTAGAACGGAATTGCCTTAGGAGGCAACATTATTGCTGCAGGCCATCCTGATGCCGCCCACTTTATGACCTGTTACAACAGAGGGTCCTGCATTGTTTGAGCACCAAACTCAGCATGAGTAACACAAGTTGAGACAACACAAACGCTTTCCTCTCTCACTTCCTCCTCCACATGACCTGGGAGGGGCATCCTTGAAAGGGCATCAGCAATAGTATTCTTGTTACTCTTCTGGAATTCAGTTGTAAAGTTCTATGCCAGCAGCCTGGCGTGCCAGCTTGCAAACCGGAACGGACAGCGACATACTTCTTTTGTACTCAGGAGTGTGACCAGAGCCTGGTGGTCAGTGCGCAGTATGAATGGGCAACCACAAAAATGTACCCTGCAATGTATTCCAGTGCCCACAAGCAAGGTAGGGCCTCCGGTTCCCCAACGAAGTAGTTCTGCACCTGTGCCGTAAGCCTGCAAGAAGCAAAAGCTATGATTACAAGCTCATCATTTCTTGTCTACTGCGACACTGCTCCCAAACCAATGGGTAAGGCATCTATAGTGACAGTAATGTCACCTGCATGATTAAAAAGCTGTAAACTTCTTGTGGCCAAGGAACTTTCCAACTTCTTGAGACAGGCTTCTCTTGCACCATTCCAAGTGAATGTTGTATTCTTATGTAACAACTCACGAAAAAACTCTACAAGCACCGCATAGTCAAGCACTAATTTAGCGCAATATCCTACCATGCCCAAGAATGAGCGCAAAGTGCCTATATCTGTCCGTGCTGGCACATCCTTGATGGCGCCGATGTTGCTTTGTAATGGGCGTATCCCCTTGTGACTGATCCTGTGGCCAAGGAGATCTACTTCTTGTACATTGAAAATGCGTTTGTCATTCAGCTTCACTCTAGACTTTGCAATCAAGTGCAACACTTGTTTCACATTCTTGAACTGTTCCTCACGTGTGCTTCCATACACAGTGACGTCATCGATGTATCACAGTGTTATTAGTTCTGCAAAATTTTCTGAAAGGCAGACTGTGCCGATGCAATGCTGAAGCACTTGCGTGTGAATCTGTGTGATCCACTATCAGTTATAAGAGTAGTCAATAGACCTGTCTCTGTTTGTCAACAATGTGACGTCACGCAGAGCATCGCCATCGACATCGCGGCGGACCAGTTTCGCAGTGGTTGGCAAAAAGCTCCGGCGGTTCCAGCAGTTTGCTCGGTCTTTGCACGCGATGGTACTGTCCCTTCCTGAGGTTGCGCACTGGCGGTTTGTCGAAAAGAAGCTGCAAGTTCGTGTAATGCAGTATCTATACCCTTACACCATTTCGGAATGGAAGAATGACCCTAAACCTTGACCAAACGTTCAGCTCTGTGTGTACCTCGCGAGCATGCCTGGCCTATACAAAGCAGAGGCCATGGAGCGTTACTGATCGCTCAAAGCGTACGGCTTAGTGAAAGGCCACGTGCATCTGGTGCTTGTCTCGAACTGGGGCACCAACGCTTTCCGTCGACTGCTGTCATTCGGAAATCCAGAAGAAAAAAAAAAAAAACGATGCCGCTGCCTTAATTTTGTCGCGCGTTTGGCACATCCTACAGCACAAAAGCTAACCACCGTGTCAAAGAGGCCAGGTAACGCGCACAAAAACCAGTACGCACAGGGTCTATCCGTACGGCAGCATGGAACCACGCCGAACACTGCGACTTTTGCCACCCAGGCATGGAATGCATGTTTTTCAAAGCAAACACCATTACGGAGAACCACCGCCATGCCTTACGAGCTGCAGGCAGCGTCCACACTGCGCACTGTATTTGCATGGCCGGTTGAGTTGGAGCGCTCATTTGCATTTCCTTCCGTTCTTTCTGCTCGGGAACTAAACTTTATACGGTTGAAAACAGGCGATACTGGTACTGCTATCGCATCCAAAAACACAAACAAAATTTTCCTTTGGGGTGCTAGCAAGTTACTTCGCAAGTTACAGCGAAGTGAGTGCGAAATGAGAAAATCTGCACAACATTCGGAACCACCGCTTACTGAAGGAATGCTTCCGTTTCAAAGCGCGTTCAAAACGCTCACACTTTTTTTCTTTGTGTTTCCGGGCTAGTCCTCTTGAAAGCAAACACGTTAGCTACCCACTCCGGGAGCTCAGAAAATCGAGCCGGGGCACCCGAGTTGATAAAATATACATGCTCACAAATGCTGCGGAAGCACAAATAACAAAACGCCTAGAAGCTCTAGGTAACAGGCTAGCACTTACCAGCGATGAAATGTAATCCCGAAATCCTCTTGCTGTCTGACGGCTGCTGTTTTACACAGCGCACAGCTCGCACCAAGGCTTTCCATCACTGTGTCGTTTAAACTTCGGAAATCGAGGAAAAAAAAAACAAAAAAAGAAACGAGGACCCGATGGCGCTGCCTTTTATCGCGCGTTTGGCATATCCTCATCGCAAAAGCTAACCACCATGTCAAAGCGGCCATGTGCACGCGCACAAAACAAACGAGTACGAACTCGGTTCACCCATACGGCAGCATGCAACCACGCCGAACGCTGCAATGTTTTGCCAACCAGTCCGTTTGCACGTGCGCTCTAGGGTCACGTGGCTGACGTCACGGCCCGTTCATGACGTATCCCAGGACAGGTCTATTCTCTGCTTTCAGGGCTCAGCAGGACTTGGTGGTAAAGCAGAGACCATTTATAATGTAACCGCTTATAGCGCAGGACCGGCTATAACGCGGTTTTTTTCTGACCCCCGTTTATCCTTCCATAGAACTTAATGTATACGCATACTGCTTATTGTGCAGCTCCGTGAGATGAAGGACCGGTTATAATGCGGCTGCCGGGAACTCAACGGGCAATTGAGGTAGCGAGCAGGCTTCGCAGTGGAAGTGCGCTGCCCAAGAAAAGTGCAACGAATCGCCATGCAGGAGGAAAAAGCGTGGAACGAATGAACAAAGAGAAGAAAAGAAAAAAAAAAAGACCGCAGCAGCAGTGCGTCGTGAGCACACCCTGTGAGGATAAGTTTGATAGTATTGCCAAGGCGATGGAGAATGCTGCTAGGGCCGTTTGTCAGCTCCGCATCGCACGCATCGCGCGCCCACGATGGCATTGATGTCCGCATTACGACTGTTTGGCTCCAGATCTTTCTTTTTTAATCACCTGACGCACACTGCCCTTGAACCACCCCACAAGTGCGATTTCTTGTGCACCCGTTCCATGTGTTGTCCAGGGCAAGCTTCCCGTGTGGCGCACTGCCGGCGACCCCACAAACTAGGCCTAACGAGCGCTACCTTTTCCGTGCTGGCTGCAGGTAGGTTGCCACGGGCAACTGTGGTTCATGGCGGCCACATTTAAAACGCAGACGAATCCCTTCGACAACGGAAGTGGAGGCATGGATGGCAGGTGCACCACTCGAATGGTGGTTTGCGTTCGCTACGGTTTTGACATCGCGCATGCATCGGAGAAAACGAAGGATAGCACGTGCAGTAATCGGTTCCTGTTTCTGCGCAGTCCAATTCCACGGGAAGTTCGCATAAACGGTGACGTCGCTATAGTGCGTTTTCTTTTCTTTTTTCTTTTTGCACAGCGCGGCTGCGGACTTAAATCTTTGAAATATCAAGCTTTTTTTTTTTTCGTTTTTTTAAGCGGGTGAAAGCAGCCCGGTCACGCGCTTCGAATGTCTAACACGCGCCGCTACGTGCTCGAGAGTTTCTACACACGTGTAGACTTTAAAAAATGTTGCTTTGGTTATAGTGCGGGTATTCACGAATCCGGCGACTTACGTTATAAGCGGTCTATGCTGTATGTGGCTGCTAAGTCAATCTTGGAAAAATACCTTGCACTGTGAAGTTTGTGCAATAGTTCTTCTGCATGCGGCACTAAATTTGTTAATGACAATCGTTTTGTTCATATCACGCAGATTGGCACAAATTTTTATCTTGCAATATTTTTTTTCGATTACTACAATTGGCGATACCAATTTAGACGCATCAGCCTCTTCTATGACATAATCGTGCTCAAGGTGCTGCAATTCTTCACGTACTGGACCTTGCACCAATAATGACAAACGCCATAACTTACGAGTGACAGGCATGATCCCTTCTCTTATCTTGACCTTGTGGACAAAATTTATTGCCAGTCCTAACTTTTTGTCTAACAAGTGCGAAAACTGGCAAAACAATTCAGGATCAAGGCCTTGTGGTGCTTGTGTATGTCATGATCCTCGTGAATTATGGACATGGAGGTATAATGAAACAAAGGAAGAAGTGGGAATAAGAAAGATGATGATGAGCAGAAGGAAGAAGAAGAGAAAAATAAGAATAAGAAGAGCAAGGAAAGGGCATGGATAAAGAGGATGATAATGTGATGTATGCAGCGGAGTGGGAAAAAGTAATTGTAGAAAAGAAAAATAAGTGGAAGATGTGCGCGAGTGGTGACATGGCCCAATGGAGGCAAGGCAATGTGTGGAGGAGAAGTTGACGTGTCGCGAGGGAGGAGGCCGAGACGTGGCAGTTCGAGGCAAGCTAGAGCTGGAGCAGGGGTCCAGCTTAAGGCTGGCAGCAAAGGACCTGGTTGACGTGTCCCGGCTGACGAAACAGCATACTGCGAGCTGTGCAGGCACTACCAGGTGGTACTCTGGTGAGGCTGACGACGTCAGCATCATGGAGATGCAAAGGACAACCTAAGGCTACACTCCATAGTACCAGGCGCACCATGCGGTGCAGCCGCATCGGCAACTCCTCATCGGCACATGCTGCACACTGGCGGCGTCCCAGCTCAAGGCTGCACCAGACACCCGACTGCCTTCCATGACAAGACACGACAGTGGAGCGTAGGAAGCATGTCCCAGCTGATGGCCTCAACCAGGATTCCACGAGACGCGATCGATTGCTTTCGGAAGTTCACTGACTTCAAGGACATGCGTTCGCATGAACTGTGAATATTCTGACATTATGGATTTTTTTTTCGTACTTCTTTGGGTTGTGCCCTGTGATGTGTTTTTTGTTTATAAAAGTTAACTTAGGGTGCTGTGTTCCCTCGCCTATAAATATTTCTCATTGACCTGTTGCCGGTGCTTAACATCGAGATCCACCTGACAAAATATTGGTGAGCCTGTGCCAGGATTCTTTATCGGAAATATATAACAGGTCTCTCACGGCGCAGGAACATGGATTACGAGAAGTTATTGGGCGTTGAGAGTACTTTGGGATTTATGAAAGAACAGATGCTTAACTTGTTTTTGAGCGCATGCAGCAAGAAACACGTGAGGCATGCAAGGCTGAAAAAAAGTTTCTCCTGTTGAAGTTACATTTACAAGAAGCTTCTAGTGCTAGAGATAGATCATCTATTTCTTCTGTAATAGAAGTTCCCAAAGCACTCATTAGTGCACAGAAGCAAATGGCTTTATTTGATCATAGAAAAGATCAGGATGCCTTTTCGCATGGGCATGAACAAAATAACCTAGGACGAATATGGGACATCTGGCAACAATTGTAAAGAGCCGAAATAGGTCGAAAGATGAGGCCTTAAGTTGGCTTGAGAAGGAGCGCTAACGAATGCATGAGGCTCATGAGCGAGAGGTTGTGAGGCTAAAGGCACAGTTGCAACATGCCACGGCCGAAAGAGGGTTAGTGTCGTCGTGCACCGATGGAACATCATTCATGAATTTTATTGTAGTGCCATCCGCTGGAGAGTGCAAAGAGGTGCATAAGGCCTGCCCAAGGTTTGAGAATAGCTTGAGGTGCTTTTGAAAGGTGCTGAAGAGAGAGACTCTAACACTGCGGGGCGAGCAGTACTTGAGGTGAGAACAGAGGAGCAAAAGAGTCTAGTAGTGGTTAGAGCAATGTCAAGCAGAGGTATCGTGGTAGATGTGGGAGAGAGATCACTCCGGTTTCAGAGACAGTGTGAAGTCACTGCAGAATGCTGCAAACTTAGTTCCCACTCTACCAGTTCGGATGTGTGTCCCACATCGAGTGATGTGACAATGATTTACAATCTGGGAGACATCCACGACAAAATAGTAGAGGAGGGCATTGCAAAGGCAGTGTGCCATTGTAGTGGTAAAGTTGGGAGCAGCCGTATGATTAGCGAGTAGAAACAGGATTCGTATTATGCAAAGGCAGTTGTGGAAAGTGCCAGCGGTGAACATAGCATTGAGACACCTCCCAGGAAAATAGCTTGTGAGGGGAGTTGGGTGACAATTGAAGGCATGAGCAAATGCTGTCACAGTAATAGGCGTTCGCGAAGGCGCACGATGTAGACGGAAGAGGTGTCTACTGGCAGGCGCGGGCAACAGACAGAGGAGCTGTAATGGGCATTGGAAGCAGCACGCAGTAAAGAGATGCACCAGAGGGCTGTGCAAGATGCCGAAAGGTGCATTGCAATGACATACTGCTGATCTGCAGCCGCAGTGCTTCAGTGGCATCGATGTCGAAGAAAAGTATATCGTTATGTCGACCCCGGAAGACTACTGGTGCCATGAAATGCCCCTTAGTGCTTATTCTACACTGAGTACTGCGACAGAAGTCGAAAAGTCACACTGATAGGGAGGCATAGGGAGGCATTTCAACTTTTGATGGTGGACAGTATCGAGACAGCAGAACCCATGTCTACAAGGAAAGTTATAGGTACATCTTGCATGAGGACTTCTGTGTGTCATCATCATCATCAGCCTGTCTATGCCCACTGCATGACATAAGCCTCTCCCATAGATCTCCGCTTATCCCTTTCCTGTGCTAACTGGGCCCAATTTATCCCCGCAAACTTCCTGATCTCATCTGCCCACCTGACTTTCTGCTGCGCCCTGCCATGCTTGTCTTCTGTTACCCTTAATGACCAACGGTTGTCTTGTCTTCGCATTACATGGCCCGCCCACACCCATTTCTTCTTCTTAATTTCTATTAATATGTCCCTAACACGCGTTTGTTCCCTAACCCACTCAGCTCTCTTCTTGTACCTTAATGTTACACCTACCATTTTCCATTCCATAGCTCGCTGCATCGTCCTCAATTTAAGCTGAACCCTCTTAGTTAGCCTCCAAGTTTCTGCCCCGTAGGTGAGTATCAGTAAGATGCAGCTGTTATACACTTTCCTCTTCAGAAACAATAGTAAGCTACCATTCATTATCTGACAATGCTTCTATGTGTATTCCTGCTTTAATCTGCTGGGCAAGAAGCAGTACGTTGAGGTCACCGTATGTACTGCAGGTATGGTGGCTAGAAGGGGCAGTGTGACTGACACCATATGCGCACCATGGGAGAGGCGTGCACAAAATGTGATGACAACTGTGAGTGCCGGTAGAGGTGCTGTCATAGTCAGGTGTGGGTGATCACTGCCATCCCCACCGCCCACTGCAGCAGAACGTGCGCGAATTGCTACCTGTGTGACCTATTGACAAGACACAGGATACATCAATGGACACCGTTTTAGTGTATCCACAATACCTTTGTGAGCACCGGGTTCACAATCCCGTACGGGCGCGCATGCATTGAAGGCATGCATTAAGACAGGGCCAGAATGGGCTAAACACAATAGTCTGTTGGAGTTTTTACAACATTGCACCACCTTCTAAGTCTCGAACTCCCTATCACAGGCGTAAGGATGTCGGAGTTTTTACAACATTGCACGACCCCATAAGTCTCGAAACTCTCTATCACAGGCGTAATGCTATCCTAGACACGTCATCAAGAAGCACAAATAACACTGCCATTTTTGTCCTGCGAGACATTATTGAGGATGTGTTGGAAGCTGGTGACATAGACGATGCTGGTTCTGCCATTCATTCAGCTATTGGAAATGATCACAACAGCTTTGTGGCAGAGCGAAGTGACAGCCGTCCGGTGTACTATATCACTGCCTTTTTTGGCTAGGAAGCTTAGAAGAAAGAGTTCTTGGGGGATGTGTGCATCAAAACTGACTGTGAAAAAGCATGATGTAGGTGACAGTGAACAAAATCGGTTTACTAAGAGATTCGATCGAGGGGGCTTGCTCTCTACGGGGGATGACTTGGCCTCTCTTGTAACTGTACTGGAAGGTACAGTTTTCTTATTTCTGCCAAGAAACTGCAAGCTTTTCTTGACTAATATTATTCTCAGTCAAGTTGGCTGTGACAAACACAGCAAGGAGCTCACTGCAGAAGTTGCGCATACTTTTTGCTCACCCATCTGCACTTCTACAGTAAGTTGCTTGAACGAAGACGGGTTTGTGGAACGACAAAAACAGAAGCACTCAGAGTTGTGGAGCTGCCATAGACTGAGAAGAGTGTCATGCTGTGGCTACTTTCACCATGCTTTTCCTGTTGTCCATGACATATTGCTGTTAACAATAAGTTGTCGAAGCACACTTTTTCATAGTGTGTTCATATTGCAAGCCTGTAGTCCTAAAGAACTCGCATCTTTAGGATCTTGCGGTGAACTGATGCAGAGAGCTGGCGAAAACAGAAATGCTTCTGTGGGACTGGCTGTTCACTCGTCGTTGATGCTTGTCAAACTAAATAACAGGAAAAAATAAGTTATGATTATAGCAACTGATGGGCCTACCACTATCGTCTGAATGCATCTCAAGCACACCACTCGCAGAACTTGTCATATGCGCAAACAAATCAAAAGGTATGTATTGCTGGATATATGGGAATGAGAAACATGTGCCTCTTAAGAAAAAAAAAAAAACGAAAATGTAGACAGCAGCCACATTGTAACCACACTGTCTGATGCCTCTGAACCAACTGGCCCAAGTACCTCTTCTAGTGTGCTGTTGCTTGCATACGGAGGTGATAAATTAGTGCATCCACATCTCTCGTTGCGGTTGCCCGCAAACGCTACTGAACGCTGATGTGGCTGGGCGTGGCCGCTGAGAGTGCATTGGCGACTTAGCAACCTTGGGAACTGCAAGGCTGCGCCAGCATAGCGACGTTCATTTGCATACACATCGTGTGCATCGTAGTGGCACGCTCGGTGGTCTGCCGCATGCTTCTCATTCACGACGAGTGGGGTTTCACTGCTGACTGTTTGACAGCGTCGCTGTTTCTCCGGTTTCGTGGTAGACGAGCCATATGCTACACGGAAGCTGAAGACAGTCGCTTCCGGGAAGAATGTGGCCTGTTGTGCTGCTGCCAATTTGCTCACTACTGATGAGTAGATATTTTTATACTCCCTTTATAAAACTTCGTCATATGCGTGGCTTTACCGCTGGCCAAAACAGTCTTTTTATTTGCGCGTTAAAATTTTCACATCCGAATGGTAAATATTGCAGTTAAGGGGGCAATTATGGTAATAATGAAGTTATTCCATGTCTCCCTTCAACTTTGTTGTAACGAGGTTCGAGTGTACTTTACACCTTGCCTGAATAAACCAACTAGCCTGCTGCTTGTGTGTGGTGTGTGTTTGTTAGTGTCTTGTCTTAGCCACACTGTGCCTTTTTCTAGCTAGCAACACACTTTGTGATTTGTTAAGCTGTGAAGGATTGTCACTTTTCTTTATTTCATTGCATTTCCGAGGTTTTTATGGAAGTGAGCAAGCACTGGAGTAACAGCTGGGAGGTTACCTTGTTGAACTGCAGGTGGACAAACTCAATCGTCAACGTAGCTCCACACCAGATGTTCTGCGGAGTGGCTTACGGCCAGACAGTCACACTGGGGACACCCACTGTGATCAAGATAGTGTCAGTGAAAGCTCGGACTCGCCACTGGTGAGTTGACATGTTGCCCCACAAATGAATACATCTGCAGAAAGTTTCATTGGTGGCAGATTGTGAGCAATGAGATGCCCGCCCCTCTTTGTGTTTTGTTGTGATGGCCTACTTTGGGTGCATTCAGCATGAGGCCCTTGATGGATGCGCCTTTGGTGGCTTGTCTTTAAAGGTGGACCAAAGGGATTTGCCCAGGTCTGGCCGCTTTGGTGGCGGAGCTTCTTGACCACAGGTGCTTTATTTCTTCTTCTCTCTTTCCTTCCCACTTGCCAACTTTGTCTGATTTTTCTATATAACAGCTGAAAACCCTCCACAAGCTTACTCACGTTTATGACCCTTGCATTCACATTTACCTGGCGTTCTCTGCCCTGTCATTTTTCACCGACCATGATTCCCTGCTTCTAGACCGGCTTGCCGTTATTTGTGCTGTGTAAAGTAGGTGTTATTTGTTATGCTTGTGGTTTGGAGCGTGTGCCAAATGGCTTGTACTTGTGTTCTTCCCAACCAGGTTACTTCAGGTTAGGTGCAATGCGGTGTATATGAGCTGGACATCAGCAGCTTTATGACTAGTGGCTTAACATTGCAGGCAACATTTCCTGATTTGTTTGTGCTGTTAATATTAGCATGAACATACCATGCAGCATGTAGTTATAATCAGAATAAGAAAATAATAAGCTTCTGATGCTTTCAGCGCATAACAAGCTTACTCTTGGACTCTGTGACATTGCTCTTTTAGCAGTGTCGGTTCCCTGAAGCCACAGAAACTCTGATGCATTGTGACTATCAATATCGAAACCTTTAAAGAAATAGGTGCTCTAGTATGCTGCTGAAACATCTGGTCGTTCAGTGAAACCGAGAGACGCCGCATATCATCCAAATAATATGCTGCATTAGTATGTGTGCAAACACTACATGCCTAAGTTGACCACTTTTCTTAGACTGAGCCCGCTACAACCATTCTTACCTCTGCATATCATTATCTGCAAAACCACTGGTATGCTTGCCAGTGCGTCCTTTGCTCTTCCGCGTACCTTGCTAATAAGAAGCCTTGTAAGAAATTGCTTGGTGTTGAGCTGATTGAGTTTACTTCGAGACTCGCTATCTCGGTTTGGCTACTTTTTGTCAGTCAAGCGTGCAGGGCAAAGACGAAGCCTGTGTGCACCGATACTTACAGAGTTTGGCCAGACATTAGCACAACATTTGCACGTTGCTCCTTCTGCAGCATCAAGTATGTGCAATCAAACCCCGATATAGCGAACACGTATACATTGACTTGTTGTTTATATCCCACCCTAAGACATGCTCTGTTAATAGGCAACAGTGTTTTTTGCAACACTCCCTCACTTCAGTTTTCGCACAGATAGTTGCACATTTCCTAGTTTTTACATGTGGATGATAGCTGTGTCAAATATTTGCATGCTTGAAACCTGTGCCATTGAGTGGGAAAGACGGCATTCCTCCGTTGTTTCCAGAATGACGCTTTTAATATTTTTTTTGCATTTCCACGAGAAAAGGTGAATCCTGCGATTTTTCATGGAATCGTGGAATCATGGAAAGCTAGGGCCCTTATTCATAAGTATGGTCACATGTGTGTTGCAAAGCCATTGGCGATGTTGCATGAGCTGGAAATTGATTATCTAATGGCTGACCTGCGAGTTTTCACATGGTTCTTTGTAGCATGTTGTGTACCTGCCAATAAACTAGTCTGCGCTCATGTTGTGTGCTTTCTTTGTTCCCATATGTTTCATGCAGTTTGTGTTCTAATGGATTGCCTACCCCCCCCCCCCCCCCAGCGTACCATTCTTCTGAGATGTCTTTGTCCTGCTGGGGACATTGGCTAGGCCTACAACATTGATTATACTTAATAGCCCCACAGTAGTAGCGACTACCACTTATGTAGCATTAAATGATGGCCAAAGAAAATGTACAGTGCCATGTACAACTACTTCATCAGGTTATGCTCACAGACAAAATGGTAGCAGATGCCACTCGCAATACTAATAATGTTAAGAACAATAGCCAAGTACATGGGAGCATGGTTAATCTTGGGCTAAAATAAGCTAACTTGGAAATGAAGTTGTCACTTTGAGTGGATGATCAGAGCAAAATACACTGTGAAACAAATCAAAGTAGAATTGTCAGTAAGATAGTGCAGATAGTGTGCGAAGAAAGATTTTGGATCAATGCTTTCAAGAACATCACATGGAAGATTGTTTCAGTGATTAATCATAAGATTAATGTATATGTTATATGTTAGCATGGTAAAGGTTCTAGTTAATTTTTAGTGCAGAGACAAATGCATATTGTGGCGCAGGATTGGTTTGATGTGCTTATCCCTATTGCTAACTTGTCTTTCTACATAAAATATAATAGCTTCATTCTTTCATGGTACTAGCTTATTTCTAATGTTTCAAGTTTTGTACTGTTTAAAAGAATTGACGGAGATGTGTTGCATAAGTGGGCATTTAACAAACCTTACAGCATTTATCTGTACTGATTCATGTTTATCTATGTTAACTGCTCTGTGTGTGTTCCAGGCAGTCGGCACACATTCTAGTACTGGTATTAATTGTATTTTATAGGCAAGTAGTTTAATTTTATGAGTTGCCTTAACTATGGGGATAGAACATTGCATTATTGCTTCAAAGTAGCAGGAAAGCTTTGTAGAAATGCTGCAGTACAAGGCTGTGGATTTTACCATATTACCTGTTTGACTTATCGTTTATGTAGTATGAGCACTTGAATGATGTTTCATTTACAGTTAAACCTGGATATAACGAAATTGACAAATTCCCAAAAACTTCGTTATAAAGAGGATTTCGTTATATGCAGGTTCAGCACGAAAATTTGAAAAAGAAACGCTTAAGTATGAAAAAAGCTAACAGATGGCAGAGCTCACCCAATACATTTATTTTGGGTTAGAAAACTTTTACAGCTGAGACCACTTATAACGTAACCGCTTATAGTGAAGGACTGGCTCTAATGCGGTTTTTTCTGACCCCCGTTTACCCTTCTATAGAACTTAATGTATATGCATACCGCTGATTGTATTCCCGCGGTTCACGGGAAGGGCAAGCTTCCCGTGAGGTGCTTGCCGTAGTGATGCAGAACTATCGTTAAATGGACTATCGATAGTATCGATAGTTTAAAAATGAACTATCGATACTATCGATAGTCCATTTGCCGATAGTTCTAACAGTCAGAATAGGCTACTATTCGCAGTACTCGGCTCGTTTCACTTATGAGCAATTTTTTTTTGTGTGTGAATGAAATTACCTCAGTGAAAATGCCGGAATATGTCATAAGTTGTTGAGTAGGAAAAGAGCATATCCAGTCAGTCGGTGTAATTAAGGAGCTAGTCACACTTTTTTATTTACTATGCAATGTTCCTGTGTTTTCTTTAGTGCACATGAAGGTGCTAATAAGGTAATGGCACAAATGCAAGCCATAGTAAACTTGATGCTTACAAGGTGCAGAGCACTGGACACTGTAGCATATGTGCATATCTGCTCATTCCTTTCTTCTGTACTTGGAACAGAACAATGCAAGATGTTTTTGGAGATAGGCAACTGATTACAGTAGGTAATTTTTGGGAAGATTGATCTAAATATGAGGTGACTTTTTTTTTTCCTTCTTTTTTCTGCAAAAACATATATTTTTAGTGTTCTAAAATTTTTCTACATCCACTGCAAACTAAAAATAACTCTTATTTAAGAGAACCAAATACATTCTGCAGTGCATTTAGCATGTTGCAAAGTAAGAATATAAACATTTAAAGTGACTAGGGTAGTAATTAGAGAAAGGGAAAGATTGCCAAGAAATGCCCATTGTTTATTCTCTTGTTCAAAAACCAGGTTTGTCATCTTTTGTTGATGTGGGCTTTTATATACAGTTAAGTCATAGGAAGAATCTATGTATATATTTTCTTATATTCTTGTAATCTCTCAAAGTTGGAACACTTTCTAACAGCATAAGCCACATTTGACACCTTGTCTCATTTGACATTTTCCATCGCTGAAGCACATGCATGTGCTGGAAAAATAAATTATTTTCTAACATATAGAGAGATAATGCTATTCCATGTTGAACTTTCATTAAAGTAAAAAAAAAAGTTTGGACCACTCCTCTAATTGCCTTAATCCAAACATATCTTCTAGCATCTCCCTTACACTCACTGCTCCACTACGTGAGTGTGTGCCTTTCCTCTCTCCTTTAGCCATTTCTCTAGGCCTGAGTGGTGGGAATAAGAAGAGAGAGGAGCTGGAGATTTGAACCAGTGTACATGCATGCATGTGGGTATCTTAGCGCATTGTGTCTATGCAGCAGTGCATTTATGTGTTTTGTGCCACATGTGCTTTGCGTCAGTGCCTGATTCAGTAGTTTTGTAGTTATCATGTAACAAGTGAAAAACATGAGCAGCTATAGAAGCGGTAGTATTAAATGCAACTACCGTTTACTTGTTTCGCAAGCAATCTCAATTGCACAGGAAGTGGATGTCGCTGATAAGTCTAGTAGTACCTTATTAGCAATCTTCATCGGCTTGAAAAAGGTTGTCTCTACCCATTTAGGACTATAGCTTGTTGCTGGGATTTCTCTCCATCACTCTGAAGCGTAAAGAAGCTGCTGTTTACTCACTGAAGAAAAAAGATCAATTCCCTGCTAGAGCAATCGGAACTTGGAGTAGTATCTAGGCAAGCAAGACTTCTGAATAAGTTATTTGCAATTTATGGCAGCTATATTACTCTTAATTATTAAGTGAGCAAAATTAGAAATTTATAAATGAAATTTTTAACGTTTTATGCTAGGTAATTGAAACCTTTTTGTGCTAATGTTCTTTAAACTAGAGCCGCCCCCCCCCCCCCCTTTTTTTTTTTGGTATTGATAAGTGGTACTGGACAGCCTCATCAGTGACCATATATACATCTGTGTTCATGTCATTCTATATGCTAGTGGTTATGGTTCTAATGGCCTGTATGATAGTAATTTCGTTCGTTTGCTTATGCCTGAATATTAGTTATGCTGTGCTCTGAAATTTAAATTGTCTATTTCCTCTCCACTTCACAATGCAGCAATTGGCTTGGTTGAACCTTGTAAGTATGGCGAAGTGTACACTAAATGTGTGCTAACATAACGTTTTCATCAAATGCTCATTGGCATTTATATTAAAAACATTGTTGTTATATACTGTGCAATTGTGGTACTTTCCTTGGCGACTAATATTTCTCATAGCCTTGAAATAGTGTGGCACTTTGGTCGGCCGCCATTGATTTGTTTCCCTACCAAGTGCACAATATTATGGCAGTGTCTTTTTCTTAGGGGAGAAGTGAAAGTTCTTGCACTTGGTTGCTGTTGTATTTGGCCAACAAGATAGTAATTGTATGTACATCAAGCTGGTTCACTAACTAAAAAGTAAAAGTAGCTTTGAAAAGCATGGTCTAGAAGTTTTTTTGTAATTTTACCAATTTATTTTTTTAATTCATTGTATGTTCATATCCTGCTGTGCAGCAGTTTGTAGGCTTTGACTAGCATGTCATGCAGCAATATTGCCCTTTCTTCTTTATAGAAATGTGGCAGATCATTTTTGCAAAAACAAGAAAGGTGGAGGACTGTTCACTTAAAGATAGACTCATCCACCTTAGATAGTGTCAAGCTGGATTGGAAACTCGTACAGGTTTTCTGCTTCAAAGCGCACTCTTAGCCATTGATCTCCCAAGGTGCTCATTTTGTCATCTGAGCTAACCACAAAGCTAGCAGATAGTAGAATTTAACCTGATTGACCACCAGCTTCAAGAACAGAAACACTGAATGTCACAAATCCATTCTGTGGACATCCACAAGAACGATTGTACGGGTTTCTTTGTTGCTTTGTGGTTGTTGCTTTGTGCTACTCTCAGGTGGATGAGAACTTTTTTTCCTTCTAGACAGAATTGCTTGGCTTGCATTTTGATATGTACACATTGCTTTAAAGGGACCGACAACCAATTTTTAAGGTACCTGTTTTCTTTATGTCAACAGAAAGCTTACCAGTCAGGATGTTCAATCACGCAATGGCAACGGGGAAAACATCATAAAATGTTTTTTATCAGAATTTTTTGTGGATGGAGTCTTGTACGCAACACATGTTGCAAACAGTGGCCAACAGCCGTTGGATGTGTTTGTGCCAGGTACTGCCACGGCAGAGCACATGCATGCAATGCTTGGGAGACTCAGCGCATATGTGTGGTGCCTAAAAACAGGTTTTTGGCAGCGCCGGTCCCCAGTGCCAACTCCTTTTGCTGCGTAGAAAGCAAATAATAGGGAGGGGATGTGTTTTTATGTACAGACTGCAATTTTAAGCCCGAGTTATGGTCTTATGAACAGCAGCAGGCAACGCACAGCACTTTATAGACTCCATAACGCAGTACCGAGGCTTCACTGCCAGGCTACACCAGTTTTCAGTTGCTGCAATCTTCAAGCTCAGTTTAAAAATACAAATATTATTCAAATCGCGAAAGGGTGCTCGATCCATCCACTACAATTTAGGTTCTTTACAAATCCACAAAGGTCTGTTCACACGTTCTGACCAGTTGTCGGTCCCTTTAGTTTTTAAGCGGCAGGCTGATTTTTTAGGTAAATATTCCAATTTTTGTTTGTAGGCAACACCCAAGCTACCAATGAAACGGAAAAGCATTAACAACAGGAAACTCAGGCCACAATCTGTTGTAGGTAAGTTTTATGGGAATTTTTTCTAAGATACTCTTTGCTATACCATTGCCAAACAACAATGGAACTTTTTATGCATGCATGTGTGCAAACGTTGACTGACTCCACATTACAGATAGCGTCGAAGGAATTGCAGCGGACGACATCCCCGACCTTTTGCCAAAAGGTTCAGAAAGTAAGTTTGTATGAAATAAAACATTAGTTTAAGCAATAGACATTAGTTTGGTGATTCTGAGAAGTTGCCAGCTACCAACTTGCCAGTGAAGCCATTTTTCCTGTGCACTGGGGGAAATTTATCACTGACAAAACATCATATGAAATAGAACAAATCAAATGCAAAATTTATATGTAAGGCTGTGGCACCTGTGCTTTCTACCTATCATCATAGTGTGCTGTTAAACTTTTGCGAATGCATTGCACCTGTGCGGGAGGAGTTTTAGTTGTATACTTCCTTGTGTGATGCCTGACAAATGTAGCAGAATTATTTGATAAAATTCAATTTTAAAAATACAATTTCAGTTTGCAAACTGTTTACGTATGTACTGCTTAACCATGCTAGCGTGACCCACAGAATTTGTGAATCACCAAAAGTATAGCCCATACTTTAACACTTTGATTTAACAATGGTCACTTTTTTATCGTGTAGTAGCCATGTTTTCAAGTGCCATATTTTTGGCTTAATTAAATGTGTTCAATAGTTTTATTCTAAGCAGCACAGGAACCTTCAGTAAAACTTAAATGCATTAACACTGGAAAACTGAGGGCATACTCAGCTACAGTGGGCCTCGTCCAAAAGCTGTGTTAGGTTGAAATTTTCACATGGCTTTTTAATGCCAAATATTCCCTGTGTACCTGCAACCGTCATATTATGCTCAGGATAAGCACTTATGGATAGTTAACTATAAAATTGAGTAGACAATACCCAACTCAGATTTACAAACCCAAAAATTGCAGCCGTGCCCTTTTCTGAACCATTTCCAAGGCAGTGTCATACCCCAGTCACATGGACATGCCAAAGCTCCTTTGAAGTAAAGGAGCATAGCAATTTCAAAGGAGCATTATTAGCTCAAGGGAGTTGAGTCAGTGCTATGTGGTTTCCATTGAAGCTTTTAAGGAAAACCACTACTTAAACTTGGCACTCCTCTCGTTCTGAAATGGGAAAAATGATTGGGCTCCAATGCTCCTATAAATTATTTGCGCATGTTTCTTTTGTTTTGTTTATTTATCGTGGATTTTTTGTTTTCGTGCACTGATACTTGAAAACAAAGTGAACGTCTAAAAGTAAAGGTGGTAATTTGCCGTACCCTATGCAGTGGTAGCAGTGCACCGCTGTGTACACTGTATTTTGCCGGCATGTGTGCTTCGCTTCCGTTTTTGTTGTTGCTCTCGATTGTTTTTAAGTCACGACATCTCCAAACATGTGAGACGAGGCACTGACCGTGTGGGGAACAGACATTCATAGCAACGCCTAGTTTACCGCCATGTGCCGAATCTTCCGAAGCGAAAAATGCTTTTTGATATCACCTTACGGCGAAAACGTTTGGATACTTAGCTGACGTTTGCCCAACAGCTGGAAATGCACCGGCACACGACGTGTGTTCTCGAATGTGCGACAATACAAAAACGTGTTGCCATTTGTGTGGAAAAGATATAACAAGGACACTTCGGCCTGCAGCAGAAAAAACCTTGACACCCAGGCCCAGCTAGCCACACGCTAGCCCCTGTACCCCAGCAGCTGACAACAAAGCTAACAAAGCTGCCGCTGCAGTGCAACTGCCCTCTGTGCGATTTTCGGGCGACATATGACAAACTATGTCTATCAGCAGACCTGTTAGGGTTTATAACTTCTGAGATTCTGTGAAATGTGCTTTTTACTGAATAAAAGCACATTGTACCGGCTCCAAGAGAGAGAGAGAAAGACTTTATTGATATCCTGCGAGTTTCTGGGATGGGCTGTAAGTCCCGCTTAGGCTTCAGCCGAGGGTTTTTGAGCCTCGGCGGCTTCCTTGGCCCACTCACTAGATAGCCCATAATTGGTCATCTAAGGATGAGGTGAGCAGAGCGGCTCCCCGGTATTGACGTAGCTGGTTATCGGAAGCAGGGAGCCCTTTGTTTTGTCTGATATTGGGGCATTGCCATAGCATATGCTCTAAGGTGGTTTTATTGTTACACTTACCACATGTATCAGTCTGGTGGATATCCAGGTGCAAGAGGTGTAAGAGTACTGGTGTTCCGTACATTCTTGTAAGTAGTTGGCACCATTCTATTGTCTTTTGCTTGGCGAGTGTAGAGTGTGGTGCCACAAAGGTACGCCGTTGCATTCTGTAGCAACTGGTGATGTCATTGTATGTTGTCATTCGATCGTTCCTATTTCACGAACCTCCTTGCTTAGGCCTGCCACCTGCATGTGAGGATAGTCCTCTAGAGTTCCCTAGGGACAAACACGGACTCTCTCAGCTCGAAGCTCCTTTCAGCTAATCCTCCCTCCATGCGCCCATGTGACAGCGCGCCTGCTTCTTACAAGTAAAGGAGCTTTAATTCAAAGGGCCTTGAAAGTGCTCGTGTGACAGGGGTGTCACTGGGATCGCCTGTTCTGTACAGTGTAGTAAAGTCCCTATTTTTTCTCAAATGCCATTGCCTTAAAGGGACAGACAACCACCCAAAACTTGGATTGAGATGACCCCACTGGCGGAAAGCTTTTGTGTTGCATTGGCTGACACAACATCACTTTTCCTCATTAAACATGTGTTTATGTTTTTATTTCTTCATACAAAATCATGAAAACTGACGTTTGGTAACTCAAGCGGCAAATATACAAACTAGAGCTAGAGTGCGGTCACGTGACCTTCTACAAATTTACGCACTATTTTATCTGTTTATTAGTATCGGACCACATGAAACTTTTGATATTATAAGCTTTTTCTCACTTACACTGTGCAGATAACCCTTTTTTGTAGCGTGCGTTGCTACTGCATGCTTCTGCCATCACATGCGAAAGTGTAGTTTTGGATCTAGCTGACGTGGCTTGGCTTGGCTACCGCCAGAATCACGGTGCCGGAGCCCTGCCATTCATGATGTAGGCGCGGACATGCTTAAGAATGCCTTGCAAATACAAGATCAGCCTGGCCAACTTTGCACCATCTTTTTATTTCAAAAAGTAGTTGAAAAGGTTAAAATCTAGGTAGTTAATCACAGCTGTGCTTACTCCTGCAAAAGCAAAATGATTTCTGGAAGTGAGGCAGATTATCAGCATTGCGATCACTTTTCAGCATTGCTAGAGTGCACACTCAGCCTTTTTTAGAGGCTTCTCAGATCGAAAAAGGTCTGTGTGCGAAATATCCACGTGCTTTTGGAAGTAACCGCTGCAGGTGAAAACAGTACAGGGAGCGAGCATTTCATGGCGCCATAAAAGACAGGGTACTTAAAAATCAGTTGTCAATCCCATTAAATGAAGAAAGTTGTCTTGATAATAGGTTACATGGGGTGTGCATGGTAATGGAAGTAAGCCTCTCACTAGCAGTCAGTGTATGATACTAATGGCACACCGAACATACTGTTTCAGGTAGCTTTTGTATTTCTGTTGGTGGTGAATTTCTCAGGGGAGGTAATAGAAGGTGGCTCCATGTTCATACCAATGTTTACAGATATAGTTCAGTTTCGAAACTCTCTGAGGTGCCTATTGAGAGCAACTGACCTGCTGCAGTTCCCACCGCCATGGCACTGCAGTCTGGAGTTGAGCTATTGATGCATGCGTTGCCTGCTAGCACCAGTCTTGCGCTTGCATAGTGAATCCCTAAAATACCTGTTCTTCAGCAGCTACTTTCTGTTCTTCAAAACTTGCTCAAATTTGATCGTGCAAATTAAAGTTTAAATATTGTTGTTGACTTCATTGCAAGAAATTGGTATGTTCACACATACCAGCATCAAACTAAAAGGTTGGGTTTGGTGCATTTACCAAGGCATTGTGCATTACTGGTGCACATTTATACATGTACATGTACAATGGACATTTTCCTTCTCCAAGGTATTAATGGGTGTGGTACTTACTAAGCTGGCATACTTGATCATGCCCATTGGAACTTTAATGTATTCAATTTTCCGCTCTTTGCTTGTGGGTGATGCTGAAAATCTATGTTGCAGCGTGCAACTGTGTTATGTTATACTTCTTTAGAAAATGCACCAATAATTGGATAACACTGTGCAAACCGCATGCATGGCTCTTGTTTCAATTGAACGCAAATTCATGCTTTCGTAGGAATAAATGGAATGCTTTTGCCACCAATCAGTAGTTCATGCCAGTTCTGTTTTACGGTTTTCAGTGGTATTTTCACTGGGAGTTTCGTTATAATTTGTGGTGTTTTATGGGCCAAAACCAGCTATGGTTATAAGGCTTGCCCTGTAGTGGAGGACTACAGAGTCATTTTGACCACCTAGGGTGTGCACTTAAATTTATCACACGGCTGTTTTTTGCATTTCACGCCCATCGAATGTAGCCGCAGTGGTCGGGATTTTTTACTGGGAGTTTTCCATGTTAGACAGGACTAATATAATGCATGCATGAAACTAAGAGAAATGAGAGCCAATCAGATAATAAAATGAAAAATGTAAATAACTGTATATGTCAAAAAGGAACTATATCATGCAACCTTACAAGTCCGCAAGCTATATTTGTTGCCGATTTCCATTCGCTAGTGCATGTAAGCTCTTCTCATATCACAATGCTCTTCACTACGGAGAACATACCTGCATTCATCCTTTCTTTATAAAAAAACTGCTTGAGTGTGCTCTACAATCACTTGTAAGCTCTTTTGTGCTCTTCATGGGGTGGTTGGCCACAGGCCCTTCAAGCCTATAAGCACTTTCTTTCCTTTCTGGTGATGGCTAGCCTTTTGGATGTAGATGACTGATAACCGGCTGAGTTTGAATTGAGAACCACTTCTCTGTGTCCACGTACCCCGTGCAGTGTTGCACGCTTTGCACGTCTTACTGAGCAACTTGTCAGCCTTGCCCACCTTTCAAGAAGCTTGTTGTAAGCTTGGGGTGCAATGGTGGTGCAAAAAAAAGTGTGGCATGTCTGAGTTGCTTCTGTACTTGCTAGTACAGCCAAGCATGATACATGGCTGAACATCAGTTCATTTTGCATGTGAAACCCAAAACACACAGAGAAATGCAGCAGTTCAGGGCAAAGTGTGGCCAGTCATAACTGTCAGCCATGAAAGCTGATGACATTGTTGCCTCTTCGTAATAGCAATTGCTGGGGTTTTCAGTGCCAAAACCATGATATAATTACGAGGCACGTCGTGATAGAGGACTGTGGGAATTTCTACCACCTGGAGGGCCCCTGCAACACTTTTCCCAAGTAATCCTCAAGTGATAACAGTTAAGGAGCTCATTGCCCCACGAATCACCTCCCACAAAAATATTTAAAATCCATTAAGCATTAGCAGTTACAGCATTGCTTGTTCGTTGTAGCATACTAATATACCAACAGTCGTTCACAGGACTATAGGCATATAAAAGAAGGCATGGAATGCAAACGGAATTCACAGACAAAGAACTTGAAGAAAACAAAGGCCAAAACAACTGCACCACCAAGAAAAATTTGGCCACTGGCAACACAGAGAACCTATAGCTCAAGCGTCGATAGCAGTGTCCTCACACCGACCGCTTAGGAGCCAGCCCCGCCCGGCTCCAACAGTGGAGCTTCTAAGCTCAAGTGTATCTATAAATGTTGGTCTATGCTGTATGGAGTATTTACTGCCTTCGTATTTTGTGAAGCCAAGGCAAATAGAAGATTTGTAACATGGTAGCTCAGCTTTTATGGCAGGGATTGGCACATATTTTTTTTTTCTTGCGCAAACCTTCTTTTGTATTGAACACTTTCATTTGTGCGTTTGTGGTGGTTATTGGTGAGCACTTGCTGTGCAGCAGACAGCCTGCCAAACTTGTCTCCGACATCTGAAAAGTTAGAACACCTGGGAAAAGCACGACCCAAGCGGCCAAAGACACATGCACCTACACGACCATGCCTGCAAGCTCCTGAGAGCCGGGAACCACCTCTTGCTGAAGGATTGGACTGCTTTTTCAAACGGCACCCATCTACCTCAACACCCACACTCTCTCCTGATTCAGAAGATGCAGGGTGAGAAATGCAAACCTATAAAAGGTCTAGCTGCCATGTCATCTGTAACAAGGTGACATTGTTAGTGGTTGTGTTCAGTTATTGTGCTCAATGATTTATCTCACAGAGCATTTTGCATACAGCCATTAACATATACCGTATTTACTCAAGTAATGACCGCATTTATTTTCTGATAAACAGAAGCAAAGTTGGGGGGTGTGTTTATTACGCGGGATAAGTTTTACGAAAACTTCTTTGGGTTGGAACAAAACATTTTAACGTCCCAAATAGACAGGGTTTTAACCCGCGGTAATGCTTGAAGCCACACGTGCAATGATATTTTGGAAAGTGTAAAATAGAGCTATGGTGGCCTTGTATCACGCGACTCGGCACCCTTTATGTTGCCTTTATGGTGGCTGCATTTTGTTCTATTGTGATGGCCTTTCACTTCTGTTTAACGCATGGTTCTTCCATAGTGCCACAAAACCGGAAAAATGGCGACGCTGTCGAACAGTCGACAGCAAAAAAACTAATGAGCAGCACTCAGTGGTCTTGATCACATATAGTTTTTATAGTTTCTGTGTTGCCGCGAATCCCGCTCGTAACGACACAAACGATACACGTAAGCCAATGATCCTTGGTGCACCGGCTTGCTGCCAACCAAGGTCACTACGTTGCCAATGCAATCTTGGACACACCCAGCTGCACCAGCGTTCGGTAGCATTCGCAGGCGACTGTAATGGGAGAATAATGTTTCCGATAACGAGGTGCAAAACAGCTAATCATAGCATTTTCCCCCTCATATAGTTGCTGAGCACCTTAGTCGAGCGCATTAAGCACAATGTCCAAGATTGCATTGTGGCAATCTCGGAGACCACGCCTCGACCATGCTTAGGCTTAAGCGCTAGCCACCAAATATTGGCATCACTGTTATGCGACTGAAATAGTTAGGTATTGTGTTCTCGCTCATTTTTTACTATTTGCTACAACAAAAAAGGACTGTTACTGCGCATTGTGTTGAAGTAGCAGCTTGTGTACTCCACTGTATCACTTGCATGCATACTTGCATTTAAATGCCTTGCATGTCGTGTTGAATGAAACACAAGGCACTTAACTGGCTCATTTAGTCAAGCTACTTGACTGTATACGCCTCTTGAGTACTATCACGATATTTGACACACGCTTATATTCAGTAAACGTTTTAATGCTCAAATGCATTGCTTTCTTCACATGATTACTTGCGTGACCGTGACAATAAAAAGGTTTATTTTTTATGTACATTAACAAAAAGATGTGTTCTTCAAGCAAAAAACATTTATTTTCCGTCATGCCCACAATCACATATTGCGAGCCGATATCTCTGCAGCACTGCAACTGCGCATTGATGTTTTCCGCTTAACTTATCCAGAAGGACGTTAAGCGCACTGTGCCATATACTTGAAATGCGCAGCAGCAGGCAAACTGAAATAAGTGTGCCGTACCGGAGGTGCGACATCGACGTGGCACGCTCGCGACACAGCCGCTCAGCGATTTTAAAGAAGAGCAAAGACTATAACTAATAATATAATACTCTAACTAATACTTTTATGCTTGGATAAGAATACATGAAAGCATTCAGCACTGCGCCGGCTCAGAGAACAAACATATTGGAAGATATGTGTGGTGCACGCGCATGTAAGAGCGCAGTGGCTACCAGACGACATGAGGAGCTGTCCACACTTGGGAGCTTTGTCCAGTCACCACTAGGCACTGACTGTTTTCGATCTCGAGGCCAATAGACCAAGACTGCATGCTTGGCACTAAGCTGAGTGACAATAAGGCAAATCAAAGCTTGCCTTTTGATGATTTCCTGACCCATTGTAGACATTAAAAAAAATTATGCTACTGCTTTCTGCCAGGTAGTGAATTCTGGGCAGTTATGTTTTGAAAACCAAAACTGAGCTACAGAAGAGCAAATTTTTATCTTTAGCAGATGCTGACATACCATTTACATCTTAATGTCATTTTAGTCTCCCTATCAAGTCAATGTGCGAGCTGTGTACCTACTTGCTCGCCCTGTTTGAATGCAGCACACGGGCTGATCATGCCTGTACAAAGGTGCCAGTCATTTTGGTATAGGGTAACATGTTCCTGACAGCATCCTAAATGACTGAAAAGAAAAGGACTTAACAAAATGGCTGCAAGCAGCAGACAAGCATGCACCTGTTGGAAGAGATAAGCAGGGATCATGGGGTAACGTCGGGATTACCAGCATCAATTCCCCTATTTTCATTCAATGGCTCATTGGTGAAGGACAGAGCTAATGGTGCTGTTTCTAGTGCTAAGGCACGCTCTACACGATAGAAAAAAAGGCTACACAGAAAGCTGTTGCTATTTAATCATATTGCAGCTGTTCACCGAGTATAGAAACTTGTTGGCAGTGGCTTTCTCTTGGTATTTTGGTGTCTTAATGTGAGAAGCCTGGCACAAAACACTTTTTGAGACAAGGGGCATAAATTCACAGGGTTGACAACATGATGGGAGAAAATTTTCAGCTTACCCCGAAATATGAGATGTCAGTTAATTTAGGCTTATTGTATTGCTTGTTTATTTTTTGTATTAAAATTATTTGCCTTTGTTTGCTCAGGTTGAAGAGTGACAGCAGCACATCTGCAAGCAGCTCAATTCTGATTACTGAATCGAAGCCTTTGGAAAAATCCCCTTCAGACAATAAAGAAACTGAAAAACGCAGCTTCATGAAGGGCATCAGCAGTCTATTCAGCCGAGCTTCATCATCTTCATCGGAGTCTGTGATTGTGCATAAATCAAAACAAGAATCAAAAGACACTGGGAGCAACATTATGTCCACATCGTTGTCTACGTACTCTTCTGTCAAGTCAAGGCACGACCTAGAGATCCATGACAAGGAAAATGGAGGTCAGTCAATTCTTAAAGTTCGTTCATCACGTCTAGGTAGTCATTGCTGGTCGTCACAATTCTTAGGCTAGTTTTAAATATAGGTACAAAATTCGACCTGATGTGAATTGTTATATTTTAGAACTGGTGTTATGCCTAAACAAAACATATTTCACCTTTCTTATGCTATAATTTTGATTATTCAAGTTCATTATGAGCCCTTGTTTATTAATACTGGTTGGTCAGTTGCAAGTGAATGTAGCAAAGCACAAATGGTACCATGAAATGAAAGGCGAGTTGCTTTGGAGTGAAGTTTAAGGCAGTTTTTTTCTTAGGACAGAATTTGGTGGTGTGTTTAGTATAAAGTGACCATCAAAGAACAACCAGCAGTATATATGCTGTATAGATTGGAGCTCTAAGTGTGTTTTTAAATCTAATTATTAGTGTATACAACATAACACGTCCTTGTAACCTCCGAGCTCGCCATTAACTTTGTGTTAGGGCTTTTTGGCCATAGTTCCCCTTGAGTGGGAAAAAAAATGTACTTGCTACGAAGGTTGCACTTCGTAGGCCTTACTCAAAAATTGGCAACTTCTTTGCATTGTCAGTCATAACCGGCAACCTTATTTTTGTATCTCATGTATTTTATCACTTCCACATTGGAGGGCATTTAGGGGGCCCCATGTTATCAAACACTCAGTGGTACCATGTCCAGGCATATTTCAGCTGAAGATCAGTCTTACATCACTTTACAGTGGGAACATGTTCTTGCCATGCTTTTAATTTCATTTTGCTTATTCTTTTAATTTTAGAGGTGAAAAGCAGATTTGAAAGACTGAAAAGCCTGAAGTAGTTAAGTTTGCAGACCCCTAAAATTTTTAAAGGTGTGGAAACTCCCTTATACAGCCTTGCTGTCTTTTGTGAATGGGTTACTTAGGGTAAAGGGCCCCTAAACCACCCCCAGCAATTTTTAAAACATTTCAAGTTAACGTGCACATCGAGTTGAGAATGCCGTCATGATGAACATTGCGAAACGAGGCAGCGTGCTACATGCCACGGCCGCACCACAGATTAAAAAAGCAATCCCGTGTGCTTCTTCGGGCTTATCTGGCATACCAAAGTTAGCTGTGACGACAGCACTGTGGTTTTGGTAGCGTTTTGGTAACATCAACAGAGGCAGAGCTCCGCTGATTGGTTGAAGGAGGACTTAGACTATCGGTTAGACACACGCTCACTGCCTGTCTGCTCTTTTCCTCCATGCTGCTCTTCCTCGTCGTGTGTGATTGCTGCTTTGCTGCTCGCGTTTGCATGCTTGTCACGTGACATTCAGAGGAGCACTCGCCGAGGAGTTGGCACCGGCAAGCATGGATTCTAGAGACTAGCATGGTGGAAGAAAAAAAGCTTCCTTCCTCCATGACGGCCAGTGGCCAGCGCGTGGCGCAGGAGAGAGCGAAACAAGTGCCGCCTTTTAGTAATCAAACATGTGTAACTTTTCCATTACAGGACTGTTTAAAAAATTCTTACGGCTACGTATTCATTGCGAACACCGGCACAACAGCAACACAATCGGCTAAATTCTTACCTCTGGGGGGTTTAGGGGCCCTTTAAAATATACTTGTAAAAGATTTTATTGCAATAGTTATTAGCATATTGGCACTCTATGCTACCATTTGCGATTGGTGTTGCCATGAAGTTGCATATAAAGTACAAGTGCAGTAAAATTCTATTGTACCTCAGATGATATACAATATGCTGTGGGTGGAGGAGAAAGTATGTGGGGCTGAGGAGGGTGGTGACCTGACTTGCATGCCCATTTTAGAGGCATGAGTGAATTTATCATCTTGCCTAGTAGCTGGCTGTCTGCACAGCTGATCCTATACTCGGCTCGTGCACCCCATCTCAGAGGAAACATTTGCAGGTGCAATGCAAAGGACAACCTGGGATCGCTGGTGGTTTCATCTTGACTGCATTTTCATGTGCCTTTTGTGTTGGAAGTTGCATTGTCTTGCTTTTCAATGCCTGGTAAAGGTAGAAGCCTGCCGGAGCATTTGCTTCCACTACAGTCAAAGCTTGTTAAATGAATGTAGATATTCTAACAAACTATTGCTTATAACAGATTGCACAAAAAGTGGTATGCCAATAAAACTGTCTTGAATGCATATGTGCCAAGTCTCCCAGTTGTGTGGGTAACAGGAAAATCCCCGTAAATTGTTATGCCCCATTTCTTTTCGCATGCAGTCCTTTGTCTGGTCACATGGGCAAAGTTGCATGGCCATGTGGTAAAGAAGTTTAACTCAGTTCAATGCACAATGTGGCTCTTCGATTTTCGCACTTCTGGCAGCCCACGGGCTGCCATAGGGCAGCTAGCTGGTTCCAGCTCTGACAGGAAGTCACGTGTGCTGGTAACCCGAGACAACCTGAAGCTGCCCGAAGAATTGTAAAATCGAACGCTTGTCCGGCTTGCATAAATGTAAACAAGCATGGTGCTCGCCGAAACTTTGCGCCATGCGATCTACTCGGTCCCTTCTATGTAGCCCGCTTGATATCAACATGTGGCTAGGTTTGCCGAAGAGCTGACGTGATATTCTCGAGCGACTGTGTTTTTTGCCGTACGATCATGTATGTTCGCAAGACCTCGCGCGAAACGGCGTTGAACCTGTGTTGCATTAATCGTTGCCTTCGGTGGACAAAACCACCGACGCGAGGTAAGCTGCCGCGTCGCTAACATGGACGAGGCAAGCTCACTTTTGCAGAACACAGAAATCTCTACTGTCCGACATGTCCAGCACCTTGTCGCGAGGTCTCGCGAACGTGATCGTGTTTCCAAAAGCGACGGTTTGAGAGATCTTATCGCCCGCCGGCATTGATTAGTTCGCTTTCTCCCTTCACTTGACTATCAAGACAGAAATAATTGACACATTACATGCACTTGTGCAAGAAATAAAAGTTCTGTATTGCACGTATTCGACTCTTTTCAGCTGGTGGTGCCTCTTTGCCAGCAGACGAGTCAATTCCTTCAGTCGAATTAGGGGCGGGGCACTCAACTGATGTAGCACTCTCGTACGAGCTGGTCGGTTTTGGCAGGTGCGCTGCATGATATAAATACTGCAGCGTGAAAAGCACACACACATGCACACACCCCACAAGAAATAAGCATTTCTCTTCGTCTCTATTTTTGCACACCTTGCATGCGCTAGCACGCGTGTGCACGCCATCAGAGACCTACGAAAAACACACAAACAGCACTGCAGCACGTTTATCGTTCATATCCACGCATATGTCTATCAACATTGCAGATCTAGTTGAAAGTTGAAACATATCGGTTCGATCACAATCACACCCTAGAACTTCCGATGAAGTGGAATGTACTTGCAACTTTCCGTATTTCCAAACTGCACAAGCACGAGATAACACCGCACAAATGCTAAAAAGACAAGAACAAGCACCACCACACGAAGGCGCGCCGCTGCGTGTGCGTACGATGTCCTCAACCTTTGAGACACAAAACATCTGCAAGGCGAGAGTTAGTCATGTTGAACTAAGGAAGTTCACATGACATTATCAAAAAATAAAAGCTCCAACTGTACGCCGCACCGCGTGAATGAACCATCTTGCACGGCAGAACGAGCTATGCAACACAACGTCAAACGTAGTTACAGCAGAAGTCCGAAGGAGACGTCCTCAAGCACCCGCGATGCAATCCGCCGAGTCCCTGCAAACATGGCGGCATGCGTGCGCGACCATCACATTTTGGCATCTGCTAGCCAGAGATCAGCCAGAAAGCTGCCAGACCGATTTTGACCGGGTAGGTTCTGGCGACCCGTGGGTCGCCAGAAGCAGCCCGCCAGAGAAAAACGAACGCCAACCGGAAGTGCGCTGCGCGGTGGGCGGAGCAACCCGAGAAAAACGAACGCGCGCCGGCGGGCTCTGGCAGCCTGCGGGCAGCCAGAAGTGCAAAATCGAAGAGCCCTAATTTCGATAGGGCCAGAACACACAGCCTGCCGAGTAGGAGTAGCAAAATCGTGCCTGACAGTGCATTTTTTTGGGGAGATCACACATATTTATTACACCCCAGAAGGAATTGTGGCATAGATGGGCGACCTTGGAGCGTGGGACTTGGAAACGATGAGCACTTACTGCTGACATAACAATGAGTGCAGATATGACATATAGAAAAGACCCCTCCTCATCCACAGTTCGCGCTGGCGTTTTCCAAGGACACCAGCGTCCCTCTGGTGCCCTTTGTGGTTCTTCACCTTACGAAAGACATGCTGGGCATTTCCCCTCTCCTCTAGAAGCAATTGACGACAGGCCTCGCACGCGGAGTGATGTTATCGCATGTGCCTTTCGTGTGACGTAGGCGGCCAGGTTGTTTTATCTCTGCTTGAGCCACGTTCGCCCCCAGCGCTAGCGCACGCTTTTACTTGTGTGTAAAACATGCAGTGCATAAGCGGTGTTATCAACCTGGACTTTGTGCAGAACAATGGCAACCAAAAACTGGCTGACCGTGTCCACGTACGTACTTAATCGCGTAATGAACCCCCTCACATAATGAACCCACCCCCACTTGGGTCCTCGAAAAAAAATTTTTTTATTGTATTTATATGTTCATTTGATTTCAGCGTGATTGCTAGTGTCTTTTACTATAGGAACAGCGTTAAATCACGCCATTATATTTCAAAACAACAACTCAGTAAAAGTTCAAATGTAACTTGGCAACCATGCAGAACAATTTCTAGCAGGGCGAGTGCGAAAGACGCGGGTTAAAATTTAAAAGTCATGCATTTTTGTGGGGAGTACCATTTGTCTAAAGCAGAAGAAACCTTCTTGCTCAAACACAGCGGCATGCAAACAAAACAACAAACAAAGCGCAGCGGCATACCGTACACTTGCAACGTGGGACTGCTGAGACGTTGAAGGTTTGTGTGCCGCCATCCGTCGCTGCTGCTTTGTTGTCGTGTTTTGTGAACTTCGTTGGACACCTGCTGCATAGGGTACGACGGGCCGGTACGCTAGCTACACAGCCTGTTTGAAACTAAAGGTGGTGGAACTTGCGCTGGAGCATGGGAACCGTGCTGCTGGACGACACATCAGCGTTGACCCAGTGCGCATACGATACTGGAGGAAGCAAGAAGAAGAGCTTCGTGCTACGAAAAAGGATTGTCGCGCATTTCGCTGGCCAAAACAAGGGAACTTCCCTCTTATGGAGAGCGAAGTGCTCGAATATGTTAAGAGGCTTCGTGATGAAGGATGCGCAGTATCCCACGAGATGATACAAACCCACGCACGGGCCACAGCCAGGAATCAAGGTTTTCCTGCCGCTGAATTCAAGGCCAGCAGTGGTTGGACAGCAAGATTTATGTGCCAATATGGGCTGTGCCTTAGGAGGCGCACAACGTTATGCCAGCAGCTGCCGGCCAACTGTGAACTAAAGGAGCAGAATTTTCATCACTTCGTTTTCCAAATCCACCAGGAAAAGAAGTTCCTACTTTCCCAGATTGGGAACACCGATCAGACTGCACTTAACTTTGACATGCTGCGAAACAGCACAGTAGAATTCAAAGGTTCTAAAAGTGTACATGTGCGGACAACGGGCGCCGAAAAGCAGCGGTGCATGGTGATGCTGGCGATAACAGCTGACGGCAGGAAGCTACGCCCCCGTTCGTCGTCTTCAAGAGGAAGACTCTTCCCAAGAACAGCCTTCCTGCCGGCATCCACGCCTGTGCTCAGGAAAAGGGCTGGATGTCGGTGGAGCTGATGGTGGGCTGGTTGAAGACAGCTTGGGGACGACGACCGGGTGCTCTTCTTTTGCCGTTGTTGCTCCTCGTCGACAGCTTCCGCGGCCATCTTGAGGAAGGTGCCTGCGCAACTTGAAGGAAGTGCACACAGACATCGCAGTGATCCCCGGTGGCCTGACGTCCTTACTGCAACCCTTGATGTTTCCATCAATAAACCTTTTAAGGACAACGTGCGGCGGCTGTACACGGAGTGGATGGCCGACGGCTACTGCGACCTGACTCCTGCAGGTAAAATAAGGAGGCTGGCCATCAAGATGGTCTGCAGCTGGATTCTGGAGGCGTGGAGGCAGATTCCAAGTGATATGATCGTCCGCAGCTTCAAGAAGACTGGCATTTCCAACAGCCTGGACGGCACAGAAGACGCGCTGTGGTCCGATGATGACGATGCGGCAGCAGCAAGCTACATAAGCGAAGAGGAGAGTGTCGGCGATAGTTGCGATTTGGAACGCCAAAAAGTGGCCGGTTGGTGGCATCAATAAAACAATATTTTTTTTAACATACATTGCATAGAGGCTCTTACATTTCAAAAGGTGAGGTATTAAAAGCCAGTTTCTGAACACCGTCATGCGAAATTTCAGCTCTTATCACTACCGCAATTTTTTTTCTCCCGCGTAATGAACCCTCCCCCCAGTTTGGTGTGAACATTTCTGAAAAAAAGGTGGGTTCATTACGCGAATAAATACGATAATTGCTATCACAATACCACCCTCCCCACCTATCCCTTTCTGTTTGGTAAATCTCCTGGATTCTGTTTCACCAAACTTGGCGGTCATGGGAATGCACACTTATAAAATATTATCAGATATAACAAAGCAACTTCTGTCATAATGATAGCAAGGTATGACTTTACTGATGTTCATCATACCACCATTGTAATGGCAAGTTTGTTTCATGATTTTGAACCAGATATACAGTTAAACCTGGATATAACGAAATTGACAAATTCGCAGAAAACTTCGTTATAAAGAGGATTTCGTTATATGCAGGTTCGGCACAAAAATTCGAAAAAGAAAAGCTTAAGTAAGCAGAAAGGTAACATCGACTGCAGAGCTCACCGAAAACATTTATTTTGGGTGAGAAAACATTTACAGTTGAGACTACTTATGTGACAGCTTATAGTGAAGGACCGGCTATAATGCGGTTTTTTCTGACCCCCGTTTGCCCTCCCATGGAGCTTAATGTGTGCGCATCCTGCTCATTGTGCAGACACCCCCCCCCCGGGTTGTAATGCGGCTGCCAGGAAATCCAGCGGACAATCGAGGTAGTGAGCAGGCTTCAGAAAGGAAGTGCCCTGCTCGAAAAGGGCGCAGCGAATCGCCGTGGAGGAGGAAGGAGCGCGGAACGAATGAACAATGAGCGGAGGGAAGAAAAAAAAGGCCGCGGCAGCAGCGCATCGCGCGCGCTCCCTCTGAGGATTTCCAAGGCGACGGAGAATGCTGCTATGGCCGTTTGTCAGCTGGGAACGCTCTGCACGGAACGCGCGCCTGTGACCTCCAATTTACCGCCGTTTGTCTCCAGTTCTTTTTTTAATCATTTCACGCGCGCTGCCCTTGAATCACCCCGTGGGCGCGATTTCCTCTGCACCCCATCCCTGTGTTGTCAAGGGCAAGCTTCCCGTGAGGCGCGCCGCCTGCGACCACGTGAGCTAGGCCTAACAAGCGCTGTCACGGAGTGTCAGATTAGTGAAGTGGCAGTGACCAAAGAGCGGCACTGCCAGCACATTGAAAAAAAAAAAAAAACTCGTTTTTTCCCTTTCTCTCTTAAGCCGGCGCCGCTCGGCAACATCAAATTGAAAAGGAGGGTGCCGGCTTGGCGCGCTAGGCCAGCTGCAGCAAGCGGCTGGGTCAGGTTTGAAGTCAGGGGGAAAGGACACGCCCGCGGCGGCAAGATCGCAGAGTCGAGGGATGCAGGCCCGCCTCGCACACGTGCGCTCGCTCTCGCTTCGCAGTTGCCGTGCCTTCGAGCGCGCCAAGTGCGACGCTGTTCCTTCGCATTCTGTCGTGGCGGAGAAGGGGCTTCCGGTTGTTGCTTGCGCAAAAATGACAAAATTTGGGGCAAAATCTCTAGGTCGTCGGCGGAGAAAATTCGTTATTTCGAGAGGGTCTCCCGCTGGCACTTGGTTACATAGAGGCCTCAAATACAAGTGCTTCTATGGAGTAATGGCGGGGAATAGAAAAACTTCGTTATATTGAGGAATTTGTTATATGGAGGTTCGTTATAAGCATGTTTAACTGTAGTATGTGCATTTACATGTATGTGGTTGACACTATGCTTACTAATTTAATTATTAATCAATTGTTTACAGCAATTTATCTTTCTGATAAAGCTATTTAATTTGTGTAATCCGCCTTTTGTATGTCTGTGTGACGCCCTCTCGCTGACACAGGCCTGTATGGCGTCGCGCTGAATCTGTCGTCTGCTACCGCAGCGTTTCTCTATGGCACAACATGGTCGGGCAGCGACACACATAGTGAGCGTCGTGCTTATATTCAATTTGAAACGCTGTACCCCTTTCTGCGAGGCATCACCAGTTTTGTAATCTCCAATAGCGAAAAGAAGAGCCGCCCGTGAGAAAGCCTTTGGCGTCTAGAAATGGGAAAAAAATGCCGTCCAAACGCGAAGGCAAAGCAAACACTGCTAGCTTCTCATATGGACATTCAATTGTGGGGTGGAATCCGGTTTGTTCAAGATGGCATGCGTAAAGTACAGGTACGTCACGTGAAAGCATATGCACCTGCGTCCGAGAGAGCCCATGGGCCTGCCTCCCACAACACCATAAAACAACATAGCTTCCCCCTCTCAATATTCTGGCTAAGCTCGCACTTGCATGTGCTGTAAAACACACGAAGCTCTGTTGACTTCATATTTTTGCTGTTTTTTGTCCTCCCCCTTTTTCGTCTCTCCTCGCGAAAATGAGCGATTCTTCTTGGTGCACTGTAAGTTCACGGACTTGCTGTTCTCTTCAATGCGCGGAAGTTGGCCCACCCGGAGTGCGGGAACGCGGCATGAAAGCACCAGGGATCGACATCTGTAGAACTTGTGCGCCTGTGGTACCACAAGCGTAGTAACAACTGAAGCCCCTCAAAAACAAGTTTGCACGGCTGTGGCCAAGGTCACGCTTTCTGCTAATCCTGCTAAATCACGCGGGGATACCTTTTGCTGACTCTTCGTATTTGTGTTATTTATTATTTTGTTGTTTTCTCTTGCTCTCTTTCTGTTCCTTTCTTCGATCGAAAATGAACCAGTCGTCTTCGTGCGCTGAAAGTGAACGGACCTATCATGTAACTATCTTTTGCAACTCGGGAAAATTTCTCTCCGAATAAGCATACAGAGAGATAGCTAGCTAGAGCTCAATCCGTGTTTCCCACAGTAGCGTCTGTTCAAGTCACAGAGCACCTGTGTACCTGGCCCCCGTCACGAACGGATGTATGAGACCAGGCTCAATGAAAGCACCAAGCGAGAAGCAGCTGGAGCAGTTCATCACAGGAAGTGAATCGCGATGTTATTTTACAATAACGAATGACGAATAATTCGGGCATGACATGTATGTGTGCAATCTATTGTTTAATGAGTTGAAGAACACGTCAACTCGCAGAATTATCTGAAGTATTCATCCTCCATTGCTGAAATATGCTGCTATATTCATGCTTTCAAAGGAATACAACAGGTGACGTGCTGACACCCGTTACCTAGCCGGGTGAGTTTTCTTTATTGAGATGTTTCAAGTGATCATGCATATTGCTGGGCCTCTGATTTTGCATATCCCTGTCGTCGTTACACAAACTGTTTAACTATGGGAGCACAGAGTAATGGTTTTACTGAAATACATGCTCTCATGTGTTTGGCGCGCGTTCCTCACTGCTAAGGCCTTGTCAGATAAGCAACATTATTTTGCCTATGACATGAGAGAACCTCATGCTACCAAAAATGTGTGAGGACAGCGTACCGGCATAGCTGGCGCCGAGTGTCATTAATTTTAGTAATGGGTACACCGTTTCACACTGTGCGCCGCCTACTCTGTCTGCTACGACACGCTACAGGTCGTTTGCACCAGATCTGGCGCATGCGCACTCGGACCATGCAAAAGGCGGATTGTGTAGTGCTTTACTGTTGTTATCAAGGCTTTTCCGTTATGCGAAACTGTGCCTTTTGACATTTTTTTATTACCTCATGAGTGTTTGTGTTTTTACACTCTTGCTTTTGTCTAGAAATGGTCACTGAAGTGAGACTATCTGAAACAACAAAGATTTCCGGCATGGAAAAGTTTGGTGTGGGGCCTGGATCCGTGATATTGGCTGAAATGAAGGCAGTACAGGGAAAGCGTACATCTGGGGGAGCGCCAACAAAAGGAAGTGTAAGTCTCGTATTCCCCTTTTCTATCAGTATGTATATTACACTGTTACGCATTTTACTTTGGTTATTACCTGTTACATCTGACTGTGTAGCTGTTATGTTAAAAAAATTTTTTCACCAATTCCTGCAGGGCATAGAATCAACGCTCAATACTAAGAAAGGACACTCCTGAGAAACCTTTTTTTTTTTTTCTTTTTATAATAATGCTAGGTGAATGAAAATTACGGCAGTTGTGTAGCTTCGCTTCCTCATTATAAATCTGACTTTAGTTTTAGTCCCAAGTGCTTTGCATAAGCAAGAAACCGTCTATTTTGTTGCAGATGCTGGAGACCGCAGTTTGCATGGTCTAGTATATAGCTGCAGGGTGCTTTCTTGTCTCTAAAACTCCACCGATTGTTGATAAGCAAGATAATGTTTCCCATTGGAAGGCAGTATTTTGAGCGAATTTTGTACCTTGTGCTTCGTTTTTAGTGGCTTGTGCCAGAGTATAATGAAAAAATTCATCATAAAAAGTTAAGTGGTTGTATTAAATCATGGATAAGGCATCCTACGCATAATAAATATTGCAGACACCAAATTTGGTCTTGATTGGACGTAATAAGTACAAAAATGTTACATGCAAAATCCATGTGTGGCCCGAAAGAAAAGCTTGCTAAAAGAATTATCTGTTACTGTTGTAGCAGTGATATTTATTTATTTATTTATTTATTTATTTATTTATTTATTTATTTGCCTATACTACAGCCCGGTTCAGGATTATGGCAGGAGTGGGCAATTGCACAAGTACAGTATATGAAAAAGAAAAAAAACAGAACATTTATAAGCAACACAGAAACAAAAGTAAACAAACAACAAAATGAATCAGTAGCTCTCAAGTTTCAACAAAACATCATCCAAAGGAAGGCAGTAAATAACACCAAGTAGCGAGTTCCAATGTTCGATAATGAGAGGAAATAAACTGTATTTAAACATATCGTGACCTATGGGGCAGAATGTTAAGATGGTGAAACCTCCTAGAAATGGAAGGTTCAGCAAATTTTATGTATAATCTAAGGGGGGGAACAGTTAGATGAGGTGATGACTGAGTGCATTAAGTTCAGCCATTCTAAGTTGCGACGGCTGCTAAGAGCCGCTAGGTGTAAATCCGAGAGTTTTGATGACGAAGAGAAACTGCTGTCCTAGCTACGATAGGTGAATCTGATGGCTTTCTTCTGAACCATTTCCAACTTCTCAGTGTGGGATTTTTTATACGTATTCCATACCACACAGGCATTCTCCAGTACTGGCTGGACAACTGATTCCTTTGTTGCATGTATAACCCACATGATGAGACCATGACATGTTATTAGTGAAATAGAGACCCTAGTATTCGTATTTGGACACTTTTTCCAGTGCCCACTGGAAATATCGCTCGTTTGGCTGCTATTCTTCTATTAATGAAAATCGTTGAGAGTGACTGCTATGAATAGTGTTCATAATTCACTGCAAAAATGTTGCCACCACAGCATTAAGTCATGTTTTGACAGTCAGCTGGTGCATTTGGAAGCTGCTGGTTTTTCAGAACAGGTGCTGATAGCTGCTGCAGGAATGTTTTTACAAAGGATCAACGTGGAGAGGGAAAAATAACGCAGGCCCATCAGGTGTTCAGCAGGAAAGCTTTAAAGTGATGCCCTATATACATAAGGTTTTGCACAATGTCAGACATGTTGCTGTGAAGCTGGGCATTAATGTGGTTTTTCTCCTTTGCAAACTTTCATGGCATTGTTCACATGTCACTCATGGGTGCACTAGAATCTCAGTTTCTACCACGTAGCATGAGAAAGGGTGCACAACCCGTGTCACACGTGTGGTGTACAAGGTACTGCTGGTTTGTGAAAATGCTTACATTAGGCAGTTTGGCCAGTGTTTAAATGACAGGCTGTGCAAGCACTGCAACTCTTTGAACTCTTCAGACGGGGCTAATCTCTCCTGCCATGGTCAGGAATGTGGTTGCATCCCACCGTTATCCATGTTTAGTGCGTAACTAACTCATCCACATTGTTGCAATACCAGAAAAAGAGCAATGCTGTTGAACAGTCAACAGCGAAAATATGTCCGTCTTGAACTAGCAGCAAGCGACAGACAACCTAGCGTGCACTGTCTTTGCTGTAAATATATGTTCTTCGTGAACGAGCATGGCTGATCCACCCCGCTACAGTACACACAATATGCGCCATGGAGGAAGCAAATAAGCTAGGAGAAGGCGTTGCATCACAGCTTTGAAGCCTAGTCATGAGAAATGTAAAGAGAAGAAATGTAAAGAGAACCATGGTCATGTGAAAAAAGCCTCCGTCACGTGAGGGGCAAGTGGCAGATGCCTATAACTTCTCGCACCACTAAACATTCTCCAAGCAACCTCTAGCGGCCCGGCAACTACGGGCACCTAATCCTACACGAGGACCACTTTGCAGAGGGTATCAGAGGAGTTTGATTTGCCCCGGCTAGGAATCGCGTGAGGCCGCCTCTTACCGTATTTACTCGAATCTAACGCGCACTTTTTTTTCAATAAAATGGGTCCAAAAATCATATGCATGTTAGAATCAAGTGCAAACGAACGACACTGTTACCATATTGCCGTTGGCATCAAAATGGCCACCTCCTACGAGGTTCGGGTGCTGTCTAACGGTTACCGGCGAAAAAACGAACTACCGGCGCGGCGGTTTTGGTGCACATAGTTTCTGTAGTTTCTATGTCGCCGCCAGTCCCGCGCTGAACGACAGCATGACATGCATGATACGTAGGATGCGTAGACTGACGATACTCGCCACGCCAGCTTGGCTGTCTTGCGACCAACCAAAGTCGCTACGTTGCCGATGCGATCTCTGAGGCGCTTAGCCGCACCAGCTTTCAGTAGCATTCGCGGGTAGCCATAAGGGAGATGTTTCCCATCACCGCACGCAAAACGGCTCATCATCACATTTCTCCCTCATATCTGTGCTGAGCCTGAGCCACCTGAGCCTCTCAGTCGTGTGCACTGCATGACATCCAAGATTGCATCGCAGCAATCTCTGGGACCACGCCCCGACCATTCTTAGGTTTATCTGCGCCAGCCTGCACAGCACGCATGGAAGCACTTGGCAGCGGGCATGAGGGAACTGCGATAGCACGGAGGAACGCAGCACTGCGAGCAATTGATGTTATCGCCACTTGCACACGGCTGCGCCCGGCAATGTGTGGCAGTTTTATCGGGACGCAGGAGTTATGAATTGGCGCGCCGAACGTGATCGAGACACCGCGGATCGAGTGAAGCGGGAAAGCCATAGCGCGGCCGTTCGAGGGACTGAAGGGGCTCAAAGTTGACGATGCATTCATTATGCGAGTGCTTTCATTACACAAGTAACAGTATTTGTTTTTATGAATGTGAGGAGGATGATTACTAAGGACCTTTTTTTCCGTGTCACGAGAAATGGGAACGCGTTACAATCGATGTTTCAATTTTTTAAATTTTTTTTGTCGCAGGAAACGGGTGCGCATTAGAATCGAGTAAATATGGTAGTTGTTCCTTTTCTCCATGTTATGCACTGTCCAACAAATGTCGCCATGGCTCACTGTCCAATCACAAATTCCCTTCTAAAATGTCTTATGCCAGCTCGCAGATCCAAACGTATCTAAAATAACACTGTGCTGGGTACCAGGGCTCTGCAATATAGCTGGGAATAAGGTAGTTGACAGGCTTGCTGTGGCAGCTACGCTCTGTGGTTCTCTTGACGTAGATACCGTACCATATCAGGACCTCAGGCCACACATTAGAAACACAATTCGTTAGCAATGGCTAGAAGAATGGAATACTACAATTGAAAACAAACTGCATATAGTAAAGCCAAACATAGGGAGGTACGCTACAGAGAAATGTGATAAATACTAAGAGGTGACACTGTGCAGACTTAGAATAGGACACACCCGTGCAACACACATCTTTTAAGCAATTCTCCACTGCCTGACTGTCCGAAATGTGGTGATCGGCTGAACATTATCGGCTGAACATGTTTTTATCGAATGTGAGAGCATAGAACGAGAAAGGCGACATCACTTCCCAGAACTTTACACACCCCAAATACCTCAACACCCATCACTTTTTCTTGGAGACGGTCAAATGTTTTCCATAACAAGAGTTTTTACGTTTTTAACCAGTGTAGGCTTTTTGCGTGTAATTTCATATCTCCATTGACCTCAGCCTTTTTTTCATTCTTGAGAAAATGGCTGAGCTTTTTACCTTATATGTCGCACGCTTCGCATTCCTTGCCCAGGCAAAGACTGTTGCTGAGGCAGCATGGCTCCGTAAACAATGCATGTTTTTCTTTTTAGACCCGTGTAGATAGCATCATTTCTTCTAATTGATTTTAGGCCCTATAGACTACTCTTGTTTTTATCCCTTGTTTTACTTCACCTTGAGAACTGTCAATTACATTGAGCTGAACACTAACCATGTGTTTGGTGCTCTTTGGCCATAGATGCCCTTGTGCCATTAAAATCCACCATCATCATCAAATATAGGGGACTGGATAACTGAGAAAGCAGCAAGACTTCGAGAAGTACTGCTTTGTAGGTTATGGATAGGACGCACCTACAGCACACACAAGCACTCTTTATCTTTTAAAGGGTCCCTGAAACGTTTTTTTGACATTGTGTCACTGATTAGGCTAGGCAACACAATAGACCGATCTCACGTGATCTGCGCATGCGCGAGTTTCCAGGAGCAGCGCCGCCGCCATATTAGTTGTAGTTTTTCAAAGCACAGCTGCTACAGCTGTGCGTGCTGCGTGCTATCGGTTTACTGGTGTTTTTCACAAATCCTTGGCGTAGACGACGATTGAACACATTGGAAAACGCTGTCCGGACCTCCTGTGGCCGTGTTTCATTTAAATTTTCCACACAATGTAGCGCTGTTAAAGGGGGAAAAAAAGCTTGGCAATGTAAACATGCATCCTAGTCACGATCTTGTTGTTAGTTCATACACCCGTGTCGCTTCGAATTGCTGTTACCCGTATTCGCTGAATTATTCGCGATAAAAAAAAAAAAACAAGTAAAGATGTCTCAGAGTACGTATCATGCAGAGCTACAATGCCTAGAGCCCGGAATGAAGACTCAGTCGAAGGAACGATTTTGCACTTTTGTCAAAGCAAAACGTCAGAGGCCCAGTGTGTTAATACAGGGCTTCAATCACAGTGATGCGCTAGATGTCAATGGATAGGGATAGAAAACAATCGTGATGAAGAGGTTAAAGACGCGTGTCCACCTTAGCGGAACGATGACTTGCCGCACGCCATTAGCGAAAACTTACAGGCCGCTGCTCATATCGCGAATGACTAGCAGTTCCTGCTACATAAAGTACAGGTGAGTCGGTGAGTAACTTTGGCGAAAGGTGCAAAACGAAGAAAAAACTGCAGCCCGCTGTGCCCGCCGCCCTCACATGCGACGGCTCGGCGCCAATGTCGTCGCTAGGCCTTACCGCTTCAAAACTGTGTCAACATTAACTCAGTAGGCATATGACCATACGAAAGCCGCTCGCGCACATAAGATGACACGTTTTGTCACTGGTGTTTACTTGTGCTCGCAATAAAATCACACATTGAAAACCGAAACACCGGCGGCACCGATGGTTGCGATGCCGGCGTGGCGTAGCAATAGCCCTGCGTAGCGTGAAGTATGCACTAAGCTGCACTTGTATCAGGTCTTTCGTTCACCTTAGACGCTGGACTGTCATCGCTTGTAAGAGGTCAATTTAAGCATTTTATAGCGATGACAATTTTGTCCAGAACACAAGCTGTATCCACTCCGACGCCGCTGGTGGAGATCGCCTGGCAAGGTGATCATGCACACGCTGTGAGTCAATGCAGTCACTGATCAGCCCCGTCCATGATGTGCCTAAGCTATTATTACGCTGTAGGGCACTGCTAAAGTGTCATGCATAAAAAACACAAAATTCACAAACACTGCTGAACAAGCTGTGTGCCGTACGAGCCGGTCTGTCCGACGCACCAGTTCGTGCCGGGGCTTGACAATCTTCGTGAACACGAGAAATTCGAAGCGCTTTTGTTTCAGGTTGTTCTTGTAGTGTCCCGGCACAGAGGACGTAAATGCAATCATCAAAACTCTTCGAGATAAGGCCGATAAGGCCAGTTAACGCCATTCGCCGATGTACCAGCCATGCATTTGAACGTACTGCGACCGCCGCGAGTACTACAAGTTCCGGCATGTACTGCGGCAGTGGTGGCACGGAGAAACGGCGCGGTGAGATCGGTCTATTGTGAAATTATTCACACCATAAATAAAGCGAAGCACCTTTGCACTAAGGCAGCTATGGGCTTATTTTTGTAGCCTTCCTCCTTACCACTGCTGTTCTTACTCAACGCAATCAGATGCAGAGTGCACGCTGGCGACAACTGCACCTCCCACGTCAGCCGCTGTGCCGAGCCCTCCATAGCAACATAGCGGTGCACTGTGTTTACTGAGGTCGCCGGCCTCGGCAGTGCTAGCCTATGTAATAGTGCGCCAGCAACTCGTAGGTACGCCGCCAGATGCCGCGACAATACCATTGGCTGGCCTTTTCAGTGCTCATGACATCCCATGGCTTGCGCTTCGTGGCACCCATCGCATGTCCCGTGGGCAAGGGTGGTTGAGAACGCTTTGAGGCGAGTCGCGTCGATATGTCATGATGTGCGTATTTAAAACTTTGTAGTAAATTACACGCTTAAGGCAGAATGCTGATATTGTTATGCTAAGGATCAGAAGGACTCGAGCTATCAGTGCAACGCATTTGTACAAAATCACCAAAACTGTTTCAGGGTCCCTTTAAGTGGAAATGACCCACCTGCAAACAGTAGGTTAGGCTAACAGTGCTTCATGCTCTTGTTGAAGCAGAAAAAAAAAGTACTTACCTATAGACCTTTCCAATAGAGCCTTCCTGGGCGCCGCCATGAAACGCTGCTAGCGACGTCTAGTGGCGGCGCCATCTTGAGCTGTTTGCTCGCCGGGCTTTCCGTGCGGGCGCGTGCATTCGTTGTGTGTGTTGCAGCAAGACCTTGCTTTCGCTCTTTGTAAACATCGTGGAATCGTTAGGTAGGTTCATTTGTGAGTGTGTAGGATCTGATTGATTAGCATGGACAGTTGCCATCGGCATTGTTTTGTATGTTATTGGGCGGGCAGAGGCGGGGATCAGCGGGGCCGGTTGGTAGCAGTAAAACTGGGAAACCAGGAACCGTGTCGCCTTTTCTTTGTTTGAGTTACTGTTGTAAGATGACTTGCCTCATAATAGGAATACTGGTGCTTTTGCTAACAATAGTGCCACTCATTAAGGCGAGAAATGTCTCAATGAGAGTAACCTCAATGTTTCAGTCGGAGTGTCCTTAAAAGAGGGTGGTTCCAAAATTATGGAAAGTTATCAGAGGAAACGATACCTCGAGAAATAAGTGACTAACCATCTAACACGATATAACAAACGAACCCTTAACTTAACGCGGACGTTACTCAGGCATAATCAGCATATAATAGCCAGGCTTTAAGTCATGTTCATGACTGTAACTATGAATGTGAGCGTGTCCAGAAATCAATGATTAAAAATTGCGAACTAATGTTTGTAAGTCACGCAAGTTAGATTAGTGGTTACAATAACGAGAGTGTAGTGTGATAATTACCAAATCACAATTAAAGAATGACCTATGTTTGCAAAGCATGTAATTAATGACACATAATACAAGGAAAAGCTTTAAACTGTAAGAAGGCGGTCAAGATGGGTGTCAAACAAAAGGTGCATGTCGAAGAATGTAACATTGGTCGTAGTTACATTCATGACATGACATGATGTGCTTATGTCATGAGCATGACTCTGCAAAAACAAATGTGAAGGAAGGAGGTCAAGATGGGTGTCAAACAAAAGATGTAGGTCAAGGGACTCGATAAAGTTAGTCATGTTCATGACATGAAATACATGATATGGCATGCGCATGACAAAGCAAAAATTAATGGAAAGGGGTCAACTGGATGTCAAACGAATGGCGATTGTTGAAGGATCCGATATTGTTCATAGTCACGTTCATGACATGATATGCTAAGGTCATGCAATGGCATGAGCATGACTGAAAAAATAAGAATCCTGCAAGGGGGGGGGGAGGTCGAGATGGGCGTTAAACGAAAGGTGAATGTTGAAAAATGTGATATTGGCTATAACAGTCACGTTTATGACATGACACAATATGCTCATGTCATGCTATGACATGAGCATGATTCTGCAAAAATAAAAGTACTGGAAGGGGGTCGAGATAGGAGTCGCACAAAAAGTGCTTGTCGAAGGATGTGATATTGGTCATAGTCAGGTTCATGACATGATGTGCTCAGTCATGCTGTGACATGAGCATGACTCTGCAAACATAAGACTACTTGAAAGGGAGGGATATGGGTGTCAAACAAAAGGTGCGTGTCAAAGAATGTTATACAGTAGAACCCCGCTGATACGTTTTTCACGGGACCGTAGAAAATAAACGTAAGAGCCGGGAAACGTAAGAGCCGAGAAAATGGAAAAATGAGAGAAGTGGTGATCGGCACACAATTTTATATCAGTGCTAGCGCTTTCAGTGCACGCATCGGCACACTCGGCTACGATTTCGTCGACAGAGAAAACCTCGGAGGTGAGAACGGCACCATCGATGGAAACGTAACCACTGTACGCGATTCCGTCACAAACAGTTTGCACATCTGTGCCATAATTTTGCTGGCGGAAGCCAGAAACGTAATGGGCGTCGCCCATTGTGCAGCTAATACAGTCAAGCCAAGTCAAGCTACATGAAAATTCAATGTTGCCGTCGGCAGTCGCCGCTTGGAGTGTCAATTCGCAACATAACATACGGGAATGTTCCCACACTGCGACGTAACAGTGGGGTTCCTAATGCATTGAATCCTATGGGAGCTATGCTGGGACTGGCCCAAAACGACGTAACAGCCAGGAAAACGCAGCAGCCGGGAACGTAACAGCGGGGTCCTACTGTATTGTCATAGTCACGTGCATGACATGATATGCTCATGTCATGAACGTGACTCTGCAAAAATAAATGTAAAGGAAGGAGGTCAAGATCGGCGTCAAACGAAAGATATAGGTCGAGAGACGTGAGTTAGTCATGTTCATGACATGAAATACATGATATGACATGAGCATGCCGAAGCAAAAATTAACGGAAAGGGGTGAAGATTAATGGAAAGGGGTGAAAGGGGCGAAAGATATAGATCGAGAGAGGCGGTATGAGTTAGTCATGATTATGACATGAAATACATGATATGACATGAGCATGACAGAGCGAAAGTTAACAGAAGGGGTTGAAGATGGGTGTCAAATGAAAAGTAAAGCTCGAGGGACGTGATATAAGCTATAATCATGTCCATGACATCACTTACATGATATGACATGAGCATCATTATACAAAAAGCTATGAAAGGGGGTTGATACCGGTTGTAAAACGAAAGTCACAGGTGGAGATGTGATATGAGTTATAGTCATTTTCATGGCATGATATGGTCATGGCATGACATGATTATAACTCAACATGAAAGCTTTTAAGGGGGTTGAAATGGGTGTCAAACTAAAGGTACAGCTCGAGGGATGTGATATTTTATAATCATGTTCATGACACGACATGATAGTGGCTCGAGATGATGATTACTCAACGTAAAGAAAAACTCAAGAAGTAGGGCAATGGAGTCGGACACTGATAATAAAGCAAGTAAACTTTAACAAGGTGTGATAGTCAGTCAGTAAATGCCCCACATATATCTGTGTGCATAACATCGTAAAAATGTTGTGTCATGATGTATAAGACATGGCATATGTACGGCATTCACTCCATAAAACAAGCACTAGATAGCTGTTCTTGGCTAGAGTTCCTTCAACTGTCAGCTATTGTGTGCTGACTTTCTCTGTAGTGAATAACGTTGGCTAATACATACAAACCTCGCTGGCATCTTGGCATAACATCGGCTCCCACGGTGCTTGAGATCTGGATTTTCTTGTTCGAATCGGGTTTCCCATTTATCACACTCGTGGTTAAGAAGCAATCATTCGAGTCCGTTTTCACAGCCTAGTTCATTATCGACTTCCGTTGAGCTCTCCACTTCTCTCTCTCTCTCTCTCTTTGTGGGGGGGTGGGGGAAGCGTTTTGAAGGAGGTACCAGCGCACAGTAGAAAGATAAAATAGGAACTGCTGAGAAAGAAGCATAGAGCCTCCCTCCAACAAACGACAAAGGTTCCGGGAATGTTCATACAGCAGCTCACTTAAGACGAAGACAGACTGTTTCTTGGCTGCTGCTACAGACTGAAAGTCAGCGAGGAAGTCAAAAGCTCGTCGCCCAGGCCGGAGGCATACAGCAGCAAGGACAAAAGCAACAAAAAAGAAAGAAAAAGGAATGTCCGTACTAAAACCTCTTGCTTTGGTAGTACCGCGAAACACATTTAGCTCTCATGGTTCAAGCTAATCGAGTAGGGAGAGAATGAAACAAGAAATCTGGGACATTCGTGTCATATGTTAAGAATGGCACTGCCTAGGGTTGGGGGGGTGTTGGCGACATCAGCATTAGACCACGTGGGAACATGAGCAGCGTGGCTTTTTGACACGAGTACGTCAGTAAGTGCGCAGCCGCACTCCTTCTGCGCAACGTTGTGCTTGCTGCACAGATGTTTACGTGCAGCACCTCTCTTCTGGTTGTAGTCGCAACCGTAAACAATGCAGTGATGCCCTGTCGATAGGCTGTTGTTAAAGGACATTTTAACGTTAACGTTTTAACGTGTTAAAGGACAGCGTGCACACCGTGCAAGCACAGCAAAATGTATGTATGGGCGGCTCGGCACAACAGACAGCCCAAAGGAGGGGGGCGTGGCCCGGAGAGCTCTCTCCCGTGCGCTAGCAGACGACAAAAACAGGTTCTGGCTCGCCGGTGCGAGAGTGCCAATGGAAAGGTCTATACCATCATCGTATACCTATGCACCCTGGATTCTTTTTAAAGGGCAGCTGAAGAGGTTTTCCAAAAAAAAAAAGGTAGTTAAAACCACCATTTCGTACTTTCGGACCCACTGAACACAAAAATCGGCACGAAATTTAACACAGCTTGACTAAATGTACGTTATTACCGAGAAACGCCGAGCACAAACTGAGCTGCTCCTTCATGGACCGTAGTGGCCTTGTGATTGATTAGCAGAGTGTGTGGTGACGATATCGCTACTCGCGTACTTTCCGCAGCAGGAGCAGCCGACGAGGAGGCACTGAATGAGCAGACTCTGTCCTGGGAGGGTTCAGATGGTGTGATCAGCAATGTAGTGAGAAGTTATATTACTATATTTACTTGTGTAATGAATGCGATTTCATAATAAACACACCCCCAAATTTAGCAGTCAAGTTTCGTTCGCTTTTTTTCTTCGTAATAAACGCACCTTCAACTTTGAAACCCTGTGGTCCCGCATATAGCTGCAGTGTTCAGGAGCCATTTGGTGCAGCGATTCAAAAATTCTGCATCCCGATAAAGCTGCTAAATGTAGCTGTGTGCGAGCAGCGGTAACATCATTTACTCACACTGCTCTTTCTCTGTGCTATCACAGTTCCCTCACACTGCTTGCTGCAGCATGCTGCCATGCAAGCATCACAGGCTGGTGCAGCTAAGCCTAAGTATGGCCGGGGCGTGGTCTCCAAGATTGCCATGCTTCTGTCTTGGACGTCATGTTGGACGCATTCAGTTGAGAGGCTCAGTACAGATATGAGGGAGAAATACAATGGCGAGCCATTTTGTGTACGGTGTTGGGAAACATCTATGCTCCTGTTAAACTAAAGCCCCTAAATTATCGAGGGACTTTCATACCGGCCACCCGCAAACACTACCGAATGCTGATGCAGCTAGGTGCCGGCAACGTGGCGACCTTTTTTTTGGTTGGCCACAAGCGATCGTGGCAAGGATCGGTGGCTCATGCATCGTGTGTCATAGTGTCATCACTGGCAAGATCACTGGGTGCCGCTCATTTGTTTTTTCGCTGTTGCCCATTTGACAGCGTCACCACTTTTTCGGTACCGTGGAACTATGGGCTAAGCGCGCATTAAACACAAGCGAAAGGACATCGCATTGGAATATAATGCAGCCACCATAAAGGCTGTTATTGGCAGGTGCCAAGTCACGGGGTACTGATGCCATAGCTATTTTTCACTGCTTTTTGTCAAGTTTCAGCGCACGCATGGCTCTAAGCATTACCGCAGGTCGCAACACTGTCTTTTTTGCGTGTTAAAATTTACACAGGGTAAATTTTCATCAAATTTACCCTGTGTAATAAATGCACTCCCCAACTCTGCTTCTGTTTGTTTGTGGAAAAAAATTTGTTCATTATGCTAGTAAATACAGTATATTCTTTTCAGAGGGGGGAGTTTGAGGAGGAGGAGGCTCGCACTTAAAGAACAGTGGCAGAATATATATTGAGTACTACAGTAACTTTCGCAGTGCAAATAAATGCTGTTAAAAGAAAATGTAGAAACTGTCTACTGTTGGCTTATAACAAGATACAGCGACATCAAACTGCAAGAATGCAAATGCATTTTGTTAGGGGACAGCGGCATTGAACTCATCTCACCGCAGCGGCACCGCTTCACTTACAGGTTTGCTTGTAACATCAGAGTAATTGTGAAACCTAACTGCACATATTAAAATGGCGATATAAGCACAGTAGAACCTTGTTCATACATTTTTGAAAAATGATGCGACACTGAACGTATTATCTGGGAAAACGTATGATCCAAACACACGAACAAATTGCGCAGTTTCGCCGGAAAAGCATGCATTGATTTAAATATTAAAGTATTTTATGATTTCACGTAATTCAGGCAATGAAACGTCATGAAACAGCAATAACCGTCTGATTGTATAGCTACTGAAGCGTGTTGGAACACGCCCGAAGGCACGGCAGTGACCGCAAGCGCTGGCTGTTAGCGCTGACAGCGTTGGGTACGGAACTCATGCGTGTTGTGCCTTGCTTTAATGTTTAAACTACTCCGCATCTTCAGGCAAACTATTTAACATGTAACAAAATGCGCGCGTTCACATTGTCATTTTCTCGGCGTGCCCGAGCCACGCGTGCAGCCATCAATACACGGTGCAGACGCACGGGCAACGTTGTGCCAAACGGTGCGCACTCTAATACATAACTCGTGCGCTTCAAGAGCACTAGCCTTGCATCAACAGGTCACATGAACGGGCACATCACGTGCGTTGTGTGGCCCAAGCCAACGTCGCTGGGCGAGCGCATCGCGTGCATGTTGACCGTCAGAGCTAGCAGCTTAGTCTCTAGACGCTACGAAACAGTCAGCCATTTGTTTTCTCTCTCTCTCTCTCTCTCTCTCTCTCTCTCTCTCTCTCTCTCTCTCTCTCTCTCTCCCCCCCCCCCATTTTTTTAACCTGTGCTTCCCTGACGCCACCACCGCAACCTACCAGCTGACAAACAAACATGCAATCTATCGGCAGTTCCCAGCTGTTCAAGTGGTGCAGCATGTGCCGAACATGACCCGCGCTTTTGCTCGACGACAAAACCGACCGAAACACGCGTAATGTACGCTTGCCGACAGCACGAGGTTACGCTTATCACGCGTATACTCAGTACAGGATTACATGATGCAATGCGTTGATGACTTGTTCGGTTTGACGCGATGGGATCACCCGCGCAATCTAATCACTGGCGATTAACCTTGCAATAGACTGCGTCCGCTCGCTCTCTGTAAAAAGCACAGGATGCGCTCCGTATTCCGTACGCATTATTGGCTTTCGCACTTGCTTATTTTTGTTTTTAAGTAATGACCATCGTCTCGCATATTGGTAACTTGCGATCAGAAATGGCAGGTTCGACGATGTTTTCAAAGCAGTGTTGGGAGAATTCCTCTGGCAGTGTTTGTGCACTAGCTACGTAAATGTGTCAGACATATTTATTTGCGCTTTTTGGGCTTGGTCATCAAAGGTGAGGTGAGCGGAAACGGGCAGCCGAAACTTTCAGCTTTCAAACGTTATCAAGATGGCGGCACTTGGGGGGGAGGGGGGGGGGGTGGAAGACGAGAAACGACCCGCATATTGCACTCGCGATTGCACCTGCGCTCGCAAATCGGTCCTACTGAAAGAAATGGTGGTGTGCCTCGGTTATTGGCCATTAAAAGTGCACTTTACATACGCTTCCAACAGCTACCGCACGAGTGCTGTTAAAGCTGCCTTGATCGCGAGTGTCAGCGGCGATACTGATGAACACTGTGTGTTACATGTGTTACGTCTAGCTAGGTGATATGCTAGTATCGGAAGAGAGCACACCAGCGTTTTCTTGTGACACGGTCGGGCAAGTACTGCGGTAGAGCCAACCGCGGTGGGCAGCTACTGCTCTTGATTGCGCAAGCTTCCCGACTTCTCCATTGTATGCTGACTCTAGAGGCCAGAAAATGTATCATCCGATCGTAGTTGGATGATAAATCGAACATTGGTGCTGAATAATCGTATTTTCCAGGAACGTATTAACCGGAAGAAAAGCATAACTCTGCGAGAAAAGTTCGTGTTTTTGCAATTGCGAACGTTGGAACCGGGAAATCGTATCAACCTGGAACGTATCAGCGAGGTTCTACTGTATACCCGTCATAAATGCTATGTGACATGCTTGTGTTAGATCACAAACACGGTGACCGCGGTGTCCTTATCATTTGCTCTCAGCAGATGTAACAGTGGCGGCGTATTTGTGTTTGTTACTGGCGAGTATTGGAAATATTCCTAGCGCATACACCGGTGTGCTGGATATCTGCGGAGCCTACGTGCTTCTCACTTGTTCGGACGCTTCATTCAATGTGTCCTTAATTGGTATGTGTTTATAATGGCCAAACACGCGCCGTCACATGCTTGGTCGGAAGCGGGATCATACATACATTCAGCCACAGGTCATACCCATAGTACCTGCTGAACACGTACATGCATTTTGTACACAGTGCATTTCACTCCTGCTTGTTTCAAAGTAACAATCGGCACAACGGGGGAACTGAGTGCCTGCGAAATACATGTCACACTCTTATAAAAAAAAAGGGAGGGGTTGGGTGGGGTATGCATATTTTCTGAGAAATTACTAAGCATTTACTAGTTCAAAAAACACTATCTTCGTAGCATTCACAGGTAGTAAAAGTGTTGGCAAATTAACAACCTGCTGAAGTTATTGAACAGTACTAATTCAAGCTTCCCCTCTTTGTGAAAGAGTTCGTTGAAAGTACTAAATGTTAGTAAATGTTCGTAGTAGTATTCACTATACTGTTAGTATGTACTACAGTTACTAAAGCTAGTAAACTGTAATTTCTGAAGAACACGTTTACGGTAATTTGGTTTACACATATGCTGTTTGAAACTGTCATGCCATGGCACTTCTGTTACAAAAGCAAAATAGTAAAGAAAAAACATCAAGCAGTACGGCATTGTTTCGTTACAGTAATTAACACTTGCCAATTACACACAATGCTATGTCATGCTCAAATAACAATATAGTACAGGCATCAACAAATGATAGATGAGAGCAGGCAGGCATACAGAGAACATCAAGGCTTCTACGTGACATCTAGTTTAACAGCACCCTCAAAGCTATATATGGCCCTAGTTTGGGGTAGCACATGTTATACTGGTGAGCAGCCATGAATTAGGGAAGTAATGCTTATTTTGAATCCAGATTCTCATGGCTTACTGCTTTGCGTATATGTGTGTCATGATGTCATACACAACTGTTATTCAAACACAATAAACAAATTATGGTTCGGACTGCAAGCTACCGTGGTTATCATTCAGGTGCAGCCATCTGTGAGGCATCTGGCAATATAGAAGTGGCTAATTAGTTATCTGGTTAAAAACACTAGGAAGCACCTGTGGGTAGTAACAGCAGCATTTACTAGCTTCCAAAATCTGCTGGCTAGTAAAAGACTACTGAGAAGGTATTGTAGGACCTATACCTTCAGAGAAATAGCACTGAACTATTTACATGCACCCTCCTAAAAATAAGGTTAGTAAAAAGCTAGTAAATGCAAGCATTTACTAGATTCTTTACGAATTTACTACCTTTTACTGACTTTATTTTTGAGAGTGCACAGGTATGAGTCGCTGCTAATTAATTTGCTGAAGGTATAGGTCCTACATTTCCATGGTAAACTTCATTAATGCTTTTGACTATTATGAACTGTCCTGAAGCAATTAAAATTGAAGTGAATTTTTATTGGCACACTCTACTATGTTGGACAGCCACACGGAACATGCAATACTTGCGCTTGTTTGGGTTCGAGTGTGTGCGTAGTTGCATTGCATAAGCAGTAAATCAGTTAGGTTTGTAGGTGCAGTAAAAAAGAACAATTTGTAGAAGGGCCAGAAAAATATGTGCGACCTTCCAGCACGGTATCTTTCTGTGTCGTTTTGTGACACACTGCTATCAAACCGGCAATCAACAAACTGATGGCATGCAAAGGCTGTTTGCAAGGTTCAACGAAACTTAAAGAAGAACAGAAGGCATAAAAGTGCATTTCTCATGCACATCTGTGAGATATGGCACAGTTATGTTTTGATCTTGCTAGTGATACATTTCTGGTTGTTTTAACACGATCAGTCCCAGAAGTGTTTCCTACACATAAAAAATGAGTCTTGAAGGCTTGAATTACTTTTTGTCATAGTCATGCACCACACTGTTCAGATACTGCTGCTGTGCAAAGTTTTCAAGGACATTGTCTCTCAGCCGCCGGTACCTGGACAGCCACAAGTGGCATGAGCAAATGGGCAGCATGGCGCTAATGTTTGTTTTTGACAGAATTATCCGTACACCAGGTGTTCCTTGAAGGAGTCGTGAAACGTTTTCTGAAGATTTTGTACTAAATGCGTATTCGGGATCCTGACCCTCCAATCAACCATATGCGTTGTTCCGTTGCACCGTCTGGATTGATTTAGAGCGATAAAAAACGCAGTTTCAGGTTTCATTGCGCGCGTTCCCCTCAACTCTGCAGTTGACGTCATCTTAGTAGCCACCAGACCTCTGAGATTGGCGCGCCCTCGGAGGCCACGAGAAAACAAACCGTGCTGCAGCTTTGCTTCCAAATGGTGGCACCGCACGGTTTCAAAGTATTTTTTTTTTCTTTCTAGCTTTCAAGTAAATTGATTCTTTTAGAGCAAACGCGAGTTCACTATACCCTCGAACTTAAATATATCTTACTGCAACGTCACTGAATAGTACCATGCCGGCCGGTAGTGTCGCATAGTTGTTTCGGGAGCACAAGAACGCTGGGGTTTCAAACGGGCGTTATTAAATGTGCACTGAATATTTCGCTGAAATATTTCGTAATTGGCTTGTCGAATGCATATTGAAGCAGTGAAAATTACAAACGGGCATCTCCAAATTCTTTTCACGACCCCTTTAAAGCATAAGCAGGAAACAAAACGGAGACGCTGAGCAAGTGGGCAGAATACAGTACGATGAATGGCCAAAACCTACAGATGATGTTGGCGTGGGCGCCTGGGAACATGATAATGGCAGAATGACATCACCTCCTCTGCCACAGTCTCCAGAAGCTCACCTGGTGGGCCGTGGTGGACAGAGCTTTGGCGCAATTTCAAATCTCGATTGCAGCACTGATGCTTGCATTATCGCATGAAAAAATTGCCAACCCTGGTTTAAAGTGCGTGTGCTTTGTATGTCAATTTGTAGAAACTTAAAGCTGCTTCATTTCCCCTTTAATCGCCCCGTCACAGTGGTCCTGCCACGCCGAGAGCGGCGGGTCGAATCCCAGCCGTGGTGGCTGCATTTCAATGGCGGCGAAATGTTTAGGCTCGTGTGCTGTGCGATGTCAGTGCACATTAAAGAACCCCAGGTGGTCAAAATGTCTGGAGCCCTCCACTACGGCGTCTTTCATGATCATGTTGTGGGTTTGGGATGTTAAACCCTAGAAATAAATCAATAAATTTCCCTGGAACCCATTTGCTTCCACAGCTTCAATACTGATTCCCGCGAGCTGTACATGCCGTTCTTCACCACCAAGAACTGCCGTGTACGGCGTTGCAAAGAAACCTCCATAACTCAGGGTATTACATTCAGATTTTTACACTTTTTGTTTTATTTTGTTTGGGAATGTCTCCCAGAAGCACTGCACTCAGTGTGTCTTGTGAGTGTGGAAGTCCTTGAAGCAGATCGGCTTGATATATACACACACTGCTTTCACAACTACTGCTGTTGTCACCGTCACTCTCATCACTGCTACTTTCTTGGTCCAAGATAGCTTCCGGATCATCAGCACAGTCACTGTTGTCATCACTTTGAAAGACGAGTTCAAGAATTTTCTCACACGTGAGAGCGATCTTCTTTCACGAAGCCATGCTTCACGTGCAGTGGACGACTCGACACTGAAAGCGGAGCTAGCTACTTCATTTTTTTTTTTCCAAACAACCGAGTTTTAAAATAGCAAACAACTATATATGTCCATCTGGTGCAAAAATGAAGGAACCACCCAACAAGAGTGTTGAGAAAGGCACATTATACTGGGTTCTTTTATAAGCAATGCTTTATCCGGAGGCCGGCGAATCGCCGGCTTATTGCAGTTTGGCCTTGGCAGAGGCGACTGGCGGTTCCATGACTTTGAAAGCGAATGGGTTAAGCAATGACTTTTTTATCATTTTTAAACAGTATTGAACTTTTATGAGAAACTAGCATAATAATGGCATAGCCTCTTCACAGAGGCTGTAGCTGTAATGCAGTCACTCATTGAAGCACATACCTTGCAGCTCTTGTGTATAAGTATACTGCTGAGATACTAGTCCTGCCCTCATGAAACCACCTTTTATAGATAGTCCTCCATTACTTTAATGACAGTAGAGCTCATTGCTCATCCACATTATTTTAATTTCTATACTCTATATTAGTAGCTAGCTCCATATGCCATTTTGCAGTCTTCAACTAATATAGAGCCACGTTACATGTACCATTCACAAATTATTTACCACCATGTGTCATGGCACTCTTTGGCCATAATTGGCCCTTTCCTCAGTAAACACCACCAGTCATTGATGCTTTGCTGTTAAATTATGATTAATTTTGGTAAAATCACAAATAATCCAGTAATGTACTCATTACTATGAGATATTTACTTTGCAAAACAAAAACCTCTTTTCACTTATGTTTTACATATTAAAATATATGTGTTGTACACACAGTACTAAGAGTAAATACATGCCTACAGAATGTATTTGCATTGTGCTTGTGATAATAAATGCTTGCTATATTTGTTGCTCTCATTCATATCCATACGTGTTAGATGTAAATAAGAAACTGGAACATGGTAAATATCAAAGGCTGTATGTTTTAAGTCACTGTTGGAGGGAACATGCCTCTTTGCTGTAGCTATATGTAATCTTAAATTTCAACACTTACTCTTGTGTTCAGTTATTTAAGTTCCTGCCACAGCTTGACTTAGACACTTCATGTCATTGTAACACCTTTTGTATACACACCCAAGAAAATGCATTGTCCTAGGGATGCTTATGTCATCTAATGGTTTATCCACACTTGACTGCATCAAGGCAACTTAAGAAGCATTTCTGTTTCTGGAGGTTAACACTTTTGTACCAAGGCATGCGCACAAAAAGGCTAGTGGTTAATGGTTGTCTTGTGCTTTCTCACACAGGAACGCTGCATACTAGTGACCAATGCACTGCATTGAACTACTTTGATGCTATTAGTATTTTTGACTGGCACACCTTTCTGTTGCAAGTCAAAGCTTAACTGGATTCTAAACCTTGAAGTGAAGTCTTGAAGTGGTCCTTTTTCAGTTTGACATTTTGGTTACGTCTGATAATTTCTCATATCCCATCTGTTGTTGAGGTTCAGCTGTGTGTGCATCTTTTTACATGGCTGGTATTTGAACGGGATTGAAAGTTTTCCTAGAACAGAATGGTGGAATTTTTACAGGGTAACCTCCATATATGTTACTTATAAACTTGCAGCCTCATTCATCCTGAAGTGTTGTAAGTGTGGTCCCTGAAGGATAACTTTTCGATAAGATGCACACATGGAACTTGTAGAAGTAAATAGTTGCTTTAACTCATTCTTATTTTATTTCAGATATCTGAGGAAAAGGGTTCTGGTTCTGTCGAGTCCCCCAAGGACACTGGGCCTTTTCCGTCAGTTCGACTTAAGCCAACAGGGCTTGCCGAGTCACTGCGTTCACCCACTGAGTATTATCCTCGAGAAAAGAGCTGCATCAGCCCTTCAGAGAATGTTCCCTCTTCACCTCAGCTAAGTACACCAGGCAGTTCACCGAAGACAGTGGCAGCCTTGAAGAGTGGTCGTCCACCACCACCTGTTGCACCGAAGCCGCGACCAAAGTCAATGGTTGGGACAATGGAATCGCGGTTGTCAGGTAATGAACTAGCAATGGTCAGCATGTGGTTCCCTGAGTACTTGAATAACAAAGTTTAACTGTTGTTGGTGCCAGTACTGTTCTTCTATGGTGTCATACAATCTGCAGGTAGTAGGTGTACAGTGTCTATGAAAGACAGGTCTTGTGTTAACCAGTACCACATTCTTGAGGCTTCAATGTCCTTAAAGGGCAACTTCAATGTCCTTAAAGGGCAACTTTGGCGGTTTTTCCACCATGTTCTGATATCAATGTTTTCCAATGGTACTGACAGTCCTGTAACAGCCAGGGTAGTTTGGTTTGCTCTGAAACGTACCAATAATTTTAAATAACCAAACAAAAGGCATGTTCAGACCAAAACCGAAACAGGTAGATTCTTCGTGCAGCATATACGATGACGTCGCAGCCTCCCTGCCATGAGAAATTTGCCACTGGTGCCAGAAAAATGCCAATGGCGAGGTCATTCGACGATATATTGAGTTATGCCAGCTTTGATTTGAGCACTGAAGTATTGCTGTTTTGCTTTTGAGAGCCCGCTGGCATGGGTAGGCAGCTTTGAAGGTGATGATGTCAAAAACACAGGGTTGTCCACGTGGGAATCGGCTAAAAACATTTTTAAATTCTTTTGCAGGAAAACTAAATTACTTACAGTACCGAGGAGAATCTATAGTGAAAGTTTCATTGAGATCAGTGGACACTGACAAATCACCGGAGTTGCCGTTTAAAGGGTCCCTGAAGCATTTTTTTGACATTGTGTCACTGATACACAATTGTGAAATCGATCACACCATAAATAAAGCGAAGCACCGTGCGCTAAGGCAGCTATGGGCTTATTTCTGCCGCCTTTCTCCTTACCACTTCCGTTCCTCCTCAACTCGATCAGCTGCGGAGTGCGCGCTAGCGACGACTGCGCCTCCCGCGTCAGCCCCTGTGCCAAGCCCTCCGTAGCAACATAGCACCGCGATGTCTTTACTGAGGTCGCTGGCCTCGGCAGTGCTAGCCTCTGTAATACTTGTGCCAGTGACTCGTGCATGCGCCGCCAGATGCCACAACGATACCATTGACTGGCCCTTCGGTGGTCGTGACGTCGCATGGCTTGCACTTCATGGTGCCCATCGCATGTCTCGTGGAAAGGGTGGTTGAAAAAGCTTTGAGTCGAGTCGCGTCGATCTCTCACGATGTGCGTATTGAAAACTTCGCAAATGACATGCTTAACACATGCCGATATTGTTATGCAAATGATCAGAAGGACTGGGGCTATCGGTGCAACACATTTGTACAAAATCACCAAAACCGTTTCAATGTCCCTTAAGGGGGTAAACTGCTCTTATAGACGAAATGTCATGAAAAAAAATCGATTTTCTGAAAAGAGTGTTTTTGTAACATTCAGGCATTGCCACAGATGCTGACCACACTACAACGTTAAAGGTCTGTTCTGATCGAAGAACAAGATGGGTAGCATTTGTCTGGCTTGTCCAGGTATATTGTGAACCATGTAAACAAGTTTGTTTCATGGTCACTTTCAGTAGTGTATGCTGTGCCCTTGTTACATGGGCAGCATGCTGTGTTGATAAAACGACACGCCCCCATCCTTCCTTTCTACTCCTTTCCCTTCTCCCAAGAATCGGGAAGATGCCTCCTCTCTCAACTTGTGGAGGCACGCCGCTTTCTCGAGCGTGTTGGGTCTTTCATCTGGAAGGGCGGGGATTGACCGGACCCCCTCCGAGGTGTGAGATCGCCACTCGCCACTGTTACTGAGCACCTGCCCTTCCTTGAGTGACCTCCCATTCTAGGTCAGAGCGTGAGGCCACACAAAGTGAGCTGAGTCACTGTCAGCCCCTTTTCGTCGTGCGCTTTTCTAGTATTGTTGTTTTGCCCCAGCCGTAAGGAATACAGCATAGACCGCTTATAATGTAAGTCGCTGGAATCGCGAATACCCGCACTATAAGTGGTACCGCACTATAACCAAAACATCATTTTTCAAAGTTTACACGTGTGTAAAAACTGTCGAACAGGTAGCGGCGCGTGTTAAGACATTCGAAGCGCGTGACCGGGCTGCTTTCACCCGCTTAAAAAAAAGAAAAGAAAAAAATTTATATTTCTAAGATTTAAGTCCGCGGCCGTGCTGTGCAAAAAAGAAAAGGAAAGTGCGGACTTCCCGCGGAACCGGACTGCGCAGAAACGGGAACCAATTACTGCATGCGCTATCCTTCGTTTTCTCTGACGCGTGCGCGATGGCAAAAACGTAGCGATCGCAAACCGCTATTCGAGTGGTGCACCTGCCGTCCATGCCTTCGCTTCCCTTGTCGAAGTGATTCGTTCGCGTTTTAAACGTGGCCGCCATGAACCACAGTCGCCCGCGGCACCCTATCTGCAGCCAGCACCGAAAAGGTAGCGCTCGTTAGGCCTAGTTTGTGGGGTCGCGGGTGGCGCGCCGCACTGGAAGCTTGCCTTTGACAACACAGGGATCGGGCGCACAAGAAGTCGCGCTGGCAGGGTGATTCAAGGTCAGTGTTCATAAAATGATTAAAAAAAAAAGAACTGGAGACAAACAGCGGTAGCGCGGACATCGTGCGATCGCGGGCGCGCGTTCCCTGCGAGCGTGCATTAGGAGCTGACAAACGGCCGTAGCAGCGTTCTCCGACGCCTTGGCAGTACTGCTTCAGTGGAGTGCATCTGTCAAGATAGCGCGCGTTTGTTATGGTCCTTCACTCGACGAAAGATGGCCTGGGCGTTTCCTCTCTGCTTGAGAAGTTGGCAACGACAGGCTTCGCACGCGAAGCTATGTTATCACTTGCGGCGGAGACTGCTGGGTCGTTTCATGTCTGCGTCAGCCGCATTCGCCCCCAGCACTAGTGTGCTTTTACTCACGCATAACGCATACGTTGTGCCCCGCCACGGTGGTCTAGTGGCTATGGTACTCGGCTGCTGATCCGAAGGTCGCGGGATCGAATCCCGGCCGCGGCGGCTGCATTTCGATGGAGGCGAAATGTTGAGGCCCGTGTGCTGTGCGATGTCAGTGCACGTTAAAGAACCCCAGGTGGTCGAAATTTCCGGAGCCCTCCACTACGGCGTCTCTCATAATCAGAGCTGGTTTTGGGACGTAAAACCCCACAAAACAACAACAACAACGCATACGTTGCGTAAGGGATCCCAGACAAGGAAGAAGCATCCCGAGTACATCCTCAGTGCGTCTCCATGAGGACATTTGTGTGTCCCGGGTACATCCTTAACTGCTCCTAAAAGGGTTTTAGAAAGATCATGTCCGGCCTGAGGACGTGCCTGGAACATTCCTCAAATGGTCCACTACTTTGTTATGGGAACATTTTTAGGACTTGTGGATTTTTCTGGAAAATCCTAGGATGGTCCTCTGTAATAATTCTGGGACATTTTGAGAGCCGATTAGGGCACCCACCATGATTTGTTACATGCTTAGTATTAATGGTATCAGCCAGGTGATGCATACAGCAGGGTCATGACATCTGGAAAATACGGACAAATACAACCAGTTTATATAGATAGCAGTTTATTTTGATGGCAAAATTGGTGCTGCTTGACAAGCCCTGACAATAATTCTTCAAATGATGTTCAAGTTTTTGGAAGTTTGGTAAGGTTCTTGGGGAAGAACTGTGGTATGTGACCTTGAGAAAAATCTGACTGTAGGCATTTCCTGTAACCCTAAAGGAAAGGAAAGTTGTGATCAAGAGCATTTCATGGTAGTTGTTTTTTAAGGATGCTACATGTGTTGCAAACACAAAATGGTGCTACTCATGAAGTGCACCCCATCCCATCGAATAGAGTGAGAATATAAAATTGTGTCAATGAGCACAAGTCCACCTACTTAAGTCACTTGACAATTTCAGTGCAAAATTTATAAGACGAGACAAATATGGTTGAGTTATGACCCCGTTCTTTTTAATTTGCTTACGTTTGTGCATATAAATACCTGTGTAATTAAAAATGGCATAGAGAAAACATAATAATACTTCCACTTAAATTTTTATCTGGCCTGCTGTGGCTAATTTTGTGGCAAACGTCGTTGATCTTACGCTTGGCAAGGGTCCAGTACCATCTTTTCACTTGAAGGCATGTATGCCATTCATCACACAAAGTTGTGCAAGTTCACATGTTAAATGCAATATAAGCTGTAATTTAAAGGCCCTGTACAGGTTTATGCAGCAAGCTCATAGGACAGTAAGGTTGAAATATAGATCAGTTGGTACTTAAACCTGAAAATATGAACCAGTCAAAAGATGAAACATAGAGAAGTGGCCCGCAAAACGACAGGCAGTCGTCATGAATGCCACTTCAGCTCAAAAGAGTACGCTGAACGCCATACAGGGTGTAAGATGTCTTGTGCGGATTACACCATAGGTTGTCTTAGCCACCTTCGTGCAACAGGCCTCAGGCAAGGTTGTCCAATCAATATTGACTGCTTGATTCATAGAGGATTTCATGATTCACCCTTGTTTTTTTTTGTTTTTTTTTACACAGATTAAATCTATTCATTTTGATGCCTTTTCTATTATGCCAAAGGACAAGCTTGTGAAGTTAAAAAAATACAAATTACAGTCATAACCGTTTATAATGAACTCGAAAGTGATGCGAAACGTGGTCGTTATATCAGTAGTTCATTGTATATGGACTTGTTCTCAAAACGTGCAAAAATTAGCAACCAAGGCTCTTTCCTTCACCCAGTTAGGTATATTACAGAGCACTAACAACCCCTCAGGTGAAAACTAAGCCTTTCTACATCGTGAAGCGACGCCCGCTGTGTGCTTTTGAGTGGACTAAACAGCATTTGTAACGAATGGTATCTGCTGCTTCCGGGAGAATGCATAGTCGCCAAAAATAAATAAATAAAAAGGAATCATTTTGAAAGCGCCACCCGCTGTAGTAGCTTTTTGCTTTTATTTGCTACGCATCACCCGTGCCAGGCTGAGTGCACCGGGAACTACGTCACTAAGTCGACCGGAGTGCACGGTGTTCGGAAGGTTGAACGTCATCACGTATGATTCTATATTGGCAACTGCTCAAAGGAAGTGTTGACAAGCCACAATCTCTTGATAGCAGCTTATAACTGTCGACCCTTTGCGCAGCGCACTCTCGCTGACTGGGATTGTGTAGAGAGAGGAAGCAGCGATAGCAACACTTGAGTGACAGTGGGAAAAATTGGCGTCCTGATCATTTGTGGCTCCTTGCACGCGCTTCGACACGCAGGCCACTATAGTCCCAGTAAAATTGTCTGTTCTTACTCGCATCTAAGGTGCAATTTTTTTTTTTTCTCGATGTAATCATCGGGTGCGAAACCGAAACCACATTCACTGCGCTGGTAACAGTCGACGCCGTCCGCACTCTCATGCTGATGGTGATTCGCAAAATGGCGGCGAATGGCGGCGAATCACCTTCGAAGCGAGTTCACGTTGGTCCATTTCGTGCTCGCCTGCAGCCCGTGTATGCTCCGAACTAAGTACAAATGGCGGTGCAGCACTGTTATTATAAAAGTTCCTTGCGCATTGAAGATAGCGGTGTCGCGTCCTTGTACGCTCAAAGCCAGTGACGAGAGTAGTGCGAACAGTCTACAGCTGGACGTTTCTACGGGCGAAAACAGGAAAATAACCGGACCTCTTAGACAAGCTTGCCATCTTAATCAACTCTGCATTATTAAACTTTTCAAAGTAACAGCACTTAACTGGGGCACAATCACGAGCCATATGCGCGAGCGCGTGCCGCTCTCCTGCTTTGAAGGCCAGTTATTATTATTTTTTTTTTTTTCAGTTTGTACGTGCCATATTTTTATCACGATTGCATCTGAAATGTTCGTTGTAAAAGGACGACCCTAAGAATTATGTTTGCTATATCTGGACGCAGTTTCAATGAGCGGCATAGGCAAATCGTAAGTGCATCGAAATATGGTCATTATGACCGATGGATCGTTATATCCGGGATCGTTATAAGTGGGTTCGACTATATAAGCACTGATGCAATAATGGTCCTCAGCAATGTTTTACCACAGTCCAAATATTAAACATACCTGCACTTTCAAATGGGAAGACCTTAAACCTTGGCCTACTGTTCTTGTTTTTCTCCAGAGTGGTGCAGCCACAACTATTTTCTCTGAGCTGGAAAATTCAACATTGCAACCTCTGAAACAGAATTTGATAACATATAAAGCATACTAATGTATATAATCGCATCACATTTGCCATTAGCTGTTTAAATTACTTCCTCAGGTACATGCTCCACTAGTTCTGATGCTCCACAACTTGGCTGGTCTGAAGAAGTCTAAACTAGTACGAGTTTCAAATTTTGGTCATGAACAAAATAGCTCCTTTTGGCCAGGCTGACTAAATTATTAAGTTCTTAAACCAGTATAATAGCTGCAAATTCAGAAGTCATGAGCAGAACAGTTCGTTCAGGCTGTTTCGGCCTCTCATCCATTGATCAAACAAAAAAAAAGTGTCTTACTTGCGATTGCGTCAGCAACTTTCAGTGCAGCAAAGCCTTGTCCTTCTGGTTAGCCAAAGTAATTGCACTACAACTTCTTGGTTCAGGAGAACACTCGGGATGTGCCACATTTCTGCAGGTCTATGCCACTACATTTGGCTCTCGCTACAACGAACGCCGCTTCAACAAAATTTCCGGTACAACGAAAAATTCTCGGTTCCCCGTCAGCAGTCCTTAGGAGTCAATGCATAAATATTCTCGCCACAACGAACACATTTTTTTGTGCCGTTTCGCTTCAATGAAATTTGGCAATGCAATTCCAGTCTCGAAAATTCGATTTACTGTGCAGTAAACACAATCCCAAACATATTGGTGCATGTCAGAAGATAAAAATATGTCTACAGCATAGACCACTTATAACGTAAGTCGCCAGAATCGTGAATACCCACACTATAAGCGGTACTGCACTATAACCAAAACAACATTTTTTAAAGTCTACATGTGTGTAAAAACTGTCGAGCAGGTAGCAGCGTGTGTTAGACTTTCAAAGCGTGCAACCGAGCTGCTTTCACCCACATTTAAAAAAAATTAAAAATGGATATTTCAAAGATTTAAGTCCGCGGCAGCGCTGTGCAAAAAAGAAAAAAAGAAAAGAAAGGCGCTATAGCAACGTCACCATTTATGCGGAGTTCCCGCGGAACCGGACTGCGCAAAAACGGGAACCGATTACTGCACGTGCTATACTTTGTTTTCTCTCTGACGTGTGCGCGATGGCAAAAACATACCGACTGCAAACCGCTATTCAAGTGGTGCACCTGCCATCCATGCCTTTGATTCCGTTGTCGAAGTGATTTGTCCCCATTTTAAATGCGACTGCCATGAGCCACAGTCGCCCGCGGCACTCTATCTGCAGCCAACACCGAATATGTAGCGCTCGTTGGGCCTGGTTTGTGGGGTCCCGGGCGGCGCGCCGCACGGGAAGCTTGCCCTTGACAACACAGGGATCGGGTGCACAAGAAATTGCGCTCACAGGGTGGTTCAAGGGCAGTGCGCGTGAAATTATTAAAAAAAAAAAGAACTGGCGACAAACAGTGGTAATGTGGGCATCATGCGATCGCAGGCGCGCGTTCCGTGCAGAGCGCACGTTCGGAGCTGACAAACAGCCGTAGCAGCATTCTCCATAGCCTTGGCAATCCTATCAAACCTATACTCACAGGGCGTGCCCGCGATGTACTGCTGCCGCGGCCTTATTTTTTTATTCTTCCCTCCGCGCTTTTTCCTCCTTCATGGTGATTCGTTGCGCTCTTCTCGGACGGTGCACTCCCATTGTAAAGCCTGCACACTACCTCTATTGCCCGTTGATTTCCCGGCAGCCACATTATAACCGGTCCTGCACTATAAGCGGTTACGTTATAAGTGCTCTCCGCTGTACAAAGTCGAAATCGCATGTTGGCATCACCCGAAACGGCCGCTGTTGACTGCGTGGTGGATTACCGATGTCTACCGATGTCTGTCGAGATAGCGTGCGTGACCACCCCTCTCCTTCCGGCGCCCCTTTTGGTCCTTCGCCCGACTAAAGAAGGGCTGGGTGTTTCCTCTCTGTTTGAGAAGCAAGTGACGACAGCCATCCCACGCAGTGCGATGTTATCGCTTTGTTCAGTTTGTTCGGCGAAGACTGCCGGGTCGTTTCATCTCTGCTTCTTCTGCGTTCATCCCCAGCGTTAGCACGCTTTTACTCGTGAGTAAAACATACGATGCGTGGGCGGTGTTACCGAGTTGGACTTCGTACAGAAAAACGGCGACGGCAAAAATCCACTAACAGTGTCCATATCATTGCTGTCACAGTAACTCCCGCACCACATGGTCGACAACTTTTTTGCATAGGCCGATTATACTCACCGCGCCAGCTTGGCCGTCTTGCGGCCAGTCAAAGTCTCTATGTCGCCGATGCAATTTCTGAGACGCCCAGCTGCAGCAGCTTTCGGTAGCATTTGTGGGTGGCGGGGGAAAAGATGTTTCTCATCACCGCACGTAAAATGGCTCATCATCGCACTTCTCCCCCATATCTGTGCTGAGCCTGAGCCTCTCAGTCGTGCGCGCTGCATGACGTCCGAGATTGCATCGCGACAATCTCTGAGACCACTCCCCGATCATGCGCCAGCCTGTGTAGCACGCATGGCAGCACACAGCAGCGGGCATGAGGGAACTGCGACAGCACGGTCTCAGGAATGCAGCGCTGCGAGTAAATGATGTTGCCACCGCTTGCAAATTTTTTCCGCACACCGTCAATTTCGTTGTAACGAGAGTCGACTTTATCACCAAGACCCCATATCAGTGTATCTGTAAAATGCGCATTCTGTCAAGTTTGATAAATGAGGTGGGAAAAGGGCGGGAGTCAAACAAGGCGTAGTCGTGGTTTAACTTGCAGAAATCATAACATCACAATTCTAAAACTGCGCAATGCCTTCAAAAGGTTTCGGAACTACACCTTTTGTGGTGTCGACTTGTGAAAGACTAAGTGATGCTATTACACATCTGCTGCTCTGTAACGGCACCAAAGTGGTGGTCTTTGTGTTCAGTTTGTATTAAAATCATTTGCATGATCCCTAAGGCCTGCTGTTGAACTTGTACAAGTTCAACTAGCATGAAAATTAATTCATGCAAATGTACGCATTACGACATATTACTAGTGCACCTAAAATTAAAAAAAAAAACACTGCATTATGCTTGTACTAACACAAAGTGCCAAAGCTTGGGCAACTAAGGAACTTACACAAGCAGACCACAGAAGAAGTTACAGTCTATTGGTCATGGCCGTTTCACCTTTGTGGTACCCGCAACCACTACAATCATATTAAAAGTAAGAACTGCATAAAAACAATGACAAATGAACACGCAGCGCTGTGTATGTTCATCGTTCATCCTTGTTTCTTGGGCTGTTTGCACTTACATAAGATCTTCCGATACGCCAAAATCTCCACCCTTCACACTATAATCAGCGCCTGACAGGGAACAGACAAATTGTAAGGATTTCGTCGGATGCGAGGCACTACACGGTGACTGTGCGAGTTCATTGTATAGACCTACTCCACCAGCCTACATCATGAAGATGCGGTGGCGCTGTCAATGGGCATTTTAGTTTCGCATGGTGGCCATCCACCGCCGCACGTACCGTAGCTGCCAATGTGTTTAAGCAGGAACGGGTGCTGCTCACTGCCGTGCAATGAAGAAAGAAATGGGAAACCGATGTGCCGCGTTGCGTAAGTTTTTATCAATTTTGTGCTGATGACCACCCTAAAAAAGAAGAAGCTGTAACACAGGCTCGTTGGTTGAGCCAAGCTTGTGTGTCATTTAGCGGTTAGTGCGGCCTGCTTCATCTGAAAGAAATATTATTGCCATAAGTTTGTCAAGTATAAGGCTTGACACCAAGTTTCTTGGCATAAACAAAGTGTAAACATAGAGCGATGACGCTTACCGCGAAGTGCGCACTACATAGCATAGCACGCTGTCATATGTACAGAATTAATCACTGTCGCCACGCATTACTAAAGTGACGAAGTTCTAGGTGCATTATATGAATTTTTTTTTCACTGGAGTGAAATAAGTATATGAGAAGTTGATTCACATAGGCCGTGTGCGAAAGGACGATTACAGCAATGCTTTTGCAAAGCGGTTGCGGCTGCAATAGCCTACATAACAGAAGCGTCTTGGGCAATGCTGTAGTGGTTGTGATGCGCTTTACATTTTTTCAATTGGGACGTTAAACCCCACATAACAACAACAACATTTTTTCAATTGTCAGACTGCATGAACGAATTACACACTTGAAATTTGCCACGTTGTTTCAGGACTTTACGCCTTCACGATCACAACTGAGCGCATGGGCAGAGCTGCAGTTACACAAGTCTTGCTGGCAGTTATGCAAGAGCCTTGTCCTTTGCACATCATCACTTTTCTTATTTTTTGCGTTGTCACAGCTGTATTTACATAGATGATAGCATAACAAATATCGCACTCTTGAGTAACTAATCTGATACATTTGTTTGTGTACAAGAATATCGAGTAGGGATTCAACACTTTAGTTTGAAACACTATTTTTAGCTGAAATAACGAAAGGGAGGGGTCAAGGGCTTGTTCTTTATTTGTTAGAAACAATTTAATGAGCAAACAGACAATGAAGCTTAGGAAAGCATAGGGGAAGTTGCTTGTGGTATTGTAATTGTGGAGAAAGTAGAAAGGAATTAAAGTGGACGAAAAGACAAACCTGCCTTCGGTGGGAACGGAACCCACGACCTTCGGATGACGCGTCCGATGCTGAGGCATCTTCAAGTAGTGTTTAACATGTATCGCATGGTTCATCATTGCACTAGTTGCAGAATTAAAACATACACATGAAGCGACATTGACATGATATCTCGTGATCATTCACATCCGTAGTGGCAAGATTCTTGTCGTTTCAATAAGTTTCTCACAATGTGTCATAGCTGGGCATTGATGTGTTCTTTTCTACATTCATTGAATACTTCCTACAGAGCTACTGCAACTTAAATCACGCAGCTGCCCCTTGCAAACTTTTGTAAACACGCAGTTGGCACTCCGACGCCCAGTGCTCGGAGGCAGCTTTTGCACATGCTGTGCAGGCGGCGGTGGCGCAACCATGCAGGGCCATGGTGAGCTGTGGGCGGAAACCTCTTTCGCTGTAGGCGAAAACCTCTTTATAACGAAAAATTTCGGTCACTTGTCAATTTCGTTACATCCAGGCTTAACTGTAATAATTATTCCAAACACTGCATATTTTGAGAGTAATTGTCACTGCACCGATAAAGTGCCACAGGTGCCCTGTAAACATACCTTCAGTGATGCTGCAGATTTGCATGTCCTTGAGACTACCCTTCTGCCACCGGCCTAATGTGCTGATGTTTGCTCCCAAGCAGTCTGTGAGAATGGCACATGGAATTCTTGCTGTTAGGCTCCTTAAATAACGGCCTACAGTAATTGAGTGTCACTGTATCTGCTGAAAAAAAGCACCAGAGGCACCTGAGGCCGAAAATACCTACCTGAAAACTAGCAACATGCCATACAAAATACTGAAGAGAGAAGACAGAGTTCGGGCTACCATCTGTGTATTGTATGAATCACAGAAAGCCACTATATGTAGGCAAACTGATTGCATACAGCACCTGGATTTGCAAAAAATATAGACAATAAATTTACTATCGCTAACACAAAGAGCACTGCACACACTGTTCATTTGCCAAACAGTTTTTCATTTTGCAACAGGAAAAACTAACAAAAAAACTTATCCTGGTACTGCATTAAGTCCCTAAAAGAAGCAGGCAGTCATGGTGGCTAGAGCTGCGCCAACCAAAAGAGGCCTGGCAGTTTATTTCGAGCCCTTTTTAAAGCGAGTGATATGAAAGAGGGAAAGGGAATAACGGAAGGACAGACAGAATAAGTGTGACGTACAGTCACACCGATAAGCTGCAATCTGATACATCTTCTCATGCTTATTCAATAAAAAAAACATGTTTAGGAAACTTGGTGAAAGCTTGTGTCGTAATGCAATCGTCGAGGTTCCGTATGTTTCCTGGTCGACCTTCGCGCATGGGATAAGTTGTCACCTTCATGGTCGGCACCTTGCGTTATAGTTCTGGGATCCGCCATGCCTTGTTCTCCATGCGCTTGTTCTCCCGGTGTATTGGATCCCTGGCTTTGCTCCCGATCGAACATGTCTTCGGGGCTTTCAGCGTCCTGGTCTTGATCCTCGCTTGTACTGTTTCCGGGTATGCGCAGCAGGTGTTGCCTGTTTCGCCTCAGCACCCGCTGGTCCTCCGTCTTCACCATGTAAGATCTTGGTGCTGCTTGCTCACTTACTGTCGCTGTGCGTGACCAGTCTCCATTATGAATGCGCACTGAAGTTCCACTTTCGAGCGGTGGTAGTGTCTTTCCTTTCGAAGTCTGACGATGCTTTTCCACTGTAGTTCCGGGATCATCTTGGTACTTGGGAAGGGTCGTGCGAAGGTGCCGGCCTTGCAGTAGTTCGCCCGGGGAGCGACCGTCTTCTAGTGGGGATGACCGATAGCCTAAAAGACCCAACCAAAAGTCACCATGGGAGTCCTTGGTCTTCTTTAGGATGCGCTTAACAATCTGGACCCCCTTTTCTGCTAGTCCATTTGACCGCGGAAATTCTGGACTCGATGTAATGTGCTGAAAGTCATATTTTCGCGCGAACTCTCGGAACTCTTGAGATCCAAACTGGGGCCCATTGTCAGTATATACTTGAACCGGAATTCCGTACCGTGAGAAAATGGCAGATATTTTATCTATGACTTCTTTGGCCGTTGTGCTTCTTAGCTTCTCTACATCAGGGAAATTGGAGTGGGCATCGTATACAATGACATAGGAGGCTCCCCCAAACTGAAAAAGGTCTATTCCTACTCGGTGCCATGGCCTGTCCGGGGTTGGCTGCATGAGAAGGGGCTCACTCGGTTGCTTGTATGCATACCTCTGGCAAGTACTGCACCCTCGAATGAAGGAGTCAATCGCAGTGCTGAGTCCAGGCCAGAATACCAATCTGCGTGCTCTCGCCTTGCACTTATTTAGTCCGAGGTGTCCCTCATGAATTCGTCGAAGAATTTCTCCTCGCATTGCTTTTGGTATGACCACTTTGCAGCCCTTGAGTAGTGCTCCTTCTACCACCGACAGTTCTCCGGCAAAGGGTTTGAGTTCACCTTCGACGGCGTCACCCCGTGAGATTCGTTCTCTTACCTCGCTCAAATACGGGTCGTTCCTGGTTTCCTTTTCGAGACGCTCTTTCATGGGCGTGCTTACGATGCCGGAGATGACCTCTGTCGCATGGATGTCGACGTCTGTCAAGGCACTCGATGACTGCGATGGCACAGGTGCACGCGACAACATGTCCGCCAGAACCAGGTCCTTGCCAGGCACGAACTGCAAAGTGTAATCATATTGTAAAAGCCTGATGAAAAAACGCTGCAATCGTGGTGGCATGTCTCCAATGCCTTTTTGAGAAATGGCCAGCAGGGGCCTATGATCAGTTTCGATCCATACCTTTCGACCATAAACAAAATGATGAAACTTCTCGCAGGCAAACACTATACCGAGCGTTTCCTTTTCTATTTGCGAGTAACGGGTCTCGCAATCGGTTAATGTTCTTGATGCATACGTCACTGGGCGCCAGTCATTGCCATGTTTCTGCAGCAGCGCCGCGCCTAAACCGGTCCCCGAAGCGTCCGCAGTGATCTTAGTATCCTTCTTCTCGTCAAAAAGTGCGAGTAACGGTGGGTTTGTCAACGCGTCGCACACTGCTTCCCATTCACGCTGATGCACTGTGGTCCATTCAAATGTGACGTTTTCTTTCACAAGGCTCCGCAGCAAAATTTTCTTATCACTCAGCGACGGAACATATTTGCGAAAATAGTTGACAACGCCCATCATTCTGCGCACGGTGTGCCTATCTGTGGGTCTCAGCAGTGAACGGACGCTTTCAACCAGGTTGCGACTCGGACGTATTCCCTGCTCACCTATCACGTCACCCAGGAACTCAATTTCTTTTGAGCCAAAAATGCATTTCCGCAGGTTAAAAGTCAGACCCGCATTTTGTGCCCGCTTAAACACGGCCTGTAGGCGTTCGTTGTGCTGATCCTCGCTGTCACCTGTCACCCCACACTAAAATGTCGTCTACGTATATGCAGACACCTGCTAATCCCTCAAATATTTCTGTCAGCGTTTTCTGGAACACTTCGCTTGCTGAAGAAATTCCGAACGGAAGGCGCAAGAAACGGTACCGCCCAAACGGCGTCGCAAAAGTGCACACTCGTGATGTAGCTTCGTCCAATGGAATTTGATGAAAACCCGCCTTGGCATCTAGGCGCGAAAAAAAATTTGTACTTGATAGCTCTGCCTCAATCTCTTCCCTTGTTGGCATAGGGTAGTGCTCACGCTTTATGTTCTTGTTTATTTCCCTCGGATCCATGCAAACATGAAGGGCACCATCTTTCTTACGCGTAATGACAAGAGGGCTCACCCATTCTGTCGTTTCGTCGACCTTCTTGATAATGGAGGCCGTTTCCATGCGTTCCAGTTCTCGTCGAAGAGGCTCCCTGAGGGCCAAGGGTACACGTCAGGCTGGGTGCACGACTGGAACAGCATCCTCCCGCAGCACCATCCGGTATCGCCTTCCGACACAGCCCGTACCCTGAAATAAGTCTGGAAAGGCCTTTTCTGCTGCCGGCTCGCCCCACCTTACCGAATCCACAGCTTTCGGACAAGCCCAAATTGCTGACATGCGTGCAGCCCTAATATGGCCTGGCGACCCTTTTTGACTACGAAGAAGGTCACAGCCTGCGTCACGTCGTTTAAGAGCAACAATTCCCTGCCACATCCGACATGCTTGATGGCACTGCCGTTGTAAGCCTTCAAAACTGCACTGCTTTTCTGCAGGTCCGCTGCAGTCTTGAAACGGCGGAAAAGAGACCAAGGAATTATGTTGGCTTGTGAACCTGTGTCCACTTTGAATCTGATTTCCCGGCCGCCTATCTTTCCGCTCACCGTCCAGTTTGCGCTTTCCCCGTCGCTTACACCGTAGACACCGATGTCCAAAATGTCAAATCCATCATCTGCCTCAGCTTCTTTTACTTGGTCTATGTGTCGGCTCGGGCGACGCTTGCCGCATATAGCAAAATGGTTCGCCTTATTACAAGCAAAGCATGTCTTGCCATATGCTGGACACTGCCTTTGCGCATGCTCCTTGTTGCACTGTCGGCACCGAAATCTTTTTTGGTTCCGCTCTGCCCGGTGGGCGTAGTCTACTTGTAGCGTTTGACTGGACCAAGCAGCATACTGTCGTGCTGAAACCTCGGCTGCTTTACACATCTGCTCCGCCTTCTTCAAGGTTAAGCCCTTGTCTCGCAGCATCTTCTCCCTGATCTTCGGGTTGTTTGTGCCAAAAACAACCTGATCTCTTATCATGGACTCTTCTAGCGTGCCGAAATTGCATATCTTCGCCTGTTTTTTTAGCTCTCGCAAATAATGCTCAAACGGCTCTCCTTTGTTCTGCATGCGAAGACGAAAAACGTGCCTCTCGTAAACCTCGTTTCCTTCGTCGACACAGTACTCCTCGAACTTCCGCAGAACTATCTGGTAGTCTTCATTGCTCTCACCTTCTGCGAACGAGAAGTTGTTGTAGATGTCGAGGGCTTCTTCACCGGCGATGCTGAGCAGGATTGCTGTCTTGGTGGCTTCCGTCCTGGGTGGTTTGGTGGGCGTCGCTGCGAAGAAAAGTTCCAATTTTTGCTTGAACACCTGCCAATTTCTTCGTATGTTGCCTGCGAACTGCAGCTATTCTGGAGGCTTGACGGTATCCATTTTGGCGAGGCTTTGGCACTTCTGACACCATGTATTAAGTCCCTAAAAGAAGCAGGCAGTCATGGTGGCTAGAGCTGCGCCAACCAAAAGAGGCCTGGCGGTTTATTTCGAGCCCTTTTTAAAGCGAGTGATATGAAAGAGGGAAAGGGAACAACGGAAGGACAGACAGAATAAGTGTGACGTACAGTCACACCGATAAGCTGCAATCTGATACAGGTACCAAATGAAAACAACAGACAAAAGAGTACACTATCAGTAGAAAGAAAATCAATGGAAATATAACACAGCCTGTACCTATGATAAAAATTTGTAGACAAATCTAAACCCTATAAAGAGCTATTCGGAAAAGCAACATCCTTGTCTCAAAGTACAGTTGAAAACATGTTTACGCACTCATAATGTTACCTGGTGAACAAAGCTTCAGTGATTTCTCTTTTCGTCTTATCGTGCACTTTAGCCATGACTTTGATGAAACTGCAATGACCATAGAACATGGCGACCACACTATGACACCATGGTGATCACACTACTACTAACAGCCACTGTCTTCACGTGCCATCATTAATGCAACACAGCTTTTGCGACAGCGTACCTGCGATGAGCAAGAATTTTGTGCATTTAGTGTCCCACCGCTCACCAGATTTCATACAAATCTTGGTTATGGGACAACCACACAATAAAATGGAGAAATTATTGAACCTTTCTCATCAGGGCAACATTATGATACACAACGGTGGCAATTTACATAGCAATTTCACTTTGTTTTCACATCACTTTGCTCCTTTTTATTTTGAAAGCGGCAAAAAGTGTCTATGTAATCAGTTGAGAGATTTGAATATATATAGCCAGACTAGTTAGGGATACATGACAAGACAATGACAGCAAAGGGTATAGCAGCTTGTGTTTATATACAGTACCAGCATCTGCGGTTCCTACAGTAACAATTCTACAATGAACAGCTAATGCTTATGACATTGAATCATCCTGCATAAAGAAACAACTTAATAGCTTATTATGCCTGTTGCCTGTTCACAAGCCCAGATGCGAAGTGAGGAAACCGTGAACGACAAAAATGCACTAATAAAGGTGGCCCTTCAGCGCCTCAGTGAAAAGTATTTATTACATACAGCCGCCCCATTTTATAGGCTTTGGGCAGGTGTAGAGGCAGGAATACTACACAAAACAAGCTTACCGCACTAAGCAAAATGAAATCATACAACGAAAGAAAGTGAGCAACGACTGGGCATGTTGGTTATACATGATAGAAAGGACAAGGTGCTAAAACGACGAGTAACACACAAGTAGAGCAAACACACGCACACACACAGGTGCCACTTCCAACAATTTTATATTCAGAAAAAGTACCATATGGGTACCAAGCACTATCAGGATCGTCATTGCGCAGTCGCATTCAGAAACAACATTTCCCTTGATAATGAAATAAAGGTGACGCAACACATTTTTCACCTGCTTCGATAATCTTCTTAGCTTCAATTAGCATTCTTACCAGTGTGTGTGCATGTGTCTGCTCTACTTTGGTGCTACTCGTCATCTTAGCACCTTGTCCTTTCTATCATGAGCAACAGAGGGCACCGCTGGAATGCGTACATGCCAAACGCAACGAAAAAGAAAACAGTAAAGATCATTTCACATAACAAACACCAGATGCACAAATTCCTGTGTGTATAATGTCGCCGATACAGCATAAACCAAAATTTGTTCACGTTTTTTAACACGTCCGTGCGCAGTGCACATAAGATCAACTGTGCTGAATTCATATAAAAGCACTTTGAAAATACACTTTTGATAACTTACCTAAATGAAGCTCTCCTCCAACGCTGACGGATCTGTGCACATCATGAAACAAAGTTTTAATCTCTGGTGCATATGTACGAAGAAAGACGAAATCGAGCGAGCCAGCTAAACCGAGCTGTCACACAAGAAAGCGCAGGAAAAAATTGGCCGCGTATCTCCGTGCTTCACTGCAAATGCCGTCGAAAGACGATAGCCTTCTACCGGCTGTACTACATGAGTCCCGTTTCGCGTGTTTCTATTCCCCCCCCGAGGAGTGGCACAAGCGAGAGGGAAAACGAAGAGACGCGAGGAGAGAAAGGGACCGGCCGGAGTGGCGGGCGGCCGTTCCCTGCCTTCCGTTCGGCACGAGCGCGAGATAAGGGCGCCATCTGGCCATGGTTACGGGAAACGCAAGAAGCTTGCCTAGTACAGGAAACGTCCGCTTTTGCGCATCCTAACAAGCACTAGGGTCTTTAGAATTACGCATCTATGTATTTTCTACTAAAGGAACACACCGTCCAATACATACGTATTGATGTTGCGCCTCGGATATGCGTAATATTTGCTTTTTGGCCGACTGTGTTCAGAAGTATGAAGGTAGCCACCAGTTCAAGCTGGGTGGTCGTTGAGGAAGGGGTTCACCTTTCGCAGCAGGACAGACACACAAACTCACACACACACACAGACAGACAGACATACCAAAATTTCTGCGTTGAAGTATCCCAAGAAAGACTATCGTCTTTAACATGCCAGTATGGCGTCAGCCAAGTCACAATAGCGCACCAACCCTTCTATCAGCAGATCGCTAGTTACCATGCAATGTGAGGGTATTTTCCAAATTAAAAAAAGAAAAGTTTGACAAAGCAACTTATTTCAGAATATCTGCACATTTATAGGTTAAATATATTAAATTAGTAAAGCCTTTATTTTTTAGTGTACTAACTACACGGTGAGGCCAAAGAGACGGACTCTTCGTCTGACTGAGAACCTGGTGTTGGGATTTGCTGGTGTGTTATTATGGCAAAGCACCGTCCCACAACTTAACTGGTGACATAACCAGAGTGTAACTCTGGTAACATCACTAGAGTGACACACACTTTCCCCGTCTGCGGGCCTGCGAATCTTCACCGCCAGGTAGCGCTACAGTGGGAACACGTGCGCCATCTCCAGCGCAGCGGTGCGCATGACGATGACGTTACGGCTCGTGTTCCGCGGGAAAGCCACCTTAGAGGAGCTTTGAGGAAACGTGAGCGCCACGCGATAAAAACTCATCAGGGGATGTCAACATTCCCACAGTACTTTGGACTTAGAGCAGTGAGTACGTGTGGCTAAGGTTACTTCCAGTTCAGTCCAGCACAGTTGTTTTGTTTCCACTGTTCATAATTTATGATTGCAGTTTTCTTTTTCAGATTCATCACTTCCCTTTAAGCACGTGCTCAATGTTTTAATATTGTTTGTGTTCTCTTAGGAGAATTCTCCAGTGATGATGGTATGAGGACAAGAGCTAGGACTCCAGATGAAGCAGACTCTTTGGATAACAGCAATAAATGTGAGTCTTCTGTTTCCTTTAAACCAAGCGTACTAGCTATGTGCAATATCCAGCTACCATTTGAAGTAATATGAACATCATAATAGTAGTAGTTCAGAGACATTGATTTCAGAACTCTGTTGCTGCAAAGATAAAAAATAGAAAACACATTGTAAGTTTGTGTCCATGCAGAGGTTTGTTCTTGTGATGGTTTCTTTTCCATAAGCAGTGTGATGGACCGAACAAAATCTGCACTGATGTGACACTGGAAAGCAGAACTGCCACATTTCTTGAGAATTTTGCAAAATGTAACATTTTTCATGAGAAAATTAGTGAATAATAAACCACGTCATCTCAGAAAAGTTATCAGTACTGTATAGACACTAGTAGACCTAAAACGAACCCCCCCCTCCCCATTTGTATTCCACTGTGGATAACAGGAACCAGTTTGTCATTGCATGTAATTAAAACAGTTGATCCATAATGCATGAAAAGACAAGCAACAATGAACATGAAAGGAAACAGGGCATTTCTGTCGTTTCTTTTTGCTCTGTTTACATTATGAATGCGTACCAACACGCTCAACTTTCCATTTTAATGTAGTAAAACAGTTAAGACAGGGCGGAAGCACTCGAGCTGGGTAAGAAGGTGAGCATCGGTATTCAGTTTGCTTAGGTTGCAAAAAAGTGCTTTTTGAACTACTTCATTAGACTCCTTAGAGTAATCAAAAAATGTTGTATCAGCACACCAGCAGCAGTTGTTTTCCAAACAAATATTTTTCCATCTTGCTCAGTGACACCAGTATTCCATGGGTGTCACTCCATGTGCTTGGCCTCACAGTACAGAAGGATACCTTAGGCCTCATCGTGTTACTGGATTCCCGACACACGGTAACACAGGTGACCCACTTGATTAATTTAGTGGCTGCTGAAAGAAGCAGTCTAAAAAACACAACACTTATACAGTAGAACCTCGCTGATACGTTCCCGGTCGATACGATTTCCCGGTTCCAACGTTTGCGATCGTGAAAACACGAACTTTTCCGTAGAGTTACGCTTTCTTTCTTCTGGTTAATATGTTCCCGGAAAATACGATTATTCGGCACCAACGTTTGATTTATCGTCCAACTACGATCGGATACGTTTTCTGGCCTCTAGAGTCGGTGTACAACTGAGAAGTCTGGAAGCTCGCGCGATCGAGAGTAGTAGCTGCCCACCGCGGTGGCTACACCGCAGTACTCGCCTGACCGTGTCACAAGAAAACGCCGCTGTGCTCTCTTCCGATACTAGCATACCACCTAGCTAGACGTAACGCACGTAACACATCGCGTTCATCAGTATCGCCGATGACACTCGTGATCAAGGCAGCTTTAACAGCACTCGTGCGGTAGCTGTTGGAAGCGTTTGTAGAGTGCACTTTTAATGGCCAATAACCGAGGCACACCACCATTTCTTTCAGTAGGACCGATTTGCGAGCGCAAGTGCAATCGCGAGTGCAATATGCGGGTCGTCTCTCGTCTTCCATCCCCCTCCCCGCCAAGTGCCGCCATCTTGATAACGTTTGAAAGCTGAAAGTTTCGGCTGCCCGTTTCCGCTCACCTCACCTTTGATGACCAAGCCCGAAAAGCGCAAATAAAAATGTCTGGCACATTTACGTAGCTAGTGCACAAACACTGCCAGAGGAATTCTCCCAACACTGCTTTGAAAACATCGTCGAACCTGCCATTTCTGATCGCAAGTTACCGATATTCGAGACGATGGTCATTACTTAAAAACAAAAATAAGCAAGTGCGAAAGCCAATAATGCGTACGGAATACAAAGCGCATCCTGTGCTTTTGACAGAGAGCGAGCGGACGCAGTCTATCGCAAGGTTAATCGCCAGTGATTAGATTGCGCTGGTGATCCCATCGAGTCAAACCGGACTAGTCGTCAACGCATTGCATCATGTAATCCTGTACTGAGTAGACGCGTGATAAGCGCAACCTTGCACTGGCGGCAAGCGTACATTACGCGTGCTTCGGCCGGATTCATCGTCGAGCAAAAGCGCGGGTCGCGTTCGGCACATGCTGCACCACTTGAACAGCTGGGAACTGCCGATAGATTGCATGTTTGTTTGTCAGCTGGTAGGTTGCGGTGGTGGCGTCAGGGAAGCACAGGTTAAAAAAAAAATGGGGGGGAGAGAGAGAGAGTGAGAGGAAAAAAAATGGCTGTCTGTTTCATAGCGTCTAGAGACTAAGCTGCTAGCTATGATGGTCAACATGCACGCGATGCGTTTTCCCAGCGACCCTGACTTGAGCCGTGCAACGCACATGGATGTGCCCATGTGACCTGTTGGTGCAAGGCTAGGGCTTTAGGTGCACACGACTTATGTATGAGAGTGCGTGCCGTTGGGCACAACGTGGCCTGTCCGTCCGCGCCGTATATTGATGGCTGCGCACGCTGTTTGGACAGGCCGAGAAAAATGACATTGTGAACGCGCGCATTTTGTTACATGTTAAATAATTTGCCTGAAGAGGTGGAGTAGTTTAAACACTGAAGCAAAGGACAACATGTGTGCGTTCCATTCCCGACGCTGTCAGCGCTGACGGCTAGCGCTCGTGGTCACTGCCATGCCTTCGGGCGCGTTCCAACACGTGTCAGAGTTAATATAAGCAGATGTTTATTGTTGTTTCATGACGTTTTATTGCCTAAATTCCATGAAATTGTAAAATACTGTAATATTTATATCAATGCATGCTTTTCCAGCGAAACTGCGCGAAGAGAGGATTGATGTTCAGTGGTCAGAAGTAGGAGCGGGAAGTGAAGTTTGCTTGAGTGGCAAAGGTGATGCTGTAGCTGCTTGCCATTCCACACAGCAATGCTGAATGAGAGGATCTTTAGCACAGTTAAGAAGACGAGAACCAAATTTTGGCCTTCGCTTTCTAACAAGACTCTAGATGACCTCATCGTGAAGGGGCACTAAACCGGACATTGTTTTAAGCAGATGTATCCTGACAACTTTTTGAAGCTTTCGAAGTCTGCGACTACCAGGTCCCTTCACAAGTAAATAAGTTTGGTTCCTTCCACTACAAAAACAAGGAGTAGAGTTTCTTATGGTGAAAGAATAAAGCTACTCAAGATAAACATCCTTACCCCTTTTTGATGTCATTCTCCAGTCGCAGTTATTTCCTATGTGCAAACCGTGCAGGTATGCCGTATATCAGCTTTCCAAGCGCATTTAAATTTGTTTGCTTTAATCTTATGGCCGCCAAGCAGCTGGTAAGGGGCATCGAGTATCAGGTTGACGGGTACAATGCGATGCTGCGAACTGGCACCTAGTTCCTGCTTCAGCTAGCAATGAGCACGCTGATGGACGGCCGAAGCTGCTTGGCCGTAAATATTTATAGCTGCCGATTGCACATATACACATTAAAAAAAAAACAAATAAAACGAGATGGGCGATAAATGGTATGCACAGTTTTTGAGTTATTCAGTCATCGCGCACCATTCACGCGTGCATTGCATACATGATGTTTTTGATGGCATATACAAAATCTAGCTTTCGTGGACGTTGATTCATGGTGCAGCATCAAGAAACTTGGGTCACATGTTTAATGTGCTAATAACGTGATGTTCTTGAATTGCATATCACACAACTTTCTGGGCACAGTATACGCACACTGCTTTGAAACAAGTATACATTGTGTGCATTCAAACCACGCCATCAATTTATGCACATTTTGTCCCGTGAACACTCGCTTCCACCCATAAAAAGCAATACCACAATTAAAAAGCGTACTATCGTGCTCTCTCGAACTTGTGTGCGTGATGTACCAGTCCGCTAAAAATGTTAATGCATGTCTTAAATCCATCAATGCTTTTTTTGCTGGGAAAGCAACTTATATTCATGGGAAAAATAGAAAAGAGGCTAAACGGCAATATTGCGCACGTCGACCACAGTTCCTAACACACGCAGTGCTGATATCCTCGATGAGACAGCCTGTGCAGTGGTGACAGTATGTTTTTTTTTTTTTTTTTTCATCTTTCAAATAATCAAGGTATTTACACAAAAACATTGCTACGTCGTTTGTGGCATGTCATGGATACACATTGCGTGCACAGCGGCAGGTAGCAGTGGGAAAACATCACGGAATGACCGCAAAAACCACAAGTTTCAGTTGCCAGCGCACTGAAGAACATGGCGGATGACACTTGCGGGGATGTCAACAGATGGCACTCTACATTTTTAATCTCCCCTATTGTACCTCAAGACACAAAAAATGTTGCAGTGGCTTAGCTCGGCTATGCCAGGATATACGTAGCGTTAGCAAAGGTTCAGCACACGTCGCACACATATCCAAACGAATTGTTTACGAAGTCCGTCTGGAAGGTCCGAGTCGCACTGGCGCTTTCGCTGAGTTTCACAGTATATTCAGTCGATCGGCGAGCCTTGACGTCATCGACGGCGTTTTGTTGTTGCTGCAGGGGTGGTCGGGCACGTCGCTCAGCCTCCTGGCGACGCCGCTTTGCTAGACGTTCGTCCCTTTGCTCCAGTGTCTCCGCAGCATGTTTAGCCTTCTTCTGTTCATTCCTCCTACGCTCAACCGCTAATTGCCAGGCAACTACTTCGGGATCCGATGAGTCAAGCTTCTCCGCTCTTCTGCGCTGTTGAGCAGCATTTGCGCTCTCCTTCTCCATGGCTATACCACACTGGCAAACGCCAGTCAGAAGCGCAGCGGCTCCAGCGCAGTGTCAGACGGCGACTGCACAACGAGCGCGCGCCGGCGCCAGTGCGTCTACCACGGCTACGACGTCACTCCTCTGGAATGCGCAGACCGGTGGCGGTGAGTCGCGCGCGGCGGCGGCGGAGTGCACGAGAGGTGCCGGCTCCGGTGGCTTCGGTGGCTCCGGTGCGCAAGCTGTGTGACATCACTGATCCTTGCGCATGTTGAGAAAGAAAGGTCAGTGTACAGAAATTATAAGAAACGATTTATTCATAATGAACACAGGAAATTTGAATTGAATTCAGCAAAACTTCCATTGCATCCTTTAGAGGAGGAGTGAGAGTAGAGGGGAAGAGCAAAAGGGACAGGAGTGGGGGAGAAGAAAGGGTGTTATGTATCGGGATGGCAGAAGACTGTTGTCTTTCAACGTCTTTTGCATCAGAGCAAGCAGATACGTGACCTTCCTTTTTTTCTGAATGGTTACCAGCATACTCTTCACCACTGACCAGGATGACCATTTGCCAGCAGAGGTCGTCATGCTTCTGGTTGTACCTCCAGAATATCCCGTCTATGCAGACAATGTGGCTAAATACTCCACCGAGGTTGCTATGCTCCCCCCTGTGTCCTCAACTTGGTGTGGAAGGGGTGGCCAAGGTGCACTCAGACTTCCAAATTCACACCATTCGTGTCCAGGCAACACGAGCTGTCCGCCAACAAGGGATGCTTACTGTGGGGCGACCATGTGGTGACTCCACCGAAGCTCCGTTCATGGGTGCTTGAAGCTCTGCATGTTGTACACCCTGGCATCGTAAGAATGAAAGTGCTTGCCGACAGTTATGTATGGTGGTCTGGCATGGATGCAGCCATTGAGGAATGGGTCCGGCAGTGCCTTCCCTGCCAGGAAACATGGCCCTAGATGCCTCAGGCACCTGTGCACAAGTGGGAGACGACCCAGACTCTATGGTCATGCCTGTTGCAAAATAAAGAAGACGAAGGGGCGGCTAGCACGAGCAAGGGCCACGGGCGGGCTCGCGCTATTAGTGTTCCGCCATATTCGTTTCGAACAGGCCAGACGGTCGGGTCCGGTTCTCCTTCGTATTTTCGTTACATTCTTTCTGGTGCCGAAACCCGCCCGGTCGTCTGGTCCCTCGACTTCGGCAATGGACCAGCTTCGGACAAAGCGCGGCCTCGTGCGCGCCGCGATCACCAAAACAATTTCGACCCTCAGCACCCTGCTCGAGGATCCCGCCACCCCAACTGGGACGCTCGAGAACCACCTCGCCGCACTCGAGCAGAAGTATTCCGAGCTCGTAGCCTTCGATGACGACATCCAGGCCACACTCTTCAACACTGACCTGGAAGCGGACATGGCAACATCATTCGATTACCAACAAAAGGTGATTTTCGCCATATCCGATGTTCGCCGCGCCACCCAATCGCGTCTGCCAATCCTATCCGTCTGCACAGCCAACACCACGAGACCATTCGTCGCGCCACTCGCATCTTCGCCGCAACACACCCCGATTTTCGCATCGCCCGGCCTTTCGACTCCAGCACCGACCTTGTCTTGCGTCGTCCAGCCCACGGTACCTCGGCATCCGGACGTGACCTCTCACGCGTCTGACGCACTCCCAGAGAAGTTGCAGCCCGCGCAGTTGTGTGAAGTGCCACCCAACAGCACCACGTTCACACAGCCGGCTGTTCTGACCAGCAAGGATAATGCAGTGCTCTCGAACACTTGCGCGATGTCGACAGTGCAGCCACCAACGCCTGTCGTTATATCTAGAGTGCATGCTGCAGGAGCGTCCGCCGCCACATCATCGCCTGCGCTTTCGTCACGTCAGGCTCATTTCTTCAATTCCTCCGCGCATTGCTCGCAAAGTTCGATGCCGACTTTCACCGCTATGTCCTCTAAGGTCAAGAAGGACGGCGAGAAGGAGAAGCGAGCACCACCTTCGTCTGGCTTTTCTAAATGCAGTGCCAGGACTCACTCATCGACTAGCAAAACACCTGGTTCCATATCGCGGAATGACAAGACGAGCTCAACTACTTCGCTTCGGGAGCAGCGAAGCAAAGGGTCGAAACGCATCGGAGACTCAAGTTCGGATGGTTCAAAGCTGCCCAGTAAAGCCAAGGAAGAACACGACCACACCGAGCCTCCATTCGAGAATCTGAGGTTTTCAAGCAACGTGAGACCCACTTCATCCAGACACAGCATGCAGCTAGAAGAAGCACCTGCCCCCCAAGACAAACCTCCTCCCGACTACAACGCCAGTTGGCAACACCTTCGCCATCACCGCCCAGCAAGCACCTCACGAATTTTCCGGGCAGCACAAAACTTTTGTCTACATTCCCCCGACAAAGCTGCAACCAAACTTTCACGGCGACTCCAAGACGACACCCTGCGAGGACGACTACTCCTGTGCTATGGACTGTGTTGTGTGACGGAACTTCTCCCTGGTCGCGCCTGAGGACGGTGTCCCGTCTCAAGGTTCGCGCTCTTAAAAGCGCGGGACTTCGAATATTCTTCGCCGGCGGGAGTATGTTGCAAAATAAAGAAGACGAAGGGGCGGCTAGCACGAGCAAGGGCCATGGGCGGGCTCGCGCTATTAGTGTTCCGCCATATTCGTTTCGAACAGGCCAGACGGTCGGGTCCGGTTCTCCTTCGTATTTTCGTTACATTCTTTCTTAAAGATTACATTCTTTCTTAAACCCGGTTACATTCTTTCTTAAACCCGGGATCGAACCAGGGACCTTTCTTAAAGGTCCCTGGTTCGATCCCGGGTTTCGGCACCAGATAGAATGTAGCGAAAAATACGAAGGAGAACCGGACCCGACCGTCTGGCCTGTTCGAACGAAAGGCGGAAAAATAATAGCGCGAGCCCGCCCGTGGCCCCTGCTCGCGCTAGCCGCCCCTTCGTCGTCTTTATTTGCAACAATGCCTGCACATTCATTTCAGTAGTCCATTCCAAGGACAGCGCTTTTTGACTGTGGTAGATTCTTATTCCAAATGGCTTGAGGTTGTACCAGTGTTGTCAGTGACATCAGTTACTGTAGTCAGTACCTTTTGAAGGTTGTTCACAACTCATGGCCTGCCAAATAGCCTTGTCATAGAACCTGCAGTTCACAACCACAGAATTTCAGGGGTTCCTGGATTCCCACTTCATCCACCATGTGACATTCGCATCATTCCTTCCATCCACAAACGGGCACAGTCTGAATGGGTGGTATGGACCACCAAAAGGTAATCCATGGACGCCAGGCACAGCGCCTTACAGACTTCACTCTACTGGAGCATGTAACTCCACACACGGCCACGGGATGCTCCCCGTCAGAGTTGCTGATGGGCCAACAACTGTCTACCATGCTGGAGCAGCTGCACCCGCATCAGGCCCCTGACATGCCCTCCCAGGTGGCAGAAGCTGTGCCTACACCACGCACATTCCAGCCCGACGACCCTGTATTTGTACGGAACTATAGCCATGACCCACCAAGGGTATTTGCTGTGATTTCCAGAACAACTGGCCTGATCTCTTGAGGTTGCTTTCCCGGACCAGCATGTGGACCAGCTTCGTTGTCGGAGTGGCATTTCCATGAGGTTAGCCAAACCCGTGCCTGAAGGAGGGCAGCCTGAGGGCAGCAAAGTGTAGAGTCGCCAGGCCCATGCCATTCGCAGCTTTCCTGAAAGACACCCCAACAACTTTGGGACTTCGTGCTGGCATTGGCTGACTGTCGAGTCCGAACTAAGGGAGAGGGAGTGATGTGTACTGATCCTGGCTGCTGAGTTCAATGGATGACATATCTTTTTCGATCAACCCTGGTAATGAAAAGTGTCATCTTCTGAGCCCTGGAGTGTACAATCAAACACAGATATATCGAACCCACATATATAGAATTTTCAGCTATATCGAACTCGTAAATTATCCCCTTGAAAATCCTTTGTAAAAGTATAGAAATTCGCACGTTTATATTGAACGGTATTTTTACCCACCATCGAATATATCGAATGCCGCGTGAGCTGGACGGTGCATTTCAGCATTCGCTGCGCCCCGCGACCTTCGCCACCTTCTCAGCACCGCGCCTCCGCCGACACCTGAAACGCTCGAAAAACATGAGGGCGAGGGGGCTCGGACTGTATTGTTGGGCACGTTCTCCAACTTGAGGAACAGCTTTTTCTCTCTCTCTCTCTCTCTCTCTCTTTCTCATACTTTCTCCGCATTAATGTCGGATCAGGGAGCAGGAACGGAGGAGCCAGTGGCCTCCTCCTCTCGCCTTTTTTTTTTTTTTTTTTTTTTTTTTGCTGTTTTGTGAGTTTTGATCAGCCAACCACAGCCTGCGCCTTTCATATTTGCTCAGTCAACCACAGCTCGCGCCTTTCGTACATCGCTGCTGCCCTTGCAGGGTAGCCATCGCTGCCATCGCGGCTGACCGCGAGTGCTTTGTTGGCGGAGTTCACTTCTTTGAGTTGTCGCATACCAACGCATTCCTCTTTTGCATGCGTGCTGTGCAAAGGCGCTGCGGACTGCTTGAATTTTCGACTTCTCGTGTAGCAATGGCCAGCGTCAAGAAGCGCAAGAACCTTGACTTTGCGGCGAAGTTGAAAGTCATACAGTGTGTTGAGGCGGGCAAAAAAAGTTCCACGGTGGCGGACGACATCGGGATACCACAGAGCACTCTGAGCACCTTGTTGAAGAACAAGGCGGATATCAAGGCAAAGGCGGTGGAGCAGCGAACATCGGGAGCCTGTCGTGTGCGCGCTCCTCCCCACGGGAAAGTAGAAAACGCACTCTATGCCTGGTTCTTAGAAGTGCGCGCAAAGAACATTCCTGTGGATGGCCCAATGCTGATGGCTAAGGCAAAATGGTTTGCCACTGGACTCAGTGAAGACAATTTTGCCGACAACACCGGGTGGCTTCACCAATTTAAGCTGCGCTACAACATCGTTGGCAAAACCATTTCTGGCGAAAGCGAAGCCGTAAGCAGCCAGGACATCCAGCAGTGGATGACGAAGGAGTGGCCGGAAATCTGAGCGAAGTTTTCACCCGCGGAAATCTTCAACGCCGACGAGACCGATCTGTTTTGGCAAATACCGCCGAGCAAGACTCTCGACATCCGGGGTAGCACATATCACGGCGGCAAAATGAGTAAAGTTCGCTTGAGCGTTCTGCTGGCAGCCAACATGTATGGGTCTCGGAAGTTCCAGCCCTTTGTGATCGGGAAAGTAAAGGCACCATGCTGTTTCAAGAACTCTAAGCAGCTCCCCATTCACTAAGCCTCGAACAAGAAGGCATGGATGACACGTCAGCTGTTCACAGAATGGCTGCAAGCGTGAGACCTCGAGCTGGGCAAGTCGGGGCATCGCGCTTCCTTTCTTGTGGACAACTGCTCGGCCCACCACACCACTTAGGAGCTCATAAACATCGAGCTGAAGTTTCTGCCGGCCAACATGACAGCGCAACTGCAACTGCTCGACCAGGGCATCATCAAGTCCTTCAAGGTGGGCTACAGGAGGCGACTCCTTGATAGGCTACTAGTCAACCTCTGCATGGGCACTGAGCTGAAGGTTGACCTGCTTGGTGCCATTCAAATGACGACGGGCGTATGGCGAGACGTGAAGAAGGACACAGTGGCCAACTGCTTCCGGAAGGCAGGCTTCGTGACGGCGGAACTTGTGGAAACCGGCGAAGATGGAGACGAAGAATGCTTAGACGACGTGTTTCGTGAGTTGTCGTCCCTCTTCCCGGCTGCTGTTCCACCCAAATGTCTGTGGACGATTTCGTGGAAGCAGACTGCAATGTTCAGGCTGTTGCGAGCCTTGCTGATGAGGACATTGTAGCTGCAGTCGCAGAGATCCAAGATGCCGAGGCGGCGGCTACACGCGCATACTCTGCCGCTGAAGTGGCGGCAGCGCTCAGCTTGATTCGCCGTTGTTGCGGCGACATGGAGGGAACCGGGCTGTCGCACCTGGACAGCTTCGATAAGATCGAGGCCAGCGTCTTCAACTTCATTTCAAAGATGAAGAAGCAGGCCAAGTTAAGCAACTTTTTTTTCACCCAAATAAAACGTTCTGTTGCATCGTGTGTGCGGAATTAGTTGTCATTCTTGAACGCGCCAATTGTAGGTGATCGTCCGCCACTGGTAAGGTATCGGGGCCTGTATTTCTTTATATCAAATTTTTCATATATCGAACTAATTCGCGATCCCCTTCGAGTTCAATATATCTGTGTTCGACTGTATATATTTCTGTTTGTTATCAATTTGGTTCATTCTGTGTTTTTTTTCATAACTGCAATGAAAGGTTATCGCCAATACCGCCTTGTGGCAATGGTACCACGTGATATGACCCATGCAGCTACTTAACAGACACCCTGGAAAACTTCATTCTGAGCAGTGCTGCGGGAAGCCACCAGACTAAGGTCACATCCTTCTTCAAATAAATGTGAACACAGGCCTTCTTTGTTAAACGAATTTTGTTCTGTTTTAGTTTCACCTTTGCATGTTCTGCTCTATTTAGTTTCAAAGGCTACAAAGAGACACGTGAGGATTACCGTGTTTACAGTGTCAGGCTTGACAGACAGACACTGAACTTTATTCTGGTCCCGAGGAGTAACTGTGAAAACCCCTTACAAAGGTAGAGCCGCCGCGGGCCACTCCTACATTGGGACGGGCAGGCTGTGCCTGACCGCCACATCGTGGGCCCTCTGGATGGCCCGTAGCTGAGCGGTGAGGTCAGAGCTCTTAAGTGCCTCTTCCCACTCTTCTTCCATGGCAAGATGATTGTGGTCTTGTAACGAAGGACACCATAAGAGCATATGTTGTAAAGTGCAGGAGGGATCTTCACAATCCGGACAATTGAGCTTGAATGAGTCCGCATTCCTGCTGACCCTGGCTAGGCTGGGATAGGATCCAGTATGGAACATGCGAAATGTGGATAATTTGTATCTATAATTTTGCACAAGCCAGATTGTCAATTTGTGAAAGCTGATTTCTGTCTCTACTATTACAGTGAATATTAAATATAACAAACTGATTTGTCGTCGCAGTGTTACTTTCTTATAACAAGGCTCAACTATAGCTATTTTATTAGTACCTGACTTTGTAAGCATGATTGACTTCCTGATATTCCAGTATGGGAGAACTTTATGTGTGTTGAGTAGAGGTGTGTGAATATTCAAATGTTTCAAATACAGTGAACTCCCGTTAAAACGAGCTCAGTTAATACAAATTCTGGGATATATTGAACAGCATACATATGTTTGTTTGGTTTCCCATAGACTCGACGTAAAGAAATCCTCTTAAAGGGGCCCTGTGACACAAATTGAGCAGGCCGTTTTTATCACTGATTCTGCAACTGTTGCACGCGGGGATGTCGCAGAGAGAGTAGAAACGCCGAAAGGAAAGTGGCTATAATTTTATTTCAGCGAACAAACCACCCAAAATTGCCTCCTGTTTGAACTGAGGTGACACACAATGGAGATTTTTGTTACAGAAAGTGACATGGAGTGACGACGTTGGCGGGGCAGGCTGGGCGTTCTGATTGGCTTGATGCTTCAAGGTGCTTGATGCTCCAAGGTGCTTGTTACACACCTGTGGTGCCTGCTTGGTCACGCTGTTCAGTACCAAAATATACTAAAATAGTTTTTATGCTTCGTGAGATGGAAAACAAGTATCTGACATTACTTGCAAAACGACACTAGGCATGCTGTGCAATGGTTTGCACGTCCATATGGCACATCCACTATCATATTTGATAGGAACGTGTATGTTGACGGCCGGACACTATCTGTGCACGCGCTCTGCTCCCGGTGTCTTCCGGTGTCGCTCTATAAGACGCATGTTGCTATTGGACGTGACAATTGACGTCAGCGGGAGAGCGAAATATGAAATGGAATGTTGTTTTTATGCTGTCTGCTCGTGTTTTGAACTTCGAGGACTAATAACTCCAGTTCTAGCTCATCGATTTGCATAATTCTTTTTTGCGTTCATCTCAGCATTCGATCCTACACACACTGCAGTACTGCAGACAGCAGTTGAAAAAGTGTTTGAAAAAGTGCCGCAGGGCCCCTTAAGATGAACTCCCTCACAGGTAACCTTCTGTTAAGAGGAACTTTCCCAGTGCTGTGGACAGCCACCCCTAGTTTATTGTAGGGGGCCCCAAGGGCTGGGCCCTTGTGGTCTTTTGTTGTCTCCCCACCAAGGAGAGTACAAAAGAACCAAAAACCAAGTAAGCAAAGCCACTTAGGCCCCAGAGTTGTTGGGGAGCCCAAAGGCTGGGGGCACCCCGCCTTATTGGGCCCTTTTGCTGTGAGTTCACCTGGGGTTCTTATGTTGTCGCCCAACCTCCTGTTCAGCACCTACAAAGGAACACAAGGCAAAATAATCCAAGAGGGCTTACACAAAGACTCCTGGTACTTGAATAAAGTTGCCCCCTCCTCCCCCCCACTTCTAACTAGTAGAGCAGTGGTAAAGCAAAGCAGAGGAAAACAAAAAGGGAGGAGGGGGGGCTCCCACAAAGGGGCAAGAAAAAGGGGTAACACTCTTGTTTGGGCTAGTTGGTACATTTTTGACACAAACTCGGTAGCGCAAAAAAACACGGACGAAGAAAAGAAGCGCCTGTCCTGTGTCCCTTCTTTTCTTCGTCCGTGTTTTTTTGCGCTACTGAGTTTGTGTCAAGAAAAAGGGGGCTGATATAAAAAAGTGAATGCCGCTTTTTATCGACAACAACAAAGTGTACACATTAGACCTTTTGGCTGATCAGCACCTCCTGGAGCAAGCGCAGGAAAACTGCCTTGAAGAAATCGACAGGCCTAGTTTCTAGTCTGGGCAGTAAAGGTGTCCTTGCGGACATGAATGTGTCTGTGAATATCCTCAAAGATGCGCCACAATGCCTGACACATTGACTGGCGACACAATTGACACGCTCACTGATGAAGTGCTTGAAGTGCTTACGAAGAATACGGTAGGTAGCTTGTGCCTGTTTAAGTTCTCTAATGAACAACCTTTCCCAGGCCCCACCATGGTGGTCTAGTGGTTATGGCACTTGGCTGCAGATCCGAAGGTCGTGGGATCAAATCCCGGCTGCAGTGGCTGCATTTCGATGGAGGCGAAATGTCGAGGCCCCTGTGCTGTGCGATGTCAGTGCGCGTTAAAGGGCCACTGAAGCACTTTTTAAAAAAATTGAGGTTATAATGCTATTTATTCATTTTTCGTGCGAGGAACGCGAAAATCAGGTCGAAAATGGGCATAAACTTGAGCAAATGACCCTATTTTGGCAAAAACGCGCGGCGCGCGTCATGGGCGGCAACGAAAACCTTCTCACTGCCTGCGATTGGTTGAGGAGCTTCATGACGTCATCGTGAGTATCTCGGAGGGGCTGACTGCCACGGCTCTGATAGTTCGCGCGCGCCGACCGGCCGTGTGCGTTTTATCAGTTTTTTCGTGCTCTATCTAACCATATCACTATTATTATGGCTAACTGTAGCAATTACGATGAGTGTGTGGTACAGTTACATGTGGTCGCCTGCATCAAACGCTGCAGACGACAGGCCACCATCGCAGTGGCCTAGCCGTACTGCGATACATGGATCGCGATCGCCTGGTATCCACACCGGTCCACATGCAGTGCCGTGTGCTCGAGCATGTGCACACACTGCAATTCAAGAGATGTGCAATGAAGCATCCGATCGAGTGAGCGGCGTGTAGGTTCTGTCCAGGTACAGCGCTCATCACGCAGTACATGCACTCGCAAGACCTCGCATTCTCGACAAGAACTACAACATAAGCAACTTTTCATGACTCTGCTTGGTTTCGCACGGACATAATTCAATAAGAGCACCCCTTCACGTGCGATAAGCACGTGGGAACAGCGCGCCTTCATGAAGGCCTCGCTGACAGCCCATGAATATGACGCGGGCATAGCTAGGTCGACGGTGCGACCAACGCTGTTTTCAATCTGGCATAAACTCAGCGCGTACATTTGCAACATGATTAATGCTTAAATTATCATGTTGTGCGTCATTATGTCTGACTAGTTTTGACTTGCTCAATGTTATGACCAACGAGAGAAGCCAGTCCCTCTTATGCAAAAAAAAAAAAAAAAAAAGACAGGTCCCTGTATTTTTGCGCTGCGATTTCGACCTCGCGTATGGTTTGGTACAGGACACCGCATTTGCGGAAGTGGTGTGCTTTTGACATCACCCTATTTAACTAGAAGGGATTACAGTTGTGATTATATATATATATATATATATATATATAACGAAATCGAAGAGGTAAGGGCTCGTTTATATGTTAGAAACAACTTATTCAATATTTAAACTAGCGTGCCGATTATATTCGAGACGGTTTTTGCGCGTAGTCGCTCTCTAGGAAGCGCCTCGAACATAGCACACTTGCTCTTGTAGGACTGAACTTTCTCTCTTTCCTAACAGAATGACCCACTAAGTGGACATATAATCTTGAGAAAATTTGTGAAATGCTGCTGCTCCGCAAACGTAGATTTCGCAGCTGAAGTACACACAGAAGCTTGGTATAGCAAGTCGACTTCGTGAAATCAGTACATAGGCCGCAGCAAAGGCAATATATGTGACACACTCGGGGAACTTGTTACTGAAAAAAATATCAGTGCATGATAACAAAGCAGTGTGGTGCCCAGAAACCAACACAAGCTCCTCTACTGACACAGCGCTGCGCGCAAACGAAAGCCGCAAACCAATGCAGCTACCTTGCTCGCCCTCACGATGACGTCACTGCTCCACGTTTCACTCTCTGTCATCCTCCTCACCTACTCTCCGCGCTCGCCGTGGGGCGTTCCCTCAGACCAAGTTTGGGCGCTCATATCGCTGTTGTTTAATTAAATATCGCGGAAAAAAACACCGTACGTATGTTATAAACGGTCGCGGATTCCGAATTTTCATTAAATTCGAAAATTTAAAACCGGTTCAGTGTCCCTTTAAAGAACCCCAGGTGGTCGAAATTTCGGGAGACCTCCACTACGGCGTCTCTCATAATCAGAGCTGGTTTTGGGTCATTAAACACCACAAAAACAACAACAAACAACCTTTCCCAGCAGCATGGAGATACTAGAGGGTACTTAAAATCATTTGATGAAATGTTATTTATGGCTGCTTGCCAGTGCTTGAAGGGGTAAAAATATGGTTTCATTTTTAATTTTCTCTCAGTTGCAAGTCTACTTGATTGACTTTTTATGGTAAGATGTTTGGATCCACCTGGGCAAGTGGCCAATCCATTCTTGGAGGCAGTTAATCTGATAGATAAATTGTCATGGTCCCCTCAATTTCATCTTAAAGGGAGTCTACTGTATTCATTGAATATAAAATTTGCCATACTATTTAAATAGTAGTGTTCAAGTACTCCATTCAAAGATTAGGGGTTCAATGTTTTCATATAGTCAAGGTGATGCAATTACTCAGAAAGATGGAATATGTGATCTAGTCATCCTGCCGAAATTGGCTAATCGTGTGTGTTTACGATACGTGCTGGCAAACATGAGTAATGCACAGAGGCCTGATGGCAGCCAATAATGAGCACACCAGTATGTGTGACTTGTCACCGCCATTGTGTGCTATCACGATAAGCATGTTCAACTAGGTGCTCAGCAGCGCTGTTGGCTCTTGTGCAATCGTTCTGAATGACTACACGCTTCTAAGAGGCAATCAAAATGTGCTGCCCTTCCATTCACAGCTGGCCTCCCTTGCAGTACTTCTTTGGCATGCATTGTCTGACCCTATGGGACTACTAATATTCCTTCATTATGGCCTTTAATATTTATCACTTCCTCTTTGCTATTCTATAAGTACAGTTGTGATCTGACAGTTTATTCTAAGTGCTGTGTTATTGATAGTAATGTATTTTATGTTGACATAGTAATGTTTTATGTTGACATTTTATTACTGTATTTCCTTAACATTATTATGTGTTAAATAAGATATTATTTCTGCAGGCACGTTTGTTTCAAAATGGTATATCCATATTTGATTCTTATTAAAAAAATTTGACATTCGCACACCCCTACTGTTCAATGATTGCTGGAAAGGAGGAGGAGGAGAAAGAAATAGGAAAGGCAGGGAGGTTAACCTGGGCTGAGCCCGGTAGGCTACCCTGCACTGGGGAAGGGGGAATGGGAGGGAAAGTTCTGGAAGATAGAGAGAGAGCAAAAAAATTTAATGAAAATAAAACAGTGACAAACAAAAATGTTGCAGTGTCGCTAACATTATAAAAGTTCTTTGTTCTGAACAAGTATATGTGAGCAGTTTGCAATGGGGGGGTCTCCTTAACAGCTTTTGAACTTTTTCGCTTTACGCAAGGCCTAGTCAATATATTTCTGAATTTGACTGCTTAAGCACTGCCAACTGGCTCAGTTGTAGCTAGGTGCTCATTTTTATTGTCATAATTAAGATGTCAGAATAACAGTCATCATAAAAAGAGTTGTGAGAGCAAAGAAAGGGTCATCATCTGGTGTTTGGATCCAAAGCAACCTGCTGGATATATAGGGTTGCAAGTAGAAAAATTACACACCCAGATTTTCTGGGATGATTAGCCAAATTGAAGGCAACATTATTTGAAGGAGTTTTTTTTTTTCCCCTTTTTTTTCCTTTTTTTCTTTCTTTTTCCCAAGCTTTAATGCAGTCATCGTAGCAGTGTTAGCATAACTAGGCATTCCAGTGAGTTGCTTAAGAGGGAACTCTTGGCAGCTCAAGATGCATGCATTCTTCTATAAACTGATGTTAAAATAATCAAGGGTATTCAAGTAATAGGACAGCTTCCGCAAGAGTATAGATATGATAGTATGTGCACTCCACTCTAAAAAGTGGCCAGTTATTGACAAAGCATTAATCTAGAAAGTCTGACGGCATGCTGCATAGTCTGATAATGGTGTCAAAGTTTTCATTCTGTAATTAAGGATAGCTATCATTCACGTATTTTCAAAACAGGAGTGTTAATGTGGAACTTCAAGTGTAATTGGTTTTTTGCATGATCTTCATTTTTTATAGATGTGGAGCTGTACTAATCTTCTTTCAATAAATATTTCAGACCGTTGTAACAGGTTTAAACTGTTTCTAAATTATTGTAACTGTCGAGGCAAACTTACCTGTGTTGTATGTTTAGCTTAGTCTTGTTGAGGCATAAGTTTAGAAACATTTTGCCTCTCTCTGTATGTGTATGTGTACAGGTGCGCCATATTTACACGATTTTAAGTCTGTTCAATTGTTATCTGACCCACCTCCCCCACATCACACATTTTTAAAAAGTGCGCGGGCATTCCAGGATGGAAGTTTATTCATAGTTTCTGGACCGCTTGCTCATCCTCACCACTAGTGTTGTCAAGCCAACCCTCTCCATGATTTTCAGTGCCCCAGATTTGTTTGCTCTGAAGTTTGTCCCTGGTATTAGCACTTCTGAAGTGAATATGTGAGCTCCTTGCATGATTATTTCACCTGTCATCACTGGAGACTGATCTCATAGTTCAGTCACGTATGCTGCAAGCTCCAGAAAGCGTCACGACCTCATCCTAAGAAAACCTCGGCCCTGGGCACCACATATAAAAGTTTCGTCATGCTGCAGTCACTACTGCCCATTCAGGAACTGCAAACTTTGTGACCTACAATGCACTTTTTGAAGGGGGCCCTGGCCTGGAGTGTTCATAATGGTGGAGCATGTTGATAAAGCACGACAGTGGTGTACGGCCACCAAAAAAAAGGAACATGCAAAAATGCAAAAGAGAGAGAGAGAGAGAGAAGCTTTTACATCAACTACTGGTGCCTTCCAAGGAAATGCTGCTGTCACACTGTTCTCCCTTAGAAGTGCTGCTGTCATGGTGTTTATTTCAGTTTAGCTGCTGCCTTGTCTTTCATGCATATTACTAAGCGCATTTGTCGTTCTTCTGAACAAATTTCGTGGGAATCATCAACATGTAAATGCTGCGTGGTAGTGATATTGTCTTGCGATACGTGGTCATATTGTGGCAGCACAAATGAACTGATACGAACTGACACAAATATTTGTACGTGGTAGACAAAAATAATAATTTGGCACATGTATTTATGTCACGGTGCACACGTTCAGTGGTGTATGATGCCTCAGCTGTCGCTTAGCGGTTCTGCAATGAGCCTTTGTTGTGCTTAAGACGTCCTCATATTGTGCAGTTTTGTAGAAAGTATCCACGTCACAAGTGAACTTCAGCACTTAGGCACTTAAACTGTTCACCAAAAGGGATTAATAGTGTATTACACAAGGATCATGCATGACACGGCAGCCCGGCATTTGACGTAAGTTCACCGTGAGTACGGCATGGTTAGCATGTTGGAAAATATATAGTGCATGTGCCGGTCTACAGGCAGGCAGGCACTGAACATTATTTAGGTCTACATCCACAGAAAACTCACCGAACGTCGTGATGGAAGTATAGCCAAGTCTAGCCTAATAAGCTAAGCATAGTTGAGGCTAATTAAACTAAGACTAATCATGCCATACCTAATCAAGTCTAATCAAGCTAAGACAGATGAGGCTAATTAAGATAATGTTAGTTAAACTAATATAAATTAAATCGTGACTAATCAAGTCAAGTATGATTAAGTTGACAAGCCTAATTAAGCAAATACTAATCAAAATAAGCCTAATTTAGACTAATTGAGGCAAGCCCAATAGAGCTTGCAAAACCTGCCAAGGCCAAGTTAAGACCTGGCAAAACCATGTCATAACTTGAAATCTTCATAACTTCCATCTTCACAGTGTTAAGCCATTCAACACCTGTTCTTGGTCCCTAAATTAATTGGAACATTTTTATGTCATGGTTACACAACTAATCATGCAAAAAAAAGCAGTGTTTTTCGCTGTTAAATATTTTACTTGTGCCATGTGCATGTGCCAAACATTCTCATGGTGATGAAGCAGTGTTGCAGTCATGTAATTTGACTAAGGTGGCTAAGTGCCTTGCATTTCATAAAATATGCAAAAAAGAAAGAAAGAGATGATATATATGCATGTAAGTGTCATGTAGCGTACACAAGCTGCTGCTTAATGTGCAGTGACAGCTTTCTTTCTTTCTGCAGCCAATTGTGAAAAACGAGCAAAAACTCAAAACAGAACTATATTTTACTCGCGTAGCACCAATGCCAACGTTGTAGACCAGACACAGCTTAAGTATCGGCAAAGAAGAAAGAGGTGGAAACGCCAAGTAAATCATACTGTGAGGCATGGGTGATGCCAGTGCCCTGTGGAGTGGCATATTATGCTTCCAGCATTAAAGGGGCCCTGCGACACTTTTTCAACTGCTGACTGCAGTACTGCAGTGTGTGTAGGATCGAATGCTGAGATGAACACAAAAAGAATTATGCAAATCGGTGGTCTAGAACTGGAGTTATTAGCCCTCGAAGTTCAAAACACGAGCAGACAGCATGAAACCAACATTCCCTTTCGTATTTCGCTCTCCCGCTGACGTCAATGGAGGCGTCCAATAGCAACGCGCGTCTTATAGAGCGACACCGGAAGACACCGGGAGCGTGTGGTAGCTCAGCGCGTTGTTTCGCCGCGCCTGCAATAGATGGCGTGGCACGCAGTCCGAATAAGGCGGCACGCGTCGAACTCGCTGTGTTCTTAGCGGACGTGCCATATGGACGCGCAAACCATTGCACAGCGCGCCTAGTGTCGTTTTGCAAGTAATGTCAGATACTTGCTTTCTTACGAAGCATAAAAACTATTTTAGTATATTTTGGTACTGAAAAGCGTGACCAAGCAGACACCACACGTGTGTGTGACAAGCACCTTGGAGCGTCAAGCCAATGAGAACGCCCAGCCTGGCCCCGTCAATGTCGTCACTCCATGTCACTTCCTGTAACAAAAATATCTGTTGTGTGTCGCCTCAGTTCAAACAGGAGGCGATTTTGGGTGGTTTGTGCGCTGAAATAAAATTATAGCCACTTTGCTTTCGGCGTTTCTACTCTCTCTGCGACATCCCTGCGTGCAACAGTTCTAGAATCAGTGATAAAAACGGCCTGCTCAATTTGTGTCGCAGGGCCCCTTTAACGTGACATTGGAGCACGTCTATATAACCGTTTGACTGCAGTCAACACTTTCATTTATCTAACAGTAGCCACAAACCGCTCACAACGTTGCATCACTGTGTACATTTCAGTGCGCGCCGCCGACCTGCTATCCACACTAACGCGCTGATGGTGCTGCCACCTATAGGTCAATCTCATGGCCAATAGGTATATCCGGAAAGCAAAGGTTGTTGTAACCATGCTATAGCAGCCCTGATTTTTCATTTGTATCACTGTTGCTGATGGTATGTATTCCTGTTTTGATTGTGAGTCAAACCCCCAACATAGAATTTTAAAGTTTAATAAAGTAAGTTGACCTGCAGTCATGTGATTACAAAGATAAAGAGCCTCTTTTTCTCTTTTAAATAAAATTTGAATAACAACATTACTGAGAGTTTATTCATATGTATTCCCAGCTTCTGAAGGAGCACCATGGAAACGAGCAGCGATATACAGCAAGGATTCGTCAGATGGGTCTTTAGTGTCGTCAGCCTCCTCCACTGCGGCCAGCAGGGCTGCATTTTTCACAGGCTCCTCATTAAGATCATCAGGCATGGCCACTTCATCCATGGCCAAGGAGAAGGCCGAAGGAGATTCGGAGGGCACACCTTCAGCTCCACCAGCAGACGACATTGTCGACGTCTGATAGGATGCTGGTCAAGTCACATCTGTTTTTGTGTGTGTGTGTGTGCGTGTGGGTCACTAATGTGCATTTCCTGCCTAGTGAGGTCAGTTTGTTCAAATAGTTGAAAGGGTGCATGTACAATAGTTGGGTGAGTTTCATGGAACTGGTGAGTGACTTTATGTATTCTTTTTACCATGCTGTTGCAATAACTATTACATTGGACCTTCTTTATCTTTGAAGCAGTGTGACAAAAGTTTTATTATTTTTTACATTAAATGTAGAGGTACTCCTCTTACAGTAGTCATATTTTTGCCAGTATGAAAGAAAATGTTTGGGGATATGAGCTGCCACTTTATGAAAATACTTAAACCTGTCTTTGCAGTGGAGTAGTTGTGAAAAGTTGTATATATGACCGCATTCCTCTTACACGGCATTCAAAACAGTGTTGTGTAAAAACCTGCTCATATAGAACCAAGAAAAATATTTCCTTTGTGTATATGTGTGCATGCGTTTGTGTGCGTATGCATGAGTGCATGTGCGAGTTATGGGTCCTGGGGCCAGTGCCTCTGCTCAACATAATATGAAGTCATGATTGTAGAATACCAGTGATTTTATTCTTCTCACTCCCTCTCTCTTGCTCTGTCTCTTGTAGGTGGTTACATACTTGGATAGAAAGTTTTTAGCCATGGTTAAGACAGTGGTTTTAGTGTAGGAGTGTTGAGTAACTCTGTTCTTGCCATTGAGAAGTCACCTCTGTTACACCAGTTGCCCAGTATTTGAACTTTGCTGTTAACCTTAGCAGGTTTGAGCAGACGTGTGAGGTACGATTCTGTAGCACTAGGCATTTTTTCTGTGTGTTTAACTGGATTTATTTTTCGGGTTTGTGTTTTTGCTGAACTACTGAAATTGTATGATATATAATTGATGGCCTGCTCAGTTTTGAGGCTGATGTAAGCTGTTTGTTTTTGACAAAAACAAGCAGATTACAAAAATGATGGAGTTACAGTATATATGGTTAGTAAACATGCAGTTTGGGTTCTAGTTTAGCATGGTAATATTATATGACTGTTTGTTGTTACTTGTCCCTTCTTTTCTGACATTTCCATGTGGCCTAAGGAATAACTTAAAAGTGCACAGCTCAACTTCAATTTAGGGAAATTTTTTTTGTAAAGTTTGTCATTTCCTGAAACTCCTTTTTAGAAAACCATGTGTTGGCATTCTGAGTTTATCAAAGTAATTTCTAGGTCGCGTTTTTTGTCAAGCCTCTATTCTTAACATGTGGCAAGCACACTGCTGTTACACTTGACAGGCTAGCAGCTTGTCAATGCCAACACTGGATGTGTTTCATTCTTGCTTATGAGCATATTCTGGAACAGACCAGCAGCATGGCTAATAGCATTTTCTTGTCTGGGTGCTTGTTTACCGAGCTATCATTTCAACATGACCACAAAATGCAATCAAGAATTAATATATAATCTGTCAATGGAACATGGATAGCATCCTAATTATGTTCTTGAGGGGCACTATGTTGTCATCAAGTCATTTTTCATTTCTGGCATAGCTAGAATATTTAACCTCCTTATGATCACAGTTTTAACATCTTTCTCCTCACAATCCACCAGGCAATAAGCATAGTGCCAGGCTGCATTGGCTTAAAGTAATTTTGTAAGTTTTTTTTTTACTCATAGAGCGTGTTTGCCATCATACTTTATCACATCTTCTCCCGCACCAGTTGCAGTGTTAACAAATGAATGATAAGCCACACAGAAGCTTATATGAAGTTAAACTTTAGGACACCTAGCATCACGTGTGTACTGTGGATATAGTGTTAAACACTGTGAAGGTTGTTGCTGCAAGAGCCGTAGGAGGATGGTCCTTAGCTTTTCATGTAACCACATATTTCAGTGTGCAGTGCAAATATATCTTTAGTTCTCATATAATGGCCACAGAATAAGTCTTTTTCATGCCTAAGACACTTTGTTTCTATAAACACGCCATTTTAAGACCTATTGATCAGTAACTAATAAGTTACTGAGCACTTCCAATTATATCAAGATGGGCCACATTATTGGGACCTGCATAAGGGCATGCTCTTTGCTTTTTTTGAAGTCATGGGCTCAGTATGATTTAAAGTGATTTGCTGTACCTTCAGTAACATTCATTGAGAAAGTGTTATTTTTGTCTCCACTTCTGTATTTGTGTTGAACACATTTATGGTTAGAATACTGTAATCACCATAGTTTATATTTAAATCTCTCTCTCTCCTTTTCTAGTGTTCTTGACTGCATGCTTATGCTGTTACACATCTGAACTGCAACGTAATACAAAAGAATATTTTTGTTTTATTGAGTTCTTTTGGCTATAAGCATGACTTCATTACATCTACACCCTACTGCACAAAGGAAAAAGCCATGTTTCAAACCCCAGTCGGCCATATGAGGAAGTGCTTCAGAGATTGCAATGGCGCTCACCAGGTGATCTCAGGGGAGGAGAGAGTAGTGGATAGGTTCTTGTCTAACCAAAGACAACTCTATATTGTAAGGACAAATTTTTAGCTTGTGCACATCTACTATTTGGAGGAAATATAAGACTGGATTAGTAGAGTGTGCGGAGTCTTTGCAAGCCTGCATATTTTTGTCCTCTCTCAAGTTTCACCTCCAGCTCGCTTTTTTCTTTTATCTACATGTTTAGAGTTCATGTGCTGTTATTTTAGTGATTGTAAATATGTGTTTGCTTCATGAAGGCCTTTGAATTTAGCCGTGACTTTCGTACAGTTGTTTGCTGTGAAAATAAAAGTGCAATAGGGCATTTATTGAAGACTTAGTATAAATAAAACAACTGTCTTTTCCTTTGTCTTTTACTAATTTAGGTGGAAATTCTTAGAAGATAGTTCATTTGCATGCATACTCTAAGCTCTATTTCCAGTAGTATTTAAATCAAGTTTGCATAGTTCTATGTATATATAAAGCCTACACATTGGTGTAACAACTGCACCAAACACATTCCTGTAGTATGCCTTAAATGGGGTGCATCAAGGACTCTGCATAGGCAGTGTAAGTGGTAGGACATGGAAATCCTGTCCATATCTGCTTGCATCCAGCATTGGCACTGTGTGTACAAGTGCATGCAAGCATATGTGCGAGTGTCCTGTGTGCAGCCATGTGTGCATTGCTTATTTGTTAAGAAGCTTGATATTTTTTAGGACATTTTTTTTTTGTCATATTTCTTGTGCTTTTACTCGAACTACTCGCTGTGTACCCTGATCACATTTTTTGTCTTCTATATGTGAACAACATTCAATGCTTGTTGTATGCTTGGAGCGTCTTTTGCGCAAGTAGTCAATAGTCTTTTGTGTGTGTGTGTGTGTGTGTGTGTGTGTGTGTGTGTGTGTGTGTGTGTGTGTGTGTGTGTGTGTGTGCGTGTGCGTGCGTGCACATTTTCTTTGAGGCATTACCAAGTGGTGTGTGCTTTCTATCTATGCCCTTGTGCATTTTTTTATTTGTCAGAGGCTTTCCACTGGTTAAGTCTAGCTACTTAAACATTGTACCATGCACAAGATTTCTAGTAAAGTGTGCTTTTTTTAATAGTTAGTTCTGTTAAATAACCAAAATAACTTATGTCGTCATGTTTTTGTCCTACTCAGCTTTCATGATAAAGAGCAGTTTCACATAGCTGGTGCGTATAACTTAGTTTCTTTTTCTTGCAAACATTTGCTTTTACGTGCCTCAAATGTTGGGTGACAGTTTTGTCGATACAGGAGAGGTGTCACTGAAGGTCTATATTACTTTCAAGCTTAGAAGCTTCTTTCTACATTTATTATCTGTTTACCTTTATTTTGAATTTTTCTGGCTGCTTAGCATTCTAGAGTACCATGAAGCCTTTGTGTATTATCTTCTGTGGGAGCTGCCAACAACCTGTTCCATTTATCAAAATGAAAGGGTTTGTGCATAGGTTTGGCTTTGTTGTTGTTTAAAAAGATATCACAGTTTTACTGCTATTAATTTGTATCATTGTTGGGTTGTTTTGACCTGTTAGCCACTTTTGGTTGTGGATGCTCATGTGAAGTGTGCACTGTGTTTGAATACAAGAAGCAGTTGTTGGAGCAAGCTGCAAACTCTTCCATGATAGTCTGCGTTGGTGTACGGTCAGCTGCTGTCGTGTTATCCCCTCTTCTGTGCATTACATTCCCAGTCGTGTTGTGATAGCTCTTGTGATTATCTTCAAGGCTTAACTGTTTGGATCGAAGCAGTGCTTTCTTTTTTACATTGCTGCTTTCAGTTGTGATTGAAAGTTGCTGCCTTCAGTTCTTTTGTGAGCTTATGGATGTGGTGATAGGGCACAATTCTTTTGTTTGTTTGTTTTGTCCCTTTTTTATCATAAAAATGGGAATGGCATCGTTCCGAGCCAGAGAACTCTCTCATTTGTATGTATATGTTTCAGTAATGTTGTTTAGTATCCCATGAAGCGTTCTGCTGCATACATAATAAAGATTGTTTTTTGTTGTAGTTATATGCTGCAGCAATGCAAGTTCGAGGTTGCTATCCTCCCTTTCTTTATTATTTTTTTTTTCTGCTGCTATATATAATGAAGTATGGAGCCTGTAGGTTTATTCCAGTCTTTTCTTTACAGCACAAGTGCTTGAGTGTGAACTTACTATGATTCTCTGCTTGTGCTTGAGAGTGTGCACACAATCATGGCTTATGATTTTGGATCAGAGTAGCTGTTTCACATCCATTCAAGGTAGCAGTGGTCTCATTTACCCATGCTTTCACTACATCAGCTGTGAAACAAGCCTGTAATTCATGTGAAGTGGTGAACATGCTTCCTGAAGTGCTCTGGAGTGCTAGTTTTTGCTGTGTTAATATTGGTGCTTTTTATGTAGACACTTCCAAACTTGGTGGGAGGAAATGTCTTTCACTGTATTGCAAAGATTATGCAATTTTTCAATTTTTGTATGTCTGCCTTTTATATTCATACAGACTGTCTGTAAAATGTAGACAGACTATAGTATGTTTCCGGACTACCATGTCCTGAGTAACTCCCTTCCGCTCCTTTTTATTGTTTGATGCCCATGAAACTTTGGTTTGGTTTTTGGTTATATGTTAAGAAACCTTTTCCAGCCCGAGTGTTACGTATAATTCAATAAAACCAGAAAAGAAATGTTCACTGATGTGTTGCTCACTGGTTATTTCTCTCCATGGTTTAGGTCACTCTCACATGTTTATATTGCAAGGGCTGAGTCTACACTTTACACACCCAAGCACTGCTGAACTACAGGAAAGCTAGCTTTACAATCATGAAAAGGGTCTGTAGCTTCGATGTGTAAAATTCTATTACCATTTACGTAAATTTTGCAATGCACCCTTTGGAAACTTTTTGTTTATAACGTGCACATTTGTTGTTATAAATTAGTATTCACATCTGGTTGCAACCTCTAAGGTATCATCTTGTGTGAACACGTTCAAGAGAGTGTCTTATGACAATCTTAAATTAAATCATGTGGATTTACACCTGAAAGCTGCGCAATGGGCAATGGCATAATGGAGGTCTTAGCATTTTTCTTACAGCAGAGCCATTAAAGCCTTGCTACATTGGTCTTATCATCCGCAGCATCGCCAGGCTCCGCTGTAAAATAAAACAAGAACTTTCTGGACGAGACTGGATTTGAACTTGGGTACCAACATTCTGAAGGCGAGTGCAATAAGCACTAGGCTATACCTGTGCACTTGCAGTACATGCATTTATGAGAATTGCATGATTGTGTTGTTCCTATGATTGTAACACAACTTGCTATGACCAAAAGAAAATGAGAGCAAGGAGGAGAGAAAGGGACACACGGACCGAAAGGTAAAGAAGGGAACACAAGTCTTGGGTTGTCCATAAAGGACCTGCGCTTAACATCAACCCACTACCAGAAAGAAAGAAAATTAAACACCATAGTTGATTTGGTTATTTTGTTGTTGGTTGTTTTGTGGGGTTTAACGTCCCAAAACCAGTTATGATTATGAGAGACACCGTATTGGAGGGCTCCGGAAATTTAGACCACCTAGGGTTCTTTAACATGCACTGACATCACACAGCACATGGGCCTCAACTTTTCGCCTCCATCGAAATGCAGCCACCACAACCCTCGGATCAGCAGCCGAGTACCATAGCCACTAGATCACCCTGGCGGGGCGATTTGGTTATTTTAACTTTTGCTGACAAATTTTTCACTTTCAGTATATTGCCATTTCTAAAACAGATAAATAAAATAAATGATAAAAGTTGAAGCTTAAATATATTTTTGTTGGCCCTCCTTCGCCACGAATGGCCCTTGCACCACAAAAAAAACCAGATATCATCATCAAATATATTTTTGTGTATCCAAAACTATTTACACATCACTGTAGTATATGCTGCAACATGAAACAATGTTAATATCTTTGTGAAAATTCAGCAACTTCCAAAAGAGCCATTCAGGCAACAGACATGTCAAGAAGACAAAGCTGCTATGATATTCTACACAGGTGCAATCATGCAGTTGATGACAGGATACAGCATCTAAGACGGAAGCTGTTGCCATCGAGGAAGACATGCTGCTCATAAGCAATTTGGTAATGATAAAATCGATGACAAAACAAAGTGGGAATGGAGAATGAGGTGGTCTGTGATGACTGTGCCGTTGATTGGTGAAAGGTTTTTCCGGTGTCCCATTCTGCCTTACACTGGCAACTTTTCATTGTACTATAATAAAGTGTGAAATGTGGGACATTTTTGAGGATTTATGTATCTTTTGCAGAATGCGGGACAGTACCCTCAATACAGGACAATCTAGAGTGTCACGGGAATGGAGGTCACCATATCTGGTGCTCTTGGGCATGGTCTATAGGCTCAGGCCTGAGCCACCTGCCCTGTTTAGGCCCAGCCCGATTCATTCATGTGCCCATGTCAGGCCTTCAACGGTGTGCAGATTCTCTGTAATAATTGTAATCTGTTAAGGTGCTCTGTATAGTTTGGATCTAGCCACTGGCTCATAATTAAAGTAGCAAATGAAATTTTAAAGCACTGTTCCTTTCTTTCTTTTTTTTTTCAGAAAATATTTGACTTCATCTCTCAAACTGCATGAAAAAAATTTTTAAATGACTAGAAAGGGAAGACTGACCACTTTGTTTGACTGCTTCAAGTGTTTCCTGCCATTTTTTTGTAGTGTTTCAAGGACAAATGTTAAAAATGAGCATGCATCAATATTATGTTAGGCAACCTTATAACCGTGTTTGTGTCTGGATAAATGAACTTTGCTTTTGTGTGAGAAAAAAAAACATCCTAAAGCCACTCATGGTACCACTTAAAACAGTCCTCGGTAGTCTGGACGTTGCAGCTTTTACAATTACACTACTTGTAGTGCTTTCTAATGCGAGTATTAAATTGCATGATTTGCTGTATTGCAGCGCATGGATGGCTATGGTCACTAGTGCACATACAGATAACTTTGACTTGGAGAGGAGGCTTTTGCTCCAGAGCTCTGCTTTGCATACATTGGAAAGTAAAAATTGACTTCAGTGAACACTGCACTTGATTGTTTCTTGTATTCCGCTGATTAGTGTAGAATCTGGTGACCAAAGCAAGCCAAATTTTTTTTCATCTGTTGCAATTTTTCCAAGTTTGCAATATTGTACTAGCAAATAAAGGTTGCCAAGTTTATAACACATAAACTTGACATTCAAAAAGAAAAGGTTGCATGATAAGTACTTTTTTACCAGCTAGTTGATTCATTTCAAACTTGTAAGGGTACTGTGCAACATAATTGCCATAAAGTGCATGAAGAAAAGGGATGTGATAGGAAAGACTGATTTCCGTAAGAAAGAGCATATCCTATCATATTCTTTCCTGTAGTGTCCTTTTCTTTATGCACTTAATGGTGATTTTGTGTGCAGTATATTTACAAATATGGATATAATTCTGCGAGCTGCACCTAATACATACACATTTAAAGTGGACAAAATCCTTATGAGAGGGAAAGCTAGAACTTTATTCTTTTGGTTTTGGGCTTGAGCCATGGCAGCTTGTACATAAATGAGGACTTTGTTTTCTGTGCCTTCCCCAGTTTCTTTTGCGCCCTTCTCTGTGGCCTGGAGTATAGCCTCGGCTTCTTGGGTCTCGACGGCTCTTTCCATCAGTCAGATCACCAAGACTTGACCTTCGTATGTCCAAGATTAGCACTAGTGCCAATTTATTATTCGGCAGTTGAGGGCCTCGTTGAGTGGGCAATCCGCTGCATAGAGCAGGTCTGCTTTGGGTTTCCTGCATATTTTGCAGAGCATTATGTCCTGGGTAATATATGCAACTTGATAATGGTGTGAGGAACTCCTTAATTGGGAGCTATGTATGGTACCACTCATTTTGAATTTTGTGAAAACTTTACAAGCATGCTAAGAATCTTATAAGCTGTATTGTCTGTTTATGTGAACATAATGGATGCAGTCTCCAAAACTGCAATATCTGTTTTTGGTGTAGAGTTTGTGTATGTGTAAACAAACTTCACTTTGGTTTTTTTCAACTTTCCTGTAGGTTTTCTTTACAAAGATTAGTAAGAAATGTATGCATTGAAGTAGAATTGAACTTTGCCTCTCAAACACTACAATTTCTTAAAAATTAGCACAGTGGTCATATGGTAAATACATTTATAGCATTTCGTGCATATTTGAATAGGCTGCACTACATTTGTTTTCTCAAAGAACTTGTTACACCTGGATGAAACACTAGCACAGCCTTTTCGCAATATTCTTCATGGGCCCATAAGAAGTCCTTCATTGCTGGGCTGCAGCGCACCTCCCACTTTATTTCCTTGCTAGAGTATGCACAGCAGAGCAGTGAACTGGGCTGGTTGGGGTATAACAAACTGGAACAAGCGCAACAAGGGATATAGTAAAGAACATGGACACTGCTGAGCGAGCAGTTTCACACACAGCTTACAAGATTTGAGAACACCAGGGAACAGGGCAAAAGTGCCCAATGAAATGGAAATGAATATGCACGAGAACACTGAACCAGGTAATGCTAAGCAGAACAAACAGCGTGACAGCATCGTGGCGGAGGAGTGAATGATGGAAGATGGAAGGAAAGGCTATCTCATATTGTGATCCCACACCTCCTAAATCCCCCAAAAAATAAACGTTCCACCACCATTTGTACATTTCTGCTGGGCTTCTCTGGACACACCCAGTGCGAACATTCACTGGTTCTCGAGCGTTCGTTCCCTCTCTTTGTGTCTGTCGTTGTGGCACCAAAATAGTGCAGCCACCGCATTAATTCTTCTCTGTGCATTTTGTCTTTGCGAAGCCGCATTTATTTATTTATATGTACATAATGCAGGGCGCACTCAGGCCCAAGCAGGAGTGGTGAGGAGGAAAAGAAACATTACTATACATGGGTGTCATACAGAGAACACCAAGTCAGAAGGAAAAAGGAAAGAAGCTCGAAAAATTCAAAATGTACATCTGTTGACGTAGTTGATCCTTGCAATGCTGGCAAGGGCTTCAGGCAACCGTTCAGGGTTCCTCAAAACCATAAAATTTTCAAATGCTGGGTTGGGTTCGGGCTGTTTATCGAGAGATTTAAGGCCGCTCCTGTACAGATATGGCAGATATGGCTCCAAATGTACAGCTTCCCCAACCGGCACAGCATAGAGGGAGGCATGAGTAGGGTGGGGATAGAGATTCTAGTTAAGGAAGTGAAGAAAATATGGTGAAGAGTGCACGTCTCTCAGTGAGGACACCTCAACCGAAGCACTCAGGGGGTGGGGGAATGGACAGAGGGAAGAAAGAAGGGAGGCCTTAACCACACCACGTCCGGCCGCGGAAAAGGGAACGCAAACACACAAACACAAGGGAAACACAAACAGGCAACACAAACGGCCTGGCGAGCGGCTTTAAAGCCTTCCAGTCAGACCAGTGTCCTCGGCACATGTGAAGAGGGCTGCAAGGGCAGAGCGGCGTCGTTCGTTGCAGCCGTCAGGAAACAGGAGCTGCTCCGTTGAGGAACAGGGCAGGCCGAGTTTCTGATAGCACGCGCACAGTTGTTTACGCGCGTCCACGTGGGCCGGGCAGTCACGGAGCAGGTGAGAAAGTGTCTCCATTCCCCGCAGTCCAAGCAAGCAGGGGAGGCGAAACCACGGAGGCGGTGTCGGCGCTCAGCTGGTCAGCACGTACCAGTTCGTAGGGCGATGATAAAGTGTCTAGAACACTTTAGCGATGAGGAAGGCGCGTTCTCGCGAGTGAATCCGGTGGCGAGGAGTGGGCGTGGCAGCCTGCCGTCGGCGACTCTGCTGTCCAGGTGCGACCGCGCCAGCTCTTTCCGAAAGTTGATGCGCGGTGAATCGTAGGAGCTGGCGCAATCAGAAAGTGGAGTGTCGGCTGAGTGAGCGTGCTTGGCGAGCTCGTCTGCTGCCTCGTAGGCTGGCTAGAATTATAACCACCCTACCATGGGCAGGGAAGTGGTAGGGATGCCTCGATGTCCTCCTCCCCCGCCACTCTGTGCAGGGTCGCGACCACGACCTACGTGGTCGCGACATCCGCGTCGTCTGCTACGGTACCGGCCTCGACAGCGCGCTTGACGCGCGGTTTCCAAATGCTTATCGAAAAAAATTAGAACATTTTGCGCATGAAGTAACGCATATAAAGTTCATATAAAGTGTTATCAGTTATCGAGGTTCCATTGCTTGCAATTCTACTATATCATATAATTGTAAAACACCAGTTGGTACGCATCTCCTTCCTTTTTTTTTTTTTTTTTCGTTCCAGTGCTTTCCGATACTTCGCCGCCTCTTGCCGCGGTGGGAATTTTTCGATGGTGTACCGTGACTCTAAGAGGTGGAATATTTAGATGAGAACACTTTTCTAGGTAATCAGACTTTCATTCGCAAATGGATTTACTGTGCTACTTACTTGATTGGTCCGATGAAAAGAAAATACCGTTACAGAAAACCACAAACTGATCATCAGTTCGCCATGTTCTCAGAAGTGGTTCCCACCACGTTCATTGCCAATTGCATTAATATATCAAACATGGAAATAGCTAGGGAAGTTGTTCTGCGGAAAAGATGGGTGGGAGGGGGGGTGTTATGTTCGGCGGCAGATCGACAGGGATAATAGGCGACGGCGGCCTAGCGCATGGCTTTTCCGTAGAAACGTATGCACTCTGTACGCAGTTAAATTAAGCGGCGGCTTTGTTCCCGCGACGCACGCGGTCAGTACTTGCTGTGACGTACATAGCTACACAGCAGTCGAAGGGACATGACGGGTGACCTAGGTCTCTTCACTGCGGCATTGTAGAGCATTTTCAGAGGAAACGGGGCATCCGAGAAAGGAACAAAAGGGGGGGGGGGAGTCGCTTGCAAGAACAGCGGGGGCTCCCTGTCAAAGTAATCCTTTGACCTTTCTGCTCGGTCGAACTGTCGCCAAAGGGTTGCCCGTTCGGAGGAGATATGACCCCGCCGTGGAAATGTACGGAAGTGCATTTGGGTACAATAGATCTGTCTAGCAGTTCTCTTGAAGCGGCGGCTTGGTTGCATGCCGCCGGTAAATAGAGTGGCAGTGGGCCTGCTGCAGAGTTCTGCTAACTGATCACGGGATTAGTGGCCGATATCTTTTGGAGAAGCTCGGTGCAGCAGGCGGGTCGAAGTGTGGGAACGCGAAGGCGACCATAGGATCTCGTGGAGAGAGTGAACACGTGTTTTATTGGTGAAGTGCTGCATATGGGTTGGTCCCAGAAGGCGGTCACAGTGGCGATCAGGTGTAAAACAGAGAAGAGGGAGGGAGGAGAGCTTAGCGCTAACTCGGGTCGCAGACGCGGCAAGGTGGTCAGAGGTCGAGCTTGGCGCTGCCTCTGAGAGATATGATGAAGTTTTAAAGCTTAGTGCTTATTCACGTTTGAGTGCAAACGTTAAAGGGCCCATGACAGCTATTTTTTTGTTGGAGACCTTTATGTTCTAATGAGTAGAACAGTGTCTTGTAATCACGGCATGGAGTGGCAAATTCTCCAGCGTGAAGTCTAATTAGTCACAGCATCGTTAATTTTGTTCAGTTTTAATGAAGCTTCGAAACGCGCGCCAAAAACTGCAAGAAACTAGCGCCGCGGGGCTAGCGCGGCGGCTGTCGGAAGTGAGCGCATGCACTGATCACTTGAGCTCAAGATTTGGTGACGTTGCGGAGAGCGCGAGCGCCAGACCAGCTCGCCGCACTCGCTTTGCATCATAGCGTGTGTACAATGTACGCTTGAGCGACCAACACGGAGAGGAAGCAGAAAAATACGGCTTTTGGCGTGGCCTCCGCGATCGGCTGCGAGAGCCAATCTTGGAGGCCACGCTCGGAGGCCATAGCGCGGCGCGCCCGTGTCTCTCTGTGACGTCACGATATCAACTTACAAAAGTGAAACGTCACAGATGGCCCACTAACTGCGTCACACTAGTGGCGATGTCGCGAGGAGCTGCAAGCTCGGATGAGCATTCCCGCTTACTTTGAAACCATATTAAAATTACTTAGAGGCGACGTTCGCCGCTAATACTTGGTCAAGATTGCCTTCGTATGAAGGAAAACCAATTAACGCAAGCATCTCGCGTTTGAAATTTTGGTGTCATGGGACCTTTAAAGGAGTACTGACACGAATTTTTGACATTCTCGTATTGTTGCTGTAAATGAAAGCACTGGCGTGGAGAACCCCAAAAACAGTGTCGTGGTGGCCCGCAACGCAATGAATATATTTTTAATACGGCTCCCTTAAAAGCTGACTTTCGGTTTCGATTTCGAGGGGGCGGTTTCTTAGTGACGTATCAACATAGTCGGACGACGTCTGAGCCACGTAGGGACAGAAATTCTTCATAGCGTCGCTGCAACTCTGTCGTCTTTGGTCAATTACACCTGAGGCACGCAAACAACGGCAATTTCACGGTCGTCCAGTGACTCTGACCGCGATTTCGGCGATTTTTAAGAGCCCGTGTTCATACGTCATCGTAGTGTCCATTGCAATGGGGCTGTCTTGCTGTGCTGGGCGACGAAAACTTTAAAACCAAATTAAAATATCTTGTACGTGTTTCCTGGCTTCCGTGTGCGGAGGGTGTTAACAATACATGGCTAGGAAACGAAAAATGTATATTTTGCGCCGCCGCAAAATCGTGTCAGTACTCTTTTAAGGGCTCGGAACGAACCGCTTGGTGTGGTTTGCGCCCAGTTAAGTGTTGTGATGTCTGTGACAGTACTGGCCGCCCCGGCCAAGTTTTGTAAATAGTGTAAATAAACCTGCGTGTTTTGCTGCGAGGACATCTTGCTCCAGACTCCGTCCTTCAACGTGTCGCCGCGGTCATCGGAACCATCCAGAAGCGAAGACCCACCACCAAATTTAACTGGGGGGGGGACAGCCTGTACAAGAAGAGCAGGTTTTTTTCACTGGGATCGCGTATGTTAGCGTAGTGGTTGACCATGATCGCAGTCTTGGTTTGCTGAAAAATCTCTTGCCGTTGCAGCTGTCGGTGCGAAGTGGAATTCCAGATGAATCCGCCTTTTGCATTAGGGAGCCTACATGAATGCCTCTTGAAGGCAGTCATGTAGGCTCCCTATTTTGCATGTTTGTGTGGCGCCCTCTCGCGGACACGGGCGTGTACGGCATCGCGGCGAATCTGTCGTCTGCTACCGCAGCGTTTCTCTATGGCACAACATGGTCGGGCAGCGACACACATAGTGAACGTCGTGCTTATTTTCAATTTAAAACGCTGTACCCACTTCTGGGAGGCCTCGCCGGTTTTGTGAACTCCAACAGCGAAAAGAAGAGCCGCCCGTGAGAAAGCCTTTGGTGTCTAGAAACGAGAAAAAATGCCGCCCGAACGCGAAGGCAAAGCAAACACCGCTCGCTTCCCGTATGGACATTCATTTGAGGGGTGGAATTCGTCAGCGTAATGTAGAGGTACGTCGCGTGAAAGCATATGCACCTGCATCCGAGAGAGCCCGCTGGCCTGCCTGTACAACACCATAAACAATGCGGCTTTCCTTCTCAATATTCTGGCTAAGCTCGCGCTTGCATGTGCTGTCAAGAGACAGAAAGCTCTGTTGACTCTTTACATTGTTGCTGTTTTTGTTACTTGCCTCCCCCTCTTCCGGCTCTCCTCGTGAAAATAAACGAGTCTACTTGGTGCACTGTATGTTCACGGACGTGCTGTTCTCTTCAATGCGCGGAAGATGGCCCACGCGGAGAGCGGGGACGTGGCATGAACGCACCAGGGATCGACATTTGTAGGACCCGCGGGCCTGCGGCACCACAGGCGCAGTAACAAAAAAGCCCTTCAAAAACAAGTTTGCATGGCTGTGGCCAAGGTCACGCTTTCTGCTAAGCTGCTAAAAGACGCCGGGATACCTTTCGCTGACTCTTTATATTTGTGTTATTTGTTATTTTCACTTGTCCCCTTTCCGTTCCTTCCTTTGAAAATGAACCAGTCCTCTTAGTGCGCTGAAAGTGAACGGACGCATCTTGCCTTTTGCAACTCGGGAAAGTTTCTTTCCGAATAAGCATACAGAGCGATAACTACCCAAGCAACAATTTTTCCATGGTAAAACGTGGGCCCGACGTCTCTGGCCTACCGCAAAACTGTCGGCCGACGTTCGGCAACCAACGTGGGGCCAGCTGTGGGGATTGACACTGGCCTAACGTCGGCCGATCGTCGGCAATCGGCGTAGCACCACGATCGTGGCCGACTAGGCCGAGTGGGCGCCGCACGCGGTTTCACCACGGCCCGACGCGCCTACGCGCCTGTTTCACGACGGCGGTCGGTCGATTGCAGACGCCTTTCGTAGGCATTACTCTGTTTTAGGGGCGAAGCTCCTTAAGGCGTGGGTCGTTCGTCACCTGTATGTATGTATGTAGTAACCACCCGCGTGTCGGGAGGCACGCGCTCGCCCTCGGCGCGTGCTTCCTTGCGCGTGCCTCTGCTGTCTTGTGAGAGAGAGAGAGAGAGAGAGCGAAAGGCACGCGATGGAAACGCTTGTCCGCCGCGGTGGTGTAGTGGTTACGGTACTCGGCTGCCACCCAAAATACGCGGGTTCGATCCCGGCCGCGGCGGTCGCATTTTCGATGGAGGCGAAAATGGCAGAGGCCCGTGTACTGTGCGTTGTCAGTGCACGTTAAAGAACCCCAGGTGGTCTGAATTTCCGGAGCCCTCCATTACGGTCTTTCTCTCCTCTCTATCTCTTTCACTCCCTTTCCCCCAACCCCACGGACGCTTAGCCGTGCTCCCTACATGGGCTGCAGAAATTAGCGTCCTTTCCTAACCGAACCACAAGCACAATCAAACGCTCTTTCTTAGAGGAACGCTGTACCAGCTCGCAAAGAAGGAGAACGCGCCCTCACCCGCGAGAGACAACGTTGGCGCAGGCAGCGTCTCCTAGCGAGTTTCTTGATTGAGAAATACCGACTGCTCGCGTTGGAGAAGCGTTCACCGGCAACCCATATATATATATATATATATATATATATATATATATATATATATATATATATATATATATATATATATATATATATATATATATATATATATGCACTGCATCTTGACTTGCAATGAAGTGCCGGTGGGAGATTTCACTTGTGCATAGTTGAACCATGAGGATGCGTAGCGTGGGCGTTAACTAAATTAATCCGGAACTCGGCACGATCTACGATGAACCTCCTGAGCTTCGCCCACTCATCATCATTCACTCCGTGGATATGCTGTATTTTTTTTTTGTTTTGTATATACGTATTCAATTAAAATATATCAGTTTTATTAACATATATCTTGTGTATTCGTGCGTGTCGTATTTTAGGCTTGCAGTTTAATTAGAGGCGTTCAAATCAAGCGCACGAGGACCTAGCATGCACGTAATACGCAATTAAACGCATCTGATCATCTGTACTCGTCATCGATTAAATACTTCACACGCAATAAAAGGAAAAAGTGAACATGATTTCTCGCTTTTCAGTAGTTTGTTTGGCGGTGATGTGCAAATACGGCTTTTTCCATGCAGCAATATGCTCCCACTGAGCTGCAGTCAATCTGTAGTGCTTCCATTCAAGAAGGTTCATTTTGTGTGCTGCTTTCGTTCGGAAAGTGTTCATGCTCTTGCGCTCGCTCCAACTGAAAAAGAAATGATGAAAGAATAGCCCCGTGCACAAAGAAAATACACACTGTATGATGTCACTTTTGTAAAATAATTTTGTCGTACAGCACACTCAAGAACCATAAAATGAGCTTACAGCCAAAATTGGTGCGCCGAGCTTCTCAAGCGTGCTTCAAGCTCCAGAGCAGGAAAACCTTGAAAACATATATGAGGACAAGAAGGATCGGCTGACCGCTTATTGGCTAAGAATCATCACAGGAAAAAAAAGACAGAAACAGTGCCTAAAAAGAAGGACGATATATGAATCAGACCACACGATTTTACGAACAAAATAGCACACACATTAACTGTATGCATAGCGTCGACACTGCGATGGCAAAGTAAAACCACGCGTGCCATACAGGATCAGCGCATATCTCAGTGTCTCGCGCGCTGACTGTCAAGTAATTGCTGCGCACTCTACCAAAGTCGAAAACCGACACAAACAATCCATCCTCACCATCATGTACCAGCCACTTGTCGGCATTTCTCATTTACAGGAGAAAAAGCGACCGAATTCAGCGAGAAAAACGCTAAGTTACTTTTATAAACGTGCGTCTTACCCGATTTATTAATTTCTCCAGCGTAAAGCAGAATAGCTAGCTCCCTAGAGAAAATAGCAAAATAATCACGCAAGCGATAAGATGAACACATAATAGGATGAATTATATTACGCACTCCGTACTTACCAAAAAAAAGAGCCAGGCCTGCGCGGAATCGCAGGACAGTGACAGCGTAAGCTGAAGGAGTGACCTTCAGGCCATTGTAAACGCTTGGGGAAACTAGTGCAAGTACAGGTGGTGGGTATCCCCTGCGCCATAACTCTGCGGTTTGGGCTTCTCTCTGCACAGCGGTCTGCTGTGCCCGAAGTTGCCCTGCTGCAGCCGCGCGCGTAACTCTGCGATTCACTTCTTCAGCAGCGGTCCGTATCTTGCGAGGAGGCGCCACCAGGTATATCGAAGAGCCACGTCAGGTTGCTGTCGGGGCTGCGCACGTCGCCTGTCGCGTGACGCATGGAACGATACGACAAAACTGCTTCACGAGGCAGCGCTTCGTAAAAACACATTACGAAGGCTATGCGGAGGAAATCAGCGCCAACAGATGGCAGCAGTTGTCCTGTTCTCCACGAGGAGCGATATTGGTTTTTACGGACACGGGCGGCGGCGGCGGCGGACAACTACGGCGCCGTTGTTGTGATCTCATAACAGCTTACGCTGTAAAACAAGTTCCTGATTCCTCGGACAAGGGCCGTTCTCCTGAAACATTTTTTAGGGGCGAAGCTCCTCTTAGTCTAACCTTGTCCCGCGTCAGGCGTAACCGGCAGTATCTCCCGGGAGGCACGCGCTCGCCCTCGGCGCGTGCCTCCTGCCCTCGGCGCGTGCTGTCTTGTGAGAGAGAGACAGACAGAGAGAGAGAGAGAGAGCGAAAGGCGCGCGTTGACTATGGAAACGCTCTTTCTTAGATGAACGCTCTACCAGCTCGCAAAGAAGGAGAACGCGCCCTCACCCGCGAGAGACAACGTTGGCGCAGGCAGCGTCTCCTAGCGAGTTTCTTGATTGAGAAATACCGACTGCTCGCGTTGGAGAACCGTTCACCGGCCACCCATATATATATATATATATATATATATATATATATATATATATATATATATATATATATATATATATATATATATATATATATATAGGCGCTGGATCTTGACTTGCAATGAAGTGCCGGTAAGAGATTTCACTTGTGCGTAGTTGAACCATAAGGATTCGTAGCGTGCGCGTTAACTAAATTAATCCGGAACTCGGCACGATCTACGATGAACCTCCCGAGCTTCGCCCACTCATCATCATTCACTCCGTGGATATGCTGTATTTTTTTTTCTCTGTTTTTGGAAGAGAATAAAACGTACGTCCAGGTTGCACGCAACAGTTGCACAAATCAAAGCGAGTTTTGTCCACTGAACAAAATCGACCATGCGCTACAGGATGAGGAATGCCACTTATGCGTGTACGGCTTCGGTCGGAGCCGGGACAGGGCACTTGCGCGTCTTGACTGGAGAGTTCACGCTCTGTTTGTCTATGTTACCTTTTGTTAACGGTGTTCATATGAGCATTCAATTCGTGGAAGAAATCTACACTTGCATGCTCACCAACACGTCCTCACACTCATGGAGCATACGGAGCCGTGATTTGGCGGGAACGAATTTGCGCGCGGCGGCAGGCGCCTTTCTCTCCCCCGTCCCCTTGACCAACAGATGCTGTCGCCGAGTCGCAAACGGAAGGCTGCCACACCCACTCCCCGCCACCGGATTCACTCGGCGAGAGCGCGCCTTCACTGCCGACACCGCCTCCGTGGTTTCCCATCCCCTGCTTGCTTGGACTGCGGGGACGTGGAAATGGTGGAAACTCTCACTTGCTCCGTGATTGCCCGGACGCCTCCGTTTTAGCGTGTCATTCCAGTGACACCCTATGCTGTTTTGAACTAATTACCGATGTCGAAAATGGCGATAATGCGCTCATCAGAAAAACGCCGAACGCGGTACCGCGAGCGCACGGGCACCACGCCATTGGACCACGCGCCGCAGTACGTTTTTTTTTTTCCCCCGACGGCGCATGCCACGTGACAACAATAAGCACATCAAGCCATGGAGCTATAGTGCTTGGAGCACTGATCAAGCGCATGTATCGAGTATTTGCCTCCGTGAAACGCTACGTACCACGCTGGCTACATGATGGTGCTCAAAAACGTAACCACAAGTGAGCTGATATTTTGCACTTACAGATGATTGCGTCATCTATGCACTAAATATTGTATCAATATTTCTCGAAATTGCGTGGTGTTTTGGTTATGCAGGCTAAAACGACACGCAATGAGCGGCATGAAAATCCTTCGCGACCACTGTTCTGCAGCGTAATTCTTTTTTGAAGCACGACGTAGATAGGGTGTTGTCATGAAGAGAATAAAACATTTATTGAGCATTTGAAACTGCGATTACGAGATCGATTCGCCATAAGCTAATGACAAACTCAAATTTTAGTTTCGAGGGCTAACCTGCGGTCATGTAAGTTTTTTCTCGGCAACTCTGGTGGTCGATCGAAGAGGCGATGGACGGACGAGCGGGTGCCGCCCCCGATCGGCTCCTGCTTCGTGCAATGATTTTGAAGTGAATTTGGCCGAGTGCGCGTTCTGCTTTGTTTGTATCAGATCCGTGAAGGCACCAGGACTATTTTGACACCAAATTCTGCCTGTAAGTGGACTATTTTCACATTTTGCGAACGTTTTTCCTCCCGACCACGCCGCCGCTTGGGCTAAGCCTAGCAAGGCAAGCCCACTCGGGCGTGGCGCCAGGCCCGTTCCCGGGAGGCCTTGTCGCTCTTCTCAGGGCATTTTTACGGGGAAAATGGAATATCAAGTGGTGGGGGATGACATAACCCCCGAAGAGATGACAGAAGACCACGGTTGGCAGTCAGCAGGTGCCAGAAAAGCTGGCGCGCGCTTGGCAGGCGCTAATCATAACGGGATGAAGTCGACCACGTCCGATGCCCCACGAGGACGCAACGGTGGCAATAACATCAAGACTAGGATCCTCCGCGCTAGCCGGATGCCGCAGCTCCCCGGGGAGGATACCAAGATCGTGATTCGGCCACGCGGAGGCCTCAGTATTGTCAAGACCGGTTCGACCATGGTGGCTGATGCAATCCTGGCGGCCACTAACATCTGCACCGAAGACCTGCGGGGCGACACGCTATGCCCCAACGTCCAGCAGAATATTATGGTTGCCAGCACACCTAGAAGGGAGAATGCCGACCGATACGCCAGGGTTCGGCAGATCGTCGTCCTGGGCCGGACCTACGAGGTCAGTGCCTACGAGGCCGCCCCACATTCCACGTGCAAGGGCGTGATCCGAGGCATTCCGCTCGTCGACGGCCCTGATGTTATTGACAACAAGCTAGTAAACGAAAGGAATCCACTGGCTTTGGCAGCCAAGCGCATTGGCAACACCGGCACGGTGATCGTCGCTTTCGACGGTCACAGGTTCCCAAACTTCGTGCGCTACGGCCCCACCCTTGTGCGGTGTTCGCTTTATCGCAAAAAAAAGACATTTGTTATGCTTGTGGCCGGCTCGGTCACCGTGCCGATGTGTGTCCCAGCCCCGGCGACGTCGTCTGTCGAGGCTGCGGGGCATCAAACCCGGACTCGCAGCACCAGTGTACCCCTAAGTGCAGGCTGTGCGGTGGCCAACACCTCACGGCCGACAAGGACTGTAGGCAAAGATTTCAGATCCCATACGTCGTGCGGCGAAGGCGCTGGGAGAAGTCCCGTGCCACCGACCAAGACCAGACCAAGGCACCACCGTCACTCCCCATGGACGGGCAGAACTTCCGGCAGTTACGCGGTTCCGGGGGCCCTTCCAGGGGACGTTCCCGTTCCCGGTCCCGCTCCAGGGGCCGCTCCAGGTCTACCGGGGGCCAGCAGCAGCCTACCGGCGGGTCCGCGAGAAGTAAGACGGGCTCTCTAACCTGGGCCGACACGGTTCAAGGAAGGCCACCTGAGGTAGTATCGGGGTCACTCCCAGAGCATGCGGAAAGCGCGCGCGAGATCGCTCAGCTGAAAAACGAAAATGCTAAGATGAGGGAAACCATAAACAGTCTAATGTCCGAAATTGCCGAGATTAAGAAGGCAAGAAACCCACCACCGCAACCCACCACCGCCTACACCTTGGAGGCAGCGCCCCAACCCATGGAGGTGCACGGCAATGAAGAAGGCAGCAGCAGCAGCAATGGTCAGAGCGCTCCTAAGAGGGCCGTCGCTTGCGAACAGGACGGTGTAGCCAATAGAGTCAAATCCGAGCTCCGCGACACGCTGTCCGCGCTCAGTCAAAGCATCAAGCAGCTCGGGGAGAACTTTGCTCAGCTGCAGGTCACCCTGGCACAGTAGCGCACCCAGGATCTCTGCCAGGGGGGGGGGGGGGGTTCAATTTTTCACGAAGGGCCGGGATTGCGATTACACAGTTGTTGCGTGTAAAAAAAAGTAAATAAAATGCCAAATAATAGCAACATCAATAATGATGATTATTTTTATTAATTTTTCGGCGTTTTGCAGAGACATTAGCTCAACGTTCTTCTAGGTCATAGGAGCAGTTACGGAGTGGGATGGGGGGTTAGATCGGCCTCACCGGGGGGGGGGGGGGGGGGGGTTACAACACCCGAACCCCCCCCTCCCCCCCCCGTCGGTGCGCCACTGCCCTGGCAGCGCAAAACGACCGCGTGTCCAAGGTAGAGTCCTTCCTCGAAAACGTAGTAGCACCCGCTCTAACACCAAACGCCGATATCCAACCGCAGCCCGGTGTAACGTGCCCCATCCTCCACACGATCCTTAGCAAATCTGAGGGCAGCAGCCGCCCACAACAGAACCAAGATGGCCAAGCCAAATGAGACGTTTCGCATCTGGCAGTGGAACTGCAGGGGCTTCCTCGGTAAAGGACTTCCTCAAGCCATTCAAATGGCTTTTCCCTTCTCCTCCTATCACATTGTATTGTGATGAAACAATAAAATTCAATTCAATATTCAAAAGGGCGTCCCTGCAGCAGTACATCCGAAGTTACAGTGAGAAACCCCACGTCATCCTGCATCAGGAAACCTTGATCCCCAACATCACGCTGACTGGTTACCAGCCCGTCTCGCGCCATTCCGACGGCCAGGGCGTCTGCACTTTGGTCAGCAACCAGCTCACGCACCTCTCGGCCACTAGCAACGCCGAATATGTCATGACCGAGATTCTGCCCGGCAGCTCGGACCGAAGCAGCATCTTTCTCCTCAACGTGTACAGTAGCCCTAAGGACCGACGACAGCGCTTCAAGGCCCTGCAGAAGAAGGCCGTCAACCTTGCGGGCCCCAACCCCCTCGTGGTGGCGGGTGACATTAATGCTCCACACCACACTTAGGGCTACCCGTACGACACCAGCAAGGGCGAGGAACTGTGGCAGAACGCGACCGACATGGACCTGACGCTAATCACCGACAAGGCCTTTCCCACCAGGTTGGGCACCTCGTCCTGTAGAGACTCGACCCCCGACTTGACCTTCGTCAAGAATCTCACCGAGGCGCAGTGGGCCAACTCGGCCACTGACTTGGGTAGCGACCACTACGTCCTTGTCACGCAGTTCACAGTCGCCCGTAAGAAGGCACAGGAGTTTTCTTGGACGGACTGGGACAAGTTTCGCAAAGTCCGCAACGACCAGATCCTCCCTGCAACCAAGCCGAGCCTCGAGCAATGGATAAGCCAGATCAGGGAGGACGTCAGAAGTACCACCAAGAAGATCAGCACCGACCTTCCGGTTGAGAAGATTGATAGCCGCCTGGCCCACCTGCTCGAGGCCAAGCAGTCGCTTCTCGCCCGCTGGAAAGGCCAGCGCTTCAACTGCAGGTTCCGCAAGATCTCTGAACTGAACACTACCATCGAGGAGCACTGCCGCATTCTCGCCAAGCAACAGTGGGACGAGGTGTGTAACTCGGTGGACGGCCAGATGCGCAATGGCAAGACATGGAACCTGCTCAAGCACCTGCTCGACGAGACTAACACCAAGACCAACCAGCGGCACCTACTAGCGCGGGCCGTGCACGAGGCGAAGCAGTCCTCTTCCGAAGAGGAGGTCATGAAGCGGCTGGTGCAAAAGTACCTACCTGTCGACTCGAGCCCCGCAACAACGTACCGCGAGTACTCCGGAACGGCCAACCCTGAACTGGACGCCGAGATCTGCAACGAAGAGGTTCGTCGGGCGCTCCACGAGCTCAATGGAAGGTCCGCCGCAGGCCCCGACGGCATAACGAACAAGATCCTGCGCAACCTGGACGACCCGTCGGTCAACTACCTAACCGAAGTTATCAATGAGGCTTGGAAGATCGGCGAGGTCCCCGATTCGTGGAAGCTCGCACACACCGTGCTCATACCCAAGCCTGGAAAGCCACCTAACCTGGACAACCTGCGCCCCATTTCGCTCACGTCCTGCGTGGGCAAGGTGGCCGAGCACGTGGTGCTCAACAGGCTGACCCGGTACTTGGAGGACAATGGATTCTACCCGCACACCATGATCGGTTTTCGGGCCAAGCTCTCGACGCAAGACTCTGTGAAGCTGCTCAAGCACCAAGTCATCGACCGCAACACTCGAGACACGCGGGCCATTCTCGGTCTAGACCTGGAGAAAGCCTTCGACAATGTTGCCCACTCTTTCGTGTTGCGGACGATCGCCGAGCTCGGCCTGGGAGCCAGATTCTACGAGTACACCAAATCGTTCCTGACCCGCAGGAAGGCCACCCTCAGGGCGGGAGACATGGTCTCCGAAGAGATCGAGCTGGGCTCACGCGGCACCCCGCAGGGATCGGTGATCTCACCCACCCTGTTCAACCTTGCCATGGTCGGGTTGTCCAAGAGGCTCTCGCGCATCGAGGACATTAACCACACGATTTACGCCGATGATATTACCATTTGGTGCTCGGGCGGCTGCGACGGGCAGGTCGAGCGCGCCCTGCAATAAGCCATAGATACCACCGAAGATTACCTCCGTCCCACGGGCCTGAGGTGTTCCCCAAGCAAGTCCGAGCTCCTCCTCTACCAACCCACTAGACGAGGGCCTAAGCCCAAGGGTTGGAAACCGATCGCGGAGAGTGAGATCAAGCTCCTAACCGGAGACGGCATCCCAATACCCAGAGTCGACTCCATCCGGGTTCTTGGCATGACCATAGCGTCCAACGGTTCCAACGCCAAGACTATACTCAAGCTCGCAACTAAGACGGGTAACGCGGTCCGGCTGATCCGGCGGGTGGCCAACCATCACCATGGCCTCAAGGAAGACAACCTCATCCGCCTGGTCAACGCCTTCGTGCTCTGCCACTTTTCGTACGTCGCGGCCATGCACAATTGGCAGCGTGCCGAGCGGGACAAGCTCAACGTCCTGCTCAGGAAGATCACCAAGCGGGCCCTCGGTATCCCGATCAGGACACGCACCGAGCGCCTACTCCAGCTCGGAGTACACAATACGCTGGAGGAGATTGCCGAAGCGCAGGAGCGGGCACAGGTCGCGCGCCTTTCGACCTCCCAGGCCGGTAGGCATATACTACGAGAGCTCGGCCACTCCCCGGCTGAAGTGAGCGAGAAGATGAGGCAGGTGCCCCGCGAGATTCGCGACCTCATTACCGTCGCACCGATCCCGAGGAACGTCCATCCCGAGCACAACCATGGCAGGCGACGGGCCAGAGCCGCTGCTATTCTCAAGCAGATCCGCAGCCAGGAACGCAGCGTCAGCTTCGTCGACGCGGCAGCCTACGGCGGGAGCCGCGCCTTTTCCGCGGTCGTCGTTGACTCCAAACAGAAAATCACCAACTGCGCATCGGTCCGCACCGACGACCCGGCAATTGCCGAGCAAGTGGCCATCGCCCTGGCCATCCTGGATGGCGAAAGGGATGTCATCTATAGCGACTCCAGGTCGGCTATCAGAGCGTTTGAGAGCGGCGTCGTCTCCGAGAAAGCCCTGCGCGTGCTCCGGAGTGGCGGTCGAGACGGTATCAAGCACCACGTACTTATATGGTTTCCCGCACACGTTGGACAGGTCAAGGGCGCTCCCCCCAACCTCAACGAGTCGGCCCACAAGACCGCGCGCGCGCTAACCGACCGCGCCGGTTCCGGGCAACGGCTTGGTGACAATGAGGTTGCGGAGAACAGGGACGCGCCTGCCACGTACAACGAAATAACGAAATACTTTTACCTCGCGCGAAGACTGTACCCACTCCCTCACCCTAAACTTAATAGGCCTCAGGCCCTTACGCTCAGACTACTGCAGACGGAGACGTACCCTAATCCGAGCTCCCTACACGTCATTTATCCCGAGGTGGTCCCCAATGACGCTTGCCCCGCATGCGGGGACGTAACCACGCTAGCACATATGCTCTGGGAGTGCAAGGCAGCGTATACTAACCCCGATACTGCTTCGGCCAGGTGGTAAGCGGCCCTCCGCGCAGCTCTCTCCTGGCTGACCAGCTCTGGGCCGTCCAGCAGGCCCGCGGAGCAGCCGGCAAGCTTGGCCTGACGGTCCCGACGTGGGAGTCGCCCACTGCGCGCTGACACGCGCCTTGCAGGACCACAATAAAGTTTTCCAACCAACCAACCAACCAACCAACCAACTCTGGTGGTCTAACTTCAACAGCGCTGCGGGCGCTATCTACTGTCTTGTCCAATGAAAAGATCGCAGAATACTATTTGCACGGCCGCTAGATAAAAACGCACGTGGTGCGGCCTGCGACGTCGCCCGAAATCAGTGTGACCGTGGCCTCCGCGATCGGCTCGCTGCCGATCGCGGAGGCCACGGTGTGACGAGCCTAGTTCTCCGCGCCGCCGCAGCGGCGCCACTGCTACGGGACGTTCGTCTTAGGAACCACCTAAAGGAGTTCACGTGCTGCCGTGTGTCATCGGCGCAACTACTTTCAGCAGAGGGTCCTTTAGAGTAGAAAAAGGGGTTCACTACAAAGGACTTTACTTTCGCCCGTCTGTCAGGGGTATTACAGTAACTCTGGGGACAAGTGCACGCGGCAGGAGCCGCTGGTTCTGCGTGTCTCGCGCAGCGGCGCGCAAATTTTGCATTTTATTCACGCAAGGCTGTTGCTTTGTCAAAATAAGATCTTTACGCTGCCTGCAAGAACATAAATACTATACCCATGGAGGTCGGTACGGGCATTGCGCCGCTAATGGACTCGCACGAGCCCGAACCGCGCACTTTTGCCGCAGGTTCCGACGCGCGACCACCATTCAATATAACTGGCAAGTTCCTTATCAGTTGCTTGAATACTTGCTTCGCTTGATGCACTTGTTTGCTCTTAAAAGAAAAACCTGTTATTACTATTATTATTCAAAATTCGTTACAGGACCATTGAAGGGCATTGGGTAAGGAGGGCATCCGTATATAAAAAAAACAGAAAAACACACTGAAATTAAACAAATAACAAAAAATAAAGGAAAAAATTTAAAAGAGAAAAGACAAATTACAAGCAGTAGAACGTTATACAATAGTGAGTTTTAGTATTTCGGAAAGCAGCAAACGTAAGGATTTAGCATTAGCGTTACGGTAAAACTAGGAAGCTTAGCGGCGCAAACTAGAGCTTTTCGTATAGCGGAAGAGAGCGAAACGCCAAAGCTAACGCAAAGTCATATATACGGCGACACCTACACCTTAAAGCAACTCTTAATAAATCCCTGAGCCAGTAACGTGTAATTGTGTCGTTCGTGCTGTGTCGGCAGACCCGAAAAACATCGCTTTGTTTCAAAATGCCGTAATCGAGTCTCCTTTCTGACCCGTACTGCCTGTCATTTCGAAGTTGCGATGACATTGCTTTGAAATCGGAGCAGCAGCGCAGGTAGTCCGTGTCCTCGAGGGGTTCCCCTCAACGTGGAGAGTTCCTTCCTCCATGGCGGAGAGACATTTCGCCGACATTTCCGCTTTGAGAAGGCGGATTTCCCACTTGTGCCCCGGAGCTTCCGCAACATTTCTCGAGTGCCCAGGGGGTGCGCATCTCTGCGCATGTACCTGTGAAGGCTGGCTTATCCAAATCGCCTTTGTGACTGAAGGAATACTTCGCCAGACATTACACTGTCATTTCAAGCACTATAATTACAGTAATGCACCACACTACTCATCTCGGCTTGACTTTAATTGGCTCTAGCTTGAAACAGCCGATGTACAAAAAAATTATAGCATATCCACGGAGTGAATGATGATGAGTGGGCGAAGCTCGGGATGTTCATCGTAGATCGTGCCGAGTTCCGGATTAATTTAGTTAAAGGGCCCCTAAACCACCAAGAAGTCGAAATTTAGTTGTGGTGTTGCTTTTGTGCCGGTGTCCGCAACAAACACGTAGCCGCAAGAATTTTTCGAAACGGTGCCGAAATAGCCGAGTTACACGCGTTTGATTAGGCGTTTGTTTGTTTCGCTCTCTCCTGCACCCCACCGGCGGCTTGCCGGTGTCACCTCCTCGCCGAGTGCTCCTCCGAATGTCACGTGACATACACCGCCGATGACGCGCATCCGGTTGACGCGCCTCCGCCGTGCTCCCGCGTTCGCGCAAGCGTTTTGTTGGTGCTGTGCCAACGCTCTCTGTTATACTCGGCGACAGCTTTTCTTGACATTGGAGCGAAGGCTACGGAGGCGGGGCCTCCGCACATTTGTGTTACTACGCAAGTAGTCCGGCAGCTTGCAGCCGATTTCAGTTCCAGTTTCGGTTTTCGCTTGCTCGCAGCGCTAGTGTGTTTAGCAAAATGTATGCATGCAAAATGGGAACGTCAGAGTTAAACTTTGATGAGAGTGCATACATGCAGCTAGTTACTGTGCTGTATATATACTGGTACATATAAAAGTTTCCGCTGTTCAGAACGTTTTCCCAGCATTATTCAGCCTTTATAACAGTGAAGTTTAGGTTCCGTGTTCTGCCCAGTATATACGGGTACGCGCCACACGTGATCGAATGTTAACGTTTACAGTATTGAGCCCTGGTACAGGCGAAATGGAAGGCCGGTTGCGGCACGATCCTGCCACGGGCCTGTCTTGTTTCAGTTTTGCTGTATTCGCCTGGTGTGCGACCGATGGCGGCGCTGCGAACGGCGCCTGTGTGACGTCAGAGCGGGGATTCGCGCGCTTTCGTCTGCTACGTAGGCCCAGCGCCGTGTTGAAGCCACCGTTGCGGTAAATCTCAACAAAAAAGCAGTTCAGTTGGTTATCTCGCGTATGGTGGCTACTGACGCTGTTCGAACAACCGTGGGTCTGCTTTTAACGTTCATTTAGAACTACGGCTCTTTGTTTTTTAGAACTGCGGCCGCTTGTCTCCGCGGCGAGTGCTGCGCAGTGGTGAAGTACTGCTCTGTGCCTCAGTGTACTTCGTCCGCTCGTGAAAGAGGCGTTAGCTTTCACAACTATCCTAAGGACCCAAAGCTGAAGAAGAAGTGGATGGTCAAGCTCAGAATCGGAAAGCGCCCCACGCCTTCATCGACCGTGTGCAGCAAACACTTCGCGGACAGTGACTTCTGCTACCCACCGTACGCGCCACTCTTCGGTAAGTTTGTGACCGTGTTTAAGCGCCTCGCCAATACTTAAGCCGTTTATTGCACGCAGGCTATAAGCATAGGCGACTTACACCAGGTGCGGTGCCGTCCCACAACCTGCCGCGAAGGCCCCTAGACAAGGAGCCGACGACGCGGCCTCCGAATCGCCTCGCAGGTAAAGCGGAAACCGCATGTACGCGATTTTGTGGGCGATCGCGACGAGCGACGCGACCGATGTGCCCGTCGCACTGTTCGTCGCCTGAAAAATCAAACCCCATGCAAGCGACGGCTCGAGCGATACATCAAGCGACGGATCCCCGGTGTTGCCAGCTACTTTGTGCTAAAACTGGGGTGATGCACGCAGTAATAATATAAAGTCGACTGTTCAGCCGTGCAAAGTAACATTAAATAGGTTTGGGTGTATTGTACTAGTTTTGTTTTCTTTTGGCGTTCGGTAATTGCTGACAGTTGTTTGCAAGGGCGCTTGTGTGAAAACCGGCAGTGCGTCACGTGCAACTTGTACCGGCCGGCTGGTTGCGATTGGCTGTCGCTCGTACGACTTCCGGGCGACGAGCGACCGTTTCTAGATTTCCAAAAACCGAGCGATCCCCAAGCGACCCGTCGCGCGACGGCCAATTTCGTTATATATCGCGTCGCTCGTCGCGGTCGCGCACAAAATCGCGCACATGCTGTTTCGGCTAAAAGCGCGCCTCGTGAGCTCAGCTGAGCGGCGCAGGGTATATGAGACTACGGCTGCGTCTGGATGGTGTACATGCGTATTTTACCTACGAAGCCAAGCGCGCGCCTAGAGGACTGCTAATCATAAATTCATAACCTGTTGCCGCTGTTCAGTGCAAATTCTCTAAAATTTTCACCTGAGGCAGCATGCGGACACTTTTTTTAAAGCGGAGCTCTTTAAGCTTTTCGTTAGGCTGCGTGGCGTGAAACTCGACCCAGCTTGCCTTTGCCACGTTAATCTCTGTGGCCTTGTGAGTGGCATAATCAGCGTTTAACTATTTGCAGACCCGTAGCCCGTAGGGGAAGGGGGGGGGCTAGCGGCCCGACGTTGTGCGGTGGGTTGGTGAGTCCACTTGTTTGGAGGACGAGAGCGGCGACGGTGATGCGACCTCCGTTGACGCCCTCGACCGCGCATTCAACAACGTGGCCTGCGTCGTACACCGCCTCGCCCTCGATGAGACACCGCGACGTTTCGCAAGCTTTATCTACATACTTGTAGATGCTCGAGAACGGCACGCTTACTGCAATATCGAAAGAAACACCCAAACTAATTAGTATCGTACGGCGGAAACAAGATAACGAGCGCGAACGCTCACACATAGTTTCACTTTCATACCAGCAATGCGGTCGGTGGCATCGGCGCACTCGTCGGCCATCCGGGGGATTTCTTGGCCCTGTCGATTGGGCCGCAACTAAAACAAGTTCAAGATTACACTCGAAAACAATCGTTGCAGGCGTTAGTTGACCGTCGCGAGGCTGTTCGTTCGACAAAGTTCTCACCTGAAGCAGACGATACGCGTACAGGAGCAGCGGCTGCTGCAGCGCGGTTGAAATCAGAGTCCGGACCCCGCTCTGACGTCACACGCGAGAGGGCGCCACTCCAAGATCTCGAGGCTAATTCGGTTTACGCACACAAAGACTGTCAGCAATGATAGGCGCAGACTGCGCCTCAGTGTTCGAGAAGCCTCACAATTGTTGCAGATCGTTGTTAAGATTGCGCGCAAGACGCGAACAGTCAAGCTTATTTCAGAGCGGGGCCTGCAGAGTTTCAGCCTTGATTCGTACGTGTTACCGTTCGCATACTCACCCCGGTGAGTTCGGCGACAGTCCGGCACACAGAATTCGTCGAGAGCTCGGGCTCACGGCGCGTTACTCCAGCGTAGACGTTGCAGATAACCTGCTTCGTTTGCTTGGAGACACACTTCTTGTCACACTTAGCGTATAGCCTCCTCGAAGAAGTAAAAGGAGAGTTCGCGGCCGCACACGGTACCGCCGGCACCGGGGACGCCATGTTGACTGCAAGAGCAAGCAGCAGACGCAGCAGGCGTGCGGAAAACGTGGTGCCGTCCAAGAAATAAAAAAGGAAAAAAAACTAGGGCGCACGATAACTTTTTTTCCATGAACAGCTTCCCATACTTGTTCTATCCTTATAATGAAGAACGTTTTATTTATTCGGGCCAAGTAGCCATTAGAATCAGAAAATAAAATAGGTACTATTTCCTGGCGCGCGCGCATGCAGGCGATTCGGCTCTGTAGCAGTGCTGTCAAGGAAAGCTGTCGCCGAGTATAGCGCTATCCGTCGTGTTGTGACAGTTGCTGCAATTTCTAGTCGGCTGTACCTCGCTTGCGCTTGCGTAGCGTAGCACATTTACGAATTCACACACGAACACCACACGAACGACACACGACGAGGAAAACAAACAGGCAGGGAGCGCGTGCATTTGATAGCAGACTAACCGGAAGTCGACATTCTCCTTCGACCAATCAGCGGAGCTCGGACTCTTCTGACGTCACCAAAAACCACAATAATGTCGTCGCGGCTGACTTTGGCATGCCGGAAATGGCCGGAGAGGCGCACGGGATTGTTTTTCGAGTTTGTGGCGCGGCCGCGGCGCGTAGCGCTGCTGCATTTGACATCGTTCATCGTGACGGCTTTCTCAACTTGATGCGCGTGTTAACTTGAAATGTTCAAAATAATGTCGGGGGTGGTTTAGGGGCCTTAAGACGCACGCTACGAATCCTTATGGTTCAACTATGCACAAGTGAAATCTCCCACCGGCACTTCATTGCGAGATCCAGTGCATATATATATATATATATATATATATATATATATATATATATATATATATATATATATATATATATATATATGGGTGGCCGGTGAACGGTTCTCCAACGCGAGCAGTCGGTATTTCTCAATCAAGAAACTCGCTAGGAGACGCTGCCTGCGCCAACGTTGTCTCTCGCGGGTGAGGGCGCGTTCTCCTTCTTTGCGAGCTGGTAGAGCGTTCATCTAAGAAAGAGCGTTTCCATAGTCAACGCGCGCCTTTCGCTCTCTCTCTCTCTCACAAGACAGTAGATGGAAGAGTGAGAGAGAGAGGCACGCGCCGGGAGAGAAAGAGGCACGCGCCGAGGGCGAGCGCGTGCCTCCCGGCACGCCGGTTACGCCTGACAAGGTACTAAGAGGAGCTTCGCCCCCTAAAAAGGAAAAGAAAAACGTCCCGGTGGTAGTGCCGCCATCTCTACGACATTACCGTAAACGTGAGCAATTGAGTGACATGGCCTCCGTGATCCCGGGCGCCGGCGCGCGCATTCTAGAAGGCCGTGAAAGCGAGTGTACCCACAAAGCCTTGTGCGCCGCGTATTGAGAGCGTATCTTGAAAACGGCGACACATTCTCGCCAATACACGGCTGGCAAAGCTCAATTAGCCAAACCTAAGGCAAATACGAACATGAACGGGTGTAATGAATGAGCTTAACAATGCAGGCCGATGTCCCGACACATCTGCAGTGACCGGCAGTCATCGGGTGTGTTCGTGCCAGGTTCTGCCTCCATTGAATGCATGCATGCTGCGCCTGGGGGCCACTGAGTGCATGCGCGAAGGCAGCGTCGCTTCTTAGTGTCGACTCTTTTTACTATGTGAAAATGTGCAGCTGGGAATCTAACTGGTTTCAACAGGAAGTAACTGGAATCAACTGGTCCCAGTTCAAAGCCAACTGGTCCCATTTGGAAGCTAAATGGGAAGCAAGTGGTCCCAGTTACAGGTGAACTGGGGAGCAACTGGTCCCAGTTGGGACCACTCCAAGTGGTCCCAGTTGCCGGCCAAATGGTACCAGTTGGAAACGAAGTGAGGGCCAACTGGTTTCCGCTGCACCCATCTGGACACCAACAGGAACCATAACCAGTTCTACTGGAACTAGATGCCTTGACGGTCATTATTAGCTTCGTATCTGATTTGTTCGAAGAAAATAGAGTGAACAATTAACAAATGCAGGCGCGAAAGACATTAAAAAATAAAATTAATTTGCGCAAATACCGCAATATTTATTGATAACAAGAAACTGCATAACAGAACATGCAGAAGCGCCTGTGCGCAAGTTTCGTAGAGCACATGTGGGTGACCCATATAGATGTTCTCTGTGCATATTTTGTCAGCGTTTAGCGTCGTTATGCACAAGTTGGAGCGCACTCACTATGTATGTGTTTTGTTTGGACGCCACTGCAAAATGTTGGCCCGTGTGTACTGTACGTTGTTTGTACCAGCTGTGGTGCCGCAATAAACGATGCAAACCTTACTTGATTGATGTTGTTTTTGCCAGTCGAGGCCTGTTTGGTCACCTGGCGATAAGCTACAGTACCTGTGTACGAAAAGCACACACGCGAGCCGCGGTTTAGCGAGAGGAATAAGCAAAATACTACAGCGGGGCTAAATATGGGAGGGAGGGGGGGTACAGCAGAACGCGAACCAACGCGGCTTTTCCCGATGATGATGATAGTACTTGCAGCGCCATCTCCGTTCGCCCTAATGCACTTCACTACGCCGCCGCTACCCTTATTTGCGTTCTACAGTGGAAGGTACAGTTTCCGTTCTCTAACGGGTATATTGGCCGTTCTGTGAGAGAGCGGCGTCAGGGGGGTGAAAGCTCGATATGCTACAAATCGCCATAGATGGCGAAAAAATCAACCGCGGCGCGTTCCAGCTTCAACCGCGGGGAGTGGATCTACTGACCCCTCTCTTAGCTCGCGCTATGGAGGCCGCCATTCGCCCTATTGCACTTTTATGTAGGGGCGCCCGCATCGGTGCCTAATTTCGATGCAGAATATTTTGAACAAGGCGAAGACTTTTTCTTTTCCTGATATTACACTTGCATACAACAAACTGCTGCTTATAGTGAGCGTGCCTTTGAGATGCTACGCCATCCTCATTGCACTAAATATTTTTTGCTTCGGCTGATTCAGCAGTCTACCGACATCGATACTAAGTCATGCTCGTTTTTTTTTAATTCAAACTACGCGGCGGCAGGAGTCACGTCAACCGTTTCAACGCGTTCGGGCAGCGACGCAAGCTCGCGGTGTTTCGTTTTGCTGTAAATATTTCGTGAAACCAAGGATTGCTCTTGTAGGTGATCTCGGCTTGCTGTTCTTGTTCGTTCAAAGCACGTTGAAATGCTTCCACAGAGCGCTTTCCCCTGCGCCTCGTCCTTCAAAGCAACGAAGTTCGTTTGAAGCCCCAGCGTGCATGGGCCGGTAAGTACAAACCCATTGCTTTTGTTTATTACGGTTGGTTTTGTTTTTGCGACAGTCAAGCGACACACAGCAACTCGAAAATTTTCAACGTCTCATATCCCTCCACCGACGGAATCCGCGTTCTCTTGAGCGACGTGGCTTCACGCAGGAGCGAGCTGCTGAGTCAATAGAAATGCATTTCTGAAGTTTATAATGCAGCCTGGACGTGTTCGAATACACTTCTATCGCCCCCGCACGCACGTCCGTAACTCACCATGTATTAGTACAAAGTGTGTTATCAAGATTGCTACATTCACATTAAAAAAATTAAAAATAAAGTGCCTGAGAGAGAGAGAGAGAGAGAAAACTAAAGCTAGTTCCATGTTGTGAAATCTGAGTAAACAGCAAAGCTGGGGATCTCCTTGTTGCCTTGTTGTTTATCTTGTGACAGCAGTTTCACTTATAGGCTTGCTTTCATTTAGTGTCACACAGAAACCGGCATTTTAATCATGGATATATTCTTTTTCTGTCACAGCCTCCTGGCTGACGCCTGCAGTCAACATTCCTTGTGGACGCACCTCGACACCATGGGCAAGGCACATCCTACGTTAGAGCACAAGCCTTACAAGGTATTATTCATACATGCATAACATGCCGCAGTTCACTCGCTCACTTTGTATACTGCTACAACATTTTGTCTTCATACATTATGTTTCTGAATGCATGATTATTTCATAACTTGCTCCTTTTTTCCCTTTTCAGGGCTGCCATGCAACATCAGGTTAACTGCCCTCGAAAACGCAACCTGCAAGCACAGTGGAACAACTGAACATCTACTACAGCAGGTCACCTCAAACTTCATCTTTGTGATGTTGTAATTTGTACTTGGTAGGCATGCCATGGAAATATGTTACCAGTAGTTGTTGTCCATAGGTTTCAGGTGTCCATTGTGTCTACAGTACAATAATGATGAAATTTAACACAAGCTCTATACAATAGTTACATCACGTCAGACTTCTAAGTCTGACAATACGCATTTGATTCAAGGCCATGGTGGTCGCATTTCTATGGCGGCTAAATGCAACATCACCCCATGTATTTAGGTTTACGTACGTCTCAAGAGGCCCCAGATTGCACCATTAAGGATGATAGTTGGGCTAGTAGATACATACTGATTTGAGGCACAACTAATTAGCACAAAGAAACCACAGGCAACACAAGGGAATGCATGAGTGGTTCCTACGCTACTTAGTTGTGTCCCACATTATCAACGTCAATCCAAAAAGTTTGGGCATGTAAAGTTCCAGGTATTATTAGCCATATTACAGCCAAACAAACATCAGGGCAGTGAACGGACATTGTTCCGGCATTTAGTCATACTTTATGATATGGTTTACAAAGTTTGTCCGAAACGTACTTTTTTCTTAAGGCATTGAATTGTAACAGTCTACAAAAAAACAAAGAATGCTGTAGCTTCGACAAGCTCGTCAGTTCAATTAGCCTTTGAATATATATACAACACATTTTATTAAGTTGTAAACAGCTACAAAACAATAGATATTAAGTTTTGCAAGCACTAGTTGCAGCACATGAGTGTAAATGATATTTATGTTATAGGCCAAATTGTGTTCAAGGGATTTGCTCATTTTCTTTTTATATAGCACAGAAATATCCATAATTTGTGGCTGAGCATGCCTACTTCAGGTGGCTGTGACGGCCATTAGCATGCCACCCCTTTTCTTTTTTTTTTTTTGGTGTGCTTTGCACTGTCATACTGCACTGCCTATGAAAAGACTTCACAATGTTGCCGCAAACAAACCCTAGGAAATCGAAGATATTAAAGGGGCCACAATCAACAGCAAAACTTTGCTGGATGCAAAAGTCGCAAAAGTGCATTATGGCTTAGCCTCATAACACAGCCTCTAATTTGTTTGTACATCGCAACAACCTCTACCCATTGAAACATTTAATTCGAGGCTATGATCAGAGGCTAAGCGGTAATATAGGCGTTTACGAAGTTTTTTATCCCGCAAACTTTTGCTGTTGAGTGTACATACAACACATGTGCAGCTACAGTGCAACATTATCGATACTTTGATGTCGAGGTTCTACAGTTAGCAAGAATACGGTTTATTTTCGAAGCACAAGTTTAACAAGTGAATAATCCAACAACAACAAGCACATGTACAATAAGCATGACCTTTATTTCTTCCGGCACTGTCACCATTCACATAATGTTCCTCCAGTTCAATTTGTGTGCATGTGTGTGTTTGTACGAGAGTGCATAATTTCTGTTGGCATGTCCATGCAACGCCGACATGCTCATGGCTGAGCGATTCTTTGCCGCGTACACCAACCTAGATGTGTAATGTATTCCTGAAGCTAATCTGCCCATAACTGTGCCTCTATAATCAGCCTGCATTATCCTAGCATCTCTGTCTTTCTATAGTATTCATATTTTGTTCATGCATTGTAGAATATCTGCTGTCAATTATACCGCCTTCACAGCACACTTCAGCTTATTGGTGCAGTTATTGGTGCCATAGCATTCTTGCTCTACACTAACTGCATAACTGAACCATAATAACCCAGTTAGCGACAGCGTACACAATTGTGCACTTGTTTTCGGCAACTTGTTCTTTGGCAGTTCAATCGACAAGCGGCTAAGAAAGTGCAAGAAAGACAGCTTTGGATGAATTGATGTGTTCAGTGTGTCATCAGTTTGCCACAGTGTGCTGTGTACTCGTGCAGACAATTTTGTGAAGGCATTACCATATTTTAAGAGTGGTTTGACGTGGGATGTTCAGGGAGCGACATCAAAAATATGATTTTCGTTGGCTCATAATGAACTTAGCCAATAACAAACTGCACTCGCGTTTCAAGTCTGCTTCTGATTAATTTTATGACAAAGATAAAAGCTGACTGGCCTTAGGAGAAACTTACATTGAATTATGCTCTAATTACATTTATTTACTGGGTAACAAACAGTTCAACACATAACCAAGTTTTCTTTCTTGCTATTGAATGTGCAGTGCTGCGAAAATTGTTTTTGAAGATTTGGTGGATTCATAGACGCTGTATCGCAGTTAGCGCTTGAAACAAAAGTGAAATATTTTTTTTTCGCCCATTACCTACACACCTACGGTATGGGTTCACAGCTGATAGTTGAAATTCGTGCCTATCCTATTCGGCACAGCGCGACGCTTCTTGTTTGTAACTCATTCATTTATCTTTATACAGAGACGGTGCATCCGCGATCGTTTCGGTAACGTTAACTAAGCGAAGCTAAATCGGTGTTACTGTGACATCTGCCAACGTTGCGCACGTTTCTGATTCTGCATCGTGGATTTACCCGCGCTCGCTGTCTGAAAATCAACGCTAACAGAATGGGACGGCGCAACGCAATGAGAGAGCAACATTCGTTCGATCACTCTGGTATCCCGTTTATCCATGCATATTTTGTCAGCGTTTAGCGTGTTTATGCACAAGTTGGAGCGCACTCAGTATGTATGTGTTTTGTTTGGACGCGACTGCAAAGTGTTGGCCCATGTGTGCACTGTACTGTACGTTGTTTGTACCAGCTGTGGTGCCGCAATAAACGATGCAAACCTTACTTGATTGACGTTGTTTTTGCCAGTCGAGGCCTGTTTGGTCACCTGGCGATAAGCTACAGTACCTGTGTACGAAAAGTACACACGCGAGCTGCCGTTTAGCGAGAGGAATAAGCAAAATACTACAGCGGGGCTAAATATAGGAGGGAGGGGGGGGCTACAGCAGGACGCGAACCAGCAAAAACGGGGCTTTCGCCGATGATGATGATAGTACTTGCAGCGCCATCTCTGTTCGCCCTAATGCACTTCACTACGCCGCCGCTACTCTTATTTGTGTTCTACAGTGGAAGGTACAGTTTCCGTTCTCTAAAACGGGTATATAGGTGTTCTCTGGCGGCGTATGCAAGGCGTATGCATATCGTGCGATGTATGAGTATCTGTGTGCATGCGGCGAGTTACTCAAGCCGAGGCGGTGTTGGGTGCAAGTCGACGCTGCTTTTACTAGCACAGTTACAAGTTTGCTTCCTGTATTGTTAAACTAAGCTCGCGTGAGGAGATGGCGTGTGCTGAAGCGTCTCCGCTGTTAGGAGATGCTCCCAGTGGAAGTTATTCGTCGGTCTATCCTTCAGGTATACATATGTGTTGCACGCGCTTGCACCTGGAAGTCGTGTGTGTTGTGCGATGTTTAATTTCGTAACTATATACGTTGCTGGATTCCTTATACGTGCTTGCCGGAGCAAAGCGAAGACCATGAGTTCTATCTTTGTTCTCTTCTATGTATGCCCCGTTCAATTTTACGGTTCGGTTGCAGTGCCAGCGTGGGGCGGATTATTTAAAATGCTGTAATAGCGAACTATGCCTACTAAGAAGCAGCGTGATCTGGAAGTTGTGCCGTCGCGCTCTGCGTTGCATGACGTTATTTGGTGACTATTTCATTTGAGGGGTATAATATAAGGATAAATTTGGCTCGCTTCTCTTCCTTTCTTACTATTCACTGTTCATAACCAGCCGGTCCTGGTGGTAATATAGGCGTAGCAATGCCTGGACCTCTGGCAGTGGGCAAATAGGAGGAACATGTATTTAAACAGAATCATATGTTACATTATCTCAAACCAAACTTTCATCTTGGTCAAGCCGAGCTTGGGGACACAAACAAACTTCAAACTCTTGATCACAGTGCTCACAGATTTACTCTATGTGGAGGGAGATGTGGTTGAGGTGGGAAAAATACAGATATTATTTTCTGTAGCTGTAGTTGAAGAGAGAGGAGATTATCCATACCACCAAGCATCGCATAGGGTTCTGTCACCGTTAGAAAACGTTCTTCATGCCCAGAAGCACTGGGAATTGAACCCGCTGCCTTGCACATTTGAGGTGAACGCTCCAACCATTAAGGCTACCACTGCGGTTATCTTGTGCACTTCACTCTCACTAGTGCACTGTGGGGCAGGCTTCACTCCTCCCCCCTCTGAAAATTAGAAACCTACCCATGTCTCTGCACAAGACCAAATGATGCTTCCTTTACGTGTGTTTCTCACCATCAAGTGATTGCATACTTTTGAAGCCTATGGCCATGACCACTTATTTGCAATACATCAAGTTTCCTTTCATTCAACACTATTCACTTCAAAGTAAAGGTTTGTTTTGCCTCGCCCACAAGGTTCTTGCACCCTTCTGTCAGTCTTTCTTCAGCCACCTTTCCAGGTATATTTATGGATGTAGTGCAATTTCGTCATCAAAATTAAGATGCAGTTTCAAAGAAATTGAAAATGTGATCTTTCTCTCACATCACATATGTGCTATTCAGTTTTTGGTGTTTTGAATGTCAAAAACTGAACATTTTATAAGACAGCAAGTTTGGCGTTGAAAGTTTATCCTTTGTGAACACACTGTACTAGGATACAGCAGTTGGGAACAAGGGCCGATGGACCACATGTGTCTGTGTTACTTTGCCAGCCAATCACAGAAGTGGACGAAATCATTTTCATGCGACCTTTTCAAATTGGCGCCTTGTTTATGGCTTTGGTACCTGCGAAGCATGTGCTGGTCTTGAGTCTTTTCATGGGTATAAGTCATGATGTGCTCGAGAAGCATGGAAAGAAATGTGTTGAATCTCAGCGTTTCCATCTGCAAAAGGCCATGGTACAGTTCATTCCGCTTCCGAGCCCATTTTACACGTGAAAACTTCACTGAACTGAGTTGAAAAACTTGTGTGGTGGCACTTGTGGTGCACTAGGCTCTTGCATTGCAAGCACTTGCAAGCCCAATAAAGAACTATCCTTTCCATGTTCCACTCTAATAAAAAAAATTGAGACATGAAAATTTACGCACCTATTCATTACTGTTGCCACCCTCGGTTTATTTTGGTAACATGGAAAGTTCAAAGAAAGAACTATTCAAAGCTTTGCGGAGGTATATTGGCTGGCAGTTATAAGGCAAAGGAGGGGCTAGGCTGCAGATCTGAGTTGTATTAGACCATAGTTTTTAAATACTGTGCAACATTTATACAGCACAGATGGTGCAGCATATGCACAATGCATAATTTGACAGTTGTGCTTACATTGTCAAGCCTCTGTGACTACCTTCTCAGGAAAAGCAGGAAAATCCCAATACAGAAAGGTGTCAGACGAGATACAGTTTCTTCAATGCTATCTACTGCATGTTTGTAGACTTGAGCCAGGAAAGCACTGAGGTAGGAATAGAGATGAACATGCCGGAAATAGATAATGCTAGGTGGCACAGCAAAAGAACATATCTTCACAATTTAAAACCAGACGTTAGAAGTCATACTAGAATACATATCTAGGACAGCTACTGACAGGAGAACCCACCCATGTAAAAGAAATCCACTGAAGAATGAGCATGGGATGGCACATATATGGGAGACATTCCCAACTCGTGAACCGAAACTTGCCATTATCACTGATGTGGAAATTATATAACTACTGCACTTTGCCTGTACTGACATAATGGGCAGAAGCTCGGGAGGAAGCTTGGAAGAAAGCTAAGAACCGTGCAGCATGCGATGGAACGAAGAATGATAGGTGTTACATTACGTGATAGGAAGACAGCTGAGTGGGTCAGGGAACAGACAGGGGCAGCTGACGTAATAATCGAACTTAAAAAGAGAAAATGGACATGGGCAAGCCACGTGATGCGAAGGCTAGGTAACTGATGGACAGTTAGAACAATGGAATGGATACCAAGAGAGGGTAAGCATAGCCATGGACGACGGAGAGCAATATGGGGTGACAAAATTAAGACATTTGCAGGCATCAAATGGAATCGGCTCGCACAGGACAGGAAACTATGGAAAGCATTGGGAGAGGCCTACGTCTTGCAGTGGACATAAGATAGGCTGATGATGATGATGAATATATTTGCACTATGTGCAGCAGGCAATTTGCAGTCTGGTTTCAAAATGAACCTGGAAAGTGCCCGCTCTTCATTCAACAAAAAACATCATAATTTGGCACAGACTGTAAAATAATTAGGAGAACTACCATTGGCTGATTCTCGTGCGAGTTGTCACAGATGCCATGGGTGGCGCCGCATTCCCGCAGTGACTCTGGCCATAAGCTTGTCACTGCGGAAGCACGAACACAGAGAAAAAGAGAAGACATAATGTTCAGTCATGATACTTGCTAGCATGGCTTCTTGTCCCTCTTTCTCCTCCCTCTGTGTAGCATCCAGCATGCGTGTTGTGGCAAGAGGAGAGTGAACGTACTTAGACAGTAGAATTCCCCTAAAACTTGATGCTGTAACTCTGCTAATACCTAAAAGATTAGAAAAATCTTTACGGCAGGCTATTTGTAATGCAATAAGCTCCTTAACCTGGGTATTCTGATGAAGGTCGGTCCCCGACCGAAATGTCAATAAATCGCTAAGTGACGTCACTTGAGGATTACATGGAAAAGTGTTGCAGGGCCCTTTAACATAATTTGTCCTGTTTGTTTTCTGTTATGTATTTATTTACCAATACTGACTAGGATTAGCCATACACGTCTAGGATACAGCTTTCAGTTGCTTGCTCAGGAGATGCTCATGAACTCTGTTCTTGCTGTTACTTCAGGGGCTTGTATATATTCTTCCATTCTCACATTTATTTCGTTGTCTGCTCTTGCAATGATTGCATAAAAGCCTTTAACATGTGTTGAAAAAAAGCCTTTCTTATATATCAAATGTCCTTAATATTTAAAGTGAATGTTAGGTAGGGTTTTTGACTGGCCCAGTCAGTTTAACGACAGCAGGCTGGTTGCTAGCCCAAGCTAAGACCAGCTCTCATAGGCCTGTATTTTGGCCATCTTATTACAGTTATTTTTTGGGTTTTTCATAATCATCAATTCAACAATTATGATGATAAATGTTTGTTGACTGGAAGTCTTAAATTATGCAATTATTACAAAGACATGTGAGCAAAGAAAGTACGTTGGCGAGTGTGTTCCTTGAGATGGAGAGAAGGGAGGAAGACGGGTGAGGACAACACACAATGAAAGGACGTATGAGGAGGAAGCAGGAAAGTGAGAAAAACTGAAAAGCTGCAGGCAGCCGGGGTGGCAAGCCTTCCAAATAGCTGCGCCCTCTGGGAATGTTGGTTCTTTTAACAACTGCTAATATCTTGACAAAGATCTGTACAGTGTTTATGGGAAACATAACTCAGTTTTCCAGAAGGTGCAGAAAGATCAGTTGAACTTGATGAATGTCAATTGCAAGTGTCATATTGTGCACAACACTGCCAAGCACATAGTGAAGTCTTTAAAATTTGATGTCAAAACCTTTGTAGTAAAGGTCTTCAAAGAATTTTCTTCTGGCTTGAGATGCGTAGAGGGGCTAAAAATTTTGTTTTTTTTTACTTATGTAATTGGGAATAGGGCAAAGTGCTAAGTCATATTTTGGTCTGCTGGTTAAGCTCGTATACTGCTAGACAGACTTATTAAGAACTGGACTCTCATCAAGTCGTACTTTCTAAGTTTGGGCGAGGAGGAGTATGAAAATGTAGCCTGGAGTTCATTGGCGACCAAGCCGTGGTGCTACTTGCACATCGTGCACTGTTCCCTTGCAGTGTTTCATTTGGCAATCCTCACCCTCAAAAAGTCACCTTGAGCCAACAAATGTTCACATAATGACTAAGTTCATGAACCAGCTGGTTAACCGAAAGGATGATACCTTTCTCAATGTCTAGGCTAATCAGGAACTTGAAATCCTTCTTGGCGGACAAGTTGTTGTGCTGGCATTTATGAATGTCTACGACACAGCCCTTGCCTACCTTGAAGTGGTTTGACTTCGAGCACTCTCTGCATAAGAGACTGTTCAAATTGGGTCTAAGTAAAGGTGCACCTGGCCTGGTAGTTGTAATGAATGGGAGAAGTAAATTTCCAGGCAAGGAATTGGTAGAAGGTGATCTTGTTACGGTGAACTTGTCCTCGGTTCCCACCTTCTCCTCCTTCCTGCTTCTCTTCTTCCTTTTGGAGCCGAGCTCCTCCAGCTAGCGTTGCTGCTGCGAAGAAGGACGGGCGGAAGCCTTCCTGCTACCTGTCCACCGTCGCGTTGTTGACTTGGAGATCAGCCTTTCACACAAACACGTGACTTTATATACCAGACAGACAGTACATACACTTTACAAGCAGTGCTTCCGACCTCGGTTGGTAGGACCTAGGTGGAGCCATCGGTTGGTAGGGCTTCGCGGTGGGACCGTCGCTCCACTTCGGCAGAGCGGACCAGTGCATAGCACCTCTCCTGCGACCTCAACCACCGCCCGGACTCGTACCAGATGTCCTCTCTAGTACTATCCGCGCCCCAGCCCCGGTTGGGAGGACCTTGGTGGAACGATCGCTTCCATTCGGCAGAGCCGACCCCAGTGCATAGCACTGCTCCTGCGACCGTAACCACCACCCGGACTCGTGCTAGATGTCCTCTCTAGCACTATTCACTCCGTCCTCGCCAACCTTCTGGCTACCTTCCAACCTTCTGCTCACCTTCAGTCTTGCAACCTCCGCTTCCAACCTTCCTATGCCAGGGAAGGAGGGGCCACCTTATATACTCTGGTGGCTCCGCCCCTGAATCCCTCACAGCCAATCACAAACGCCGAACTTCAGGCGCCTCACTAACAAAAGACAACCCGTGAACAATAAGGTAGGTACGCTTGCTGCCCCTTGCTCGGTTGTGCTTTCACACAGAGACGCTCCGCGGGGGGGTGAGGGCACCAAACCAGCTGTACAATACATCCCCACAATGGTCGCCTCCTGCCCCGCATGTTCACCACGTGGCTGTGCGTCTTTTCCGGCGCCTACGTGACCACCTCGGCATACCGTATTCTCCGTCTCATTCCAACTACCTTTACAGGAGATGTTTGTTATAAACTTTGAAGCAGAAAGTGATGAATTTTACTCAGAGCCTTGTCCTCTGAGAGATACCATACCCGGACATCTAGAGTATGATGAGAAATCAAGCTCTATGTGGCTGAGATTTTTTAAGAAGGTTGAAGGGACCCTATAGACAACTTTTTTTTTTGTTAGAATGATGGGAGAATGCGTACAAGGACACTAAAAACAAATATTAAGCCAATGTGCACTGTTGAAATACCATTGAAGAAACATCGTAGTGTTCATTTTGTGCCAAGAAAATGGGTAGATTGAGCAAAAATCATATTGAAGTGGTCAGCATGCTATTAGGACTATTAACCGCCCACCTATCCAGTCCTGTTGATGCAGATTTGCCGTTTTCTCACTTCAGGCTGACAGTCCAGCCAGCTGTGTGAAAAGCAGGAGGAGGCAGGAGAGGAGGGTTTAGCTATTGTGAGCAGGCGCCACTGTCAGTAGCTGTTTCTATGACATTGTAGTCGGCCCGGCCCCGCCATCCCACCTATCGTCTGAGACTCTACTATGTTGCCACGTCAAGTTCACAGAATATCTTGCTGGTGGCACAAGCTTTGTCATGCATTTGCCTTAACTTCTCCGTGAACAAAGCAGTGGTGTAGATAATATTAAGGTTTAGGCGTCCTCAAGCATCCACCTGTCATTTTAAGAATAAAAGTTGTTTACATTCAGTGTTCATTTAAAACGTCAATGTTATTAACACCAGCACTATATTCACTGAGAAATTAAGTAAATGCAACACAAAGCTCTTGCCACCAGCGGGACATTCCAGTACCTGGCCCGGTAACGTAGCCGATCCTCGGAAAAAAATGTTATTGATGCTCAGACTGCCAATAATACAAAAGGTTATTGCAGTGCGTTAAAGAATAGAATAAAGCATTGCTTGTTGCTTGCCCGTTTCCATTCCATTAATCGAAAGAAGAAATGGTGAGATCCATCGCGAAAAGCTTCAGTCATCGCTAACTATACCCAAAAAGCGACCTCGGTGGGAGTAGAAGTGCTGGCTCTCTCAACTTGCCTATACGTACAACCCTTAGAAACTGATTTCCTTGCAGCTGTGGACAGCGGCTTCTGCTCACAACACTTGCCAAACCCTTCTTCTCTTCTGCCTGCTCCTACCTTTCGCACAGCTGGCTGGACTGTCGGTCAGTGAAGAGACAAAATGCTGAATTCTATGCCACCAAGCCCTGGTTCAAAGAAGGCGATTTGAGTAATTTTAAAAGCATGGTGACTACTAAAATATGATTTTCATTCAATCTAGCTGTTTGCTTGGCACAAAGCAAGCACTATGATGTTTCTTTGAGTGATATTCCAATAGTTCACATGGATTAATTGTTTGCCTTTAGTGTCCTTATAAAATGGTCCTGAACTACCACTTGTGCTTGGTTTTGAAAATGGCTTGGTGTCTATTGAAGGCCTCTCAGAAACAGACAACCAAAATAATTGTTCAAAAAGAGTTGCTGGGAGCAAAGATATTGTGACCAGAAAATCTCCCTTGCCCATTCTTTTTCAACTCGGCTGAACAGGGTGGGCAGCCGTGAGCGAGGTGCCCTGCCCACCTTGTTACCTGACCAGACTTCCATCTTAACAGCGGGGCTGATTGGGCACACAACTTGGAGGGGCTGCCGGTTGTGTAGTTTCTGTACACAGTAAGTCTACACTTGCATTGAGGAAGGCCTGCACACAGGTGCGGCGGGCAGTAGTGAAAGGGTTAATTTTTTTCACCTCTTGGCCAATAACAGCAAATCTCTTTTATGATGAAATGGAGCAGCTATAAGGAGAGTGAGGAGTTGCCTTTCTTTGAAGATGTCTCCTAAGTATTTAGCAACTTTGTGCTCCGCTTGTGACTGATGCATACCATGTACGACTACAGAATTTGAGCTGTCCGCGAGAGGCTAAGATCTTGAATTGGCCTAGACTTGAGGAGGAACCATAATAAGCTAGTACGAAAGAAGCCAGTCAACAAATTAGCAGTAATATGGAAAGTAGAGGAATTAAGGATCGTGCAGAAGAACTAATATTCTGCTCTAACCGAGGAAGCAGATTTTAGTGTTCAGGAATCGGGGGGGCGTGATAATATTACATGTATTATCACAAAGTGTGCAATAGAAGTATAAGGTAAGATCGCTACACAGGATACTAGTAGGCTTTCCTAGGCGATAAAAGATTGATTGAAACATGAAAGATAAACGATGAAAGCACTGTGTATTATTGTGCATGTGTGTGTATATGTGTACACACACACGTGTGCTTACATACATTTCTCAGTTTCGGGTTTCGTTGTCTCTTGGCTTGCAAAGTGAACTGCTTTACTGCCAGAAGTTAGGAATGAAGCTAATACTATCTGTGGTCACTGGAAAACAAACTGCTACTGGTTTTTACTTTTAAGCCACCCAGAGCAATTTCCTGTAGATGTGTTCAAAACACATTTTGATTTGATGGTTATGCATAATCTCTTATGCAAAGGCTTTAGTGTACTGAAATAAAAAACATTTTGCATAAATTTTATATAGTTATGAAAGAACTTGGAAGTAAGTGATTAAATAGCAACTGTGGTGAATTGTAGAAGGCAACACTCCTGTGTATAATTCAGTGTGTTTTATTCCAGCTCCATCTGCAGGAGACTCGCCCCCTCCATCATACGATGATGTCAATTTTATGACTTCCAGAGTAAAGGAGTGTGATGTGTGCAGCTACCGGATTGACGTATCGAAGCTTGTCAATGATTATGTTGTTACGTGTCCTCGCTGCAGTGAATTAACAGTAAGTCGGCCTGCAATTTCCATGAATTTACTTCTATGCATGACCATGTTTCAAAGAATCCACCTGAGACCTGGTTTGAAGTACTTGTACCCTTATATATTGTGGCGCAGGTGAGGTTCTGTTGTCCGCTCTCGCCCAGCAGCCTCACTGTAGGAGACAGAACCTCGTTATAGCTAAGGACGCGTTACTCCCGGCTCTTTCCATGGCCAGTGTGAAAGTTACTGCTTCCGAAAGTGACTGGAGTTCACGTTCATTCGACGCATTGATTGAGCCCCTGCTTTTGCCGTGTATGAAGAAAAATGTGTTTGTGCCGCGCTGTGTGGTATCTCTGACTGGCGGGAAGACTCATTTATGGGTGACGAACTGTGCGCCCGAGCCGGTAGTACTCCCGAAGGGCATGCACCTTGCCTTGTTTCAGGAGGAATGTGACATCTGCATTGGAGCCCTGAGCAACTCAACAGTGTCGGACACCGCTGATGACCCTTTTATGGAATCAGAGTTCTTAAAAACGGTCAGCAAGTCTCTTTCGTCGCAGAAGCGCGGAGCCTTGGCCGGATTGCTCGCCAGACACGCTAATGTATTTGATTTCGCTCAAAAGGCACCCATAACTAAGGTACCGAGCACACGCAGTCGTCACAAGATCGACACCGGATCGGCGCATCCTCTCAGACAAAAGCCCTACCGTGTTTCCGCGTCGGAGTGCAAGGTCATCGCACAGCAAGTCAGCGACATGCTACAAACCGGTGTCATTCAAGAATCGTCGAGTCCCTGGGCAGCGCCTGTTATCCTAGTTAGAAAAAAGGACGGGTCATGGAGGTTCTGTGTTGACTACCGGCGTCTTAAAGGAGTACTGACACGAATTTTTGTCATTCTCGTATTATTGCTGTAAATGAAAGCACTGGCGTGGAGAACCCCAAAAAGAGTATCATGGTGTTTAGCAAGACAATGAATATATTTTTAATACGGCTTCCTTAAAAGCCCACTTTCGGTTTCGATTTCGAGGGGGCGGTTTCCTAGTGACGTATCAACATCGTCAGACGAAGTCTGAATCACGTAGGGACAGAAATTCGTGATAGTGTCGCTGCAACTCTGTCGTCTGTGGTCAATTACACGCGGGGCACGTAAACAACGACAATTTTACGGTCGTCCAGTGACTCTGACAGCGATTTCGGCGGTTTTTATAGACTGCGCTCATACGTCATCGTAGTGTCCATTGCACTGAGGCTGGCGTGTAGTGCTGGGAGACGAAAACTTTAAAACCAAACTAAAATATTTTGTACGTGTTTCCTGGATTCCGTGTGCGGAGGGCGTTAACAATACAAGGCTAGAAAACGAAAAATGTACATTTTGAGCTGCCGAAAAATCGTGTCAGTACTCCTTTAACTCCATAACCAAAAAGGACGTCTACCCAATTCCTCGCATCGATGATGTCATCGACTGCCTCCATTCAGCGTCTTACTTTTCCTCCGTAGACTTGCGATCTGGATATTGGCAAATCCCTATGGATCCGGCTGACAAAGAAAAGACTGCTTTCGTAACCCCAGACGGTTTGTTCGAATTTAATGTTATGCCGTTCGGCTTGTGCAATGCCCCTGCCACGTTTGAAAGAAAGATTTATGGACACGGTATTGCGGGGCCTCAAATAGGAAATCTGCTTATGCTACTTGGATGACGTCATAATCTTTGGCCGGACATTTGAAGAACACAATCACCGCCTCGACCTTGTTCTAACCTGCCTGGAGACAGCCGCACTTAAACTGAACTCCAAGAAATGTCGCTTTGGAGAACGTGAAACTTTGGTATTGGGACACCTAGTGGACTTTCGAAAATGGCGTCAGGCCGGATCCGCAGGAAGTCGCCGCCGTCAGCAACTTCAAGCAGCCTCAATCTATCCGGGACCTGCGGAGTTTTCTGGGCCTGTGCTCATACTTTCGTCGCTTCATTCCAAACTTTGCGGATAAGGCGCAGCCACTAACTGACTTGCTGCAAAAGGATGTGCCTTTCCAATGGACAAAGGATTGCGAATCTGCATTTAAGCAGCTAAAGTTCTTGTTGACTTCAGGGCCAGTGCTACGCCACTTTGATCCTTCTGCTCCAACAGAAATTCATACAGACGCTAGTGGTATCGGAATCGGTGCAGTGCTCATTCAACGTCATGGCAATTCTGAGCACGTGATCGCCTATGCTAGCCGTTCCTTGAACAGGGCAGAGCGCAATTATACAGTAACGGAACAGGAGTGCCTGGCAGTCGTTTTTGCTGTTCACAAGTTTCGTCCATACGTCTATTATTCCGAACATTTGCTATCAACGCCTTCAGTCATCACCGACTTCAGTATGGCCGACATTTCTCGGTCATCACCGACCGCCATTCACTGTGTTGGTTGGTGGGACTACGTGACCCCTCCGGACGACTTGCGCGGTGGGCTCTCCGCTTACAAGAATTTGACTATACAGTATGCTATAAAAGCGGTAACCGCCATGCAGACGCTGATTGCCTATCACGCCTTCCTCTAGCGACGACTGAGTGCGACGCTGACAATTTCGATCAGTACATCGGTGCTGTTGACTGTCAATTTCCCGATCTGGCAACTTTCCGGACGGCCCAGCATGACGACCGTACTTTGGATCCTCTGTTCGCCTTCGCGAATTAACACGCCAGTGCCAGTCGCTTTGTGGTTCGTGACGACGTCTTATACAAAACAAATTACTCCGGCCAAGGGGCACGTCTGCTTCTCGTCGTTCCCCGCACTTTGCGTTCTCATGTCTTCCGCGTCACACATGATGACGCAACATGCGGCCACATGGGCTTCGCAAGAACATTTCACCGAATTGAGCAACGATTCTACTGGCCCAAAATGCGACGCGACACGGAAAAATACGTCGCGGGTTGCAAGGAGTGCCAATGACACAAGCGTCCCACAACTACTCCACCAGGACCTCTCCATCCTGTACCGCCTCCTAGCTCTCCCTTCGAGACTGTCGGCGTTGACCTTCTAGGCCCATTCCCGCGATCGAACAGTGCCAACCGGTTTGTCGTCGTCTGCGTTGACCACTTGACGCGTTATGCAGAAACTGCTGCAATACCTACTGCAACGGCCTTGCACGTGTCCCAGCTTCTGCTTCGCTCTGTAATTCTACGCCATGGCCCTCCACGCGTCGTCATCAGTGACCGGGGCCGTCAGTTCACCGCCGACGTCGTCGAAGAGACCCTGCGTCTTTCTACTTGCCAATTCCGTCATGCTACACCATATCACCCTCAAACCAATGGTCTCGTAGAGCGAATGAATAGGACTCTTACGAATATGTTATCAATCTATGTCGATGCCAAACACAAGAACTGGGACGAAGTGCTACCTTACATCACTTACGCGTACAACACCACGAAGCACGAGACCACGGGGTACCCTCCATTCTATCTTCTCACGCTCGCTCTCCTCGTAGCTATATCGACACTATTCTTCCATTTACGCTGGACGTTGACACTTCCGTTGCCGAATCCCTCTGTCGCGCAGAAGAGGCCCGTCGCATCGCGTGCCTCCGAACCTTGGCATCTCAAGAACGGTCAAAGACTCGTTACGACGCCCGCCATCAATCCGTCGTATATGCAAGAGGTGACCTTGTATGGCTGTGGACGCCGGTGCGTAAACGTGGTCTCTGCCAAAAGTTCTTGGCGCAATACACCGGCCCCTTCGTCATTCTGGATCAGCTCAGCGACGTGACGTACGTCATTTCTACAGTCACACGTAGTGGTCGTCGTTCTAGCAAGACACAGCTGACACACGTTGCCCGTCTAAAGCCATACTACCACCAGGTTCCTGACTAACTCGCCCAGTGGGCATCGTCTGTGGACAGGGGAGTGTAACGGGCTAACAGAGAGCAGACGAGGAGGACGAAGCTGAACAGTGCTCGAGCGGCCATCTCCTGCTTTGACTGAGCTACGCGACTGTTCCCATTTTTCCATCGTGTAAATAAACGCGATCCATCGTCACAATATGTTGCTATGCTAGATATCTCACATGGGTTGTTAAAGGCTCAAACTATTAAAGCAGTATCGCTGTTCTTATTCCAAAATATACGTACTATCAGTCGCATTTTCAACTTGTGTCTAATTTGGCATTATTTTGTTTCCAATTAATCTTCGTGTTCTAGATGTCCAAACTTACTTCGTAGCCTTTTAATGCAATGTCCCTCATAGACGCTGACATAAATTTTAAGAATAAGTGGATTGTAATTGTTATTGTTGCCTTATCTAAAATTGTTAACAGAGAGACAATGCTGAGTAATGTATTTTTTTAAGAAGCTTTGTGGTGGACATGTTTCTCGAACACATAAAAAAGAAAAAAAAGTGTTTTTGTTGTGCGTATGATACAGCACAGCGTTTGTTGGTTTGTAAAGTGCTGTATGCTGGTAGAGTAAACATTGTCATGTTTTGAAAAATAACTTATAGGAAAACCTACAAAGTGGAGGAAGCTTAAACAAAGAGAAAAGTTTTAATCTGACTGACAGTAACCTGAATGACACCGCAATATTATTTAAGAGCAGGCATTGAGTGTATACTAGGTATACTTTAGAGTTTTCTTTAGTCATGATTATGGTAGCAGGCTGTCGTTAGAAATGATAGTCAGTGGAATGTGTGCTAATTTATCTTTAACACATGTCACATAAAAAAAAAGATGAATGAATACTCAATATATCTTGTTCTCATGAAGTGTACATATCTTCATTTTGATGTAAATAAGGCCATACTCTGAAATAACGCACTGCTGTTAAGTATTCTTCAGCTTTTGCTGAAGGGTTATCATGTTTGTTATTTACAATTTGTTATTCATGTAATTAGTCTACATTAGGGTTTCACATTGACATGCTGGGGTCCGTTTTGCATGTAAGGTCCACTTAAAGGAGCCCTGAAACCATATTTTACTCGCCGAGTTTTGCATCAAAATGGGTTCTTTGTATTGTTCTGAGGTAAATGCAAAAAGAATTTTTGAGATCAATGCAGGCAAACTCAAGTTATTCAACTTACAAATTCAAAATAAAAGCAGACGACAGATCTCGGCATCCCGAGACGTGCACACTGCTTCCAATCAAAACGCAGTTTACATCTTGCAGAATCAGAACCGTGCTGCCATCTGCGGCATTTCTACCACAACAACCACATGGGCCGCGCAGCACTCCTTGTGTCAGTTACTAGCAAAATGAAATCGCAATGCACAAATTTGTACTTTCAGTAGTTTAGCAAGCATAAAACATGTTCTCCATTTGAAATTTCTTATATTCAATGCATTGTAAGCATGTGTGATGCATATTTTTATTCCCTACTGTTCCCGGCCAGTCAGAACTTGCAGCAAAGCCAGCATGGTAATGTCATATCCGCTCGGACAAACTGTTGATGTATGGCGCTGCAGTCAGCATGGAAATCGATTTTAGGTACAAATTAAAATATAACACAGTTCGATTTCGCCGCTTTCGCTGGTGTTTTGGGCATCAAGTCCCACACAAAGCAATGGTACAATAAAATCAATGTGCGTAAAATGCTTTTCAGGGCCCCTTTAAGGTTAGTCAATATTTATAGACTCAACATATGCTTCTGCAAATTCTTAAAAACTGAGGTGTCATGCGTGTAAGTAGCTTCCTGCTACTTATACTTCCTGCTGGGCATGCTTGTTAGTCACGTTGGTTTGTGCCAGTGCACATCTACATGTGGACAGCACTGCAGAATATTGTACCAGGTCACTGTACCAGTTCTACATTGCCCCAGCCCAGCATAGAAGTATTAAATCTCTGCTTGAATGGGAAATAAAAAAATAATGACTATTCTAAGAGAGCTTTCTTTTTCTGGTTATCTAACAAAAAAAGCCATGGTTTGCCTTGCAAGGCAGTTACAAGTGGTTGCTTTGAGTATTTTGGACATGCCAGCAAGCATGCTCATGCAGTTTTTGCTTTTCTCTTGAAAGAGCTGAGCTTAACTTGCCATAAGGTAGCAGTGACAGGATAGCAGCAGTGTTGCAGAACTTCAAAGATTTTGACTCACATATTTTTCAGGCTTTAGGAAACCCTCCAAAAGGGAAACGGTACATACGGTGTGGTTGCAACAAGCTTTTGCAGTGTGTTAAAAGTGCAACCAGCGTAACATGCTCAAGACCTGGCTGGTGAGTACTCTGCTTGGTTTATAGTGTGCAAGGACACCTGAATTAAACCATCCTTTTGTCCATCTACTACACCTACCTTCAATATATATATCAAATTGTATCATCAATTCATATTGTGGGCACAGTAATCACCCTTTGTCTCCTTCTTTATGTACTCACTATTACTGTCAGTGTCATCTTTGTTCGGCGTGTAGCTCATCCGAAAAAAGGTGTCATGGTAACAGCTCTGCAGTGCTCTTTTAAAGTGTGCGGTGCTTTTTTAAAGTGTTAGAGGCTGTTTTCGACCCCCTAGTCCTCTAGAACAACAAGCGAGTTTCCCTTGAGCTTTGTTCGGGTCACTGTTCACTCTACCTTTCTGCTGCTATGACCCAAGAGCCACCATCACCATCAGCGCCTGTCAGCGTGATGCAACTGTGTTCTCTGGTCTCCCATGTAATGATGTTGAGGACTCACTGGAGAACTATGGAGAGCACAACCAAAGTGGCAACTTTCAAAAACTTCTTGTTGCTCTCTCTGTCAGATGTAGTTAAAGCTTGGTTCTTTAACCATGAGAGCACCTTGGCTAATTACTTTGCTTTCAAACAATAAATTTGGAAGTTTTTCTGTACACCAAACATCCACTCTAAAGTCTCAAAGAGAACAATCAATATGGACACATGCAACATCTACGGGAGACGTGCACTTCATAAACTGAAGATATCCTTGCCCTTTGCAGTTGCCTCAACTCAGCTATGGAAGAACCCAGTTGTGTTTGATGTGTTCTCAAAGGTATAGGATGTGTCCCTTTAATGCAGTGGCAGTAAAATACCTCAGTATCGTGGATGATGTTATGATGGAATTTTAGCCTATCTGGTATTCCTCTATACGTAAAGGTGTAGCGGAATACCGTACAGCATATACCGTGTTTGCTCGAATCTAACGAACACCTTTTTTCCGATAAAACGGGACCAAAAATCGTATGCGTATTAGAATCTAGTGCGAGCGAATGACACCGTTACCATCCGTCGGCATCAAAATGGCCACCTGCTACGCGCTTCGAGCACTGCCAAACGGTCACTGGCAAAAAAACGAACTAGGGGCGCGGCGGTCTTTGGTGCTCATAGGTTCTGTAGTTTCTATGTCGCCACCGGTCCTGTGCGTAATGATGCCACGACGCACATGATGCATAGGCCGATGATGCTCGCCGTGCTGGCTTGGCTGTCTTGTGACCAACCAAAGTCGCTACTTTGCCGATGCAATCTCTGAGACACCCAGCCGCAGCAGCTTTCGGTAGCGTTCGAGGGTGGCCGCAGTGGGAGAATAGATGTTTCCCGTTACCGCATGCAAAACGGCTTATCATTGCATTTCTCCCTCGTACCTGTGCTGAGCCTGAGCCTCTCAATCGTGCGCGCTGCATGACGTCAGAGATTGCACTGTGGCAATCTCGGGAGACCATGCCCTGACGGTGCTTAGGCTTATCTGCACCAGACTCTGCAGCACACATGGTAGCACGTACCAGCGGATGTGAGGGAACTGTGATAGCACGGAGGAACGCAGCACTGCGAGTAAATGATCTTATCGGCGCTTGCATGCGGCTACGCCCGGCAATGTGCGGCAGTTTCATCGGGAAGCAGGAGTTATGAATCGGCGTGCTGAATGTGTTCGAGACTCCGCGGATTGAGTGAAGCGGGAAAGCCTTAGTGCCGCCGTTCGAGGGACTGCAGGGGTTCAAAGTTGGCAATGAATTTATTATGCGAGTACAGCATTTGTTTTTATGAATGTGAGAGGGTTGATTTCTAAGGACTTTTCGTTTCCATGTCACAAAAAATGGGTGCGCGCGTTGCAATCGATGTTTCACTTTTTTTTTTTTTTTTTGGTCGTGGGAAATGTGTGCGCATTACAATCGAGGGCATGGTGGAATCGAGTAAATAGGGTGGTGTTGTTTGCCACCATCAAGTGGCTTGTCACCACCAAGTGCCAGCTGTAGGTGATAAGCAGAATAAGCAAACTCGAGATTCTGGCAGCCACACGCTAAGCTTACAGCATCGATAATTTGATTGTGGCTGAGAAACAATGTCGAATCGTCATAGATACTCCACTGTCAAAGCTATATGGTACAAAGCTAAGGCAAATACATGTTTAGCCATTCCTCAAGCTCAATTTCGTCCACTGGTTTGTGTGACATCATCAAAGAGTCATGCTCTGGGGCTTTCGCTGTGTGCTCTGACCCTCCGATGCCACCGACCGCATCCACTACCTACACACCAATTGCTGTCACGAAACTGGCCTTTGTTCAGTGCAGGCCCCGTTTTCCTGTTGGCAGCATGGCAACATTTACATGCCATTCACATGTCTTTGCATTTTAGGCCCCTTTTAGGCCCCTTTTTTAGGCCCCCACCCAATATACAAGATGTTTCAGTGAAACCTTTTAAAAATCCTTAAAGGGCCCTAAAACAACCCCTTGATATTTTTTAACACTTCATGTAAACACACGCATCAACATGAGAACACCGTCACAATCATTGATGGCAAATGCAGCAGCACTACGTGCCGTGGGAGAGCCACAAAATGAAAAAAACTACCCCATTCGCCTCTCTGGGCATTTTCTATGCTCCCCAGCTTGTCCTGACGTCAGCACTGGAAGTCTTGATGATGTCACCAGTGTCTGGTGCTGTCACTGGTCGAACGACTGCCAGCAAGGTCTGCAAGAAATTATGTACACTCCCTATTCCAGGTCGCATTGCTCGCTGTGCCATCATAGACAGCCAGCGGGGGCAAAGAACAGAAGCGCCGACAGAAGGGTCACTCTATGGGGTTCCTCAGCACAGCCAGTCACCATACTGTTCCAGTGTATTGGCAAGGTCGTTAGCTGAGCCCTTCACAGTACAACAGGGTGGCACAAATGTTGTATCATGCATATTATTGAACAGAATACGCAAACAACGTTTGCATTAAAACAGCACTTCTTGTTTATTCCATCTTGTCCTCTTCTTGTGCTGTTCGCCCCGCACGTGCCATGTGCCGGCGCTGCGATCAGCAGCAACGCCTATTGTAACAGTTCCCCGTCTGAGGGAAAAAAAAAAAACTCATGGTTTTCCGTTAGGGTCTAGTATAGTCCTTCCACTTCTTGGGGGTCCTCCTCTTGGGGGTCCTCCTCTTGGGGGTCCTCCTCTTGCACGTGCTTCTTACGGGTGCTTCATGTGCTGGCGAGTTAAGTGCCTGTGTTCGAACTGGTTCAGGGGCGTGGTTTTCGTATTTTGGTACACTGGACGGGCCAGGTTGTGTCCGATGGTTCACAGCTGCCGTAGGTCACTCATCGTGTGCTGGTGACCAATGCATGACAGCTGAGGTACTGAACTTCATTTTACTCAGAGCCTCAGGGTGAATGGCGGACAACTTCGACTCATTCCACACTCGCCCATCTTCCAACAGGTAATAGGAGGGTCCACGCTTTTCAATAATTTTCTTCGGCACAGAGAACTGTGGAGAGAGTTTTCCTTGAATGATGGGGAGTTTAATCTGCACATAATCGCCAATACAGAAACTTGGCTCCTTGGTGCCACGTTTTCCGTCGGTGTAAAGCTTCAACTTAATTTGCTTGCTTGCAATACGCTCTCGTAGCTCCTCTATTGCCCTTGAAGGGTCCGTGCCGAAGCATTTGTGTGGGAATCCCACAATGTCGAGCCTAGTTCGGGGTTGGCGCCCATGAAGAAGAACAGCTGGCGCCATGCCAGTAGTGGCATGAGGTGTACAGCGGTATATTTCAATATAGTTAAGTATCGCTGTTCTGAGATCATGATGTTTGAGTATGGCCATTTGAATGCACGACTTCAATACCCTGCTAAATCTTTCCACCAAACCGTTGGTCTGCAGGTAGTAGACGGAAGAGGTTTAGTGCGTGATTCCGTGTTCTGTGAGAAATTCCTTAAAATTAGCAGAGGAAAACTGTGGTCCATGATCAGATACGAGACCACGTGGATATCCTTCTCTTTCAAAAAGTAGAAATTTCTTCATTGTAGAAGTGGTGACATCCCGCACGAAGGTCGCCTCCGGCCACTTGCTGTAATAGTTAATGACTGTTATGGCAAAGCAGCAGTCGGTTGAAGCTTGGGCGAATGGTACAACAGTGTCGATGGCGGCTTTGTGCCAGGCTTCCTCGGGAAGAATGACGGGCTGCATTGGACCTGCAGAAGTATGTGCAGACTTGTCACATGACTGACAGGTCACAAATGTGTGTACGAGTTCTTCAATGTGACTCCATGCATGGCCACCAGTAGGATTCTCCAAGACGAGCTTTGGTGCGACTAATTCCTGGGTGTGACTCGGGCCAAATCCATAATACGACGTATCAAAGCTGTAGGGACAACGATCCTGTCACCCCGGCAAAGAATGTTGCTTATGACGGAGAGTTCACCTCGTACGTGAAAGTAAGGTAGCAGTTCTTTGGTCAAGGATTTCTTGTCAGGCCAAGAGGTAGCTATGAACTGCTTAGCTTGAGAGATGGTCTGGTTGTCGGCACTTTCTTCTCAGAGCTCTTGCATTGTGACTACAGGAGACATATAAATTCCTCCTCTGGTTCATCGTGGATTACCGTATTTACTCGATTCTAACGCGCCCTCTATTCTAACGTGCACCCGTTTCCTACGGAAAAGTGAAACATCGATTGTAACGCACTCGCATTTTTCATGACACACAAAAAAAAGGTCGTTAATAATCAACCTTCTCACGTTTATAAAAACAAATACCATACTCACGTAATGAAAGCACTCGCATAATAAACGCACCGCCAATTTTGAACCCTCGCTGTCCCTCGAACGGCTGCACTATGGCTTTCCTGCTTCACTGGATCCGCGATGTCTCAAACACGTTCGGCGCGCTGATTCATAACTCCTGTGTCCCGATAAAATTGCCAAACGTTGACGGGCGCAGCCGCAGTGCTGCATTCCTCCGTGCTATCGCAGTTCCCTCACGCGTGTTGCCACGCGTGCTGGGCAGGCTGGCACAGATAAGCGGGCCGTGGTCCCAGAGATTGCCGCGATGCAATCTCGGACATCACGCAGCGCGCACGACTGAGAGGCTCAGGTGGCTCAGGCTCAGCACAGATATGAAGGAGAAATGCGATGATGAGCCGTTTTGCGTGCGGTGATGGGAAACATCTCCCGTTACGATTACCCGTGAACGCTACCGAAAGCTGTGCGCTGGAGACTGCATCGGTGATGTAGCGACTTTGTTTGTCCGCACGACATCCAAGCCGGCGCGGCGATTATTATCAGCCTATACATCATGTGTGTCGTTCAGCGCGGGACCGACGGCAACATAGAAACTACTGAAACTATGTGCGCCAAAGACCGCCGCGCCGCTAGTTCGCTTTTTCACCGGTGACTGTTCGACAGTGCCCAAACCTCGTAGGAGGCGGCCATTTTGGTGCGACAGCTGTATGGGAACGGTGTCATTCGTTCGCACTCAATTCTAACGCGCATGCGATTTTTGGACCCATTTTATCGGAAAAAAGGTGTACGTTAGATTCGAGTAAATACGGTAAACTCTGTACAGGGAGCTGGGAGAGTGCATTAGCCATGACGTTTTCGCTACCTTTTCGGTATTCCATGGTGTAATTGCAGCAATGTAGCATAGCAGCCGTGAGGACCAGCGCGCAGTCCTTAATGGACGGTGACCTGTGCCTTTCGTTGAAAAGAACGTGACGAGAGCAGCGTGCTCAGTACGGAGAATGGAAGGTCGTCTCCGCCGGTAGACAATGTTCACAGACCCATACGCAGGCCAGGGCCTCACGTTCGCCGACCGAGCACTTTCGTTCATGCGGTTATAGAGTACGTGAGGCGAACACAACAGTTCGCAGTGATGTTCCGTTATCCTGTTGAGGTACAGCATCTAATCCATGGCCTGAGGCGTCAGCTGTAACGTAGACAGGTAGCTGGGGATCAAAAAGATGAAGGACCTGGCAAGATGTTAGTAGAGTTTTCAGGTGATTCAAGCTACGTTGTGCTGCTGCGTTCCAAGTGAAATGTGCATTTCCTCAAAGAAGAGCATGCATCGGCTCAGCAAAATTTGAGATGAACTTGGAGGAGAAGCCTGCAAGCCCCAGCAGCGAACATAGTTAGTTGATATTTGCAGGTGATGGTGCCTTGGTTATCGCCTTGACAGAGGCTTGACAGAGAACATCAGTGGAGATAACCCTTTAGCGCTGACAACATGGCCTAAAAAGTCAAATCTGCCATGTCAAAAACACATTTGTGGTTGAGTATGAGATCAGCATCAGAGAGCCGCTTGAAAACAGCACGCAAGTTTTTCAAATGATGCTCTCAGGCGCACCCATACACGATTATGTCAGTGTAAAATGAGACGCATTTGCACCCCTTGAGTATCATGTGCGTCATCTTCTGAAACACAGAGGGTGCCGATGCCAGTCCGAAGCACACTCTCTTGAAGCGAAAGAGTCCATCATGAGTCACGAACGTGGTATGGTCACGGCTCTCCGGGCTTAGAGGCAGCTGGTGGTATGTGGAAGCTGAATCTAACTTGGAGAATCGCTGTGCACCAGCCAGCCTGTTGAAAAGTTCCTCAGTTTGTGGCAAAGGAAAACTGTCCACCACAATGGCTTTGTATGGCTCTCGTAAATCCACACACATACGAATTGGGCCATCTTTTTTTCTGGCTACAACAATGGGTGAAACCCACTTTGAGGAGTCGACACGTTCATTTGAAGTTTGAAGTTTATTTTCTGTCTTACACAGAAAAAGGAGTAAGAGCTAAAGGCAATCTGCCTGACGGGTGCTCTTACTCCTATGCGCACTCGGTGTGCATTTACATCCCCCCATTTGTGTACAAGAAACACAGTACAATCAAAAAGCCAGATAAATAAATTAAATATGCACCATACGTAGTTTTTGCTGTAAATAAAAGAAAATACATCAAACAGACACTTCATGGAAAACAAAGCATATCATTCAAGGACTTCATTATCAGCCTTCAACACAAACCAAAAATATATATGCATATATACAAACATTCATAGATATACAGTGGAACCCCGCTATTACGTTCCTCACTGCTGTGTTTTCCCGGCTGTTACGTTGTTTTTCATCGGTCCCGGCATAGCTCCCATAGGATCCCATGTATTGCGAACCCCGCTGTCACGTGACAACTGTGGGCCTGTTCTCGCATGATGCGTCGCAACCTGGCACGCCGTACTTGCCCGGGCATCGCTATTTTGATTTGACTTTTGACAGTCTTGGTCGCGCTTGCAGGAATCGCCGCCCACTGATGGCTGCCGAGATAGCGCTATCTCGGCAGCCATGCGATCGCTTGGCAGCCGAGCGACACTCCCCCCATCCCTTGCCTTTGTGTCTTTTCATGCTCGTTAAAGACGGGCGGGGCGTTTTCTCCCCGCTTCGACGGAGATGGGCCAGGCATGTTTGATCTCTGCTTCAACCGTTTTCATCGCCCCCACTCGCGTGCTTTTATTCTAGCAACCGTACTTGGGCTCTGGGGGCTTCCGGAGAAAAGAATCTGAAGAAGGGACATCGCACTCGCAGCCCCTTTTCTGTATAACTGCGCTCGCCTGTGCAGCGTGGGGCGCGCCTTCGCGGCTGTTAATAGTCTGTCCGTGCGCGCGCCGGCAAGCTGGTTCGGGCCGGACGGCGAGCGCAAAATATGCGAGGATTTTTTTTTTTTTTGCAAAGCTGGCTAAATATCAGGGGTGCGCAAATTATGCGAGGGCGCAAATTATGCGGGTAAATACGGTAAACAAGCACTGAAGACGGAACGTGAAAGTGCTATCGTGCGATCGCGGACCCGACGCGACCAGCCGACCAGCCTTACTCGCAATCACAAACCACGCGCGAGGTGCTGGAACAGGATGCGGCGATCGCAGAGACAGGCTGACTTGCCTCCGAAATTTGCACGTCATGCTGGAACTAAGGCTCAATGATCACAGTTTTGATTGCGATCTCTGAGGCCGTACTTTCTCTCATCGGGGCGCCGGAGACTATAATGGTGGCTCATTCAGTGCGCTCAACAGTTGTGAACGGAGTCAGAATTATCGAATTTAAAGCTACAAACCGTACGAAATATCGGTCGTCTTAGCACATTAAGTCTGTGGGGGCACTGGCGGTACCGTGCTGCTGTCCGAATTATCAGTCGGCGGCCTTGCCGAAATAAATTGTTTGAAGTCAAAGCGGCCCTGTTCTCATTCGTTTTCGGAGCTTTCCTCAGTTTTGCGTTTTCCGTCCGGGCATCGCTATTTTGATTTGACTTTTGACAGTCTTGGTCGCGCTTGCAGGAATCGCCGCCCACTGATGGCTGCCGAGATAGCGCTATCTCGGCAGCCATGCGATCGCTTGGCAGCCGAGCGACACTCCCCCATCCCTTGCCTTTGTGTCTTTTCATGCTCGTTAAAGACGGGCGGGGCGTTTTCTCCCCGCTTCGACGGAGATGGGCCAGGCATGTTTGATCTCTGCTTCAACCGTTTTCATCGCCCCCACTCGCGTGCTTTTATTCTAGCAACCGTACTTGGGCTCTGGGGGCTTCCGGAGAAAAGAATCTGAAGAAGGGACATCGCACTCGCAGCCCCTTTTCTGTATAACTGCGCTCGCCTGTGCAGCGTGGGGCGCGCCTTCGCGGCTGTTAATAGTCTGTCCGTGCGCGCGCCGGCAAGCTGGTTCGGGCCGGACGGCGAGCGCAAAATATGCGAGGATTTTTTTTTTTTTTTTGCAAAGCTGGCTAAATATCAGGGGTGCGCAAATTATGCGAGGGCGCAAATTATGCGGGTAAATACGGTAAACAAGCACTGAAGACGGAACGTGAAAGTGCTATCGTGCGATCGCGGACCCGACGCGACCAGCCGACCAGCCTTACTCGCAATCACAAACCTCGCGCGGGGTGCTGGAACAGGATGCGGCGATCGCAGAGACAGGCTGACTTGCCTCCGAAATTTGCACGTCATGCTGGAACTAAGGCTCAATGATCACAGTTTTGATTGCGATCTCTGAGGCCGTACTTTCTCTCATCGGGGCGCCGGAGACTATAATGGTGGCTCATTCAGTGCGCTTAACAGTTGTGAACGGAGTCAGAATTATCGAATTTAAAGCTACAAACCGTACGAAATATCGGTCGTCTTAGCACATTAAGTCTGTGGGGGCACTGGCGGTACCGTGCTGCTGTCCGAATTATCAGTCGGCGGCCTTGCCGAAATAAATTGTTTGAAGTCAAAGCGGCCCTGTTCTCATTCGTTTTCGGAGCTTTCCTCAGTTTTGCGTTTTCCCGGCTGTTACGTTTTTTTTCCCTGGTCCGCTGAAAAACGTATGAAAGGGGTTCCACTGTATATATATATATAACATAGACGCATATACATATAATATTCATACGCACATAGATACATATATACATACCCAAACACATACAGTAGAACCTCGTTATAACGAACCCGGATATAACGAACTATTGGATATAACCAAGTAATCGCAATTCCCCTTGAAATTCCTATAGATGAAATTTATATTGGTTATAACGAACTAATGGTTATAACGAAGTAATTACCACTCCCACTTCAACTTCGTTATAACGAGGTTTTGCTGTATACTATACACATATTCATAGACAAATATGGTATACCTATAAAGTTAGTGAGGTTTATTTCATTCATAAAACATCTGAGAATTTAAGAGAAAGTTTTTTACAAACTGCTTAAAGTGCGGTGCATGAAAATCTATGTGACGCTCAGTGAGGTTTAATAATCGGGGTACTTGATATTCTAGTTGCTGACGTCCGTAGTTAGTGCTCATGAGTGGTGGCATTCTCGTTTGTTGGCGTAATTGATATCTAGGGGAAGAAATAGGTATGTTACTAGCATGGAGCCTGTGTTTTTTTATGTGCAAGAGCAATCTATAATAGTAAATTTGATTTGCGCGGATTAAGGAGTGTTTATTAAAAAGGTTGCGAGCGGGTAAATCTCACGGTCTACCACGGTAGTTTTCAAAAATTCGTACTGCTCTTTTTTTGTAGTTTTATTAATTTCTCATAGTTATTTGCAGTTGTTGTTCCCCAGATTAACACACAGTAACCAAGTTTGGATTAAAACAGGACGTAGTACATTGCTTTCTTTAATGGTAATGGTATAAGTTTACTAATGTTATACATAGAGCCCTCTACTTTGCTAAGGTCACCGCAGAGTTTATTGACATGATTGTCCCAAGAAAGATTTTCTTGAAACCAAACACCTAGAAACTTTTGCATTGTTACTTGTTCTATGTGATTTCCTCTGAAAACAGTAATATTAAGAGGGGGGGGGGGGGGGCATTGGCTTACTTATAGGTTTAAATACCATATAGTTTGTTTTTGTAACATTTAACTGAAGTTTGTTTAAGTTCAGCCAGTCAGATAATAAATCTATATATGAATTCACTTCTTTTTCAATCTGTTGTAGGGATGAATTTCAGAAAAAAAGATTAGTGTCATCTGCATACATGACTATGTTCGGTATAGGTGAAATGCTTGGGAAGTCATTAATGTATATATTAAATAACATAGGGCCAAGTATAGATCCTTGCGGAACGCCAGTCGTTATTTTATGATGTGTGGAGGTTGCCTGATTGATTGAAACATACTGAAAACGATCAGTTAAGTAGCTTCGCATAAGGTCTAATGTCGTACCGTGTATCCCATAGTTATAAAGTTTAGATAACAGTATTTCGTGATTCACACTATCAAATGCTTTACGCAAGTTGAGGAATAAGTCGACCGGGTATAACCGATTTTCAATATTTTGTAATATTTGCTGTTTTACCTTGAGGAGTGCATCCTCACATGATTTATTTTTTGGAAATCCATATTGTGATGTACTAATTATTGCATACTTATTTAAAAATCCTTCCAATCGTGAGTTTATAGCAGCCTCAAAACGTTTTGAAAAGAGCGGCAGTATTGATATAGGTCGGAAATTGTTTACAGAATGGTCTGCACCCCCTTTGCGAATTGGCGAGACTAGGGCTATTTTAAGTTTGCTTGGAAAAACTCCGTATTCGAACATGTTATTAATGATGTGGGCTAGGACTGCAGATATGAGATCCGACACATGTTTTATGGGAGATGCCAGTATACCATCAAATCCTGCAGGTGCATTGCACTTTAAACTACCGATTACCTTTTCAACTTCACGTGGAGTCATCTGAAATAATAGGAGAGAATTTGGCACAGATTGTTTCGTTACAGTTAGTCTTACACCTTGTGGATTTTCAAAGGAAGCAATGTTACAGCATTGAACAAAGTGAGTGTTTAGGGCAGTGACTGCTTCATCGTCTGTAAGAGGAGGAATTTGTGTCTTGAGCTTCTAATTTTTATATTTCTTTTGAGGCTTGCTCACGAATGGCAAGTGGCAGTCGTCTCAGCTTGCTGGCCACAGGTTTAACTACGTTCGAACTCTTATTTTGTGGCAGAAACCTTTGATAGTTCCTAGATGTTTTTCAAACAAGTGCTCAAATTCGGTATGCAATTCAGAAGGCAGCACAGGAGTTTCTTGCGTCAATAGCAGACACTTGAGCGGCGACCCTTGAATCTTCATGTCGAGAGCCGCGATGCCATCTAATCCAAGAATTGTTGTCTCTCCAGGTACAACGTACAGTAGAACAGAAGTGCATTGCCCATGAAATGACGCTGTAGCGATGAAAAATCCCTTTATAGGAATTGCTGACTTAGAATAATCAAGCAGCTGAATGGATGTCGGTGTCAGCGGACACACAGTAGAGAAGTGGCGCTGGTTAAGTTCTTCGGCCAAAATTGAAATTGATGACCCAGTGTCAGTCAAAAAAACAACACAGAAATCTCTTCAATTTCCTTTGCTGCATAAATTCCTTTCTTACATCTCCAGATCTGACAAACACTTTTTTGTTCGCCTGAGTCATGTTCATCGTTATCGTCTTCCGCGATATGCTGAACTTCTTTGTCAGACTTTCAGGAACACTTACAGACATTTTCTAGATGGCCAAGCTTCTCACATCTGTGTCTTAGCTTGGCACTGAGAACTGTTTGCCAAGTGTTCAAAGGAACAGCAACGGTAACATTCTCTCTCTTTCAAAGACAACTTTGCGTTTGCGTCTTATAGCACGTGCACGTGACACAGTGCTTTTCTGGATTATTTGCTTGTTTAACGTAATGCACTGGGAACTCATGTACATGTTCTTGTGCTTCGCTAGTCGCTTGATCGTGCTGTCTAGCAATGGTAAGGGCTCGAGACACAGTAAGAGACTCTTCCAGTAAAAGGCGTTCACGCAAGCACTGACTAGTAGTTTCCTCTACGAGTTGGTCGCGTATCATGTCCGCCAAAGCACCAAAACTGTACGCTCCTACGAGACTTCTTAGCGCGGTGACATAATCGGCTGCAGTCTTACCTGGTGCTTGTGCACGTCGCCGGAAACGGTGACACGCCGCAGTGGCATTGATAGTGCTCTTGCAGTGACTTTCTAGAGTTGTAATGGCGCGGTCAAACTCACCTGGGACAGGAGACGTCAACGGCTGTCCAGCGGCGGCGACTTCCAGGAATGGATGGTCATCTGAAGTCTGAGTCGGAAAGACATGTTTTTCTTCCAAACCCAAGCAGTTCAGTAGAATCGCCTCGTGACTCATGGCATGTAAGTCTGAGTCGCCTGAAGCCACCACGTACTTCCTGAATGCTTGGATCCATTGCTCCCAAGGAATGTCTGGGTGTCCAGGTGAAGACAGGAATGGCGGTGGTGGTTGTAGCCCCGGAAAACTCATTGTAGAAGGCGAAATGCAGCAACCAGAGGCAGAAACGAAGGTCAAGCCAGTACTACATGGGCTGGTGAATCCTCGTCGCCAAAATATGTTGTGTCGTGCATATTATTCAACAGAATATGCAAAAGACATTCGCATTAAAACAACACTTGTTGTTTATTCCATCTTTGTCCTCTTCTCATGCCAGTCGCCCTGCACGTGCCATGTGCTGGCGCTACGATCAGCAGTGACGCCTATTGTAACAACAGAGCAATAGGGACTTTTGGAGGAATACTCGGTGAGGAAAAGACTGCACTGGTCAGATGGCGCATAGCAAAGGAAAGAGCGATATGAGCGAGGACCAGTTTTCGACCATAAAACACGTGTAACTCCGCTATTGCTTCACTGTTTCGAAAAATTCTCACAGATGCGTGTTTGTTGCCTACTCATGTACAACTGCAACACAGAAACTAAACTTCGACCTTTGGGTGGTTTAGGGGCCCTAAGTAGGCTATCTAGGGAAAAAGAATTTTTCTTCAGATGGAACTGTTAGCTGTGGTGGAAGTCACGAAGTGTCAAAAACGTGCTAGTTATCTAGCAAGGTAATTAGAATTCACTAAGTTTCTAATTAGCAGGACGGTAGGTACACCTCGTAACTACTGTCCAGGGCGTCACTGCTTCCTTCCCCTATTCGACGCTGAGTATTGCCTCTGCAACCAGTCACCTGCACTGCTGACTACCACTTGGAAAACAAGATGGTGTAGTCTTTAGAGGGAAAGCCTATGCAAAGGTATTGCAGCAGCAATGATTCTTGTTTACTTCCTCAATGGTAGACTAGTTTCACTGTTCTCATCAACACAGGTGAAGCGATTCTACTTATGAAAGGCACTGCTGTGATTTGTGGTGTGGACACCAAGTGGCAGATACAGTATTTTTCAAAGGGGGGGGGGGGGGGGCTTGGTTTATGGGAAGTACAATACATAAATCTGAATATGGGGCATCGACACCCAAAGGAAATGATGCATGCTCTTTTGAAATAGACTTCGACTACACCATATAGCACACACATCAACAGAGCTTTTGTTGTGTGCGATTAACCATATTGTGCCTTTTCTACCAAACACAAGGTTGACTAGCCTGTTTTTGTCATTGTTATGCAAAATATTTTCTGTTCTCCGCAAGCCTTTGGTGTTCATGTTTTTCTGATATGTAAGATGGCTCAGTGTGATTTTGTGTTGATTTCCATGCCTTGGACAAAATACTAACCTGAGAAGATGTACTATATCCTTTGCCCTGCATGTATGATTCCTGAGAATCTTGGCAGTGCTTGGAATATATTTCTAGCCTTGACCTATGCTAGGCTTCCTGGTAAATTCCAAAGCACGAGGCAGACAAGGAAAAAAAGTGCCTTTGCCTCACCTGATTGACATTATGAATTAAAGACCATGCCAGCCTCTGCACTGCTCCAGCAGCCTTTGAGTGTATAATGGACAGTGTACCCTGTAGTCTTAAAGGGACACTAAATGCAAACAGCTTTTTTTTGATAGAGTGATGAGTGAATGCTTAAAAATGTCTAAAATGTCAGTATTACCTTCAACAATGCTTTAGTCATAGAAAAATTTAGGTGAGCGTGGGGCATGGCTAGCACTACTAGTGGGAAAATCTTACAGCTGGCCCCAGTGACATAGGCAGGTCAAAGAAAAAGGCTACTGGTACTCAAGCTACTGGTAATAAACAAGGTATAATTGCAGTGCATAAAAATATGAAATAAAATGCTGCTTCCCTATTTCTGTTCCACTCATTAGAAAAAGACCGATGAGACCCACTGCAAGAAGGTTCAATCGTCTCATAAAGCAGCAGTCTAATGGTGGGAGCTGTGGGGTGCCATAGTTATACAGCAGGTTATCATACAAGTACGTTTCTTCGTGGCAGCTGGCAGCGGCATCTGCTCAGTACAATAGCTAAACCCTCCTCCTCTCCTGCTTGCACCTGCTTGCTCATGCTAGCCTCACATAGCTGGCTGGACGCCAACCATTAGAGAGAAAAAACAGCAAATCTACGTCATCAGGGCCGTTCGTGGTGGGCACTTTGAATAGTTCTATGGCATGGTGACCACTGAAATATGAGTTTTGTTCAATAGGGCGTTTTCATGGCATGAAACAAGCACTATGACATTTCTTGAATGGTACTTCAACAGTTAATGTCAACTTAATATTTATCTTTCGTGTCCCTTTATGTGGAAGATTTGCTTGTGCTACCTTCACTGCATGGTCCTATTTTATTCAATGTTCCAACAACATTTGCAGCGCCTAGACGAACGAAGTTCGAACATGTCTATCTGCTGCTGGCCTTCAGTTGTATATCAGAAAATTCTACTTTGTTAGCAAAGTTATTAAATTACTGGGCTACCTAAGCAAAGACTGCATTCGACCTGACCCCGGAAATATTATCACTGTCCTCTGCTTTCTGAAACTGTAATGCCCCAAAGAGCGAAGTAGCTTTCCTGTCCTCACTTCTTGATTCCAGTGCTTCATATGCTACTTCACAACCATTGTGACTCTGCCTCACCTACTGCTTCTTCAGGAACTCTTATATGTGATCAAATGAGGGCCAAATGGTTTTGACTTTTAGACGGCATGCTCACTTTGCTAAATGCTGACGCCAGTATCCGTGGCACCAGTGCTGTCCTTTTGCAATAGCAAGGCCTCCTGAAGAATGTGTGGTCACATTTGCTAGTTGGACACTGACAGTGTCCGAGAAAAGTTACATGATCACCGAGAAAATAATGCTTTGCTGTTGTCTGGACCATTAAAAAATTTCAACTTTATCCCCACGGCTGCCATTTTGCAGTTGTGAGTGTCCACCACACTTTGGGCTGGTTGTCAATGTGAAATAATTTGTCCTGATGCCTTGGTCTCTGGATACTTTGCAAGAAGATGACTTCAATTTCACTTTCAAATCTGGCAAGAAAAATAACAGGGCGGTTGCTTTCAGTTGTCCACTACCATTTCCTTAAGAAAATTTTTGCCGACCACCATCTGTGATGAGCGAGCCTGTTAACATGTCTTCGGCAGTTCTTTTACTTGCCATTGTCGATGGGCTTCTTTCTTACCACCCTGACATGCTTGCATTTTACCAACACAGTGACACTTGCTGCCACTTGATGAACAGATCACTAAGACGATGTAGAACAGGGAATATTGCTGGAGCCATCGTTTTGACTAGTGGACTTGTCTTCGTCAGGACAACAACTGCCTTATCGAGTGTTCATTCGAGAACGCTCAAGAAGTTGCCACCCTGAGAAAGACAAGTCCACTTGTTGAAACATTGGCCCCAGCGACATTCCCTGTTCTCCATCATTTTTAGCGATCTGCTCATCAATTCAAGCCTCTTTCCCTGAGCTTCTCTTCTTTCTGCCACTCTGTTATGGAATGAATTCATGGCTCATATTATCCTCATATGCTGAGACCCGTCAGCAGTTAAAGAACTTCAAGATTGAAAACTCACTCCTGTACTGCTACATCTTCCACCCTGAAGGACAGTGTTGGGTTCCTGTAGCTGCTCAATCGCTCAGAGCACAGATATTGAGATTACTTCATGACAGTCTTATGGCTGGTCATTTCAGCTTTCATGAAACATATGATTGCATCTGCTGGCATTTCTCCTGGCCTGTACTTGCCACTTGCTTAGCAAATTATGTCGCACCTTGCTTCCTCTGCCAGCACTGCAAATGATCTGCTTCACCTCCGGCTCGAATGCTACAACCTGTTACATATCCTGACGCTTCCTTTTTCCTATTTATGCCAACAAAAAAAGTTTGCTAGCAAACTTTCCTTCTCCAAGTATACTGGGCCTGGCCTCTTTCTGAGGAAAGTGGGGGCTTCAAAGGAAGCTGCAGAGCTTGTGCTATACAGAAGTTGCACATTGTGCTAATGGAGCCCTTGAACACATTTCTAAGCAATTTTATTATGACTTCACTATTGAACTACATTGCTTCACAAGTCTCGTGATACATAAATAGTTGAAATCCTGCAAGTAAGGTACAGATTGTAGGCCAGCTGCCAGTTTGTGAAGAGATCACATGCTGCGGGACACCATATGGCAAAAATAATGTTCCACATTTGCCACCATGGCCAGGAGTGCTGTTTGCTAACACACCCAGTGCTATATATAGCTAAAGTGGCTTGGGGCATGGTTGCCACTGGCACTATGCTGGAACAGCAGCGCTAACAACAGACAAGGACCAAAGGACGACACAACACAGGCGCTGACTGACACAGGCACAGCGCCTATGTCATGTCATTCTTTGGTCCTTGTCTGTCGTTAGCGCTGCTGTTCCAGCATAATGAATCACCACCAACAAGCCCAAGTTTCTCTTCTAGGCCACTAGCACATTTGGTAGAGAATTTGCATGCATAATGTGAAAGTTGTGGGTTTGGTTCCTGCTAAAAAAAAAGCTTTCTTTTCTTTTTCTTTTTTTGTTCATTTTGATTCACTTTTCCACTATGCCGTAATTACCACACTTCAATTTTCAAAATATTGATGCATGGCCTTTAAAGTTTATGTTTGTATAAATTAATCATGAGCTTTCCTGAACATTGCTGTATCCTACATGGTTCAGATACTTCATGAAGATGGTAAAATCAGTTGGTTATGTTAGTAAAAAGTTGGCACTCATTCCTCTCCAGATGCTGAGCCGGGTTAAGTTTGCATTCGTAGTTATTGACAGAGAAACAAGCGAGCAACCCCCGCAGGAGAGATCCCTTGCAACCAGTACAAACCTTGAATGTTGCTGTGTCTCAGTCGAGAAATAAGCCTGCAAGAGTCCTCAGGGTGCAGTTGCACTTGGTAGTCTCAAATATTCTACAGACAATCACACAAAGCGCATGAATGTCCAAACACTTTGTCCAAGAACTCGAACCTAAAGGGACCCTGAAACACTTTTTTGAAGTAAATCTCTAGTAATATCACCAAAGGAGTTCATTGCCTTACAAAACACCTGCCACAAAATTTTTTTCAAATCCATTAGGTACTAGCGGAGTTACATCAGTTCAACCATCAAGTTTGGGGGGAGTTCCACTGCCCAAGTGCATTCACTCTCTTTTCTTCCCAACAAGTGCACTGGAAACTACACAGAGGGGAGTGAAGAGGGGGAAGGCGCTATGCCAGCGCATAACATTACCGTCACACTTGCACGTTGGTGACACGTATGCCACCAGAGTCACTGCAGGGACATGGCAGCACCGCACAGTGTCTGCAATAACTACATTTATGAACCAGCCAATTGTAGTTGTTCCACCTCCTGCGTAGCCCATGCCCTGCCAATGACATGATTTGTTGAAAAAAGAGCATGCACTTTTCAGCTATGTTCTGAAACCAAACAGCAAATTTCCAGGTGCATGCAGTGCAGTGATATTTGGCTGACACGGCCACGAGAGCCTTCACGACCAATTTGCAGCGTTTTCTGGCTATGTTCAAAACGTATTACAGCGCCTCTTTAAAATCTAGTAGTGGCACCGGCAAAATATTTTCCGTACTCTTCTTCCTGCCACTTCTACACACCTGCATCTTTCGGCTGCATTATTGGCCTCCTGCTGCAAATCATGCGATCATGTCACGTGTTTCTGCTGTGCATTTTGTTTGTGTCGCACTGAGCATCCGCACCGTCTCCACTTCTTAAAATCCCCTTCTTCCGTTCCCAACACTCGTATCTCTTGCTGGTGAGAGAAAGTAATGCTCTCGCTGCACACAATTGCACTTGTAGGCCCCCCCCCCCCCTTCTCTCTCTCTCTTTCTCACTGTCTCTCCCTCTTTCATTTTTTTTAAGCTTCCTCTGACACTACATAAATGTTGCCAGGGGTTCCATTAAAATACCCCTCTTTCTGTCTATGCTTTCCTGTGAATGCCACATAATTAATTATCTGTGCCATAAGCAGGTCTGCTGCAAAAGTCCATTATGCTGTAACAGTAGACTTCAAGTGAAGCTTGAAAAATTGGGTTTGCTTTGTCAGCTTCTGCATCAACCCCACCTTTTCGTTAAGTCAGTAAATGATTAAAGTGTCATGGAAATGGCTGAATTTGGTCATTTGTATTTTATTTTATTTTCTTTTTTCTTGGTGTACATGTTGAGTGCACTTACACATGCTATTCTAAATTTTAAGTTTGTGCGGCCATGTTACACAATTGTAGCATAAAGAATTATTTAAGCTGGATTGTTTAGTAGAATTGCATCCTCTTTACTTATTTTGATAAAACTTTTTTTCATTGTTTTCATATTTTTAACAACAATATTGCATTGTTCCCGTGTGTTAGTGGTGCAGTCATAAAGGCTGAAGATAATTCATCCTGGAAGGCAAAGAGACAGCAGCCAGGGAGACGCAGGGAAGAAGAACTGGTACAACCACACACAGGCCCTTCATACCGCTTCATCTGTGGTCATTGTGAAAGTGTTTCTGTGGTGAGTGCGTCAGCATAAAAATGTTGCAGCTTTTGTGTCAGTGGTTTCCAAAAAGGGCCTTTTAACTTGTAAGGCCTACAAGGGCACATGCTTGATAGTAGTTGTAGTTAAGGCCCCTGCGTATTAGTGAGCATGCCTTGCCCTCACTCCTCTTACCTTGCCATCAGCCTAACATCGCATAATGATTGATTGATTTCTGGGGTTTCACATCCCAAAACCATGATATGATTAGGAGAGATGCCTTATCGAAGGACTCCAGAAATTTCGACTGCCTGGGGTTCTTTAATGTGCACTTACATCGCACAGTGCATGGGCCTCAACATTTTGCCTCCATCGAAATGCAGCCGCCACATCCAAGATTTGATCCCACGGCCTTCGGATCAGCAACCGAGTGCCATAGCCACTAGAACACTGTGGTGGGGCCATGGCATAATGAGTATGTAGATATAAAAAATTTAAAGGCACTGTATAGATGAAATGTGCTGTAACAAATAAAATATATGATGTCCATGGAGGACTTAAGCAGCTGACAATGGCTTTGCACCTGCCTACCCCTATTGCTTTGCCCCTGATCAGTATTACGCCAATCATCCGCAAACAAAAAAAATCTCCAAAAATGTTTAGAGAATAGTGGACACGTGCTAAGACCTTGCCGGTGACTGTGACATCCCTCAAATATGGTCTTCTAATTTTTTCCTGTGTGCTTCTGCAATTTATTGATTTAGAGTAGAACTTATGCTCTACGTTTTGGATTTAATGTAGTCACAGCAAGCTGCATTCACAGTTTACTAGTTTCAGAGCAGCAGGAGATATAAGCTGCAGCAGGGAGCATGGTAAATCATTGTGCCATTGTATGACTTCTGGATCCACACTTTTGATTTATAAGGGTCATCAACTCAGTTTTTCTGCAAGGTGAGAGCCACCTATACCTGGTCGACTCTTATTGACAAATGGCAACATTGCCTTTGTTAGCTGGTTTCACAAGACAGAACAGGGACTGAGCAGCAACACTTGCAATAGCTGAATTGGCAATTCATTCTGTTCTTTAAATTTTTCTCTGTAATGTAGAGCATCAGTGTTGCAACAAAGCAGTTTTCGAAGAGTTGGGTTTGCTGCAAGTACCTCAAATACCGCAAGTACCTCAACATCTATGAGAAAGGACATCTGTAGAATAAATCACGCCCGTTGAGAGAGAAACTATTGTATTTACACAAAAAATGCCCTAGATGACTGCCATGGTTCTCATGGCGAACGCTGTCGCTGGTCTTCGTTTTCTTCTTTGTGCCGCTAATTCGCGCTCGTGCTGGGACAGCACAAATAATCTTCAATATCCTCCGCCCACGAAAAGGTGCGCCGTTCCAGTCCTCTAAGACACCGAAAGTTCAATAGGACAGAGATGCTGTACAGCTCTTCGTATGACAGAGCCGTTTGGCAACTTCACTGAGTAGACCCTGATGTTTTGATCACGCCCGTGATGTGGCTCGATGATTCTTCCAAAGCTGTCGCGGTGCTTTATTATTTATTTATTTTATTTTTATTTGCTTGGTCTTTTGACCAAGCAGGGGGGCATAAAAAAAAGTAATTCAACATTAACTCCAATAAAAGAAAGTTCAAGCAATGAAAACATAAAGCAGCACAACACACCATAACGAACAAATAAAGTAAAATAGCAGCAAGATAATACAATTGCAAATAGACAATTTCAATCAGATGGAATGTTGACAGTTTCGAGAGCTTGTGTTATATGGTTAAAAACGGAAGGATACATAGTTATTAAAATCAGGATTATCATTATCACAGAACGCTTCAAAAGGTAACTCGTTTCACTCATTGATGGTCCGAGGAAAGAAAGAGTTCATGAAAAGATTAGTACGTGCGAAGTAAGGTTCAAGAGTGTAAGCATGTGTATGTCTAGTTTGTCTTGAAATTCGATGCCTTATATAAGTTCCTGGAGTGATGTTAAATTAATGAAAATAAAGCAAGTGTAGAAATTTCAGCCGGGCAACTGCTCTTCAGTATTGCAAAGTAGGGATGTTATTAATGGCCATGATCGTTGTTGGTCATTTCTTTGGTAAGCATTAAAGATGAAGCGAACCGCCTTCTGCTGCACCATCTCAAGTTTCTTAATATCTTTCTTCAAATGTGGGTCCCAAACTACACTAGCATAATCTAACTTTGGTCTTATAAAAGCATTGTAGGCCAACAGTTTTATGTCTGAGGGTGCTGCTTTTAATTTATGCCTTAAAAAACCGAGCTTCCTAGGAGCAGATGAGCATGCTTTATTGATGTGACTTGACCATGTTAGAATCCAAACTAGAAGAGAAGCTCAGGGGAAGATGGATGCTTGAATCGATGAACAAATCGCAAAATACGATTTAGAACAAGGAATGTTGCAGGAGCCAACGTTTCGACAAGCGGACTTGTCTTCGTCAGGGCGGCAACTGCCTTCTCCAGCATATAAACGAACGCTGAAGAAGGCAGTTGCCGCCCTGACGAAGACAAGTCCGCTTGTCAAAACGTTGGCTCCTGTGACATTCCCTGTTCTAAATCGTATTTTGCGATTTGTTCATTGACCATGTTAGGCGGTTTGTAATTGTTACACCTAAATATTTATATTCATCAACCTCAGTCAAAGGACAGTCGTTCAGAGAATACTTATAATTAAAACGATGTTTCTTATTTGTTATATGCATGATAACTGATTTATCACTATTTAATTTCATTGACCAGTCTTCACACCATTTAGAAATGGCACACAGGTTGGATTGTAGGCATTTCTGGTCATTCGGGTAAACGAGCACTAAGTCACCAATTTTAAAACTGCTGGAATCTTGAGCCTGAGCACTCGCATGATGGGCAGAACGGAAACTCAACAAATACTCTTTTCTCCATCGTCTCCAAAAATGCTCAATTAACTGTGTGCGATGCATCCACCTTCTTGTAACTATGGCATGCGAGCTTGAAAGGTTGTCTTCTTGTTCGTTGTTGGGAAGTCTTGTGATCCTTTTACCAGTAATAAAATGAGCTGGTGTCAATACTTCGATTACTTCTGGTGATGATGAGAGGTAAGTAAGGGGCCTGGAATTTACCACGGCCTCCACCTCGTACAATACTGTGGTCAGTTCATCAGGCTTGAGTCTTTGCTGACCAAGAATCTTTCGCAGGGTAGACTTCACTGTTCTTATCATTATTTCCCAGAAGCCTCCCCACCATGCGGCTCTTTTGGCGATAAATTTCCACTTTAGCCGTCTTTGAGAGCAGTATTCTCAAAATTGACTGCTGAACAACACCCTTGATAGAGATATTTTCTTTGAAGTCTTCTTGAAGGTTCGTGCGTTGTCCGTGTATATGACGCCAGGCAACCCACGACGGGCCGTGAACCGTCGAAATGCTAGCATGAAGCTGTCTGCGGATAAATTGTTGATCAGTTCTAGGTGTATAGCTCTTGTGACCGCGCAAGTGAACAGGGCTATGTAACTCTTGAAAATCTTACTGTCCGTCACCACGTAAAGCGGACCCGCGAAATCTATCCCCACAATCTGAAACGGATTGGAGCGACACACTCTTTCCCGTGGTAACGGTGCCACAGGAGCACTCGCTGGTTTAGCTCTGTACTTCACACAAGCGTTCCAGCCTCCAATAACTTTTTTCACGATTTGCCGGCCACGAGGTACCCAGAACTTCTCTCTAACTTCAGTAAGAGTGTCTTGCACGCCACCATGAAGAACGCATTGATGACAGTCGCAAACGATAAGTTTAGTAAAATCATGATGCGGAGGCAGAAGAACGGGATGCTTCACCGTTTCTCTTTCTTCCGTGAATTGTAACCTGCCTCGTATTCGCAGCCGGCCTTCCGCATCCAGATAAGGATGAAGTGTCTTTAAACTCGATCATTGATTTAACGTTCTTCCCTTTTCAAGTTCGTCAATCTCCCTGAAATACACTTCTCCTTGCACTACCTTAATCCAGTAATCTTCAGCTTTGTTCATGTCTTTATCTGTTATGCACAACGATTTCCTCCGAAGTAGTGCATTTCTGCAATTCCTGGTGAATATAAAGACCCATGCCGTGATTCGTAGGATCCGTGTGAAGTTAGAATATCTTCTCAGATCCAGAATTGGCCAAAATGTTCTGACGTACAGAACTTGCATGACACTTGGTTCAGTGTAGTCTGCTTCATTATATCGTGTCTCCAGTCTATTCTTCGGCCATGTTACTTCATCCTTGCGTAACCAGGATGGACCTTGCAACCATAGTTCGTCGCGACTCAGTAGATGCAAAGATACGCCCCGTGTCAGATAATCTGCAGTATTGTCAGACCCAGGACAATATCGCCACTGACCTTTGTCAAAGCTTCATTGAATTTCGGACACCCTATTTCCAACAAATTGTTGCTGTTGCGATGGTGATCCTCGTATCCAATGCAGGGCTACGGTTGAATTATATTCCACGGCGAAATCCCGGTTAGACATCATTTTCTTTTCCAAGGACGACAACTTCTGTAAAGCTCCTGCTCGATTACTACATCAAAGGTTCCCCCGTCTTCTTTCCACAGGAGGGCAACCTCGTACCGACCGTCGACAAATGCGAGTTTTCTCTGAAACTCTTCCAGGACTGAAGCATTGAGTTTTGGCATGGTGTCGCCCTCTGTCATAATTCCAATGGCCTCAAGTTCCCAGAACTTGCGTATAACTGTATCGGTCGTTTCATTTGAGGCGTTCACACGCAGTACGCTAACTTGCGTAGCCATGTTGACCGTTGTACTGAAGAGTAGAGGTCCTTGAAACATCCATCCGAAGGAAGAACCAAGGGAGACCAAGTCGATGTTACCGGAACAACGTCTAATCTCACCTGTCATGAACTTCCACAAGTGATCCGCTCCATGCAAGAAACTTATTCCAGGCACGGCAGTCATCTCGGGTGAGAGTAGCTTGTCGGCGATTGGGCACCCCTTGTCTTCAATCTCTTTTACGAACTCGTGGTTTAATGGTATGTGTACCACATCGTTGCAAATGAAGGGGATTTCTATAGCATGTATCATCTGCACCAGACCGTCGTACTGACTACGCAGGTGAAGCTCTACAACGCGGTGCAGCCTTGAATGAGATCCTATCTGCCCAAAGATGTTGAGACTCAGATTAATTCTTCCTATCTCCTTCAATCCTAGCGTCTTCAAGATATCTTCACGTATGAAAGTGCGTTGGCTACTACCATCCGCAATCGCACGGATGTAGGCACATTTCGTGACTCCTATAGCCCAAAGTCGAAAAGTCTGCAGCAAAATCTCTGAGCCTAAGGTTGTGTATGAGCTTGTATGAAGACTGTTCGTTGGGACTGTACTTGCGGTACTGGGGATTTGTCTTCCTAGGCCTCCACGTCGGGTCACACACTGAGGACACATGTCTTCTTCGGCATTTTCCGCATTTTACATTTCTGTGGCACTCTTTGGAGCGGTGACCTTTTATGGTGCAACGAAAACAACGGTTTTCGGAAGTGAGCTTCTTCAGCTTTTCTTCTCTGCTTATCTCGCATTTACAGGTTGCAGTACTGTGGGTCGATGAACCACAGAAGATACACGCTTTGCTGTCTGCCTTCGAGGACGTGTATAGAGTCGCTGCTGTTGGTAGCTGAGATGACGAAGCACATTTCGTTACTGTTGTGTACATGCACTTTCACTGATTCCACTTCGCTCACAACTTTCTACTTCCACTCGAAGGTACTTGAGTAAAACTTGCAAGTCGTCATCTACAAAATTGTCGCTGCTACTGTCACGGTCCTCGCTTGAGCGTGTTGGAATGCTGGCCATTTGCCGGTGGTATCCAACAATGATGTCGGTCGGTAGAGCCCGAAGTAGGATGTCTGTCATCATCGTGGCGTAAGTAGCAGAAATAATGTTGAGGCCTTTCAATCCACGTATGTGGCACTGGACGAAGTCGTACAACTTCCTTAACCCCTGGACGGCTGGCAGCTCTCTTAAGCGACAAAGGTGCTCCTGAACTATGAGACGCTTGTCACTGAATCGACTGCTGAGGACATCGATGGCATCATCATAACATTCTTCCGTCGCCTGAAGACCTTCAATCGCTGTTGCCGCTACGCCGCTCAGTAGACTTCTCAGGTAATGAAATTTCTCTCCCTTCATCAGCCCTTCATTGTGGTGAACCGATGCCTTAAACTGTTCCCAGAATCCAGGCCACTTACAAACTTCTCCACTGAATGTCTGCAGCTGCAATGTTGGCAGCTTTATGGATCGTTGGACTCGAGTCTCGTCGCGTTGCTGAACAATAGGTGTTACTGTCATTGGCGCTGTAACGGACGAAGACTGGCTGTGTCTGAGTATTTCCTGCGTAGCTTTCAATTCGCCGAGCATTCCTCTAGCAGCATCTTGATATCTGATTATCGTTTCGAATTCGGCAGCGAACTCCTCGTCGGTGACGTACTCCTCTATCACAGCGTTCAGCCTGTCTAATTCCGAGTTGTTCGCTTCCAATCGTTCGGTCAATGATGCTATAGCCCCCGAATTCAGCTCTGTCCAAAACATCATTAGCTTCATTGATGAGATACGTGTTCGACTGTCGACGCGACGTGCGCTTTTCTTTCAGGCGGTTCATCTTGATTCTCTCTCGCGGTTGTGATTAAAGTCCCTCACCTTCACATTCGCTGATCTGAGATGGCTTTCACTTTCGCTCAGGGCCTACTTGAAATCACAGTCCCGGTCTGGCTCTCCGTTGCACGCATGAAGGTGGCAGCATTCTTTTCCCCGGCAGGCTTTCGGTAATGTCCTCCGCTGGCTTCCTAGAGGCTTCCTAGTGGGTGTGCCTGGCGAGCAGACCCTCCCGGGTTTCGGCACCACTTGTAGAATAAATCACGCCCGTTGAGAGAGAAACTATTGTATTTACACAGAAAAATGCCCTAGATGACTGCCATGGTTCTCATGGCGAACGCTGTCGCTGGTCTTCGTTTTCTTCTTTGTGCCACTAATTCGCGCTCGCGCTGGGACAGCACAAATAATCTTCAATAACATCACTTCATGCCAGACAGTGTAGGCTTAGCATTGCAATCAATATATTTGCAACCATTTCGCTGTACCAGTGACTTAACATATCTGTATGTTAAAAATGTGTTGTGTCCAACACCTCAATTGTGGGAACATGCAGTTTCTGTCGTGGTGCCTATAGTGGCAGCCGTGTAATCAATACATGCTGGTTGCTGCCTCCTCATGTGGAGGTGAAATGCAAAAATTCATACATGTGTAGATGCCCACATGTTTGAACCCTAGACGACCAAAATTCAGCCAGTCTCTGCTACACTACTCCATTCATTTCATTTTAGTTTCTTAATGGCCCTAGAGGGGGTACTACATAGGGGTCAATTTTCATACAGTATTTTTGTCGCAGTAGTGAAGAAATAAATCTTGATAGGCTACGCATGGAAGCTTGATCGGCAGGGAATAGATGCGATGCCATAGAAATGGCCAGTCCATCCCTCGTAGTGAGATCTTGGTTTCGTATAGGTTATATGGTATGATGGTATGATAAACTTTATTCAGGTCCTGAAAGTCAACCCTTAGGTTGACGCAGGTAGCTCCCACATCAGGACAGTAAGGTTTAACCTTACTGCCGCATCATGGGCCTTCTAGATGGCCTGTACTTGATCTAAGAAAAGTCCACTGCAGAGGACTTGTCGCCACCAGCCTCTTTCCTTGTCGCAGTCTGTGAAAGTCGCAGGACACTGCCAAGGCATGTGGTCTAGAGTAATGGTGCCGTTACACTTCTTGCAATTGATTGGTGCCTCTCTATATATAGTATCTTGCTAACAAGGCTTGAACTTGGATAAGTTTGTGTCTGTAACAGTCTCAAAGTTACTGCTTGGGCCCCACTGAGCTTAGCTTGTGGCACTGGGCATTCCCTTCTGTTCATGTAGTAATGCTTCATGACTTCATTATACGTAAATAATTTGTCCTTGTTTTCCATCTGCATAACATTGTGGTACTGCTTCGTGACTTCATTATACGTAAGTAATTTGTCCTTGTTTTCCTTCTGCATAACATTGTGGTACTGGTCGTAATGCACAGATAGTAACTCCTCGTGCAGCTGCATTAGCCATCTCATTTCGATTCATCCAAGATGGATCGATAGACCCTATGTGTGCAGGAAACCAGTGGATTTCAATCTCTGGGCTGTCCATCTCGCCAACCAGCTGGGCAGCCCTTTTGCTTACATAGCCTTTGGTAAAGTGTCTAACAGCCATCTTAGAGTCACTGTAAATTTGTGTTCACTTATCAAACATAAAGCCAATGCTATCACCACTTGTTCCGCGAATGTCACGTCTTTAGTCATTATTGTAACAACGTCCCGAGTGAGTCCATCTGCATGTACCACTACCGCCGTAAAGGCTTTCTCTCCTCTGACCCATGCAGCATCTACAAAAGCCACATTTTCTCTGTCTTGATCTACCCATCTCCTGCAGGAGAGTGTTGGCCCTTGCCTTTCTGCTTTCTACGTTGTGCACCGGGTGCATATTTCTGGGGAAAGGAGTCTTCTTGATTATCTCTCTTATGCTATCTTTTAGTTGTACTTTGTCTTCACCCAAATTTGTGGATACGGTTGGGTACCGCCTTACCTCATTGAGTATTGCTCTTCCTGAAGTTGTTCCAGAGAGGCTGTCTCTGTGCATAATTTGCTGTGCTTCAGTTATCTAGGCTATTGTGTTGTGGTGCCCCAGTTCCAATAATTTACATAATTTTATTTTATATTTAAAACCACTGTCCTTTGAGATTAACCCATGGAGGAAAGAAAAACTAGGAGTGGGCGTCACGTGACAATCTTGAAGCCTAGTCATAAAAAATTTAAAGGAAAGAATCATGGGAAATAGGCCCTGATCACGTGATAGGCAAGCGGTCGATTTAGTCGACTCGGGAGTTTCGCTTTTGATGCGTCTGCTGCGGAGGCGGCGTAGGCAGGCGTGGGTTTCTGCGCGGAGCATATGCGGCGTGGTCAACGCGCACGCCGAGGCAACGCGCTGGACGAAGTTGTCGAAGGTTCGAACGTGTGACGCTGCCGAGTCTGTGTAATGTCAGCCAGGAAATGCATCTAACTACTACAGTACTACTGAGCATTACGTTCACGCGGCTCGCCGCTGCGGACACCGGGTTGCAGCGAACGAAGCTGTCTGCATGGTGAGCGGCTTTGTGCCCTACAACCAGTGCCGCATCGAGGACGACTCGTCGCGTTTTGGTGTGCTCTCCAGCATCGAAATGGGGAAGCCTTTCGTCCTGCAAATGTCTGAAGGAAACCAAGCCACATCTGCGACGTCATGCAATTCTTCGCGTTTGGGGTTACTTGAAAAGCAGTGGTGCCAGCACGCGTGCTATATTAACATGTTGAAGAAATGTACCGGCAAAGGTGCTGCTACATCTGCTGATGCTACATCCGAAGACGTTGCTGATGAGCCTTCCCAAGTCCAGTATGAACCGGTATGTTTGCCTGTATTTATGATCACAAGGCTTGCTTATTAAGCGTTTCGCTGCAATTGTGGACCTCACATTTAAAGTAGTTATTTTACATATGTGTGCGAGCCATTTACACAGGTATTTCATATTGTAAGATTGACAGATTTAAAATACCTAATAGTAAAAAAAATGTTGAGTGTATCAACAGCTGCCATTTTTCTACACCGACGACAGACGTGTAAGATGCGTGTGCAAATGGTGTTTTAAAACCTCACGAAACTGAGTGATGGTGAGTGAAAGCCACATCTTCTACATCATAACCTTGTTTTAGGCAATCTAGGTGAAGTACAAGAAAGGGAAAATTAAACAGTGCAGCTGAGCATTCTTATGAGAGGTTAAGGACCTCTCGTATCTTTTTCGGTATAGGCATAAAAAAAATAGCCAATCGTCATCAGAACTATAATTAAGCCATGGCCCATCATCAAGTATGTAAATAATTCCTTTGCTAGCCTGTACCATTAACTACGGTAGTAAATTTGATAACATGCTGCACAGGCAATATTGATCAATTATCATTTTTGGGGCACTAGAATAATTTTCTTGCTTGTTTGTCCTTACTGGGATTAAATTTTAAATCAAGCCAATGGTAAGAACATTACTTGGCCACTACAATTTTTACAAGCTTGATTTTTGAGTTAGTGTAGGTCAAGTAGCAATTATCTGTATGCCATCTGTTTTATAGCTGAATCATAGTAATGAGAGAATGCATGTGGACAACGTGGTCATGGAGGTAATGTAGTTAATAGCTGAATATATCAACTTTCATACACAAGAATACAGGTTTCCTCAATGTCTGGTGAAACACCAATGTGCGACGAATGTTTTTTTCTCAGTTTCTCTTTTTCATCTAGTTGACAAAATCAAATATAACCCACAGGCTTTTCACAACATTTTATGCCCTGTATTTGTTTGACCAGTCATGATGAGCCATGATACATGCAAAACAAAACTGGTCTTTTGTGTACGTGCATATGCTTATCTTGTGTTGAATAAAACCTAACAGCCGCTGTGAAGCACCCCACATTAAACCACGCTGCACTGGCCTTTTCTGTGCTTTGTACTTCTCCTGCTTGGGCCCAAATGAGCTTGCAGCATTTTGTAAATAAAGTAACAAATAAATGCTTAAATCAGCTTGCACTAGCAGGATCCTATACATGGCAGTTTTTATGTTGCAATTTTTAAGTTCACGAAGGTGTAAACAGAAATCTTTTTGAGCAAAGTAACACCTTAAAGAACATCTACTTCCTAGCTTGTTCTGGGTATGTGATTTGTGTCATGGTGTTTGCCCTGACACCCATTTTTGTACGTCTAGTCTGTTGCAGCCACAGCTAGCAGAGGACACACCTGAAAAAGCCTTTCTGAGGCGTGAAGCAAGGTGCTATTCAAATATGCAAGCGACGACCAAGAAGATCAAGAGACTGCAGCAAGGCTGTCGCCGGCTCCTTCAAAAGGTTGCCCACCTCCAAGATGTCATTAATGATTTAGTTGGTAATAGCTTCAGTAGCTACTGAAGTGAAATAGCTTCAGCAGTTTCTCAATATTGTATTGGAGAGCTTGTTCACTTCACTTTTTTTATGTTGCCACAACAGTATTTGGCAGCTAAGTTAATCATAGTGCCTGCAGCCTCTTGCCGAGAAACAGGGTCCTTTTTGCTTGATTCTCTTCCTGGTTTTAGCATTCACTGCAAGGACCCACTGGTTTTAATGATAACACACACTGCATGGATCACTAATGGAGTGCGAAAAGGAATCTCATTAAAACGAGATTGTTATGAACATGACTGTACAGTTCTAAGAGCACTGGGCCATGATGGCAGTTAGTAGGTGCAGCTTCCTCGTGGTGAACCAAGCTGGTGCCTCGTGTACAAATGCAAACCTACCATTCATTTTGGTCATTTGCCCTGTGGGCGTACTGAAAAAGCTTTGTTAGGGTGCATGAAGTTTTCGAATCTGTCATTGGCACGTAGCATTGTAGATAAAAGGTGCTTCACTACTCATGCAAACAAGCAAAATCCTAAAGACTTGAGCTCGAGTTCATAGTTGTGGTTCATAGAGTGTCATAGTTGTGGTTCCTCAACATCTACCTAAATAAAGTGAGGCACACAATGACTTTTGCATTTTTCCTTCTCGGGAATGTGTCTACTTCTAGAAAACAAATTTGTGACATTGCACTCATAAAACAATACTACCTCTGAGCAGTCGTGGCAAGCTCATGAGCACAGCGTGCAGACATCAGGAGAGAAATGGGATGCCTTACTGTAGCATGTTTCTTGTTTTGCTTTAAGTTCTAGCTTTAGTCACTTGCACATAAATTCTGCTAAAGCATTTGTTTTGCATGGCGTCAAAGCAAACTGTATGAACCATGACTATGCATCGCTAGAGCATACTGCATAATGATGTGGACATTCTGTGAATACTCTCAACGCCTTATTCATGAGACAAGTGTAACCTAGAGGACAGCAATGCATTTTCAATGTTTACTCCGGCACACCCTTCAGCTGATCTTTGTTAAATTTGTCTCTTCGTCACCTGGAACACGATGGTTTTACTACCAAAATATTCATTGGGTTTAGTGTACTCTCTTTACAATAGCCTTCTATGATTTTGTGTACACTGTGACAATGAACAATTGGTGTATGTATTAAATGAAGTGTAACTTGATTACTGTTTTTATGCTCTGTCAAATGTACATTCATTTGGGGATCAGAGCTTACTAAAGCTGTTTGCCTCTTAATGTTGCAATGCTTTGGCTGTGCTTGAACAGTGCTAACATTTTTCTAGGTGTGCAATAAAACATAAGCTATCTGTCTGCTTTTTACTTGCGGCAAAAGCCAGTGTAGTTTAATGGCTGCAGATTTTGTTTGTTCTTTCACGGCGCCCTTTTTTTTTTCAACTTTAATTTTGTGACCAACAACTGCCCTTTTGAGATGGTTGCAAATTTTAGCCTATTTTTGTAACCAGTACCATCACAAAAGCTTCCAAGTGTTTGTGATTACAGCACACATATTATGGCCTGTAGGGGTAAGATTGGATACAGTGTCTCTGTAAGCAAAAACACAGCTACAACGCAAGAATACCTGGCCCTACTGTCTTATTTACATGAATGTGTTAGGGGTGCTTCTTGTTGTATAACATTATTGTATAACATTATTCTAGATTTGTCCTCTAGCATTCAAATACGGTCACTAATACTGATGCCATGGACCAGCAGCATAATTAGCTTTTTCTATGTGATGCTTGCAATTTTCTTTACTGCTTCACCGTCTACAATATACCCAGTTATCTTGGTTCTTCCTGTATTTGTGTGAAATGGGCTGGCACCTGTGCGAAACGTGCAATGAGCATTCAATAAATAACAAAACAATCAGTGTTTTAAAGAATGTGCATCCAAGTACGGTGGCAATTGCACAATCGGTCCACAAGCCCACATGAATCCCATGCTTTCCCTTTTGTGCTGTGTGTCCATTTTTCAAGCCAACAGCTCGCATATATCATGGAAATGGCTGTTCCAATGTTGCGTCAGCGGCGAAAGAAAGGTCCCTACCGCAATGTTGGAGGAGCTGTTGCAGGGCTAATATTGCATTCGAAAAGTGCTGACTAATGCAGGGGGTGCAAGAGGGGCACTTACAACCACCAAGTCACACCAGCCACTCTTACTCTATCACCGATGTCCCCATTCTTCACTCTTGCTTTCTTACTTTTTTGTGTTTCGGACACTGTGGAGTCCCGCTGTTATTACACTCATCCCCCCACCCCTCCAAACGTTGGAGGGGTGAGGGTGAATATAATATAACAGGCTTCGCCGCCTCCAAAAAAAAATCCTGCCGACGCCCATGGACTAGTTCACATAACGCATGAATTCCGTCCTCTGGCTGTATTGTGCGTTAAGGTGTTTATTAGATGAAACTAGACGCAGCCGTGCGGCAACGGTCTTGTCCAAACGAGCACCGACCTCGAGCACGGGCGGCGTCTTTTTTCAACAGAGCGCTGAAGAGCGAACCCCACTGTAAGGCGCTGGAGAGGACGGCCCACTACAAGGTTCCAATGCTTCTTTACATGTGTAACAAGACTGGACGCCTGAGGAACGTTTCGACAGCGTAACGACGTGGCACCACACACTGCTAAAAAAACAGCCCATAAATCCTAATAAACGGCGACGACCTCGGTGCGTCGAGCCGGCTAATGCTGTTTGTTTGTCTCAAAACGAAGGACGCACATCGGAGACTGACAAAGTGGAAACGCGACATATGATGTTCCTCAAAACATCTGTGAGTGCAAAACAGCGAGGCCAAAATTTGCTAGAAAACACACACTGCAGTTAAAGGGCGCAACAGCGTAACGTTGGCAACAGCTCATTTCGCAAACCTTAATGTGGCAAAAATGTATCGCGGTCCGACGCTCTGCACAGCTTTCCACGCGAGAGCGCTGGCAAGTCCATCAACAACAGTAGCATGCGTAAATGGCGCCTTATCAATTATATAGACACGGGTTAGGCACGCCTTTCGTCGGCCTCTCGCCGTCCTTCTTCCATCGGGGCCTATGCCGCGAACGCTGCTGCATGCGGCAGGCGCCACAAAAAGTTGCCGGGTTGTTCTGTACAAGTTGTTCTGTACTGACCGCGCACAGAACAACCTGTCTTTCCCCCGTTCCCCCGCCCTCCTCTTTGTACTCCCCACACAACAACGACATTTGGCTTCAGCGGTTCCGCGCTGCACTGCGGGAGTCGCAGCACCATGGACTCAGGTGATGGCGGCGCGAGTGTCTTCAAACGAGGGCGCACAATCTGCTACCAGATGAGCTCGGCCCACCCATTCTTTATTATGGAGGCGCCTTGCGGATGCAGACGTCATCTTTGACTGGCCTTTGCTTCCTGGACACACATCTGTATCCCAACCCCCCCCCCCCCCTTCTTTTATGTATTTTTTTTGTGAGCTCTCCCCTTTCCACCTCCCATTATGCATGTTCGTGAAGTGTACTTAAAGACCATGCGCCCATGAGAAACTTTCATCTTTGAAATGGCTGGCCTTCAGCCGAAACGTCAGAATAAATCCTATGTTTGTCACTGTGTCTTTCTGATAGTATATTTATCCCGATAGCCAGGAAGAACTTTTTTTGATATATATATATATATATATATATATATATATATATATATATATATATATATATATTCTAAAATTAGCATAGAATGAACAGACCAAAACACCTTCATGGCTTGCAGCTAGTCCAGGTAAATAATAGTGATATGTCTATCCTGATGGAGGGCACACTTATAGATTGTGGCAGTGCTGCTTGGGTTAGACAGATCCAGAGGCAGTGGGGCTTTGTCCTTCTCATCCTGAGAAACATGCTTGGCACTTAAGCCTTCACAGAGCACAGAGCATACAACACTTTCTCCCTTTTTTTACTGGCAGCTGGGACATAAACAAGCATCCCACCCATGTAGTATAAGGGATACCACAGCACATTCCTTATAGATTTGGCTGCCAATGCTTTATAAAGTGTCCAGCAGTTGTTCTCCTGAGAAATTTTGTAGGTGCATTCAAAATGAGAAGTTATTAACTGCATTATGACTCCTCATCAAACTGCAAAGATGTTACAAATGCCATATACATATTGTCATGACTATGACAGCTGACAGCAGCCTGATGCAGTTTATATGCTGGCAACAAGGTGATGTCAGAACAGCATCACATAAACATCTTTAGTGTCGACCGAAAGTATTGAGTGGTTTTATCTGTGACAATATTCGCAAATATAACATATGAACATAGCATGGTTATCACGGTAGACTTCACCAAGCTGGCTTTTTGCTTGACAACACTCTTGTATGCCTCGCCACGGTGGTCTAGTGGCTAAGGTACTCGGCTGCTGATCCGAGGGTCGCGGAATCGAATCCCGGCTGTGGCGGCTGCATCTAGATGGAGGCGAAATGTTGAGGCCCGTGTGCTGTGCGATGTCAGTGCACGTTAAAGAACCCCAGGTGGTCGAAATTTCCGGAGCCCTCCACTACGGCCTCACTCATAATCAGAACTGGTTTTGGGACGTAAAACCCCACAAAAGAAGAAGACCACACTCTTGTATGTTCATGTTATGCATTACAGAATGTCAGCCATTGTCATCTCACTGCAGTGTTTATGCAGTTTTTTGTCTTAGTGGATGCATGTACACATTTATTTTATTGTTTTTTATTTCAATTTTGTTATAGGTGGTGCCATTTTTGTGTTTCATTTCCTTAATTAGAACAGTTTTTCAAAATTGTCTATGAAGCATCATCGTTTCATTAAAGAGCAAAAGTTTGGGCATGTTAGTTTCCATACTGATTATTGTAGCACACATGGACTGATGCAGACACAGCGCTGACTTCCATGAGAAAGGACTGATGCGGACACAGCGCTGACTTCCAACAGTTTGATTTATTTTTTGAACTCTGCTGAATTCTGTTCAACTTTCAACAGGAACGCCACTATATATTACTTCATACCACAGTTTGCTGGCAGAGGTACAAGTGTTTGTGCTAATTTTTCAAGTTCTGCCATTTAGGTGTGACTTGACAGCTGCTAAATATTTGCCTGTACAATGGCAATTTCCATGAAAAGGTAATTTTGGCATCCTCTAATGGCCTCTCTGAACAAGCCATTGAACTATCATGGCAATTATTGAATTATATTTGCTGCAGCTAAGAAAGCACAATATTGCAAACACATCTTTATTTAAGCTTGGTACATGAATTTGTGTCCGAAAAACGAAGGAAGTGTCACAGTAAACAGCACCCTTGCACAGTCATTTTTGTTTGTTTGTTTCTTTCTTTCTTTCTTTTTGAACATGACACCTGTACTAAATGCACACATTTCCATTGTGCTGGGATCTCTTTAGGCATTATAGGAGCATTTGATACAAGAAAAAAATTTCATGCGTAAACTTTTTTGAAGCTGTCATTTATTGTTTTTGCTATGTAGCTAGGGATTTTTGTTATTCACTAGGAGATGCAGTAACCCTTTACAGCAATGAAATCCTGTTTCTTTTCTTTTTATTTGTCTTTCATATCTTTTTACTTATTTTGGTTGAATTGGGAACCATGCCGCTGCTGAGGCTTCTCTGGTGTTGCCAAAACTTGCGTTTTCATCCTGCTCCCCTAAGCTCCCCTAAATTTCTAAATTTGAAGCAGACAGTGTGGCTGCTGTGCCTACATGATCCCTCATGTCACATTATGTTGGCTACAGCACCAGTCTTTCCAGTTTCAGGACTCTCCCCAAATACTCTTGTGAGCCCTTTATTGAGGCACTTAAGAACATCAGTGTGCGGGGGAGAGCTTAATGAGGTTTCCCAAGGGCGGAAACTTGAGAAACCCTTTGATGAGCAAAAAGTGCTCATAGTATTTGGCTCAATACAAAGAATGTGTGTGTGCGTGTATGTGTATGTGTGTGTGTCATTTAATGGCATGTTGACTACAGATATTTGAATGCATGTATATTTTTCTATCTCATGTGCAGGTGGACACATCACCTGCTTCTCAATTTCGCTGCAGACATTGCGGAAAACGGTACTGAACTTTTGTTGATAGTTATAATTATCAATCCATTACCAACATCACTGTTGCTCGTGGAGGAACGAGATAAAGGAGGGGACGAGAGAGCATTATCTTACAGTCTTGGAGCCTAGTAAAAGAAATTGTAAAGGCTCATATGAAATAGACCCTCAGGAAGTGCTAGGCAGTATGATGTCTAGTTCCCAAGCTTCTGTCGAGTACCAGGTAGGGTAGAATGGAGTGCAAGTAACAAGGACGGATATCATGAGCAGGGCATTACAAATACCAATGCAAACCATACATTGTCCTGAAATATCTGGCAACCATGTAGGGGGGGGGGGGGGGCCCTATTTCTCATTAGCCAATGTGTGGCCCGGCCCTGAAGGGTACAACATCATCAGAGGCGGTGCTGTCTGCTGGAGCAAAGTATTGGCAGAAATTATTATTCACATAATTTTTTTTCTTTCTCTCATTCTTCAAGAATGACGATTCAACACAGACACTTATGAGACATTGTGACTGAAGCAAGCATCACAAGAAATCACGGCCATTGCTCTGGAAACATGCAAATGGCATACATCCTGAAGCATAGTTGTGTGGCCTTATGGGAAGGCCACAATGAGACAGCACCATTTGCTAGGTGAACTGTTAAGCCATATTTGCTTGGAAGCATTGGAGAGGGAAGTGCTTAACATTATCCTTTTCGTTTTTCAACCTCCATGCCCCTGCATCAGTTTCGCCCGAAACTATCTATACATGTTATCAATTGTGGCGCAGCATTTGGCAGTAAATGTGTCATAATGAACCCTTAACATTTTTCTTACTACATCTCAGGGAATTGATCAAATTTGATTAACAGAATATTAACACAATGTTAAAACATTGCCGTTGGGAACCATCTCCAAGCAACATTTTGTACAATATGAAAATATTGCTAAACTCATTCTTTTACTTACACATATTTGACAATTTTGGGCACATTGGGGAGTCCCTGATGAAAGCAAAACTTGACTGGAGGCATTACCGAAATTGGCATTCAGTGTTCGTAGCACTTCATCGGTCAACCTGTGGAGAATTTCCGTTTCGGTTGACTTTGAAGTATCAGCAACAGTGACAACATAGGAGGTTCTATATTGTTTTTCTTTTTTTGCTTTGACATGTAGCTTCTACTTTGTGTCTGAGGAAATATATAGGTGTGTGAATCGTAGGACCGGATCAAATACAAATTGAATTATGATGAAACCAAATTGAGTACGAATAGATATGCACTATTTGATTCAAGTACGGAGTCGAATAGTGCGGTAAATATTTTTGCTTGCCCGAAAGTTCCACGACATTTAATTCAAAAGAAATACAGTCGAACACGGATATATCGAACTCGAAGGGGATCGCAAATTAGTTCGATATATGAAAAATTCGATATAAAAAAATACAGGCCCCGAGAGCTTACCTGTAGCGGACCATCATCTACAATAGGCGCATTCAAGAATGACAACTAATTCCGCACACACGCCGCAACAGAATGTTTTATGTGCGTGAAAAAAAATCGCTTATCTTCGCCTGCTTCTTTGTTTTCGAAATGAAGATGAAGACGCTAGTCTCGATCTTATCATGGCTGTCCAGGTGCGACAGCCCGGTTCCCTCCATGTCGCCACAACAACGGCGAATGACGCCGAATGCTGCCGCCACTACAGCGGTGGAATACGCGCGTGTAGCCACCGCCTCGTCCGGACGATCCTCCGCGTTACTTGAGCTGTCGGCCTGGGCATCCTGGGTCACTGCGACCGCAGCTACTATGTCCTCTAGTAGGACAGACTGCTGGGCTAGTTGGTTATGCATCACGAAAAGTTCAACTTAGCGCGAAATACACACGGACACAAGAAGAAACGAAACAGACAGGACGGGCACTACTACCAACTGTTTATTGTGAAAGACACCCACCGACGTATATATGCGTCTTAACCCATGCGCAAACAAACACTTCAAAGAAGAGTCGAGGAACCAATAGATTAACAAGGATAAATCAGGCAACGGTCTGCATGAGACGATATTCTGATAAATGCAAACTTGTCAAAGCTGCGCTAATACAGATCTGCTCGTTTATCTTAATATGGAAGGCTTCTAACGCCAGCCGAGCTGTACAGCTCCCGCTTTTGCCTAGGATTCTTGTCTCCTTGAATCTGTATCTGTATTAGCGCAGCTTCGATAAGTTTGCATTCATCAGAATATCGTCTCATGCAGACCATTGCCTGATTTATCCTTGTTAATCTATTGGTTCCTCGACTCTTCTTTGAAGTGTTTGTTTGCGCATGGGTTAAGACGCATATATACGTCGGTGGGTGTCTTTCACAATAAACAGTTGGTAGTAGTGCCCGTCCTGTCTGTTTCGTTTCTTCTTGTGTCCGTGTGTATTTCGCGCTAAGTTGAACTTTTTGTGATACTATGTCCTCGTCAGCGAGGCTCGCAACGGCCTGAACATTGCAGTCCGCTTCCGCGAAATCGTCCGCAGACACTTCGGGTGGAACGGCTGCCGGGAACAGGGACGACAACTCGTGAAACGCGTCGTCTATGCGCTCATCGTCGCCGTCTTCACCGGTTTCCGCAAGTTCCGCCGTCTCGAAGCCTGCCTTGCAGAAGCAGTCGACCACTGTGTCCGTCTTCACGTGTTGCCAGGTACCCGTCATCATTTGTATGGCACCAAGAAGGTCAACCTTCAGCTCAGTGCCCATGCGGAGGTTCACCAGCAGCCTATCAAGGAGTCGCCTCTTGTAGCCCACCTTGAAGGACTTGATGATGTGCTGGTCAAGCGGTTGCAGCTTCGCCGTCATGTTGGCCGGCAGAAACTTCAGCTCGATGTTTTTGAGCTCGCAGGTGGTGTGATGGGCCGAGCAGTTGTCCACAAGAAGGCAAGCACAACGCCCCAACTTGCCCAGCTCGACGTCCCACGCTTGCGCTTGCAGCCATTTCTTGAACAGCTGACACGTCATCCACGCCTTCTTGTTTGAGGCGTAGCGGACGGGGAGCTGCTTACAGTTCTTGAAACAGCGCGGTGCCCTTGCTTTGCCGATCACAAAGGGCTGGAGCTTCCGAGACCCATCCATGTTGGCTGCCAGCAGAACGCTCACGCGAACTTTACTCATTTTGCCCCCGTGACACTTGCTACCGCGGACGTCGAGAGTCTTGCTCGGCAACATTTGCCAAAGGAGACCGGTCTCGTCGGCGTTAAGATCTCCGCGGGAGAAAACTTCGCGGAGATTTCCAGCCACTCCTTCATCATCCGCTGCTGGATGTCCTGGCTGCTGACGGCTTCGCTTTCGCCAGAAATGGTTTTGCCAACGATGTTGTAGCGCAGCTTAAATTGGTGAAGCCACCCGGTGTTGTCGGCGAAGTTGTCCTCACCGAGTGCAGCGGCAAACCATTTGGCCTTGGCCATCAGCATCAGGCCATCCACCGGAATGTTCTTCGTGCGCACTTCTAAAAACCAGGCATAGAGTGCCTTTTCTACATTCCCGTGGGCAGGAGTGCGCACACGACAGGCTCCCGATGTTCGCTGCTCCGCCGCCTTTGCCTTGATATCTGCCTTGTTCTTCAACAAGGTACTCAGAGTGCTCCGTGGTATCCCGAAGTTGTCCGTGACGGTCGAACATTTTTCGCCCGCCTTAACACACTGAATAGCCTTCAGCTTAGTCGCAAAGTCAAGGGTCTTGTGCTTGTTGACGCTGGCCATAGCTACACGAGAAGTTGACAATTCAAGAAGTCCGCAGCAGCTTTGAACACCACGCACACAAAAGAGGAATGCTGCACAGGCGGTGGTACGTAGGCGACGCGACAACGGAAGCGGACTCGGCCAACAAAGCGCTCGCGAGGCGATGGCCACCCAGGCCACCTGCGAGGGCAACAGCAAAAGGCGCGAGCTGTGGTTGGCTGATCAAAACTCGCAAAACAGCAACAAAAAATAAAAGGCGAAAGGAGGAGGACGTCAGCTCCTTCGTTCCTGCTTTCCGAGCCGACAATTACGCGGAGAAAGCATGAGAGAGAGAGAGAGAGAGAGAAACGAAAAAAAAAAAAGGAGAAAAAAAAAGCCGGTTCCGCAAGTTTGAGACCGTGTAGTCCGAGCCCTCTCACCCTACGTTTTTTTTAGCATTTCGGGTGTCAGCGGAGGTGTGGTGCCGCGCGGAGGTCGCCGGGCGCTGCGAGTGCCAAAGTGCACCTTCCAACTCGCGCGCGAAGCCGCGGAGGTCACGGGGCGCGGCGAGTGCTGAAGCGCACCTTCGAGCTTGCGCGGCGTTCGATATATCCGAAGGCGGATAAAAATACCGTTCGATATAAATGTGCGAATTTCTGTACTTTTACAAAGGATTTTCAAGGGGATAACTTACGAGTTCGATATACCCAAAAATTCTATATATGTGGGTTCGATATATCCGTGTTCGACTGTATTTATCTCATTTACAAGGGAAGATTATGATTAGATTTAACTGTAAAAAAAATAGCAGTTGTGAAAAGTGAGATAGGTTTGCAGCAGCATTGACTAGAACCTTTGAGATATTAAGTAACTCTAGGTGGCTCTTGGCCACATTGGCGTAAATAGCGAGGAGGGGGGGGGGGGGGTGTCAGGACCCCTTTACCCTCCCCCCATGCAATCTGTGTTTTCCTTATACGAGGGGGGGCATCTGTTGCAAGGGTCCCCCTGAGATTTTCCACTTGAGCATCTTTCATTTTGACATGCTTTAAATTTAATTTCAACACGTGTCATTCAAATGCACCTCAGAGTTGCAGCTCTCAGATACAGTGAAAGAAACAAGCGCAGTGTAACAACAAATGTCTATTGTAAGAGGATTGCAATAATAACTTTTACGACCACTTCACAATGGTGACCCTCCACTGCACGCTGGAAGACACACCTGAACGCAACTGCATGAAGCACCCTTGAACGATAGGCAGGTTGCACGAGCATAACACACATCGTAACTAAAACGATATTGAATCACAGCACCCTGTTGTCATCCATAGTAAAGCACGTACTTCATACAGCCCTGGTTCTCCTTGGCATCCACCCTCAGTTCGAAAGGGGACCATTAAGTCGTCAGCTTATGAAAAATAACCGATAATGCATGCGCCCCTAAATTCCTCGTCTCCTTATCTGTGTCTTTCAAAAAAGGGAGGTGGCATATGTGCGGTTTGTTTGTGGAGCTCACAGTTTGAATCTTGTAGCTTGTGACTTCCCTGGCTGCTGTCCAGAACTTTGAGAAGCTCTCATGAATGAAAGGGGGGGGGGGGGGGGTTAAGCAGATTTTTTACGAAAATAAGTTGAGCAAGAACATCAAACCCCTGTGCCCTATGTGCTTCTTATGCAGAAGGCCAGCGATGCCTCCGCGCTAGACGAGCAAGAGGTTGTAGGTAATTGCTTCCCTAGAAGAAATTATGAAAGCACCGGCCAAGCAATATGCAAAGATTGGTGGTATCCTGCGTGCGCTCCATGGAATTGGGAAACACTCACCTCCTGCTGGAAATTGCTTTGAGGGTGTTCTTGGTGCTTGAAGACCTGAGCATGTACCTACAAGGACGTTCGTCGACAGTTCAGGGAACGTTCCAGGTGGTGGAGTCTGCCAAGCGCGAGTTATGCCATCTGCAGTCTGAAAAAATGTTTAATGAGCTGTTTGAATATGTTGCCAAAGCCACAGAGGATGGCAAGGTACATCCGATGGAACCACCGAGATAAAGACGGCATCCCGTGAGGTACGAGAGAGGGAGTACCAGTGGCGTTCCAACTGAATCGAGAGTGCAGTTTCAGCGTGCATTTTTTTCATTCATGGATGCAACACTGTCGGGCATAGAGAGCCGCTTTAATCACTACTCAGAAAAAATTATGACTCTCTGGAAAGTGCTTTTTTTTAATACGCCATCGGATGCAGATATGGAGGTGATGCAATTCTATAGAAAGACATTTATTTCAACAAAGTCATGTCTCGCGTGCACTTGTTGCACGAGGAGCATTCCAACCTGAGTTCTCTCAACGACGTGGCAGTAATAATTCGTAACATAAATGAGGCCACTTGCCAGTACTTCAAGCAGGTTGAGAGCGGTTTTCGGGTCATCCTGGTGATCCCAGTGCCTTCCTGTGAAGCGGAGCTATCATTGACTGCCCTCAAAAGATTAAAGACATGACTGCGGAGCATGATGGGCAAAACGTGCCTAAGCTGCATGGCATTGGCTCACGTTCAAGACATTGCGCAAAGCATAGAGTTGCCGAAGCTGATGAGCAATATTGTCAGCGCATGCACTAACTGTGCTCTCGTTTTCGAACCCCCACAAAGATACTAAACTGGAAACTTATAAGCACATTAGGAATGCATATTTTAGAGTCCTGGGTTGCTCGCAAGTTTCTTACTTAGTTTTTTATGTTTGTTTTGTATACAGTGTGCAGATTGGTTGAATACTCATCGGCTGCTTGGAACTGCATTATAGGAACTATGTACAGTCGACTCCCGTTAATACGAAGTTGACGGGGACCGCGAAAAACTTCGAATTAAACGAACTTCCATTTAACCACAGGGGGCAAAAACAGAACTCTTTATTAATTCGTTTGGAAAAAGGTTATTGCTGTCTGCTTCTGCTTGCGGCATCTTGCCGTGGAGAGCAAGTTCTGCAGGCTGTAGACGTGGCCGAGTGCTTCCTTGGCGTTACTCTCTGCAGCAAAAAACCACTGTGCGAGGGCAAGGCCCGCATCTACATCAGCAGCCGTAGGCTGCGGCTTGCTTGAAATGTCGTCGTCCAAGTCACTTTCGTCAGCAGCCTCGTTGGGCTGAACGATCTCGAGTATTTCGGTGTTTGTCATCGCACCACCTGTTTCAACTTGACTGTCAATGGCAACGTATTCTCCGAAAGGGACGTCACCGAGAGCTGGTCGAAGACTATCGTCGTCAAGTTCGGTTGTGTGTGCTTCCCCCGCTGGAGAAGACGAACCACCTCCATCTTTTGAGGCACTTGCACTAAAACCGCAGGCCCTGAAGCAGTTCACAATCGTCTCCTCTTTAACGCGACCCCATACTCGTGCTAGCATGTGGATAGCACTGAGGAGGCTCACTCACACTGCGTGGAGTTATCCATGCACAAAAGCATCCGCTCGAGAAGGTGCTTTCGGTACAGCCGTCCATCAGATGAAGAAAAGTTTTCAATGCCTAACATTGCCGCAAGCGATAAGGCTTTTGCTGCTACGATATCGCCACTAAGCAGAAGTTGGTTGCTGCGGGCCTCCCTAATCCAAATGAGCAACGCTTGCTCTAACTCCGGGTGGGCACCGGTGTGCATTCTCTTGCGTGACATTTTAAATTGGCCGTTCTCAAATGCTTCGAGTATCGAGCGCTTGTTCTTGGAAGTTCGAAAGAGTGTTAGGCTTGATGCCGTACTTCCACAAGTTGCCATTGTCGCGACTGTGCAACGATGCTGGTGGGCTGATTCACTAACACTCGAGGAAACAAACAGACGCCTAGAACGTCAACGCGACCATGCGAGGGTGTGATTGCACTGGGCGGATGGGCTAACCCTGCCGCCTCATCATTTTCGGCGCTGTCGTCAGCTGCGATGCCAGTGGCGCCAGTACCTAACATTGATGCTTCATGAGCTGTGGCGCTGTAGTCAGCTGCGCTGCAAATTCAGCATGCTAAGCTGTTTTTCACTTTAATGATGCGGAATTTCTCAAAAATTATGGTCATCTCGAGCCATAAGATTGAGAAATAACTTCTAATTAACCGACACCTTAGACTTCTAACTTCCAATTACTGAGCATTTTTTCTATTAGTTTGCATGCAAAACTGACAGGACCTCGACTTCACTTCCAATTAACCGAAAATTCCAATTAAGCGACTTCGAATTATCAGAGGTTGACTGTAATTGTAGTTCGGAACGTTGTATGAGACTCATTCATCGTGCACTGCAGGATCGTCAGTGGCTTTGCAATAATGCGAGATGTGAATATTTGTGTGTCTTTTGTTTTAGTGTACAGTTTTTATTTGTGTGTAAAATAAAATGCATATTTCTAATAATCAAGATGGCTGCCATGGCAAAGTTTGTGACCACCCGTGTTATTTTTCTAAACTTATGTCACTGCTTGGCGATACCTTAGTCTACCACTTGCCTATCATGTGACCGAGGCCTTTAAATTTTCCATGACTAGTCTTCAAGATTGACACGTGACACCTTCTCCTGGCCAACGCCTCCTAGAAATACATGCCTGGAATGTCGCTCATTTTCCCATAGGGAGCTCCCTGCCGCTTGTTTCGACCAGGCGCCGTGCGAGAGCGCTCGCCTCCGGACCGCCTGGTCACCTGACATCACAGGCGTAGCCAATCGCGTAGCCGGGTTCAGCCGGCCTGCGCGCTGGCGGGGCTGTCGGCGAGAGCATGCGGCGGTAGTTTGATAGCAGATGACGCCTCCTTGAAACGCGTTGAAACCTACCTGCTCTCTGCAGCAAAATGTTCTACTAAAAGAAACCGACCAGCGACAAAATACCCAGTAAGGTTACTCGCATGATGTAATTATTCAGGCACATAATCACAGCAGCATTTTTCTTTTTTTGCACGCGTAACAACACGCGTATGACCAGTTGTGGAAAATTCGTCATCTCTTGGCGAACCAAAGGCACTAAGAACGCGCCTGTTTCGACGTCGCCCCTACGTATCGATGCTGTCGCAGACTTAACACACACCTAAGGTGGCGTGGAATATATGACATACGTATGTTTTCTAACAGTTAAATAAGCGTTCCAGTAGGTTTATTGCTAACGTTGAATTGTGCTGGTGAAGTCCCTCCCGAAATGGACTTTGTCCATCCCCCAAAATCCGCCTCTTAAAGCCGGAACTGGAAGAATGCGGCATATGGAGCTTCCCGCACAATGGGATAAGCAGGAACTTTTGAAAAACGTGCCGGAGTAGCCTAGCTAAGGAAGGTGAGCTCACAGTACTCGTCTAGTAACAGTATAAATAGCCTGGATAAATTATGAGCTTCATTTGCTTCTGGTAGAAAGGGACTCACCTATTTGTGTGTAAGCGTGCGTGTGTTTTGTGCAGCTCCGCTACTAAAATGCCAGGAATTATGTGAACTGGCACACCTCAGCGTGGCTTTGGATTCCCCTTTTCGGCGTCGGACGTCACCTCCATGAATGCGCTGACGTGCGCGGCTTCTTTCAGCTTCAGTAGTTCCTGTTTGTAGGAATCTACTGTCCTGCTCAGTCTCTCGTTCTTCGCTTTCAGTGCCCGCTCTTTTTCACGCCATCGCTTGCGGTTGACAAAATAAGTCGACGGGTAGAGCCTGAACGGTGTCTGTGTCTTCATCGAACGTTTGGCGTACACCATTCCCGTTCGTATTGCACTGAAGGTACCTGCACTCTCGTCTGTCAGGTCCGTCTGCATTTGTGCGAGATCGTCAGTCACCTCGCTTCCTTCGTCGTTGCGACCGTCACTGTCTCGAGAGTTAGCTGGCCCTTCCTTTGCGTGTTCAGGTTGTTCGTGTGATAACGAAGCGCTCGAGGAGGTACGCTTGCGCTTTTGAGGTGAGCCTTTAGTGCTTTCACCTGGTTGTGGGAATGACGACACCAGTTCACCGATTGCCACTGACGTGCTTGCGGATACATCTGCTCGTGTCATGCTATCCGGTTCAGCAAGCCACGGAAACAGTTCGCCGTGTACTGTTGGCCCTGTGGTGCTCGTGGACACACTGGCACTCACGTTTCGCGCAAGGCCCAGCGTCGGTTCGCCGAACACGCTTGGCACTACACCGGGCTTGAGTAAGCGCCTGGTGAAGTCTCTTTTGAAGTCACTTGCATGGAAGTGGAGACAGCATACGACGCAGTGTTCCTTCATTGTTGCGCTGGGAAAGGCGCCTAATATTGCGTGCAGCCACTTCTCACGCAAGGAGATCTCCGCTGGCACTTCGTGAAAAGACACACCCGGTTGCTTCCGTCGGCAACTCGATGAGCAGCCCGGCACACAACAGCAACGCCAACATTGCCGCTCAAATGAAATGGAGAACTGGCTCCGCAAAGACAGACGGCGAAAAACATCACGCAAACCAACGTAGATCTGCTGCGTTAAGCAGATGGAATTACCGCCATTCGGGTGAACCTTTATTTGCAGTTAAAAAAATGACCTTCAAAAAAGTGGACTTTATTTCATATGGCAATTTGTTACCTCGCAACAGAAAAGAAAACGTCTGCACATAGCACTGGCGACAACGCGCGGTTGGCGCGGTCGGCAAAGTGTCGTCTGCTCGCGGGAAGCAGCCGCTCTGCTCCCGGCGGCCGCGCGTCGGCGTGTTTACAAGGAGCGACCGCCAGCGGCGCTCGCCTCCGTACCGGTGGGGGAGGGTAAAATCAGAGGGTAGGGCAGCGCGTTTACGGCTCACGTTCCAGGCATTGTTTTTCTAGGAGGCGTTGTCCTGGCTTTATTCTTCCCTCGGTGCCAAGAGCTCGGCGAACAAAACTGCTGGTCCATGGGTTATCTGTGTATCCTCAGCAGCAGTCAGGTGAAATGATTTGTTGGCTTCATCGCCAAGGAAGTGTTTGGTGTCGGTAAGGTGTACTACACGCTTCCCACAGCAAATAGCGGCAGATGCAGATGACAGAAAATCCTACCCCAAGATGAGTTGGTGAGAACATGGGGACAGCACAGCAAACTCAATGTGTTGCAGAATATTGTCAATGAGTATGTGCACAGTACAGAGGGTGGGAGGTCTAGTTGTTTTTCCTTCAGCTGCAACCAGCGTGGGGCCGTCATTAGGCATAATGACTTTCTTCAGACGGAGGAGGAGGAAAAAACTTTATTGTCTTCAGACAGAAACACAAATTAGCATTAAAAAAAAATGTAGCACCAGTGCCCACCAAAGCGTCCATGGACACCCCTTTAACAAACACAAAAATTATATTGAATGGGCTCGCAGGAGGAATTTCAGTACTGTGCATGTATGCAGTTTTTCCCCAGAAACTGCATTGCCTAGTTTTCTGGATGGGCGTGAGAAGTGAGTGAGGCAGGCCGTAGTGGTGACGAGGAGCAACGATATACCAATGGTGAACGGTGTCTTGTGGAACAGTAAGCACTTCGTGCTTCAGGCGATGCAGGCAAAGATGTGGAGTGGTGCAGAGGCAATGCGAAACACCACCCTTGGATGGAGTCATTGCTATAAAAATCGTGCTCACATGTGTCGTAGCCCCAGTGCGTAGCCCCAGTGCTACTAGTGCTTGCGGCAAAATTGAGATATGTGTCCGCGGTAGCTACAGTAATAATTACAGTTAACCCTGGATATAAGGAAATTGACAAATGCTTGAAAATTTTTGTTATAAAGAGGTTTAGTTATATCCAGTTGTGGCATGAAAACTCGAAAAGGAAACATGCAAAGAGGCAACTGGAGGAATACCTAGCCCAGAACACTTATTTTGCAGCAAAAACACGGAAGGCATAGGATATCGAATCCTCCTCTGAAGATTCGTCACCATCACCACAATATCGGACACTTTCCACGAGCGCCTCATTGGACATCTCTTAGATAAGGATGGCACAGTCGCCGACAAAAAAAAAGCACCCAACCTCCCGCAAAACTGCACGCAGTGGAGGGCTTCTCTATTCACGCACAATGAAAGCCACGCTTCTCCGTGACAGGTGGGCCATTTCTCCATTGAGGCACTCAACATTACAATTATATACCTAAGTGACTGAATACATGGATACGGGAGTCAACTCGCACGCATGCATACTTACTGTGTGGAAAAAAAAAGCAGCGAATGTGAACGGCATGATGGCTTAAAAAAAAAAAAAAACAGACATGGAAAGCTACAGTGGTGAGTGGTGCCGTTGGTGGCGCAAAAGCCGCTGGACACACGATATGAGGTTAGGAGGGAGGAGAAAACTACACACCTGTGGCAGCAAGAGTCACATTGCGACTCGAGTGACACAGGGAAGCTGAGAAGGAAGTGGGGCCTGCGCAGACAAGCGTGCTCCTACCTCGTGTTTCGCTGGCAGCACTCTGCGAAAGCTAGGTTGTCGCAATGGCTGCGTGCATGCCATTTGCGATGGCATTGCTTTGCGCTCCGTCATCGGTGGGGTAGCCACAGGAATGGATCCGGCCGCTGCTTGCACTAAAATTCGATATTTTGGGTGAAATTACTAGGTTTGGTCCGGGGGGATTCGTTATATCAAGGGTGTCTCCCGTGGCCACTGCATTATACAGAGGTTACAAATACACATTGTTCTATGGAGTTGCGGCAGGGAATTGAAAAACTTCGTAATATCGAGGAATTCGTCATATCGAGGTTCGTTATAGCCAGTTTCAGCTGTGGCATGTTGGGCAAGATTGACGCCGAGGTTAATCACAGAGTGTTTGGTGTACCAGGTGAGAGTGCGGGAAGGTGGGTTGATGAAGAGTGTAGGGGCATTGGCTGGAAGCAAACTGGGGGCACAGAAGGAATCGATGTGCAAGTTGGTGCCGACAATGAAAGGATGTTGCCGAGATGTGGGCAGCCTCTTGCGCGTATGTTGGTAGTGGACAGTGTACCTGGACTCGTACTTGCGTAGAGCACGTCAAGGAGGCCCTGACGATGTCACACAAAGATGCATCAGAAGGCTGGGTGGGGCACGTCGATGGTGGTTGGAAGCCCATCGATTGCAGTTCTTCACGTATGACCACATGTATCAGGGTACCACGGTCTTGATCCACTGTGATCCACCGTTGTCAATGTCGGGCATGCGGCAGACGGGCTCAAGCTCATCGAGGCGCTGACAAATTGTGACAATGTCGGCGACAGTAGCTGGATTCTTGGTTACTAGGGCATTGGAGGCAACGGTGCCAATGCCCTTAAGAATGTGGCATGCCGTCTGACTCCGACATTGAAGAATTCACACATCGGCAAAGCATGAGGACGTCCTCAATGTACAAAGTGTACGACTTGCTTAACTTGTAGGGGTTGTTCTACTACTACTAGCAACGGCATCACCGCTAGCAACTCCATGCCGTGGGTTCGAGCACTCGACGAGCAGAGAATGAGGCTATCGCATTCGCGCGCTAGCTCGTCTCAGCCATGCATCGCCGTGCACGTCGGCCCGCAACCTGTCTCGGGGCAGGACAGCACAAACCGTTGCACGTGGCGAAAGAGGAGAACATTAGGCGCAACTCTCCCAACATGATAATTTAATGAATACGTTAAATGAAACAAACAAAACAAGGCCGGATCAGTCAAATTAAATACAAAGAAAGGACAATAGCAATTAACAACACGCGAACACAATAACGCAAGCAAAGGACAATAACAAGAACACGCGAACACACAATAACACACAAAGACCGTGCAAGAGGGAGAAGCTCCTAAGCCCCGGCCAGCGCACCAGCGACTGTGCACCCTAGAAAGGGAAAATAGAAGGAAAAGAACATACAGAGATGGGCGACGATCGCAAGCTGCTGCCAGGGTCGCTGGGACCCGCAAAGGCGCACAATCCGACTGATGGCCTCGTCGGCCGGAGAGTCGCAAAAGTACATGCACACCCCTCCGAGTCCCAGCGAGTTCTCTCAAGCATCTCTAAAACCTGAATGCGCGAACATTCCAGAAATTACTAGCTGTCCAATGGCAAACTAGTTAAGACCACATGGGGCAAAGCGGGCAGCCCCTCGCACTGATGGACCGCCGCTCTGTCCAGCTGGGAGAGGGGGATGTAGGGGCATTCCTAGCAAAACATGGCGTCGCCCGGAATGCGCTGCGCCCCCATCCCCACATCCTGCTGCTTGCGACAATCGAGGTTTTTCTTTGTGAGAGCTGACCAAACCGCCAATGTGCCGAACACTTCACGAAGCTGCTGCTTAAGTAAGCCCAATCAGTAAAGCCGATCTCATTGTTAAAGAACCACGTCTTTGCCATGCCAGTCAAGTAAAACGAGATATGGAGGAGCTTGAGAAGTGCATCGCACCGTTTGGTGGAACCTACTCACTCTTTAATTGTCGAGCCAGTCTTCTACATCCTTTCCGTGAAGACCAGAGAATAGATGGTGGTCACGCTAGTGGCTGTTTATGATGTAGGAAAGTAAGGCTGAGGGTGTAGCTTGAGGTGTCGCGATGGTGGCAGTAGAAGGGTCAGGTTGCCCGTCTTGCTATGTGCTGGCTAACAGTGAGTGCAAATGACCTGAACGAAGCTCCAGGGGAAGACCGGGTGAGGAGAGGCGTAATATAAGTGCCCACAATATTTTTTTTACTCTTTCACAATATTATTTTACTTTGTTGTTGTAGTCTGCTGTGCATTTCATGGGAGTGTGTGCAGATTTGGCATTTTGAATTGCTTTGATTGCATAAGTCTAATAGAGAAAGAAGTGCTCGTCATGCTTGTATTAGTATTATTTCGCATTAAAGTGACAATGAAGTTGTTTTCTATCCACATTGAATGTGCGAAAAGAATGAAAGCACATTTCTGCCATTCTGCTCTGGGCACTTAAGCTTTATAATGTAGTACTTGAATCAAAATATTTTCTTTTGGTTTGTGTGTGCTTGCTTTTATTTCATCCTGCTGTACAAAAGTATTCATGCAAACCAGTTTAGCACATAAATTTTCAACTGCTGTCTCAGTGACTGTTTATCAGTAATATAAGTAGAGAAATATACTGCTAGGTATGTGTAGCTCAACAAGTAAATAAAACATGCTGGCTTAGGCTTGAGGTTGTTTCTGTGGTCAGTTATTTTACTTTTTTGCTATGACATGATACAAGTGCCTAACAGGGATTATTATCCTTTTGCACATTTTCTGGCAGTATGCTCACAGATACTTTTAATTATGCCCTAGTGTTTCTATTCAAAATGGATGCCGCTTGCTTGTAGCGTTCATATACTGTTAGCAATAAGTAATTCATTGAGTCACCCTACATGACAATGACACAATGCATAAGAAAGCATAATTAATATAATAGAGTTATTATTTATTTATTCAGATACCATAAAAGCCCAAAGGCATTACATAGGGGAGACAGGGCCATGAATCATAGAGCATAATTTCTGGACCTGCAGAAGTAAGGAAAAAAAAAAATGAAAGTCGGCTAATACAGCAGAACTTGTGTTGCAACAATACCAGAATGACTCATGATAAATAAATGTCCAAATATTAAAAACAACAGCAATTGCAAACACCTCAAACATAATTTACAAATGCATGAACAAGAAATACATGTAGTGCCACAACCAGAAATGCAACTACAAAAGAAGAAAAGCGAGAAACCCATTTAAACAGCACAGTGAGAACGACATACTGTATTTGCTCGATTCTATCGCGATCTCGATTGTAACGCGCACCCGTCTCCTGCGACGGAAAAAAAAAAAAAAAAGTGAAACATCGATTTCAACACTCATCCATTTTTTGTGACGCAAAAAAAAAAAAGGTCCTTAGTAATCAACCTTCTCACATTCATAAAACCAAATGCCGTACTCGCGTAGTGAACGCACTTGCATAATAAACGCACCGCTAACTTTGAACCCCTGCAGTCCCGCTTCATTTGATTCGCAGTGTCTAGAAGACATTCGGCGCGCCGATTCATAAGTCCTGCATCCCAATAAAACTGCCGCCCCTTGCCGGGCTTAGCCACGTGCAAGTGGCGGTAACATCATTTACTCGTAGTGCTGCATTCCTTCATGCTATCACAGTTGCCTCATGCCCGCTGCCGCATGCTGCCATGTGTGCTGCGCAGGGTGGCACAGCTGAGCCTAAGCATGGTCGGGGCATGGTCGTGTGGTCTCCATGATTGCCGCGATGCAATCTCGGATGTCAGGCTGCGTGCACGACTGAGAGGCTCGGGCTCAGCACGGATATGAAGGAGAAATGCGATGATGAGCCGTTTTGCGTGCGCTGATGGGAAACATCAATTTTCCCCATTACGATCACCCTCGAATGCTACCGAAAGCTCATGCAGCTGGGCGTCTCGAGATTGCATCGGCGATGTAGCGACTTTGGTTGGCCGCAAGACGGCCAAGCCGGCGTGTCAAGTATCATTGGCCTACGCATCATGTGTGTCATGGCGTTGCTACACAGGGGACTGGCAGCGACATAGAAACTACAGAAACTATGCGCGCCAAAGAGTGCCGCGCCGCTAGCTCGTTTTTTTTCGGCAGTGACCGTTCGACAGTGCCCGAAACGGTGTCTTTTGTTCGCACTCGATTCTAACGCGCATACGATTTTTAAACCCGTTTTCTCGGAAAAAGGTGCACGTTAGATTCGTGCAAATACGGTATTTGCAATGGATCTGCAATGTGTAAAAGATTTTTGCATGCACTGTTTAAACTTAAAAAAAAAAGCATTTCAGACTATTTACAAATGCGTTATAATTAGTAATAGCTGTTATGTTAGCCGGAAGCTGATTCCAGTAACAGATGGCAAGCAGTAGGGGGGGAATTATAGAAAAGATTAGTTCGGGCGGTGGTAGGATGCTGATGATCAAGTCGCTAGGACATGTGATGGGCTGGTCTGATATGAAAAGTAGCACGTTATGACGAATTGTGATAAATCTTATGAAGAAATTAAAGAAGCATTAGCCCACTACTTTTTATAGAGAAATTCGATTAGTTGAATACTTAATTTCTTTATGCATGGTGTTCACAAGTAGTTTCTGGTGATAAATTGAGCAGCTTCATTCTGTAGAGATTCCAGTTTATGAATGAGATAGGCCTGATGCAGATTCTAAATTAGTGACGGATTCAATTTTTGATCATACCAAAGTGGTGTAAGTGAGAATTTTAGTGGTGGTATTACCAATACTTAAGTTGCACTGAACGAAGCGAAATGTACTAGATGTTTTGTTAACTGTAGTGTCTAAATGGGCATCTTCAATTAAGCTTGATCAAATTAAGTGTCCGTAATGCTAATATGACTTTGGCCTATGTAGCAAATGGTGTTTTTTTTATATATAGCTTTGTCTGTCACGTGCTCGCAGCTCATGCAGTACTCTTTCTTGGAAGCAGTGCAAGAATGTGACGTGTGTTTTTCTTTTTTTTTCCACCTCTTTCACAGATCTTCAGTCGGTCGCTCAAATAAGAAGGCTCTTCTTTTCATTTCTTTTGGAGCAGTTCTTATTATATTCGTGATGATTCTCATGGTATGTATTCATTGTTTTGAGCTCTCATATCATGGTACACCAGTAGAATGAAACTGGTGAATATTTAGCTTTTATTTAGGGGTGTGTGAATACGTGAATTTAGAATAATTTTTTTAATAATGTTTGCTATTCGATTCACATTTTTTTTTACTATATATGAACTTTGGGTATGTTCCAATACTCATGATAGACAGCTAGGCGGAAAGCGGCCACTTTAAGCCCCATTCCAATAGCCACAAAGGTGGCAAAATAGACAGCTTCGCGTAGGCAGCATCTGAAGTCCAAAACAATGCAGGCTACTTTGCTGTCCAAACAACATGGGGGCTGAGCAGATTCCTTAAATCTCGCCTTGATGGCCATCTGCTCGCAAGTAGGTGCTTCCTTACATGCATAGTGTGAGCTATGTTGAATTTTTCGGAGATAGGAACACAAAATAAGTAAAAGAAGCGATAATTGTGTGCGTTAACCTTAGGTTTATTTTGTGGGCGCCAGGTGGTGGCCTGTCACACACATCATCCAGACATGTTTCATTACTTGGACGGCAAAGACGCGAAGCTGCCTTTGAAGCTGTCAACGTAGACTCTACAATACGATGCTGTCCAGAATTGGTACACTGCCTTTGTAATAGCGTGTGCCCTCTACCAAGCAGTGCCTGAAACACCTTTTGATTGGAAAGTGGTGCCATAGAAGCAAGAGCGTGCATTGCTCACTGTTGCTTCTTTCATTTTTAGATTGCTTTTCAGTCGTGCTTCTTGTTGCATGCCTTTGTTGACATCATAGGGGAATATGCAACCCCATTCTCCTTTTTGGGGATTGGATAGACAGGTGATTTTTTGCGGTTGTGACCATCGATCGACGCCGTATGTTGTCCAAGAGCTGTATTCCAGTACGCACATCATTTGGCAGGTTCAACTGCGATGCGTATAAGTATTATGCGGCTGGGCCTTGAAGGAGGAAGACTACATTCGTAGAAACAATGTACAACAGCAGTCCCTGAGAGCGCTTCTGAGCCGCGGGACAGATTCTTCATGTGGTGACAACCATGGCCCTCCCACTTTTCGTGGTTGCAGCCTCTGCGCAAGTGACACCTACGATATCCTTAGGCTTTTGTGGCATGATCTCACTAAAGCACTAAAGTGTGTGAGTGTAGCATTGTCGGCGCAGTCATCGTGCTACACAGGCACTTGTCATGGTCGATCTGTATATCGCATGTGGTCACACGCTTGGTATATTATTGGAAGTCGGTGCTCAACAAAGTCTTTTGCAAAGTTGTTGAGATATAGAGCAGCATAATTTTCTGTTGTGACTGGAAACTGTGGTATATGCTGGGCTCTGTTGTGATAAAAAAGTGTGTGTGGCGCCGATACAAGAGACAAACTCAGTGTGCAAACAGGTTATGTGCTGACCTGGAGCTGTACATGTAGTGTATATGTGCATATAGTGAGCTCATTTTCATAAGCAATATAATCTGGTAATGCAGGAGGCTACTGGCCATATTACAAAGAAAAAAAAATGCCTCTAAGAAATGCTTGATGTTTCTTTCGGTTTCCATGGCGAACTGATGCTTCAGGTGTCTGCTACCGCTCTGATCTGCGCTGCTCTCCTTGTCAGCTTTTCGCTCAGAAACCTAAAAAAAGCTAACCTCCTTGTTTCTATAAAACTAATTTTCACAGCTGCAAGCAATGCATCGCTGAAAACATAGCCACGTCAGACGCCTCATTGCAATTTTTAACCTGCTCAGCCACCATGCGTGCCCTCCGAAATCCGGTAAGCGGGTGGTTCAAACCAAGCAGAGGCTGCGCCTAGCAAATATCTTGTCGCACATGCGCAGAGGTATTTTTGCAAATGATCGATTAAGGGGCTAAATATGCTGTGTCTCGTGACAAGTGGTCCATTCCTGCATGTAGTGCACTTTGTTGATAACACTCATGTACTGCACCTTATGTAACGTTTGCTGCGCGGTGAAGTTAACATTTGTGTCCTGCGGCGAAGCTAATGCTTGTGCACTGCGGAAAAGCTAACACTCGTGTACCACGGCGAAGCTAGCACTTGCGTGCTAAGGCAATGTTAGCTCATGCATATGCACAGTCCTCTGTGGCACTGTCCTTTTTCAAGGGACAACATTGTGGGAGCACTCAAGACATGCAGTAATTTTTCTTGGCCTGGTTACTAGCATCTTCTCTATTATTCAACATGGGATTATTTAAAAAATATTTGTGCATTATTGGCAAAAATATTCGAATGTGCTTTGCACTCAAACTGTTGCTATTAGCACAGCTCTACTATTATTGCACCCCTCTTTTTATGCTATCCATGGAATCTCTGTTACAGAACTACACTACTAATCTGCAAAGCTCTTGTTCATAGCATATTTTCCTGTACGAAGGCTTATGAAGTTTCTTATATATATATGTAGTGCATTTGGCAGCATTACAGGCCAACATGGGAATGTTATGCTACTGCCACCTAAGCATTCAGAATACTCTTAATGTGGCACCCTATTGGCAACTGCAGGGCTTCCAAGCTGCCACAGCCACCATTTTCGTAGTGTTGAAAATATTGTGGGGGCTCTCGTACTTTGTGTATGTTTTCAAAGGTACCTGAAGTCAAAATGAGCAATCAGGCAGACATTGTTGCATTGCTGGGTGGAACAAGAAAAACTTGGTAAATAGTTATGGCTTTCTGAACTTTGGTATATTTTGACTTTTTGACATTTGCATGGTGTTTTGTACTCCTGTCACAAGGGCAAATTTAGCATCATCTTTAGCAAGTGTACTTTGTCGCTAGTGTCATGTGCAAGCTGTCATACCGGAATATTTAGTGACACACTGCAGAATGCACTCCCGAGCTGTTGAATTTCACAGACCCACCTTGCACCATTGGCTTGCTTCAAGGTAGCGCTGAAAGCAGGCTCAGTATTATATTTAAATTATAATTCTTATTATTGGATATATGGTTTCATATTAAAATATACTATACTACTAAAAAAAACTGTGGTTTACTGTTCTCACTATCTCGCAGTATACACCCAAGGCCGCCAGGGGTATGCCACAGCCTGTTCCATGTAGTAGCTGAAGGAAATTAGCCTCTTATTGCAGATGAAGGGGGGTTTATTGAGACTAAATCACAGCCCAACTCCATGTGTAGCTGCTGTTGTGCCTTGTTGCAAGCCCAAATGCTTCATCTTCTTTATCATTCCGGTTTCAACGAAACTGCCTCATGTGCAAAAGTTTATGAAAAGTTTTACTCAAGCAGATACAGGTGTTGCACATATAACAGTAGATCCTTCCAGGTGCCTCAAGGTGCAGAATCTTTTCTTGCCATCCCGTCCTCCATAGAGCTCCTCTGTTCAAGCAATGCTCCAGAGTTGGGGGCTTGGTGGTATCTTCTAGAAGGACAAAGTCGCCTTTCTTGATTCTGTCACCCGAGTTCGTTAACTTGGGATCTGGCATTGTTCATATTGTAAAGAAGCATTGGAACCTTGTAGTGGGCCGTCCTCTCCAGCGCCTTACAGTGGGGTTCGCTCTTCAGCGCTCTGTTGAAAAAGACGTCGCTCGTGCTCGAGGCCTGGCCATGACGCCAGCGTAAATAGGAGGCATGCCTGAAGTGAGGGGTTGGGGCATACACGACTGGCTGACTACCTACGAAAGAGTGAGCGCTCATAACAACTGGGACGAGGCAGCGAAACCCAGCCATGTGTTGTTCTACCTTGCAGGGGTCGCAAGCCTATGGTACAGCAACCACGAAACTGATTTACCAACATGGTCCGCATTCAAGACCTCGCTGGCAAATGTATTTGGCCGTCCTGCTGTCCGTAACCTGCGTGCGGAGCAGCGCTTGCGCGAACGAGCACCGCAGCCAGGCGAATCCTTCACCAATTATATTGTTACGGTTGAAAGATCGAGCGAAGGTTTATTTACAGGCGAGCGCGGAGTGCTAGGTAGCTGGTACAGCCGAGGTAAGATGGCGTCCAAACTCTAGACAAGAGATCGTCCTCGTCATCTTCCACCCTTGCCTGGCTCATACCTTAAATGCCCGCCTGATGCCGTAGCACTTCCCGGCTGACAGACGAAGCCCGCTGGGCAAGTCCAAATCACCGAAAAACAGCAGGATGAAACCGCTTGAGACGCGCGATGTGTGTAACCTGCGTTCGGCTGGTTCGGCCGAACCCGCCGATGTGTGTAACCTGCGTTCGGCTGGAGGACATTCTCGACTTGTGCAAACGAGTGGACGCGACGATGTCTGAAACAGATAGGATCAGAAATGTCCTGAAAGCATCGAGGACGAGGCGTTTAACATTCTACTTGCCAAGAGCCCTCAGTCAGTTACAGAAATTGTCACACTGTGCCAAAGCTATGAAGAGCTGCGCCGGCAATGCTCGCTGACCCGTCGACCTTCGTTGCGGAACATCTAGCTGGATTGACCACCACTAATGACCAGGCATCATTACTCGCAGAAGTAAAGTCCTTTGTTCGTGGGGAAATCGCATGTCAGCTCTCCTTGATGGCCTTCACCCAGCCGCAGCCTACCCAACAGCCTTTGTCAACTCTTGTGCCTCCGTTGTAGCATGCAATTAACAGGAAATTGCTGCTGCTATACCTGAATACCACCAGCACCTTCCACCGCCTGCACCGCTGAGCTTCTGCGAAGTTGTTGCGAGATTTCAGCTGATAATGGTAGCTGCACCACTCAGCTATACAGGCGCCGTCACTATGCCCCAACCCCTTGCTTCAGGCGTGCCTCCTATTTACGCTGGCATCATGGCCAGGCCTCGAGCACGAGAGGCATCTTTTTCAACAGAGCGCTGAAGAGCAAACCCCACTGTAAGGCGCTGGAGAGGACGGCCCACTACAAGGTTCCAATGCTTCTTTAGATTATCTCCAAGAGGTATTCTTTAGACCTATGCTCCCAGACAGCTTTCTGAGTTTTTTTCTCATCGTTCCCACGCAAGTAGCATATGGCAATTACCGACTGCAGTGTCACCGACGTTTTGGTTGGTAAGTGTAGGTATTAGTCTTCCGATGAGAAAATTGGACGAGGAGAGTAGTTCCTGATCTCGACAGTCGCTGTAAACGAATGTGATTGGCCGGGAATTTATAACAGCCTCTACTTCTGTTACAGGGACAGACAACTACTCGAAACATAAACTGGGATTACCTTACTGATGGAAAGATTGAGTATTGTACTGGCTGGAACGATCCCTCTTATTCTGATTAAACACGTGTTCGTATTTGTATTTCTTGACACAAAGTCGCGAAATTGACCTTTTGTAACCCCAGTGGGAAACTCAAGTGTGTACAAGAGTGCGGTCGCGTGGCTTTCTACAAGTATACGCCGCTCCTGGTCATTTTATTAGAGTTGAAATGCAGTACACTTCTGTTATTAAAGGCATTTTTTCTAGCTTGTAACATGCAGATAAGCTTGCCACACACCTGCCATCATTTGCAAAAGCGTGGTTTTGAATTTAACTGACCTGGATTGGCTCAGCTGTTGGCACAATAACAGCGCTGGCAGCGAGCCACCTAGGACACAGATGAGAAAAAGCCGTAGTAGTACAATAATGGTCTGGATAACAACAGAAACTTGTGCAAACTTGTTATTTCCAAAGACAGTTGCAAAGATCAAAATTTGGATGCTAGCCGCAGCTTCGTTCACTCCTGTGAAAACGGAACGAGGTTGTTTACGTGGCAGGCTGTCGGCATCGCGATCATCTCTCAACGTTGCTGGAGGGTGCGGTGTACCTTTTTTTGAGGCTTCTCAGATTGAAAAATTCTGTTTGCAAAATATCCAAAACTTTTGAAAGCAACCATTGCAGGTATTGTCATGTGGTCGTGATGATGAAGCACGGAGCAGAACTGAAGGTGCTTTCTGTCAAACTGTTTATTGGGCGGACCTGTCCCCATCAAAGAAAGCAAATAACATTGCAAGAGGATAGTGGCGTCAACAAACCAAAACAAAACAACAAACAAACCAAAATAATCACGCATGTTACTATAAACAGTACCAAGGGTGAGCTCTTAGTTGCGCCATAAAAAAAGAGGGTCTTTAAAGATCAGTCCCTTTAATGTTGCTTGTAGCTCTCTCTCCGTGCGAGATCCTTTTCTGATGCATTTCTTCAACGTAAGTTTGACAGGCCTGAGAAGTCTTTCTGTTGTGATAACTGCCCCACCATGGGGCATGATTGGCTATAAATTTCCATTTTATATGATGGTTAGTGAAGTAGTTGCAAAATTGTTCGTTTTTTATTGATTGCCACAGTTTCATACGCTCCCTCTTGCTATTTTTAAACACTAAGGTGAGACGGGCTAGGATTTCCAATCTGTCAAGGCTTGTCTCCTTCTTTGGTGCTACACCGGACTTGCACAAGACCATTGTTGAGATTTTGTTGTTTGTACTTTCTGTTGTGCAAATGTTGCACATTGCACTATAAGCTGACTTATTGGCATCAGCAAAAAGATGCAGTGCATATATGTCGCAGAGTCCAATGTGCTCCCTGTCAGTAGAACCGAGCAATTTCAATTTCATGCAGCTGTGGATGTTCATTGCACCAGTTCTTCCATTTGTGTAGAACGTCGAGTGACGGCTTCTCATCCCATTTCCTCCAAAACTTTTGAAACACACATTCATCCTTATTTTGAAGAGTCAGCATGCCTAGAGGGTCATATAGGCAAGATGTCGTCTGTAGCATGAACCATTTGGTATCGGTTCTTTGCTGAAAGAACTCCATGCCATTTCCCTAGCTAAACGACGGAATGTCGGTGTCAGGATGCCATACCAAGCCCAGGACTTTCACTATGTCTGTCTGTTGTTCAAGAGGCAACTCCAGAAGTTGCATTGACGGCATGCCAAGAATGCGTCGGTCATTTGAAGCCTATTTGTGTGACTTCATTAAGGTGCTTGAAAATGTCTCTCCAGCTTCAGAACGTAGCTCGATCATGTCTTTGATGGAATCCACTCTTGTTAAAAATCTTGATGTTGTCAACATATTGTGGGCATTCATTAGTCTCTTCTACTTCATCTGTACATAATCATCATCACCTAGGTTTCTTCATCATCATCTGCCGTGGGTTGTGATCTAGAGTTGAATCTGTGCCTTGGTGCAAACCGTTCTCCGTGGCCTCAAGGCTTAATAAAACGGCGTTATCACAGCTTCACAATATATGGAATCCCTCAGCTTCTTTTTATTGATTTAAGGTAAAAAGATCACATTTGTTTAAAAGATGATGATGGATTGTCGATGCCAAAAGAAATGGTCTGCAGGTCGTGCGATGTGGGCAGTTTTTTCCAACCACAGGCAATGTAAAGCATCTCGGCATCTAGTTGTGATGCTTATTTGCAGAAACGCCTTTTTGATGCCTGCTACTAAGGCAGTGCGATGTTTCCTGAAGCAAAGTATAGCAGCCCTAGGTGTTTTGCATCGAGGTATAGCCCGGAGTAGAGGCTATCGTTGAGCAAGAGTTCTTCCTTTTTATGGGAATAAGCATCGAAGACCACTTTATTGTTGTACAGTCCTCACGTATCAATGCATGGTGCAGAACATAGTACAATGGGTCTTCTGATATATTGTCAGTGAACTTCTCAGCTACACCGTCATTAGCGTACTCATGTATGCCAACATCATACTCCTGTAGTACCTCTGGGCATCAGCAAAGGTTTCGAAGAAGCTAATTTAAATTAGTCTGTGCATTTACTCTGTTTGGTTAGGAATTGTCGGTTTCCACAGAAGAGAAACTACATAACAATGATTCTCTATCTTGACCATGCTGTTGGAGAAATCCAGAACTGTATCTGCATACTGGGTCTAGCTATGTCCATCAGCTTTTATCCCCATAAGTTCTACGCCCCAGTAGTTATCGGTGGTAATCTTGCAGTCTGTCACTGCTGCTTTCAGTACAGTTGTCTCATTGCAATGCGCAACGATAGAGCTGGGTGCTAGTGGTCCATGTAGAGTCCTGCCTAGGTAAGTCTCGATGGCTCCAAGTCCGTTCTTGAATTTTCGCATGTTACCTGTGACAAGCGACCAGTAATAGCCACTGCCAACTGAGATGTCAACTTCTGTGGCTAGGCTTGCAGAGGCTTTTCAGATTGATCAATGCTGGTGAAGTGGCAGCCTTGGCATTCAAGCTTGTTGATAAAGTCGCTACTTGGTTATGGAATATATTGATAAAGCGATCTTCATCATGATGAGAGCTTCGATCTGGAGTGAGTTGCATCTATACAGTAAACTCAAAGTGACAAACATGTTGGAAAATCTTGTCATGATGCCCTCTAAGATATCCTGTTATAAGGCACTCGCAATTGAGTACTTCACAATTCAGTTTTTCAGCCAATTCTTTGGACACTGAACTACACTGGCTGCCTCCTTCGAGTACAATGCAAACTAGCACTTTACTTTCTTGCCCAGCTGCTCAAGTAACATTGTTTGGAAGTATATGAGCCGTTTGGAACTGCCAATTGCAATCATCTTGAGCTGTATCGGTTTAGGGGAAGTGTGGGACCCGAAGCTTGATTTCATCAATCTGTGGTCGCACATTGTTTCTGCATGGTGCCGATTACACTTCCCACGTTTAATCTTTCGTACATAATCTCTTTTGCAGCGTTATGCTCCAAGGTACAATGAAAGCAGCGACATCCACTTAGTAGGCATTTTTTCTTTTCTGCAAAGGCCATCGCTGAATCGCACTGCTCTCTATAATGGGCTGCTGACTCAAAAAAAAAGAAAAGCTTGCCTTCTTTTGACAAACTGGATTAAAAGATGATGTCAAAGATTCTGTGGTCGTGCATTGATGGCCTGGTAGTTTTGCTAAGTTTAGAGGTCACAATGTCGAATTTGCACTATTGTGAAAATATTTATTTTTGCCCTTTGATGCATTGTCTTGTACAGAAATGTACAGAATGGGTCTTTCTTGTGACTCTATTTCTGTTTGAAAAGAGAACAGAGTCTTGATGATCACCTTTTGATACTGGGTGCGCTGTGCTTGATTGGCTGTGTCTTGTGTTACGGCTGAGCTCATCTTAAGAACCCTGGATTAGGGTTCCCTCCTGTGCACTCACTGTGCGGGGTTTATAATAAAATGTTTATTCTCTCTCTTTCTCCACCTCCTCCTTTCTCCTCCAAACTTTGGCATGCAAAGAACTTGTTAAAGTCTAGGACAGTATCGGGAGGCAGAGATTTCAGGACGGCGGAGTAGAGCGTTGAGCAGTAGTTATCTTGCAACACACCGAGATTCTTAAGAGCATGCTTCTTGGACTGTACAGTGTATTAGAGGCATCGAAGTTCTCAAAAGTCATTGGTGGATCGAGCGGGTCCTGTGTCGGTGAATTGCTCCATGTGAACCTGGATAATAAAGTCCTTCTTAGCAAAGCATCCCTTTAGAATGTCTTGGGCATCACAGTAGCCGATTGCAGTTGCTGGTAGTCCTGCAATCACCAATGCCACCTCGCCGGTATAGGTTGAACGTAGGTAGGTAAACATGTCAGCGTTGGTGAGGCCACAATTCTTGGGCATCATTTGGTTGAACTCATCCCGAAAAGTTGGCCACAATTTTGATTGGGCATCGAACTTTATAAGGTCAATTTTCGGAAGGTTAACAGCGGGTTCATGTGTGCATTGAACGAGTTCGATTGATGTTGGCAATGATGTTCAATTCAGCGACTTTTGAAGCTGACAGCTACAATGTTGGAGGTTCGTGGACATTGCAGTGGCTTGATCTTAGTAATCTACGACCCACTCAAGCTCATCTCCAGCTTCTATGGGAGAGAGCACGGGGACAATGTCGGGGTCAGTTGCCCTCGAGTCAGTAAGGTGATTGAGGCATTCGCTAAGGATACAAAGCTGCTCTTCTGTAACATTGTCTTTGTTAAGCGTTGATTCGGCATCGTTAATAAGCCATGTTAACTGTTATCTATATGCTTTGCACTTGAGTACTTCCATGCTTTGACTCTGCGGTGAGCAGCTAAAGGCTGGTATGATGAAGCAGGAGGCAGCAATATGATTACCTTTTGGCCATCAATGTGGTTCGATGTTCCAATGAGTCTCGGCGCCACTTACAGAAAATCAGCCTCTCATTGCAGATAAAAAGGAGTTTTGTTATGAATAAACCATAGCCCGTGGGTAGCTGCTGTTATGGGCGGTTCCAATCCCAAGGATGCTTCTTCTTTGTTGTTCCAGTTTCAACAGTGGCTACACTGTTTACATCTGAACAGCTGTCGTCATTTGTATGATGTCTTGTGACGATCAGTGATGTCAATGCAGCTGCAATGATTTACTTCATTTATAGTGAATTTAAATACTGTTTATAGCTGTAGAACACTATTATTTAGCAGATGTTGTCTAAAGGGACATGTATATGCTGGACGTTTTTCTTTCTCATTTGCATAGAAGCACACTGTCAATATGGCGCTCGGCATGCAAAAGTGCATTCTCTAAAAATGGCACCGAATTTGTTAGTGTGATGGAGGTTGACCACGCAAACGCAGTACTGCTTTGTTTTCATCCAAATCTAGCCACAATGAAGTACTAGCAATAAATTTTTGGTGAAGTTTCACTACCGAATGGGTAGTATAGGGATCTCAATTTGATTCTTTGCTGCACCTCTCACATTTCAATGTGAACCAGCTACATGGATATTGCACATAGGCTAGCTTGATTGATTTCTGGTGTTTTACGTCCCAAAACCTAGAGCTGTGTGAATGGGCAAATTTGTAGCGTGCAGTGGATTTGAATATTTATGTTCAAGTGCGAATCGAATAGAGTATTTCTCAGATAATTTTCATATATTTTTTGAATATGATGCCAAATTATGGAGAAATGTGCTGTAAACATGGGCAGAAAAAAAATTTGGGTGACTAGTGTACTCCGACAGTGTCATTCCAAAATCCTGAAGAACAGTCCAATGGAGAACTGTGCAGCACAATGCTGAGCTAACTTCACCTCAGTGCCTCGCCACGGTGGTCTAGTGGTTATGGCACTCGGCTGCAGATCCGAAGGTCGCGGGATCGAATCCCGGCCGCGGCGGCTGCATTTCGATGGAGGCGAAATGTTGAGGCCCATGTGCTGTGCGATGTCAGTGCACGTTAAAGAACCCCAGGTGGTCGAAATTTCCTGAGACCTCCACTACGACGTCTCTCATAATGAGAGCTGGTTTTGGGACGTTAAACCCCACAAATCAATCAACTTCGCCACAGTGCACGAGTGTTAGCTTTTCCGCAAAACCCAAGTGTTAGCTTCGCCGCAGTACACGAGCGTCATGTGGCGAAGCGTACTACATGCGGGAATTGGCCAGTTGTCACGAGACATAGCATATTTTTTTTCCCCTTAATTACCAACTTCGAATAGTAAAATTTCAGTTCAAACTGAATCGAATAGGAAACGCTATTCGAAAATTATTCGAAATTTCAAATATTCGCACAACCCTACCAAAACCACAATTTGATTATGAGAGACGCTGTAGTGGAAGGCTTTGGAAATTTCGACCACCTGAGGTTTTTCAAATGTGCACTGATGTCACCCAGTACACAGGCCTCAGCAAATGCAACCGCCGCAGCTGGGATTCGATCCCGTCCGTGACCCTTGGATCAGCAGCCAAGTACCATAGCCACTAGATCACCGTGGTGGGGCTGCCCACAGGCTAACAGCATCACAGGAAGAAAATTGTTATTTCTTGTACACCAAGCTCATGACATCAGTAGCATCTTCCTTTATTGCTACAGTGTTGACTACAATCGTAAAAAATTGCATGACCTCACTTACTCAAGGTGTATTGGTATAGGGGCACTCAGTCATTATTTTTATAAGAGTCTACAGTTATTTCACTTTCACAGTTATTTTGTTTCTGCACCTAAATTTAACGTTCTGCAGCCTTTTTACTATCATGCAGCCCATTTCCCAAGGGCTTTTCATCCAAGAATGGTGGCAAAGACAAGCATCCCTTTGCTTGTAGCACATTGAAACTGCAATGCAAGAATGCTCTCAGAAATACTCTCAGAAAAGTCTACGTCTCGCAAGTGCATTGTTTGACATGAAAATGAACTTCTTCCGCGAGATTCTATAATGCCACACGACACCATGTCAGTCGCCTTTTTCTCTAGATGCTAAACAAAAAGTTTGTGCCTTTGTATTGTTAATGTGGCAACCATGCATGGGAATAGAAGACAGTGGTTGACTTATTTTAAATATGAATGAGCCATGTACATTCATGCAGTATACCCAGCAGGGTATACTGCGTGAATGTAAAGCCTGTTTTTGGAAACCCTATAGCAACAAGAAACCATGTTATTGACAGATGCTGATATGAGGGAATGTGGTACGGGCAAAACAAATGCAATACTTTGAGACTTGTTTTTCGAGTTACTCTACATTTAACAATATCATCATGGCCCACGAACGTTGGGCTGCCATTTTGTACATAACTATAGTCTGCTATCTCTCTCTTGCTCCACCATATGACAGAACATCTTCCTGTGAGGACATCACTACTTACTCTTTATACGGGTTTTTCTGTAATAAACAGTAAAAGTTTACCCATGACCTGATCACTGTCACGTAACTTATAAATATCGATGAATTGGCATTAATATGTACTCTTCTAAATTGATCTGATTTTGTACACAAGGAAGCATTTCATTACTGCAGTAGACTCTTGATAAATCAGTTAATTCTTACAAATTTTGCATTTTTGGTTGACCTGATATGGTTTCGCTGTACTTAAAAGCTGCTTATTCCAAACTGCACCGTTAGGTTAATCCTGTTATATCAAATTTCTCATGAGAGAAGCAAACATCATCAGGCTCATCCAAGCGTTTGTCATTAGTCAAATTACGTATGTGGCCGCATACCATAGTTGGTCCGCAGTGGAAAAAACAAAGCTAGACGCCTTGATCAGGAAAGTATACAAACAAGCGCTAGGACTCGCGTAGAGTACAAGCACTGAAAGGCTCCTTGCGCTGGTTTACACAACACACTTGATGAACTGATAGAAGCGCAGCGTACTGCACAATACGAGCGCCTCTCCAAAACAAAAGCTGGCAGATACATCTTAGAGAAACTAGGGATCAGTTATCACACACTAAATGGCACCAAATACGATATTCCACGAGACATACGGGAGAGAATCATGGTCCCACTGCTACCTAAAAACATGCACCCCATACACAACGAAGGAAGAAGGAAAAGCCGAGCAAAGACCATGATCAAGTGCTTCGGTAGCAACAAAGAGGCAGTGTTTGTAGACGCCGCCCGCTACAAACACAAAGTTTGTTTCGTCGCAGCGGTGGTTAACTACAATAAAGAATGCAGTACATGTCTTACCGTAAAGACCAGGCACATTGAAATGGTGCAAGAGACAGCTATAGCACTAGCCATAGCACAAACTGATGCCTACTATATAATTAGCAATTCACAAAGTGCAGTACGCAATTTTGCAAATGGCAGAATCTCCCCTGAGGCACTGCATATTCTCAGAACCGACCACCAAAGAACCCGCGATGAAAGGTGTGTCCAAATTCTCTGGATCCTAGCCCACATCACCGACCCTGCTGGAGAGAACAATCCTAATGAGGCAGCCCACAACGTAGCTCGAGGGCTCACTTTCCGAGCTTCGACAGATGTTGTTCCCTCATCAGAGTGTCTCGACGCTTAGGAGTGGGAAGATAGATTAACCCGCTTCAATGACATAACTAAACATTATAAACTGCAGAGGTGTGTCTACCCACCACCCCATCCAAAACCTAACAGGTCGCAGTCTGTCCAGTGGCGACAGTTACAAACTAGTTCATACAAGAGTCCGGCACTAGTACTACATGTTATGTACCCAGGTATGTATATGACCGATAAATGCAAAGACTGTGATGCAAGCGCTGCTCTAGAACATATGTTATGGGAATGCCAGGGATTAATAATACAGCAGAACCCCGCTGTTACGTTCCCGGCTGCTGCGTTTTCCCAGCTGTTACGTTGTTTTGGGCCAGTCCCGGCATAGCACCCATAGGATTCAATGCATTAGGGACCCCGCTGTTACGTCGCAGTGTGGGAACATTCCCGTGTGTTACGTTGTGAATCGACACTCCAAGCGGCCACTGCCGATGGCAATATTGACTTTTCACGTAGCTTGACTTGGATTGACTGTATTAGCTGCACTATGGGCGATGCCCATTACATTTCCGGCTTCTGCCAGTAAAATTATGGCACACCTGTGCAAACACTTTGTGACGGAATCGCGTACAGTGATTATGTTTCCATCTATGATGCCGTTGTCACGTCCGATGTTTTCTCTGTCGACGAAATCATAGCCGAGTGTGCCACTTCTCACATTTTTCCATTTTTCCTGTTTCTCGGCTCTTACGTTTATTTTCTACGGTCCCGTGAAAAACGTATCACCGGGTTCTACTGTACAGTGAAATGAGAATGCAGCCTCCAATGACAGCCTCCGCGCGCGTTTGAAGGCCGTGCTACTCGGCTCAGCCCTCACTGAACAATTCTGGGCAATCCAGCGGGCCGAGGAATCCGCTAGGAGGCAAGACCTCCTGGCCGATACCTAGACAGAAGTCCAGTCCACAAACACGCCGGATACGCAATAAAGTTTTTCTGTCTGTCTACTTTTTCTTCCCAGATATATCAGCTGCTTTGGCTCCTTCTAGGTGGACATTTGTGTTTGTATATTTTATGACAGCCATAAATCAATCTACTTGCTTGCCAGCACTTGTCAAAGCACTCAGAATCACTAGTACAAAAAAGTGAAAGTAAACACTGAGGTGGCAACAATGGATGCAATAACGGGCCATCTCTGCTTTTGCTGGTGGTATGTTGCACCTAGCCGTACTTCTGCTTGCATCTGATCATTCAAGCTTCTGATAATTCAAATAAAATTCTCGGTTTCCCTCATGTTGGGATTAACAAGAGTCTACTGTATATATGTTGCAGAATTTTTGACGTAAGCTGATCATAATTCTTAATCGTGGCAGGTTGAAGTACAGCATGTTCGAGTACATGGCTGCTTATCATGTAGAGTAGCCAACATCTTTCTGATGTGCCCCAGAGTTCTGTATTTGGGCCCTAGTTATTTTTAATATTTGTTAATCATTTTTATGTTTCATGGTGTCCTGTGCAGTGCTATTTTTGCATATGCCCACATTTTGTTCAGGTACTACCTTTAATCCATTGCTATTTTTACTGGCTGCCCCCGTGTTCAAGAGGCGAGCCGGCAAAGTGTGTTGATAACGCAAAACACGCAACACTGAAAAGCTGCTGCCACTGTGTCAGGAGGGCATAGAGAGGTGAATAAAAGCCAACTGCGATAGAATTTTCTGTGTCCTATCATCTCCACCTGGTTCTGAACCGTTTCAGGAGATAGTACAGTTAAACCTGGATATAACGAAATTGACAAATTCCCGAAAAACTTCGTTATAAAGAGGATTTCGTTATATGCAGGTTCAGCACGAAAATTCAAAAAAGAAACGCTTAAATAAGCAAAAAGGTAACGGACGGCAGAGCTCACACAAAACATTTACAGCTGAGACCACTTGGAACGTAATGCTTTTAGTAAGAACCGGCTATAATGCAGTTTGTTCTGGCCACCGTTTAGCCTCCCATAGAACTTAATGTATACGCATACGGCCTAATGTGCAGCCCCCTCCTCCTTCCAAGATGAAGGACCGGTTATAATGCGGCTGCCGGGAAATCCCACGGACAACCGAGGTAGCGAGCAAGCTTCACAAAGTGCACTGCCCGCCATGGAGGACAAAGGAGCGCGGAACAAATGAACAATGAGTGGAGAAAAGAAAAAGAAAGCCCGCGGCAGCAGCGCTCCGCACAGGCGGCACACATGGGCACACGGGTGCACGCGGCAGCAGCGTCGCGTGCGCCCTCTGAGGATAGGATTTCCAAGGCGACAGAGAATGCTGCTACGGCTGTTTGTCAGTTGCGAACACTCCGCACGGAACGTGCGCCCGTGTTCACTTTACCACTGTTTGTCTCCAGTTTTTTAAAATCATTTCCCACGCGCTGCCCTTGAATCACCCCGTGAGTGCGATTTCCTGCATGCCCGATCCCTATGTTGTCAAGGGCAAGCTTCGCGTGAGGTGTGCTGCCCGCGAGCTAGGCCTAACAAGCGCTGTCACCTAGTGTCAGGTTAGCGAAGTGAAGTGCAGCCCTGCCACGGTGGTCTAGTGGCTATGGTATTCGGCTGCTGATCTGACGGTCGCGGGATCGAATCCCAGTCACGGCGGCTGCATTTCGATGGAGCCAAAATGTTGAGGCGCGTGTGCTGTGCAATGTCAGTGCACGTTAAAGAACCCTAGGTGGGCAAAATTTCCGGAGCCCTCCACTACGGCATCTCTCATAATCAGAGCTGGTTTTAGGACTCTAAACCTCACATAACAACATAACAAGTGAAGCGCAGAGACTTGCACAGTAACCAAAGAGTGGCGCTGCCAGCACGTTGGAAAAAAAAAACTTTTTTTTTCTCTCTCTCTCTTAAAGGGACCCTGAAACGGTTTTGACGATTTTGTGCAAACATGGTGATCCGGTAGAGCGGGTCACTAGGACCATTACAGGACAGATTTTAGCGCTGTGCGTAAAGTGTGTAATTTACAATAAGGTTTTGAACACGCGTATCGCAAAAGGTCGCAGCGGCTCGCCAAAAAGCGTTTTCAAACGCCCCCGCCATCGAGCGATCGAATGGGAGGTCGCTGATTGGCCCCGACCCAAGTGACGTGCGCGTAATTTTCAAAACCTAGCTGCGAACAACGTGCTTCTACAACTTACTCCTTCGTTTCAGCCAACGGTATCATCGCGGCATCTGGCGGCGTCACACGAGTCGCCGGCGCTCTATTACAGAGGGCTAGCACTGCCGAGGCGGGCGACCTCAGTGAGGATATCGGGGCGCTATGTCACTACGGGAGGCTCGGCAGAGCGGCTGACGCGGGAGGCGCTGTCGTCGCTAGCGCGCACTCCGCAGCAGATCGAGTTGAGGAGGAACAGCAGTGGTAAGGAGGAAGGCGACAGAAATAAGCCCATAGCTGCCTTAGCGCATTGTGCTTCGCTTTATTTATGGTGTGAATGATTTCGCAATTGTGTTGCCTAATCAGTGACGCAATGTCAAAAAAACGTTTCAGGGACCCTTTAAGCCAGCTGCAGCAAGCGGGATAGGATAGGACTTGAAGTGAGAGGGAAAGGATGGCCGCGGTGGCAATATCACCGGGTCGAGAGATATGCAGGCCCGCCTTGCGCACACTCTCGCACAAACACACGTGCACTCGCTCTCGCCTTGCAGTTGCCGTGCCTTCGAGTGCACCAAGTGCCATGCTGCCTCTTCGCATTCCGTCGCAGCGGAGAGGGTGCTTCCGGTTACTGCTCGCGCAAACGTGGCAAAATTTGGGGCATCATCTCTAGGTTGTCGGCAGAGAAAATTCGTTATTTCAACGGGGTCTCCCACTGCCAGTTCTCTACGTAGAGGTCTCAAATACATGTGCTTCTATGGAGTAATCGCGGGGAATGGAAAAATTTGTTATATCCAGGAATTCGTTATATGGAGGCTCATTGTAAGCAGGTTTAACTGTACTACAGTCCTTTGTGACTGCCTTGCAGGGGTAACAGGTGTGCCATGCGAAGTGGTCATTTGGTGCCAAAATGTAAGGTTGGTTTGACACAAGTGAATCAGCGTGCACATACGAGCAATATCGACAATGGGAATATCAACATCACAACAAGAAACAGTAGGAATGGGACCCAAATGATAAGTAAAGGCAAATAAGCATTTTTGAGCTGAGTAATAATTACCTTTCTAGTAAAACGTGAGCTCAAGCCATTCAGGAGCATGACACTGGGCTTAAATTCAGGAGCAAATAAAGCAGGAGCAACAGGTAAAGTGATCTGGGGGCAAAGGCAACAATAAGTTCAACAAAAGGAGCTGCAGGAGTAGTATAAAGGGTCCTGAAACAAGTTATAGGAACACCATCGCAAGTTTTATTAGAAAACAAGGACGCACGTAAAATATGCACAAGTGCCGAGTTGTGTGTGTTTATGTGCGTCCTTGTTTCCTTAAAGACTTGTGGTGGTTTTCCTGTGTCATGAATAAAAAACTATGCTGCCTGTGCTTTTTTAAGCTTAAAGAAGTACTGACACGATTTGCAGCGGCGCACAACATGCATTTTTCATTTTCTAGCCATGCATTAACACTTTCCTTGCACCAAAGCCAGAAAACATGTACAAAGTATTTTAGTTCGAATTTATTGTTTTCGTTGCCCAGCATCTGCAAGGCAGTACCAGCGTAATGGAGACTACGATGATGTATGAACACAGTCTCCTAAAAATCTCTGAAATTGCTGTCAGAGTCGCTGGACGACCATGAAATCGTTGTTTGCATGCCCCACGTGTAATTAACCACATTCGATAGAGTTGCAGCAACAGTATCATGGCCTGCTGTCTCTTCGTAACTTAAACGTATGTCCGACTGTCTTGACACATCACTAGGAAACTGTCCTTTCAAAATCGAAGCCGAAAGTGGGCTTTCAAGGGAGCCGTATTAAAAATATATTCATTGCATTGCGAGGCACCATGATACTCTTTTTAGGGTTCTCCATGCCAGTGCTTTTATTTACAGCAACAAAATCAGAATGTCAAAACTTCGTGTCAGTACTCGTTTAAAACAAGTACCTCACTTTTTGATGATCAGTTTTTTTCCTCACGCTCGTTGTTTGATAGACTAGGACTTTGATTGGATGTAAATAAGGTTTATTCATGTGAACATGACTTCAAGAAGCGCTTGCAGAGGAGAGTGTGGAATGATTTCTGGTGTGTGCTTCATGTAAAATCTCCCTTCAACAAGTAAGGTTCATTGTCGCTCTTGAAGCAACGAGTTTCATTATCCCCCTAGGCCTCGTCTTCCAGGATTTAGTGAAATTAGTGACCATGTAATCTTTTCCAGAAGCCCCTTCACAGTGGTCTAGTGATTATGGCACTTGGCTGCAGGTCCAAAGTTCGCAGGATCAAGTCCCGGCTGCAGCAGCTGCATTTCTGGGGGTGAAATGTTGAGGTCCATGTACTGTGTGATGTTAGTGCATGTTAAAGAACCCCAGGTGGTCAAAACTTTTGGAGCCTTCTGCTGTGGTGTCTCGGATTGTAGTTTTGGGGTGTAAAACCTCAGAAATCATCATCAATCTTTTTCAGAATTCCGTTTGTGTCCATCAGGTGCCTAGTGGCCAGTTTGGGATCATAGGTCAGATAGTGAGCATGAAGCAAAAAAAGATTTGACGTGGAGCACATGGTAACATGGCTTCCCCCTAAAATGTTAGCTGACATATGCATTCTAATGTCAAGGCAGCATGGTATTTTCAGTGAGGCTTTTGTGAGAGGCCTTGACAATCTTAACATTCTTGAGTACATTTCATGCTACAGTTCTCATCGACCACTGCTCTGTGTACTTTAACCAGGAAAGGGAGGTTACAGAGAGTATGAAAAACAAGACATTGAAAACTAGGAAGAACATACTCGTGCCCAGAAGAAATCTAGGTTGTTGATGCAGAAAACCAACTGTGAAATAAAAGAAAATATGATTGCATTTGAGTTCAATTTAAAATATACCACAGGGAAAAAAGGGGGGGAGGGGGGGAGGCAAAAACTAAGCTACACATCAAACCAATGAATGCTATAAATTAGATGACCATTTCCTAATTTCTACGCCTCTTGTTCTTTTTGTACATGTGTCCATAGTATGTTTATGGTGCACCAAATAGCGAAAGGCTGTGTGTATAACTAAATACATGATAGTTATATGGAGGGATCACTCAGCTTTCCTTATTCAATTAATTATTAGCCACTTTAGAGCATACATGAATACAGTTATATGATGCTCACCTGTTCAAAAGTGCACACAAGAACAAGAAGCTACATTTTTTTAGAAAAAACATTTCACAAAATATGCAGAGCACACCTAATGCCTTCAGTTCACTAGTAAGCTCTATGATGGAGTGTCAGCGCACAAAAATGAATTATGTTTCTAAGTGCATCCAAAAGGAAGCATTGAGGATTATCTTCTGTATATATGAACCACAGTTATGCAGTGCTGAGTTTTCATTTATTAAGTTTACCCTCTTGCAGTAAGATGGGTCCTTAATCAGTTAAAAATGTTTCAGTTATGTAAAAGATTACTGTCTTGATTATATACGTCATCACAGCAATTGATGCAAAAAGACATGCCACGAAGTCGCAGCAAGACGTTCCTGAAATTCTTTTGTTAAGGACTGCTTTTGTAAAAGCTTCATCCTTCACATTACACCTAGTGGCACAAATTTCAGGCTGAGGTCGGATCCTTTTAGACCAGAGATTTGAAAACTGTCTTCTGAAGGTACAGCACTGAAATGAAGAGAGGGATGCGTACTGTCTCCACACACAGCGATGGTAAGATAGAGTGAAGATGAACACACCTGGTTTGAGGGATAGTGGGAGGCAGCAATGAACATGCAGTAGCAGCAGCGATAGTGTGTCCATGCCCTGCCTTGCAAATACTAATCTGCAGTGGCTGGAAAGATTGGACAAGAGAAGATAGCAGTGGATTTGAGCGTTGACTGCTGGCTACACTTCATGTGATTGGAGCACGAGTTGGCAGTTGTAGATAGTATAGTACTAGGCAAAGCCACAGTGCTGTGCATGAAATGTGGTCCCCATTTCAGGTTAAATGACCTAACACAATCAGCAGTTGGAAGGAAGGGAAGGGCATCGGCAGTGTTGCCATTTCAGTAACAGTAGGGCCGCCAGCTCTTTCCTTCCCTTCCCTGTTTTTTGTAACAGTTGTGTGTTACAGCTTCGGAATCTTTATAGTATGTGGCAACCACTCAGAGACACGGAATTTTAATAATTTTGCCAGCAGCAGCTCATTACGTTCTCTTTACTCAGCGGTATGAGTGATGTTTATTTATAATCACCTAGTTTTGAGTGTGCAAACTAATGTACATGGTTTTCTTATAGGTGCATGATTCTTGGCACTTTTCGTTGTCATCTACACATTGTAGGGAGGGGATAGATTTTGATTTTCAACTTTTATTTTTTGTGTGCATAAATGGTATTCCTTTCCTTTTTTTCTGTGTTTGTAGATATCCACCATGATGCTGAAGCACAACTCAGGCTATTGGTGGGCATACTTATGTAAGTTGGAGGAGTTCATAGCATTTGCATTCCTTTTCTTCTTTCCTCTTTGTAAGATTGCAGTAAACAATGGTGGTTTATAAGGCTATTGTAGATTTACATTAAAAATTGCATTTTGACATTCCTTCTTCTAATTTTTTTTAAATTTGAAGTATATGTTCATCAAGCTTCATACTGATTATAGTCGGATACAACTCAAGTCTGCAGTGACGCCCCTCTCACGCCCTTATAACCACCAGCCACTGTACCTCTGCGAAGCCTCAAATAGCTCCTTCTTTCAACTTTTCGTGTTTCCAAACTAAAGCGAGGGTGGCAACAATAATGGATAGGTGCATAAATATTTGTCCTCGTTCAGTTATTAGAATAGAATATGGAAAGGATAACTCTATTGAGCAGAAATCAAGCGCTTGCAATGCAAAAACGCAGTGCGTCACAAGCACTGCCACCCAAGTTTTTCAATTTCAACGCATAAAATGGGCTCAGAAGCGAAATGAACTGTACCGCGGCCTTTTGCAGACGGAAGTGCTGCGACTCCGCGCATTTTTGTCCATGCTTCCAGAGTAGATCATGGCTTATGCCGAGTAACGGACTCAAGAACAGCAGACGTTCCATAGGTACTGATTGCATAAACACGGCGTGGCGCCATTTTGAAAAGGTCGCATGACGACGATTTCGTTGGCTGGTGGAGTAACGCAGACACGCGTGGTCCGTTGGCCCTTGTTGCCAACTGCTGTTTTTTTTAAGTTGTATCCCACTATAGACTTCATACTGATCAGAAATTTCAGTATTATTGCGATGACAATTATATGGACAGTCTCGGCTGGTTTTTGCCGTCCCCGTCGCCGCCGTCATGAACCGTATATGTATAAGTATATATATGTGTGTGTAAAAGTCCCAAAGAAAATTAAGTCAGATAAAAGCTTCCGAAGCGCGGAATCGAACCAGGAACCTCTCGCTCCGCAGTGCGTGGCGCTAACCACTATGCCACGAAGAGCATATCCTTCAGTGAGCTAACAGCGAGCCTTATATACACACCCTTTACCACTGGCAGGACTCAAGAGACGGCAGGCGCTTATAAGCGTTTCTTAATTACCAGCGAGATGGCGCGAGGAGCGCAGCGGGCGCATTTAAAAGTCGTCGGCCAGCTCGCTCGCTTCTTCTATTTGCGCAGGGCCTTGCCGTTCCGCCGTCTGCTCGCGCGGTTGTCTCGTGGTAAGAGGAAGAGGGATGTTTCGAGCTTCGACCGTGATGTCCGCGCTGATGTTACGGGAGTGTACGAAGTTACTCAAGCTCAAGGGACGCCGCTAAACGAACAAACAGAAGATGAGCGCGAACTATCAAGTGTCACAGCTCGACACTTGAAGCACGCTAGTTTACTTCGCTGCTTCGGCCGCCTTTGCAACAGGAGCGCTGTTCAAACTGAGAGTATCCATTGTGACAGCTTATCCGCGCTCGTTTGGTGTATATCTGTGCGTTCGTTTCGTGCATCCTTCACTTGATAGTTCGCGTTTATCTTCTTTTTGTTCATTTAGCGGCCTCCCCTAGCTTTGTATGTGTAGCTTTGTGACACACAACGTATAAAGCCCTTCGTACCAGCACGCGCTGCCCACGGGAGGCGCTCACTTAGCAAGTGCATGTTTGCTACAGTTAATATTGCTCCTGAAGCTGCGAGCCTCACTTTGTATAGCATTACAGTTCCTTGCTATCGCATTCATTGATTCGCCCTTGCGGCGAAACTGTTACTTTTTGTTAGTATGCCTACTACTCAAAGGTCCACTCATAGCCAAATTTTTCTTTGTGACCTTTATGCTTTAAAGAGGTTGAAACTCCAAATTTTTGGCTTGTGAGTCCTTTGTTGCAAACATTTCTTATTGCTATAGGAAGCATGACACATGCTCAAATCTTCATATATTGTCAGTAAATTATTTATTATCACATTATATATGGACCAGTTTTGGGTTCAGTTTCTGGGTGCCAAGCTGGATGATGATGTCAGTCTTGGATGGTTGGCCAAGTGGTCCCACAAAGCTGTGACACACACACAACAACACTGTTTGCTCTTGCACACATGTGCTGCACCTGTGCAAGTTACCCCAACACTTGGGGAGCCTGTTCCTGCATTCTTTTTTTGTGGCCTCCCTGCCGCTTCCCTGTCTTCTGTTTGTCAGACACCTACAGGGAAAATACAAAAGAATGCCTTCTAGGCTTGCATGGTGTAATGCTGGTCACCGCTGGTGCATGGTGTAATGCTGGTGTAATGCATGGTGTAATGCTGGCGCTCTGGGTCACCCGCTTAATGTACGTCACTCTTTGTGGTATCGCATCACTAAAACTTTCATTGCACTTCCAAGAGTGGCATTGGTGTCATGTGCACTAGCAGTTGGTCGTGCATGTAATGTTTAAAAAAACACATATGTAGTACCCTGGGTGCACCCTCTCATGAGTAAAGGGCATAACGAAACATTAAAAAAATGTTCTGTGAATGTCTGATCACCCACTTCTCACAGCTATTATGCATGCACTGCCAGTTATTATGCATGCACTGCCTGATCTGCATAAGCATTGACTCCAAGATTCACACATAAGAAACGAAACCAAGGATGCTCGTCCTCAAGCACTCGTAGTGGAATTGGTGATGTTTGAGGCCACAAGGCCACCTGTCAGGCTTCTTTTTATGTAACCAGCTGGTGCTAGGAAGGGCATGTCGGTGTTGCGCACATAGTTACCATTTTTTGTTCCTCGGCCACACATTTCAAATATTACATGGTGAGTCGGTACCGTATTTACTCGCATAATGATCGCACCCGTAAATTTTCTCGTCAAAATTCGATTTTTTTTTTACCCCGCGTAATGATCGCACCCCGAACTTGCCGCAGCGATATGTCATGTGCCAAGTCTAGTTGACGATCATCATGTTTACCATCTGTTGAACACTACGTAAATAACTCTTCAAGGCTCACCAAGTGAACAGCGCGCACCGAGCAGATGCCTAATTTTTGCCCACCCTTGGCGGAAACGTGCCGTATTAGGATAGCAGTGAAGACAAATGCCGTAGTTTTCACCACGCCAACAGCTTCAAGAAGACAGGCATATCTAACGCGCTCGACGGAACGGAAGATAATCTTCTGTGGGACTGCGATGACACTGCCGGTTCCGACAGGGAATCGGGCGACGACGACACTGACGCCAGTGACGCTTCAGACTCTGAATGAGAAAGTTAGGGGGTCAGTGAATGAAAAAATTAAAGGGCAATATGCAATGCATGAGGTTCCTGCGTAATGTGCGCGTTTATTACAAAGGCAAGCCTTACTCTACTTTTGTTTTTGGTTATGTTCATGATAGCTATCGTAAGAATTCTGATACGCGACTTGTTTGCATTCTCGGTGCTCAAAATATTATTTCGCGGAAAATTTACCCCGCGTAATGATCGCACCCCGAAATTTGCGTCAATTTTCTTTAAAAAAAAGTGCGATCATTATGCGAGTAAATACGGTATATCGAAAGTGGTGGGCAGTGAACCAGAGCAGTGAGTGGTGAAGCAAAGCGGTAGGTTGCCTTCCCACTGCCGCACACCGTGGGGAGAACCCTGCTCGGAGCCTTTTCATACATTGCTTGGCAAGTAGTGGAAGTGGTGCAATGGTGTGTGAACGTTCGCTGGGTGCCGCTGCCTCAATGGCCTCTTGTTTGGGGTGCATGCATTGTTGTTAGATATCGTAGAATGTTTTCACTGGATTATATGGCAATATGATGTTGGCCATGCTGGAGTGCATGACAGTCTCGTTTCTGACATTTTTTTTTTATGTTTCTTGTGTGCTTCCTGGATTCTATATTCTTTGTGCAACAAGTACCACGTAGCTGTGCATTTGTACAAAGTATAGCACGAGTGACTGTGTATTGGTGCCACCTGTTAGCATGGTTACTCGAGCACAAGAGGAACTCACTTCCTCGTCATTGGCTTGTAGATAATTTTGGGCAGAGTCACTTTGTACACTTCATGGAGGCTCCGTTTCGTTGAATGTGCCTTCCTCTGCATGGCTTCACCCATAAACAAACAGTGTGCTTTGTAGGCAGGGATGAACATTGCTTTGATTCCATAATGCATTCCATTGGCATGCTTCATTCTCTGGGTCATTTGACTTTCTGGCTTTTTATATAGTAGGTGTTATAAAGACCTGTCTGTGTGCTTGCACTGCTATGTACTGTGTCCTTTGTTCCTTGAGCATTTGATGCACCTTGCAATCCAAGTGATGTTGCTAATCCAGAGTAAAGCTTGGATATATATTGGCTTTGTATGTGTGTGTATATGTAGGTGTGTGTGCATGTGTACATGCACCTGCAAAAGAAGTCCACCAGGATAAGTTATAAATAAAAATACTTCCCTATAAGTTCTGCTTGTTATGATATGAAGAAAATTTGCAAGGGTATTCTAACTTCGCATGTAGTGGTAGCATCCTTGTGCATCGCCCATGCTAACACATGCAGCATTTCAGCAAGTGATACTGAATTTTACATGTTTAAAACATAAAAAAATATAAATAATTTAGTTCCAGTGTTGCGTGATGCCTGTCTTGTTTAATAGGTGCTTCCCCTTCACGTTGTCTTTTGTTTTATCTAATTTAGTGGGACTTGCCTTAGCAGAGGTCTTCATTTGTTATGGCCTTTGGCTGCTCTGCCTAAAGACAAGCACCGTTGAAGTGCGATAACAAACGGGCCTGTCTCACCGACCAAAAGAAAGGTTAGCTGGTGCCTTTCCTTTCTCTTATGTTTGTGATGCTCAAGAAGGTGACATTTTTTGTCTGTGTTGCTCTTGTCTATGCACTGCTAGTAAAGGAAAGTTCACAATGAAGGAGAAATAATGCACCAGTTGTTTTGGGCTGCTGTGATTTGATAGTGAAACATCGGCTGTGTCAGTAGAACGGAACGACTGGACGCACTCATGTGATCCACTGCTACGTTGTATTACTGCTATTATAACTGTTATGCTGTATGATATTATACAGTGGTAAAACAGCTGTGCCAATTGCCCCAGATTGCGCCAAAACGGGATTTTAGCGGAAAATTGCACCTAGCCTACACCAAAGCATACGTGATAACCAAACCCTTCTGTCATCGATGCTTTTTTGCCTGCAAAACTGAAATCGAAACCAATGGCATGCTATTACCATCATCATTGGAAAAGTGAAGATTGCAAAGGCAGCAAAGGAGCAAAGGCCCATTGGACTTGTCTGGTTCGTAGTCGCACATTTCTCTGATGAAGTTTCATCATGTAGTGCCGCTGTACTGTCATGCTTGTGCTTTATTTGGGTGTCGGCCAAGCCCGCATGATACCAAGCAGTTTGCCACTGGAGGATCACGCAACATGCTTGGATTATTGTGAAGCTTTTCCAATGTGTGTGAACCACGCATGGCACGTAGCTTTGAATTGTATTAGCAAGCATGTTTTGGTCCAGATACTGCAACAGATTTTCGCACATTTATTTCATACTTTCGACATAGCAATCAGTGCTCCCCAAAGTTTGTGATCTGTTGGCATTACCAGTCTTGGCATCTCGGTTGTCAAGGATTCTTCCAAAAAGAGCATTTATATCCGCTATAATTCACTAGCTTTTTCTCAAGAACCACCAAGTTTTCAGCTAAATCGCTAGCAGCAGCTAGCTGTTATTTTCCTGGATCCTCTGAAAGGAAGGCACTGATATAAAACAGCGATTAAAGTGCCCAACAGAAATGTGATTTTAATTAGGTTTATTCGCAATAAAAAGTGAAAATAAATCAATTGCTGATGAGCACTTTCCGCAGCTGTGCTGCAAGTACAGGAATTTAAACAGCACGTAAATATTCTTGGTTACATGATGTCACACTGTTAGAAGAATGCAAAATATTGCAGAGTCATTCTTCTACTGAGAACACTTGTTTCTCTATTGAGCATGGCCCGCTGTCTTTTGGTGCAGGCACGGACGTTAAAACAGAATCTCTAGTTTGTAAGCATCAGTATCCATGTCCAAGTACCTACTTGGCAGAGCATTCGGTCATCGATCATGTGGCTGAACGATCACTCAACTTAAGCATTCAAATGTGGTAGTACGAGCATTGAGATGGCGAAGTCTGCCAGTTCTGGGAACGGGTTTTCACCTGAGGAGTCTCGATAAGGGCTTACTTCCCACCAGAAGTTCTGTGTCAATGTGTCTGTCCATGCTACCGTCGTGATGCTTGTCCACTGGCTTTCTGTGGCGTCAATTCTTGTATGTGACACACCCATCTCTTCATACGTTGGAGCCAGGGAGGGCTTCAGAACGCATAACGCCTTTTCGACCTATAGTTGAGATACTTTCCCGAGGATTTCAGGCAGCTTTAGGCATATCTGGTTTATGAGGACAACAAGAAACTTGGTGCATCGCTTCCTCGGTGTCTGCTCTTCTCCAGCACCTAAGCCGGCTTTTTTCTTTTTTCTTCATTTCATCAATGCGCTTCTCAAATGAAAAGCTGAAGTATGGCTTGGGGTCCAAATAGTCTTCCACATTCATCATGTACACATCTATGGGTGCAGTTGGAAACACCACTTTCTTGATGAGTGAGGACAGCAGTTGCACGAGGTCGTCCAGAAGCTTGGTTTGGTCAGCGTTGTGTGCTTCAAAAGACTTATTTACTCTTTGGACATGCAAGAGTACCAGCCTCAAAAGGAGCAAATAAGCTATGTTGATGTTGTCACAGTACATGGCGTACAGCACCTCTACATTGTAACACTTTTCTGCCAATCTTGGAACTTCGAAGTGAATTTTCAGCTCTGTCCACTGGCCCAAAACCCATTCAACCGCTGTTGCAATTGACAGCCATCTCGTGGAACAAGCCCGTGCAATTTTCAGTGGCTGTTGACCATCGTTTAAAAGAGTGGAAAGTTATTTGTATTCTTACTGCCAATGATAAGACCTCGCGAGCCAATTGTAGGTATCATTAATAAAGTAATCAAGGTTTCTCAGCAGCTCTTCTGCCACAGCAGCTAAAGTCACCAGCTGCAGCAAGTGGCAGACACATAGAGTCAGGATGAGATGTGGCACATCAGCCTTGAGCTGCCTCTACACTCCATTGTTTATCCCTGCCATGACTCTTGCATTGTCAGTCCCAATGCCAACCATGTTTTCAAGCTTTAAGTCGTACTCTTTCAGTGCGCACTTTATAGCTTCGACGATGCCATCTGCATTGCAGACTCGTAGGATGCAAGGAGAGAGAGAAGTTTTTACATTTTCCGACCTTTTAGTTCTGTGACATATAACTGACACAGCTAGAAACTTTGTGATTGCCATGTCTGTTGACTCATTGACAATAATATTGTATTCGTTACAACCAATGTCAGTCTTGATGTGCTCTTTGAAGTGTGAGCACAATACATCCTTTATGACTGCTGCGCATTTTGTCCTCTCCATTCAATAATCCTTGTGGTCGGCTGTGGTAATGCTACACTGTTTGGCGATGAACAATTCTATCCTGCCTTCTGCTGTGGTAACAGAGTTATTCTCACTTTTTTTGTGAAATGGATTTGTGCTTACATCGGACAAAGCACTGCCGTCGCACGCTGGTGTTTCCTGCTAGCTTTGTGCGCCTTCAAATCGTTATACTTAGAGGTAAGTTCACTTCTCTCCACCTGGTTTTCACTTGCAGACAAGCCACTTGCATAGGTCTGGGGCCTTCAACCATTCCTTTGGGAACTTCGGAGTGTAGCGCACTTTCTCAGCTTTTGGCATAGCGAGGTTTTGTTGCAGAAATATAGCCAATTGCGTGTCCATAGTGTGCGCTGTGGAAGACAAAACTCAAGACTTCCCTAACAATTAATACAGGACAGAAGCACCATGCATTGCGAGTTCGTTTTACCAGAATTTGCTGAAAATGCACCAAAACACATACTGTATTTACTCGCGTATTTTGCGCACTTTTTTTCGTGATTTTAGAGCTCCAAAAAGGGGGTGCGCAAATTACGCGGGTATTTCGCGAACACGTTTGAAATAACGTGTAATATAATGCAACTAGCGCGGTAACTCTTTTGGATACGATCTCACATAACACTGCAAAACGTTGGTGTAAGAGAATACGGCTGCTCCAGGGACACTTTTCGCAGTCCCTTCGCGTTGAGAGCGCAGCACGTAAAAGTGTTTACGAGCCGCCTGCTGATAGCTGCCGAGATAGCGCACGCTATCTCGGCAGCCAAGCTACACTCCCTCCCTCCCCGCCTCGCGTCTTTTCATGCTCGTTAAAGACAGGCGGGGCCTTTCCTTCCCGCATCGACGGCAGGTGTCCCGATCGGGGTGATGTTATCACATCCGCCCTCCGACCCACGGAGATAGGCCGGGCTCGTTTGATCTCTGTTTCAGCCGTTTTCTTCGCCCCCACTCGCATGCTTTTATTCTAGCGACCGTTCTTTGGGCTTCGGGGGCTTCCGGAGAAAAGAATCGAAAAAAAAGGCGGGGCATCGCACTCGGAGCTCCTTTTGCGTATGACTGCGCTCGCCTGCGCAGCGAGGGGCGCGGCTGTCGGTCCGTGCGTGCGCGCCGGCGAGCTGGAAACGGGGAGCGCAAAATATGCGAGGAATTTTTTTTTTTTGCAAAGCTGGCTGAATGTTAGGGGTGCGCAAATTATTCGAGGGCGCAAATTATGCGGTTAAATACGGTAAAAATTCGCTGAAGGTAACCTATTCACTAAACTTTTGTTCAAATTCCACTAAATCCAGAATTTCTCCACTAAACTTATAAAAATACCACTAGAATAGCAGAAAATCCACAAAGATTGCAACACTGGGCATGACATTGCGCATGGTTGCACTGCTGAGCTCAATATTGTTGATTAGCTTGCAGCTGCAGTCTTTGCATATTGGTGAAAGAAAAAGATGTAAACATGCAAAGATTCTAAAATTAAATTGACCAGCTTATAAATTATTACTAGACAGGAGAGGGCTTGTGACCAACGCCTTCTATAACTGCGATACGTTGTGCCATGTTTTGTGCAGGCGCACTTATTCAATTGGTCATACAGTGAACCTTTTTGCACAAGCCACAACTGTCAAATAATAGTTCATCCTGGATTATAAAGAAGTGTTTGTTGACAATCTGTCTGTGGTGCCTTTAGTGCGCGCCCTGTTGCAGATGTGACGAACCTGGCTGTATAGCAACCCCTTCTGCTATTGGTCGCAAAATCGACCTATGGGTAGCAGTAGTGTCAACGTGTTATTGTGGATAGGCAGTCAGCAGCACATGTTGAAATATATACCATATTTGTTCGATTCTACCGCGCCCTCGATTGTAACGTACACTCGTTTCCAGCGACAAAGAAAAAAAAATGTTCATACCCGCACCTCAACCTTCTCTGCAAGATGCATCTGGCCTATTACGAAAACACATGTCCGTGGTGTGGCGAAAAACCTACGCTAGCCCATATCACGTGGGAATGCGCGGCTAGACCAAAAAACATCAACTCACCCCTTTTTAGGGCAGCGGACTTCGTTCGGCAGTGGGAGGCACTGCTCGCAAGCGAGGACCGGGAGAGCCAACTGGCCCTCCTGGACCAAGCTCAGCGAGCTGCAAGAGCCAGTGGAGCCCTGGACTGAGGGCCCCACCCTGAACTGCCTTTAATTTTTGTTTTCTTACTAAAGTTTTTTCCTCCTCCTCCTTGGTAATTAAACTTCTCACATTCATAAAACCAAATGCCGTACTCGCGTAATGAACGCACTCGCATAATAAACACACCGCTAAATTTGAACATCTGCAGTCCCATGAACGGCCGCACTGTGGCTTTCCCGCTTCACTTGATCCGCTGCGTCTCGAAGACGTTCGGCGCGCTGATTCATAACTGCTGCGTCCCGATAAAACTGCCGCATGTTGTCGGGCGTAGCCACGTGCAAGCAGCGGTAACATCATTTACTCGCAGTGCTGCATTCCTCCGTGCTATGCTATCACAGTTCCCTCATGCCCACTGCCACGTGCTTCCATGCATGCTGCGCAGGCTGGTGCAGATAAGCCTAAGCATGGTCGGAGCGGGGTCTCCAAGATTGCCGCGATGCAATCTCGGACACCATGCAGTGCGCACGACTGAGAGGCTCAGGCTCAGCACAGATATGAGAGACAAATGCGATGATGAGCCATTTTGCATGCGCTGATGGGAAACGTCTGTTCTCCCGCTGCGGCTGGGCGTCTCAGAGATTGCATTGGCGACGTAGCGACTTCGGTTGGCCGCAAGACGGCCAGGCCAGTGCGGCGAGTATCATCGGCCTGCGCATCATGTCCGTCGTGGTGTCATTACGCAGTAGATTAGCGGTGACAGAAACTGTTACGTCTGTACAGCCATTTGTGGCTGTAGATGATTTATTAAAGTACAGGAAACGTAAACAAGTTCAGAAGCGTAGCTCAAGCGTTGGAGTCACTCCTGGCCAACGTTCGATACCAGGCTCGCGCTCGTGCCACAGCGCCAGTACAGTCGCGCGCGCACTTCGTCGTCGTCTTCTAAGGCAACATGTCACTCTTCCTCCCTTAGACGAAGTCTCCGTAGCGGTCTGGAGGTCGCCTAACCTCTGGCGGTCGCAGTTGCCGAGTGGTCACTGCCTGTGACGTCGACGGTTGCGAGGGAGTGTCGTCCTGCATCTCGGGCGAGTCAGGCGGTTGAGCAGTTGAGCTCGACGGTGTCTCTTCTGGCGTTGCGTTCAAGAGATCGTCAGCTGCGCTCCATTCTGTCGGCGATTGGGTTGTTTGTCCGGTCTGACTCGTTTTCCTCATGTGATTGAGGTGACGCCGAACCTTTCTGTGGTCGCTTTTTACAAGCCAGGATCGTGGTCCGACGCGGCGCAATATTTCGCCTTCAATCCAATCTGGTTTTTTCACAAACTGCCGGATAAGCACTCTATCCCCTACAGCGAAGCGGCGTGATTTTCGCAATGCCTCCTGGCTTTCAGGAATTTGTTTATCCGCCTCCCGTTTGAGAAGATCGAGAGGGCAGAGCAATTCTCGCCCGAACATCGCTCTCGCAGGTGTCATTCCTGTGGCAGTGTGTATCGTCGTGTGTTGCCGATACAGAAATCTTGCAAGTCGGCACTGTATGGACTTGTCTGCATCCCTCAGCAGTGCTCTTTTCAGCTCCACCACATAGCGTTCTGCCTGGCCGTTTGTTGCAGGCTGGTACGCTGGTGAGGTTGCAGCCTGTATGCCGTTCGACGCATAGAACTGCTTCATCTCGTTGGAGATGAATGCTTTTCCGTTGTCGGCTATGACCTTTCGGGGAATGCCGAACGTTGCAAAGAGGCTTCGGAGCACGTCGATAACAGCCGCGGATGTTGCTTGCGTCACGTGCCGGACTTCCACCCACTTTGTGTATGCGTCCACAACAACCAAGTAGGTGCGCCCGAGTAGTGGCCCCGCGAAGTCAACGTGCACCGTGTTCCATGGTGTCTGGGGACGGTCCCAGGTAGGAATAGGAGCTTTGGGTGGGCTCTTCTGCGTTGCTTGGCATTCACGGCCATGTACGCGTAGCCGAGTCATGACCTTCTGCGTGCTGGACGCGTCGATTAAGGTGTTGAGCTCGTAAAGGGCCACGTCTGGTGAGTCCTGCTGAGTCGTCACTGGTGCTGAGGCAGCTGTCGAAGTTCCTTGTCGGGGATATTCGATGCTATTGCTCGTTTTTGCCTCTTTCCGCTTTTTCAGGCAGGCCTTTTCAATGTGTCCGCGTTTCTTGCAGTAGTTGCAGGAGGCTGTCTGGAACTTGCAAGTGTCCGGATTATGTTGCGCGTTACAACGCCAACAGCGTTGTTTCTTCTTTGGGGAAGAGGTACTCGAGTGACCTTGGTTGTCTGTCTTGCAGATACTTGTGCAGGATTCGTGAATCTCTTTAAATTCGGTTTTCACGTTCTTCTGGTTTTCGACGGCGTTTTCAGCTCGCAGTGCGAGGTCGAAAGCTTTCTTGAACGTCAGGTCCTTTTCTGCGAACAGCCGTTGCTGGACCTGCTCGTTCCGAAGACCGCAAACGAAACGATCACGCAGCATGACGTCCATAGGCAGCATTGTCGGATTCGCCACAGTGTCTGCGCTTGTCCCAAAATTGCAATCTGTCGCTAGCTTCTTGAGCGCCGTGACGTAATCACTGACCGTTTCGTCGTGCCGTTGGTCACGTCGCTGGAATCGTGCCCTGCAGAAGACCTCAGACGGTTGTGGATCGAAGTGAGCCTTGAGCATCTGGACTATGTCCTCGTAGCTCACTTGGTTGGGCTGCTTGGGTTGAATGAGGGCGCAGACGATGTCATAAGTCTGTTCCCCGCACAGTGTTAGCAGATGAGCACGTTTCTTCGATGTGTCCGTAATGTCGTTAGCCTCGAAGAAGAACTGTAGCCTCCCATACCAGGATCTCCAGGAGCCGGAGCTGCCGCTGAATTCGGGTAGCCGACCAAAGTCAGGCGTCGCCATGTCGTTTCCTTGACGTCGGTGGAGTGCCGATGAGTCCAGTCTTCCTCGTCGCCAACTGTTACGTTTGTGCAGCCGCTTGTGGCTGTAGACGATTTGTTAAAGTACAGGAAACGTAAACAAGTTCAGAAGCGTAGCTCAAGCGTTGGAGTCACTCCTGGCCAACGTTCGATACCAGGCTCGCGCTCGTGCCACAGCGCCAGTACAGTCGCGCGCGCACTTCGTTGTCATCTTCTAAGGCGACATGTCAGAAACTACAGAAACTATGTGCGCCAAAGACCTCCGCGGTGCTAGTTCATTTTTTCAGCAGTAACCGTTCGACAGCGCCCGAAGCACGTAGGAGGTGTCTATTTTGATGCTGATGGCAATATGGTAACGGTGTCGTTCGTTCACACTCGATTCTAATGCGCATAAGATTTTTGGACCCGTTTTATCGGGAAAAGAGGTGCATGTTAGATTCGAGTAAATACGGTATACATAGCATTGCAACATTGTGACCGGTTTGAGGGAACTGTTAGCCAAATGAGGGTGTTGACTGCAGTCGAATGGTTATATGGATGTGTTAAAATGTCACATTAGTGCTCATCGCCAGCATAACATCCTTACTAGACGAAAGAAACATAATCTGTAATTCAACAGGGCACTGGCATCGCCCAACCTCACAGTCTCTCTTCCTCGGTGTTTCTCTCGCTCTTAAGTTGTGTATTGTCTGAATTTTGCATTGGTGTGAAACATAGTTCAGTATTGAGTTCTTGCTCATTTTCCACATTTGGTGCCAGAAAAAAAAAAAAGGCTGTTACTGCGTATTCAGTTAGATTACCAGCTTTCGTACCCTACACGACCACTTACACGCCTACATAGTGTCATCTCTCTCTCTCTCTCTCTCTCTCCCTTTTTCATCTTCCACGAAATGCAAGGCGCTTAATCAGCTTAGTTAGTCTAACTGCTTGACCAAGACTACTTGATCACCAACAGAATGTTTGGCACAAGCTTTTATTAAGTAAAATATGTAATAGCCAAAAACTTGGCTTTTGCATGATTACTTACGTGACCGTGACATGAAAAAGTTTCAGTTAATTCAGGGAGCAAAGACATATGTACTTCAAACAGAAAATGTGCACTGAATAATCACGTTCCACTCGTATTAAAGGGACAGACAACTCAGAACATGAACTGAGATTACCTCACTGAGGGAAACGTCAAGTATTGTATTGGCTCAAACAACGCTTCTTATTCTGATTAAATGCATGTTCGTATTTTATATCTGGACCCGAAGTCACGAAACTTACCTTTGGTAACCCAAGCGGCAAACACACGAAGGTGCACAAGAGTGCAGTCACGTGACCTTCTGCAGGTATGCGTGGCACCTGATCTTTTTATTAGAGTTAAAATGGAGCACACTTTTGATATTAAAGGCTTTTCATTAAGTTACAGTGTGCACATAAGCCTTCCATGCACCTGCCATCATTTACAAAAGCGTGGTTTCAGATTTAGCTGATCTGGATTGGCTGGGTTGTCAGCACAATAAGGAATAACGGTGCTGTGGGTGAGCCATCCAAGACTATTACAAGAATATTAATGCACTAATACAAGAATGGTCTGGACAACAACACAAATTTTTTGTGCCAACTTTTATTTTTAAAGCAAGTTGAAAGGTGAAAAAGTGGATGGCTAGTCACAGCTTCATTCACTCCTGTGAAAACAGAACGATCGTTGTTAGCAAAGTGGGCTGTCGGCATCGTAATCATCGTTGTTAGAGAGCACACACTACCTTTTTTAGAGGCTTCTCAGACAGAAAAATTCTGTTTGCAAAATATTCTGAATTCCTTAAAGCAACTGCTACAGGTATAAAGAGTACGCACTGTAAAAAATAGGGCCTTTAGAAATCAATTGTCAGTCCCTTTACACACTGGGCTGCCATACCATGCATCATGTAATACACTATTTATTCCTTTTGGGCAGACAATTTCAGTACCAAAGTGCCAGAGCCCACTTGTGAGAAGGACACCTTCTCCATACTAGTGCCAATACTGAACGATAAGAGGATGTCTTAAGCACAATGAAGGCTCATCGTGGAACCACTAAGTGATAGGCACGGTATTATATGCCAATGAACAAGTACGTCGTGATGTAAGTGCGTGTGTCTGATTATTATTTTTGCCTACAACTGACAAATATTTGTGTCAGCTCATATGAGCGCATTTGTGTTACCACAAAATAGTCGCGTATTGTGGGATGATATTACTACGGTGCTGCATTTACACATTGGTACTTCTCGCGTAATTTGTTCAGAAGAATGGCAACTGCACTTTGTTGTACGCTTGAAAGACATGGCATCTGACAATGACATGTTACACTCTTGACACATGCACTCACTGATCATAACAAATAACGAAGACTCCAGCACAAGGTCAAAGGCCTTTGTATACTTTGATAAGAATATATGCGAGTAATAGCACTGCATCAGCACAAGGAACGAAGATCCTGGAGCCTCTGCTTAACATATGCACACATGTAAACACGCACTGGCTAGCAGATGACGCGAGGAGCCATCCATACTTGGGAGCTTTATCTGTCTGGTGCTAGGTGCTGTCTCTGTTCGATCCCAAGACCAATAGAGGAGTGTCACTTACTTCACTGCACTGGTAGGATGAATCCGTGGAATCCCATCTCTACAACTTATCGACTATATCTGTTCAAACTTTTATGGTTTATGGCAAGCGTAAACATGTTTAACTCTGCGCGAAAACCAGCACTGAAGGGTGGCATGGCTGTTCCATCACTGGATATATTTGTATCTTTTTCGGTCTCCTGCACAATTTTTAGAATATTTACATCTTTGTTGCTATAAATATGTGAAAACAATGTAGGTCAGTGACATACTAGTCGTGGGGGTGTGTAGCGTAATAGGAATAAATCTGTAAAAGTGAGTATTCTGAAAAGCATGAAAAATGCAGGAAGAAAATTAATTCTGTTACACAATGCTCTTGCTTACAAATTTTAAAAACAATGTAGGTCAGTGACATATTAGTCGTGGGGGTGTGTAGTGTAATAGGAATAAATCTGTAAAAGTGAGTATTCTGAAAAGCATGAAAAATGCAGAAAGAAAATTAATTCTGTTACACAATGCTCTTGCTTACAAATTTTAATGGATGGTCGTATTTATCTGCACATGTGCACATTGCACACACCTTTACCTTTGCTGGTTTTAAACTTGGGGGCTTTTTTCTGTTTAGTAACTGTGGCCTGAGCTTAGTTCCTGTGCATTTCCTTGAACAAATGCCCATGCTGTTGTTTTTCTGGTTCACTTGCTTAGGTGGTAATGATAGTTCATGCCACTAAAAAACGTTTCTCAGCGGAAAAATTAGTAATGCTCTCTGCTGTTGTACAAGAGACAACCAGCCAAAACACATAGATCTTGTTGACCAGTCAAACATATAGACAGTGACATAGACAGTGCTAACCGGTGATCCGGGCAGTAGCTTCATTTTTAAAACAAGGCTTTGTTTTGCAATTTGTCATGTTGTCATCGTTGTGGTGCAGGTGGTTCTCAGCTGTCTTTCCAAGCAGAGGCTGTGGCTACAGGGCACAATGGTCAGGCTTGGTTTAATCTAACTTGGCACAATGTGTCAGCATCACAGCTGACACTGCTTCTTGCATTGCGCTGTTTACCTTATCTTCACACAGTGTAAGCTGCCAAGTTGCACAAAATCTCGTGAAGGTGACATATTACCAGAGCTGTGTGATAGCAATATTTTAGGTGCAGAGCTGATTTGAATATTAATGTTTGTGTACAAATTAAATTTAATATTTTTTAACAATATTCTGATACTGTATTTTTTATAAATAATTACATAGAAAATGTGCCACTGAACATGGGCACCAAAAAAAGCAATCTTACTGTGCAACTAGTGTACTCCCACAATGTTCCTAGAAAAATTAACAGTCCAGCGGAGAACTGTGCAGATGCATAAGTTTTCACCACTGTACACAAGGGTAAACATCACACAGGGGTAAACATCACGACTGATGCGTTGAATGTGTGAGAGCGCTCAGCTTCATGACGCATTGTTTTTTCTCTTTAAAAGCTATTCAGTCCCCTTCTTGTCTACTGTAGTAGAATTCGATAAAAAACAAGTGACACTTGCAGGGAGTGTGCATTAGTGGGACTGCGATACTCAGTTATGAAAGCTGGAGACACTGTTTGCTGCATTAAAGGGCAACTCCGGTGGTTTTTCCACCACATTCTTATATCGCTGTTTTCCAATAGTATTGATAGCCCTGAAGCAGCCAGGGTCATTCAGTTTGCTCAGAAAGTCACCAGTAATTTTAAATAACCGAATTAGCTAAAGAGACAGCTAGGCCAGAAGCTTCCAGTGTTGCCAGCCTCAATTCAAATTTGTTTTGGTTTAAGCGCACAGGCGGTGCTGTGCTAAAAGCATTGCTGTCGTGTTGAATTCTGTTTTCAGACCACTCTAACACGGCAGAAGTATGTTTTATACATACAATAACGCAGCGCATGTCCTGTCTTGACTGTGTCTTTCTTGTGTATTTGTCATTGAGCGCTACAAGAATCTACAAAATGTTATACGTACAGCTTGGAAAAGATTGCCACTAATTTCGTTCACTGTAGCCAATAGTTCATTGTAGCACCATCCATTAAAGAGGGCTTTTTTGCATAAGTAATATACAAAGATCAAACTTGCGTTTAAATATCATCTGTTATATCCGAAAGTCTGTTGTATGCGGGTCCGTTGTAACGAGTGTAGGCTGCATTTTAGAAAAAACTACTTACGGAAGATTGCAGGACATATCTTGTCAGTGTTTATGTTCCAAGCCATGTCATTAGACATTGTTGCACCAGGATAGTTGTAATTGGTTACCTGTTCTAGTGATGATGAACCAAAGTTATAACATAAAATAAAAAGGTGTTTTACAAGTTACACAAAGATAAATGATTTCTTGTGTGTTTCTCCTGCATATCTCCTGTATCTGCGTATCTCCCAAGCCTGCAGTGTGGCATAAATGACAGGAGCATGCAGGGGAACATGCCCAGCGAAGTTCATTGAGATTCATGGACCTCGGAAAATCACCGGAGTTGGGATTTAACATGCATTGTCATGGAAGCTCTGGGGTTCTGACCAGAAGAACCTTTCTACATATATTGAGCCTTGTTTCAAAATGGACTACAGTTGTATGATATTGTGACTCGTCATGGCTGGGACAAGGAAGGAAGAGGAGGACGACGTGCCGTTCGTTGCAGAGCACAGAACGAAGCCAGTGCTGGACTTGGCTCTCCATCACCTGTAAATAAATCCGTCTCTTCGCAACTCTTCATAACAGTTGTGGTGGAGGTGCTGGGTAACCGACACTTGAAGACGGAGGTTTGACCGCAAGTTGTTCGCCGAAGCCGTCGCCTTGCTGGACTGCCCCCGTTGCTACCGACAACAGCAGAGATGTCTCACAATGAAAACTAAATCCGGAACGGGCCCTTTGCTGGAGTTGCAGCCCCTGCACCATTTCCAGCGGCCCCTTTCGCACCTGTTTCGGCCGTGGCGTGTCAGCGGCAGCGTTAGCACCTGATCGAGCATTGCACATTCGGAGGCAAATATGGAGAAGACGTGGATGAGTGGCTGACACACTATAAGCGAGTGAGCAATTATTATCATTGGGACGTGGCAACTCAGCTGTCCAACGTACTGTTTCTCTTAATGGACACGGCGCTTATAGGGTTTGATAATCATGAGGACATCCTCCCCATGTGGGATCGGTTTGTGTCCAAGATAACGGAATGTTTTGGGGACTCCATCGCGAAGAGGAAGCAGGCCGAACATATGCTGCTCCAAAGAGCTCAAGTACCAGGTGCCCCGCCACGGTGGTCTAGTGGTTATGGCACTCGGCTGCAGATCCGAAGGTCGCGGGATCGAATTCCGGCCACAGCGGCTGCATTTCGATGGAGGCGAAATGTTGAGGCCCGTGTGCTGTGCGATGTCAGTGCACGTTAAAGAACCCCAGGTGGTCGAACTTTCTGGAGACCTCCACTACGGCGTCTCTCATAATCAGGACTGGTTTTGGGACGTTAAAACCCACAAATCAATCAAGTACCAGGTGAGACTTTCACTACGTATATAAAGCTGTACTGAAGCTGTGCAATACAGTCAACCCCCGCATGTCAGAGGAGGACAAGGTCGGCCACCTTTTGAAGGGCATTGCTGAGGATGCCTACCATTTCCTCATTGGCAAAGAGAACCTTGGTACAGTGGCCGATGTAATACGGCATTGCCGTACGTTCAAGACTCTGCAGATGTGGCGCATCACGCCTAAGTTCGGTAGGCTGCCGAATGTGACCACAATTGCAAGTGTTGATGATTGCACGTCCTTTGACCTCCCATCGATGGTACGCAAAATTGTGCGGGAAGAGCTCACCAGGCATGGGCACTCGCTGCCTCATGATGCTCCCCCAACACCGGTCCCAACTCGTCATGTGGGGATATTGCTGTAACTGGCGCCGAGGGCTACAACTACAGTCCTCGCTCACCACCGAGGCCGCAGAATAATCACTACCCAGAGTCAAGGTATGAGCCCCGCTTCAGCTATCCTCGTCAGCCCGCCGCAATATACCCGGACCTGAGTGAAGACGCCTTTGTGCCACCGCGTTGTGCCGGAGCTTTCCTGGAGTACAACATGTATCGCCAATTTCCCGCGTGTTACCGCTGTGGCGCCACCGGACACGTAGCTCGGTTCTGTCGTCGACACACCACGATATGATCTGCCACCAATGTTTTGTCGCGCTGGCTATGGTCACAACAATGATGCTTGGTCCGCTCATCCCAGAAGCACTTCACAAGAGAACCGGCGCAATAGTTCGCCAGCTTCAGACCGTAGTTTGACACCATTGCCTGCCCGACTGCGCCGCTCGCCTTCACCACGACGGCGGCTGTCACCACCACCATCGCCGGGAAACTAGCCAGTGCAACCGATGGAGGTGAGGTCGCGGAAAGGATTTACCTCAGATGCCTCCGCCATTTACGATGTTCCGGAACAAAATACACGTGGCAGTAGATGGATTAAATGTGACAGCTTTAGTGGACACTGGTGCAATAATTTCCATTATGAGTAATTTTTTCACATATCGCTTTGGCTGCCAGGTGATGTTTCCTTGGCATGAGTCTGCACAATTTCGGGGTGTCAGTGGAGAAATACTTCACCCTCTGGGAATTTGTACCGTAAATGTGGTGTTGGCCGAAAGGGTGTTCCCTACTGAGTTCCTGGTTCTGCAGAGATGTACACACGATGCTATCCTAGGGATAGACGTTCTCCAAGGTTGCAGTGCTTTCATTGACTGTGGCACTGGTGAACTTTCAGTCAGTAGTGAAATTGTTCCTGCCCTTGCTGACGCACCTGCGCCCATCGAAAACACATTAGTTGTCTCCACTAAACTTACAGTGCCACCATGGCCCATGAGGTCAGTCGCCGTGTCTGCTTCCGTCTCTGCCGTTTCTCCCTTTGATGCCTTCATTCAACCTCTCGCTGTTCCTTGTGCTAAGAAAGACATGCTAGTGCCTTGTTGTGTTGTGTCGATTAACAACCAAGCCGCGTCTCTCTGGGTGCATAACTGTTCCCCAATGCCAGTTATAGTACTACGTTGTGTGATGAAGCTCGCCGTGTTTGACGGCACCATCGGAAATTATGTCCCTGCCGTTGATGACAAAGAAGGTGAGCAACGTTTGGCTGTTTCTAAATGCAGTTGCTCCTACGAGTCGCAGATTCTCAACATGGTTAGTAAGAACCTACGGTCACATAAGCGACAAAGGTTGGTTGAGATATTGGAACGACAAGCTTCTATATTCGACTTCTGCGAGCCGGAGAAACGCCGATCTCTACCCTATTCTTGAGCTCATTACAGGATTGATACGTGCTCTGCGCACCCGGTCCGGCAAAAGCCTTAACGAGTGTCGTCATTGGAGCGGAAAGTTATTGCCGAACAATGTCCAAGATGTGCTTCAGAAAGGCGTTATTGAAGAGTCGTGTAGTCCTTGGGCCGCACCCGTTATTTATTTAAGAAGAAAGATGGCCTTTGGAGGTTTTGTGTTGATTATTGACGATTAAACGCCCTGACCAAAAAAGATGTCCCCTGCTACGGATAGACAATGTTATTGACTGCCTGCATTCAGCTCCCTACTTTTCGTCGCTCGACCTATGATCAGGGTATTGGCATATCCCCATGCACCCTGCTGACAAGGAGAAAACCACCGTCGTGACACCCGACGGGCTATATCAATTTAATATTATGCTGTTTGGCCTATGCAACGCTCCCGCAACTTTTGAAATATTTATGGACTCCATTCTTTGTGGTCTTAAATGGGAGGTATGTTTATGCTATCTGGATGACGTCGTTATATTTGGATGTACGTTTGAAGAGTATAATGAACGTTTAAGTCTCATTTTAGACTGCCTCGGAAAGGCCAGCTTGGTTTTAAACTCCAGGAAGTGCCAGTTTGGTGAACAACAGGCGTTAGTTTTCGGTCACCTTGTCGACAAAGACGCTTTTATGGAGCAGGCACGTTTCAAGTAGTGGCAGCGACCTGGTGAATGTGTCTCAGCCAACAGTGAGCCGCATCATCGAACGTGTGTCATTTGTTCCCAGCCGTCATGAAGTTCCCGGACACCGATGACGGGTTCCGTGAGACGATGGTCGAATTCCACCAAATTGCCAAGTTCCCCGGGTGACAGGATGCATAGACTGCACCCATGTCTGTATAAAAGCACTACATCCGTTTCTCCCAGGCACTGTCCTTAGCGCGCTTGGACACATCGGTTTTTCGGTTTTCAATTACCGATCTGTGGCACGTGACCAAATTACACAGTAATTTGCGCTCTACGTGCGGTCGTCTTACCGCCGTCGCGCGTGACGCTGTCGTCCATGCCCATGTCGCCGTCTGTCAGGGCAAGCAGGATGCCATGATGCAACAAGCAGCTTACACAGCGCACCACGGAACATCAAGATTAAATCTGGCGCGCGCACACAACACGCGAACAACAGTCGCACATCCGGACCTGTCCGGGCATGCTATCCCAGCGGATTCGGCTCTGGTGTGGCTTGGATGAACGTAGCATCGCCTGCTGTCGAAACTAGCTGATAATGTTTCAAATTTCACTTATAACTTCCAATACAACATGTATTTTATAATAGGTGATAATTTTTAAATAGTTGGCTAGCATTTCAACCAAAAATTCTTGTATTTATTGTAGTATTGGGCTGTATACCCTTGCTACCAGATGCGTCTTTCGTAACTCAAGTGAAGCAATGTTTCTCGAGCAGCCTCTTGGCGGATGAGCGCTCGAGTGGCGCTCTTGAAACCCAGCGGCTCCTTGAGAGGAGGAAGGCGCTGCGCCTCGACTCGGTGAAGTCGAGGAGAAGCGTTGAGTGAAGGTGCGTTTGTGAATACGGGGGTTAGACTGTGTACTTCGCAGTTCTGCCACTCAACTCCATATCATCCCCAGGCAAATGGCCTTGTCGAACGTACCAACCGTATGCTGACCAACATGCTGGCTATGTATGTCTCATCCTATCACAAGAATGAAGTCTCCTCATCCTATCACAAGAGTGAGGTCCTACCGTTCATTACCTATGCCTACAATACAGTGAAGCACGAAACCACTGATTTCACTCCTTTCTACCTGCTCTGTGCTCGGGCACCTCGCAGCTCTCTCGATACCATTCTGCCCTTTATACTTCATACAGAGGACTCGGTTGCCGAGACATTATCCCGTGTTGAAGAATCCCACCAAATCGCTCGCCTGCGTACGCTAGCGTCACAAGATCGGTCCAAGGAGCAGTATGACCGTCACCACAAGACAGTATCATTCGAAAAGGGTGACTTGGTGTGGCTGTGGACCCCACAGCGCAGACGCGGGCTGTGCCAAAAGTTCCTGGCCCAGTATACCGGCCCCTCGCAGTCATTGACCACATTAGTGACCTAACGTACGTTGTCACACGCGTAACACAATAGGGACGCCGATCTAGCTGTAGCCAAGTTGTGCACGTTGTGCGCCTCAAGCGGTGTCAACCTACCACTTGGCCTTGACCGCCTAAGGCAGGCTTCGTCTGCGGAATGGGGAATGTAACGCATCATGGCTGGGACAAGGAAGGAAGAGAAGGACGATGTGCCATGCGTTGCGAAGCACAGAACGAAGCCAGTGCTGGACTCTTCCTTGGCTCTCATCCATCACCTGTAAATAAATCCATCTCTTCGCAACTCTTCGTAACAGTATGTATGTATGTAGGTGAACTGGACTTTTGTACTGCAAGCACCTTGATCCAACAGTAACTCAAAGGCTGTGATTATCTGCTCACGCTTACAGGACGTCACTGGTTCGTAGCTTGTATGCCAATGGTCATGAACCATGTCTTGAATATAGAGCACTCTTGCTGGCTTACATTGTCAGTGTTTAGTCATTGCTGGAACATACATGTTGTGATACCGTCAATTCCTCTAGTACACAGATGTACGACAGAAATAAACATGTGCTTTCAAACCTCTTATACTTTGGTATAAAGACATGTTTCACAAGTACAGTATCCCAAATGAGGTGAATCGTAGCATTTTTACTACCTGACTCACCCTATTTGGGATTTGGCCATCTAGATAAGCCCCATGATACATACCCCACATGAGTGTATTATGCAGGAGTTCTGTATAGTGCAAACGAAGTACAGCATTATTGTATCTGGGGTTTTACATCACAAAACCACGACATGATTATGAGAGACGCCAGAGGAGGGCTGCAGAAATTTTGACCACCTGCGGACACAGCACAGTACATGGGCCTCTAGCATTCTGCCTGCATAAAAATGTGACCGCAGGAGCCGTGGTTCGATCCCGCAACTTCTTGGTAAACAGATGAATGCCATAGCTGCTAGACCACTGAGGCGGCTATAAAAAATGCAGCGTTTACACAAAGTTTTGTAGTGATGGTTCAAAGGCGCACAATTTATCCAGGAAGCACTGTTGTATCGGAAACATGAGAACAGTATTTTAGGCTTTCACATTTCATCTTTGTTTTTACAGCATGCTATACTTTATGGATTGCAGCACAACAATTCATAACTGAAAAGGATAAAAAGGCACTCATTTATGCAGATCTACTAAGTGCACTAAAAGCCCTCAATTTAAAATCTGAACAGCAGCTCTCATAGGTGACATTTTAAGCGTACTGTTATGCACATGTCAAGACCTCCCTCTTTGGTTCTGTTGGGTCCCAAGTCATGTTAGGATCTCAGGAAACAAAAAAGTGGATGAGTGTGCAGCAAATGGAAAACACAAAATTTATCGAAAATGTTCCAATCAAGAATGGACTTCAAGCTGTCTAAACATACTAACCCAGAAATGGCAATGTGAATGAAAAAAAAAAAAAAAAGGTGAATAACAAACTTGACCTCAATAAAGCTGTAGTTGGTGAGTGGAAAACATCCTATTACCAAGAGCATTTTATGGAAGCAATATTAGTCAGACTTAGGATGGGGCACACTCACCTTACATACCACTATCTACTAGCGATCTTCATTTTGGGAGATGGTTCACTTTTGTCGTTCACAAAAGTTATGAATTTTTTTTTTAATGAAGTATGCCTTCTTAATAACTGTAAACAATGCAGCTTTGGCTGGTTTTACCATTGCTTCTATAATATCTTGTGTCTTGCACAGCTTAACCTAAGTTGGCATTGTGCCAATGAAACCAACTTTACTATTCATTAAAATGAAACTTCTTTCCATGCAAGGCTTCTTCCAGTAGTCCACACACTCTAAACTTGCTTAGGCAATGTTTGTTGAGTGTGGTAGATGCAGAGGACATGTAAATTACAGGTCTGTCATTGCTGCAACCAATACACTACCTTTATTTTGGCAGGTGGATAGTGCATGCCATCATGTTTCAACAGAGCACCTGCACACAGCAATCCATAGCATTCCAATGTGATTTTGGGCCAAAGGAAACTTTCACTTGTGATAGTAGCCCTTTACAACATCTAGGGCTCCAAGATGGGAACTTTTTCTTCCGAAATAGGGAATCTGTATAACCTCCTCCTAATGACTGTGTTTTCTGGAGTCGCGACAGGGTGGACTCTACGTGGACAACAAGCATAGGCCATATTCGACTTTCATTCTACAACTAAATTTGATTGGCTTTACACCTTCACTATTTAGAAGCCAAATAACCAAGCTCAGTTCCTCTCTGGTGCAAGTTGTTAGTGGGGTGGCCATTTTTCCACTGTTGTTGTGCCAGTATTTCTTCACCTAAAGCCCATGATAAAACTCCAGTAACACCATTCAAGTCCATGTGCAAGTACCTCCTCTCACACATTTTGTAGACTATAAATCAAGTTCACCGAGGTGCAAAGTCTGTGGAACACGTTCCTTGGCCAAAGACAGGTCGCATAATCACATTATCCTCCCACTGGGGCATATCAAAGTGCTGCACTTAGCAGTGCCAAAGTATGGGAGACCATATGAGTAGAAAAGAAGTAGAAAATTCATGTTTAAAATAACAGAAGAAGAATAACCTCTATTGAGGGAAAAGGGGAAGGGATTCATGAGCTAGATGGGTGGGGGCCCCGTGTCCAGGGCCCCGCTGGCTTCTGCTGTCAGCCGGACGTGACTCAGAAGACTTGTTGCGCCTCAGGGTCCAGGCTAGTGAGGAGTGCCTCCCATTGCTCCAGAGAGTTTTCTATTCCATGCATATCCTGCATGAAATTTAGGTTGTCTGGCCTTTTGCTACATCTCCATGAGATGCGGTACAGATTTGGTGGCGAGTCCCAACACCCCGAACAGTCGTGCCTATAAAGGATGGAAAATTTTTGTGTACTCACAATAAATTTGGATAGACCCCTGTTTGAATTCTACGGAGGTGCATTACGTCTTCCCCTACTTGGACGACCCCCCGTGAAATTCTTGCTCATCAGCGACGCGGGCGGCATAAGTATGGTTCCCCACACAAATCTCTTGAAGGGGAAGACGAAAATAACAATGTATTGTACAGTGAACAAGTGGCATGGTGTTTTTATTGTCTAAGTGTATAAAATAAAAGCTTGCCGTGCACTTCTATACATCCTTTAGTGCTTATGGGTATACGATCTAACCTAATTACAAGGCATATATTGGGAGGAAGATGTCGGTCTGCATAAAAAAGGTATGTAAAATCCAAATACTGTTGCAACAGACTTTTGTGTAAACACTAAATGGCTCTGTTATAACCAGAATGAATTACTAATCACAAACATGGTCAAAGAACAGATATATTCCTCTCAGAGTTTTCTGAAAGAACCTTGTCAACTACGACTGTGCTGTACGGCGAACAGTTTGGAAACTGTGTGCATTTCCATCACAGTATCTCGCTCTGTTGATCCTGCCAGTGCTGTCCCCATCCCAAAAGTATGCCAAGTGATGTTTGAAGTCAGCAGTATTGGTGGATCCAGAAAGGGGGTCCAAATGTCCTGACCCCCTCTTAATTTTTCAGTGTATGCACAAAAGAAGAGGACCTACTTCAGAAACATCCTATAAGTGACATTTTAGTAGTGTCAAATGTAGTCTTACATGTGAAAGCATGCATAATGACTTCTTTGGATGTTGGTGACCAATATTTGGCTTAAGGTATCAGGATAACCAAAAGCTGACCCCCCCCCCCCCCCCCCTTTTTTTTTTTGGGAGAAAATTTCCTGTCCACCCATGGTCAGGGGTATTGAAGTCTGGATGTGCACAGTACAGAAGTCTTGTGTAAGTTGTGTAAGGGAGTGCTGACAAGCTTGCTGGCCTTGTAATTTAGTCCATTATATTCAAATATATGTTGTATCAAAATCCATTGTATAAGAAGCTCAGTTGACGGAAAAGATAAGATGGTCAGCAGAACACCACAAATTGGCGTGCTGTATCCAAATCTCTATTATAAGTAAATCTGCTATAACAAGGTCATATGGCACTTCATAGTACAGGTTTCGCATAGACAATTAAAATTAATAAAATGCATGTACGGGTGAAAAGCCGTAGACAAAACTCGACGCGAGTGAGTTTCCAAACTGAAGCACTGTACATTTAGCAGGCTTGGCTAGTGCCATTTTGTATGTCCCCTTAATCTTTATACTTCCTTGATTATTGTTAAAGAGGCCTTCTTAACACTTTTCTCACACCCATGTTCATGTGCGTGTTGCATAGACTGAAGAGTGGACAGACAAATGCTGCAAGAATGACAGCGATAGGAGCAGGCAGTTTAAGGTTATTAAGTAGACAAAGTTCAAAATACAAGCAGAAAATGCAGACACTCAAATAGAGTTTCGCGGGGTCTAGTGACCGCATTTCGCTCTCCACATGCGATATAGTGCGCAGCCAATGCAATTGGCTTGAAGCGCCTACGTAGAGAAAGTTTGTACACCATGGTTACCTGTTCGTTCCAGTGTAGTGATGGCACAGTTGCCATGACAACAAACAATGTGGAGCGTGAATGTGCCGCACTGTCATTTATGACCTTTTTTGACCGCTCTTACTTGTCAGAGTTAGAGCGGACGCTTCTGCTTTGAACCGAGGCTTTACGTATCGTTTCATATATAACGACACTCCAAGGCAAGTGCCATCTTCTCTGAATTTGCCGTCAAGACCACCGAGAGGGGCAAGCAACTATACGGCATACGGCCATACTGCGCAACGTTTGTTCACAGGTGTAAACAGTGCAGAACGGAATACTGGGCGTAAACAGTGCATGCGCAAGCATGGCCAACCACCTTTAGTGTATGCCGTCAGCTTCAAATCTTTCAAGTGGTCGTCGCACGCTCTGTAGCCCTCGAGTACCTGGCGGTTCCAACACTGAATTTGTCAAGGCTGTAGGTTTAGCGACTGGATGCCAGAATCTCGGAGGACACAGATAATGCAGTTTTTGCTTGTTCTGTTTATCCCCATAGCTGGCGCCACTTGAATGTGACAAACAATGCTATCCAGTATCCGATACGCCTTTCCGTATGCCGGTTTAACGGAGACACTAAAATTCCGTAATAGCGCTGCGTGCGATACAACGCACTTTGACACAACAGCAAAGTTCAGTGCATTAGTGAGTCACGAACTTACACAAAAGAGATAAAGGAAAGAGAGATTCCTTTTGTATGGACGTACGACTCGTATAAGCAAAAGGCAAGAGGCAAAATGGGAGCCAGCACCTCTGTTGCATTTCATAATTGTGGTGATCTCTCTGCTACGACTGAGTCTTTTTGGCGTTCAGTAAAAACCTATGCAAGAGAAAAACAAAACCGAATATTACTTTGTTTCCCAATGTAGTGCTGCGAGCACTTCTAATCTTACTTTCATCCACTCACAAGCTTGTGTACTAAATTGTCATATCCGCACAAATAGTTCTGGCAAGCACCACTACGTGCTGGTGCGGTCGGCAGCGATGTGATGATTTCATTGAACAATTAAAATGTTAAATCAAATAATATGGGTGGTTTGACACCTGCAGAAAATGTCCTCGGCCATCTGCCTACACAACCCGCAAATAAAGAAATCCTGTAGATCCCACGCATTGTGGGAATCGGTGCCATGCGAAGCAGTCAGCGAGGAAATCACCTATGACGACTTGTTTGGCTACCAGTCAAGTGTGACGAGTAGAACCAGGTCTTTGTGCAAAGCGAATGAGAACCCACTCTTGAGTATGCCTAATGTGGGCTAAACAGGAACTGCAGCAGCGCCGTGCCGTCTTATACCCCTTATATATACCGTCTTATACACAGGCACTTAAGCAGACTTCTTCCGAAAAGGAGTTCTGGACAGCAGACACATGGCAAAGGGCGAACTCCTTTTCAGAAGCGGTCTTTTGCGTAAATAGAGTTTGTCGGTCTCTTTTACGGCTCCAAATGAATAGCCTCGAAACCAGTGGGTGCCAGCAATTTTCGACTGGTGGAAAAAAAAGAGCGAATGCTTATTTTTCTGTCACCAAGGCTCTTCATAAAAACAAATTTCATATCTCGCAGAAGGTGTAATGAACCATTTCGTTCGTTATTTCCTTTTCTACTCTCGTGGGCAGCTAGAACGCATCAGGGGAATCACATGGTTACACTCGGACTCGCGCCGCGTCATTTTGCACAAGCAGGAAAAGCATGCTCGGCAGTCTTTTGTGTCACGGCCACTCGATTCACAACGCACGTGCCTTTTTATCGAGCGGCCGTGTGTGTGCACTCGGCATTCCAGTAGTGTTAGCGTCTCTGGCCAACCTTGGGGACCAAGCAGCCGTCGGCATACGGAAAAAGCAGTGTCTGCAATGGTCGGAGGTGGACACCTGGAGTTTAATCTGACCTTGGGAAGATAACCTCCACTCATTGCAGGCCGTAAGGCTTGCGATTCTCGCTTTTTCTTCAGTACGGTCGCCCATAACGTGTCGAGAGCACGAAAACATCAGTACAGTAGAATCTCGATGATACGATTACGGTTGATGCGAATTTCGCGATGATACGAATTTTAATGTTGTTTTGGACGGACTACGTTGTATAAAATGCGCCGTCATTCGTTGTTATACGAACAGTTTCCCCAGCCATTGCGAATGATACGAACACGCGAAATGACCACTTCACGCGAGCGACTGACTCGGATTTTTGACTGCAGTTTTTTCCACGTGTTTCTTACGACTTTGGACCGGAAAATGGCAGCGAAAAACAGAAAAATTTTGCTTTTCATCGACCAGTGTTCGGCCCATCCCAAAGACTACAACTTCAGCAATGTCACCGTAAGGTTCCTGTCCGCAAACACCACGAGCCGTCTACAGCCGTTGGATGCGGGAATAATCCGAAATGTGAAGCACCGTTTCAAGGGATTGCTTGTGCGGAGGCTCCTGACGAAAATTGAGCGCAAGGATGAAAACTTGCAGATTAGCCTGCTTGACGCGTTTCATTTCTTGGCCATGTCCTGGGATAATGTGACACAGGACATGATTGTGAACTACTTTCGCAAGTGTGGATTTTTCGCGGAATCGGATGCGGCTCCGATGGAAGAATACCAAGAGCCTGACGACGATTTGCGCATCGAGGGTTGAGAGAACCTTGAAACTCGAGCTTCAGCGCGAGACTTCGTCACCACGGACGACAACATAGCGACCTGTGGGCTGTGATCCATCGAAGAATTGGTCAACGAGGCAAAGGATACTGAGTCTGAGAGTGATGGTGAAGATGCCGGGGAGTGTGATCTCCTACTGTCAATGTCGGAAAACCTTGACGCCCTCGATGTACTGCGCCGTACCGTGAGCACCGGCAGCGTGAAAGAAGAAACCACAGCACGGTTTTATTCCTTTCAGGCGGCTTTCTTGAGGGACAGTGAAGTTAAAGTTCAAAAGAACATCATGGACTTTTTCAGCAAGAAGTAGTTGACCCCAATAAAGTTCTTGTTCATCTTCATGATCAGCTTTAACTTGTTTTGGCTCATATGAATTTGGGATGATACGAATATTTTACATGCTCCCTACGAATTTGTATCATCGAGATTCTACTGTATGGTAAATAAAAGCCCACTTGTGCCAGACGGACTTGTACACGTCGCTAGTTATGTGGATGCTTTTTTAACTAGTGCAAGAAATCTTCACATTGGTGTTTCTTCATCCGTTATTCTTAAATTTAAACGAGCAGTGCAATAAGTCTTTAATTTGTATATCGAGATACATCGTTTTATTTTCATTGCTTCTTTTTTAACTGCTAGCACCACGCTTTCGGTAGTGTCTTCGAAAGAAAACACTAAAAGGAGATCGTTGGTGCCGTGTGTCTGTGCCGCAACGCCTCTTCGTTAAAGTCTTTCAACTTCGTAACAGACTGCTTACCTAAAAGACTTTCTGCGCGCCCGTGTGACACAGCTATTAGTGGTAGCTCATGGTACGAAGTAACATTGGAAGTCACGTTAGTCCAAAGCACAGACATCTGCTTTGTCGAAGAAAAATCTACTATATACGACGTATGATGTGCTGCCATAAGTGTTGTTCGTTGAAGTATTCCTACATGCTGGAGCAAGGTTGCACAAAAGCATACCGAATGGTAACAGAACATATGTATTGCTATTGTTGTGCTTATAACACATTGGAAGCAGTGCAATTAACATTACACAGGCACAGTCATTACAACTGCAGATGCAGTAGGTTTATTCACTCTATATACCGTGTGCGAGAAGCCACCGTAGCCTAATTGTAGTGTGCTTGCTTGACATCTAGAGGGCTTGTGTTCGATAACCCACTATATCACTCGGGAAGTTACATGTTTGTCTGTGTGCTTATGTCCACATTTCAATCGCGTGCTAGGACAAGCAATGTTCCTTCTTCTCTTAAAGAGCAGAACTCTTTAATCCGGCCGTCCCATGTGTGGGCCGTTCCTGGAGGCAGTACACCGTGTGAGGGGCCAAAAAGTACATGTGATTGCAGGATTGTTAATTGTGATGTACATGACGAGTATGTCATATTAGTGGTGTAAATATCAGTCATTCATGTTCAGCATACATCTGTACCCTACGTCCCAAACTTTTGGGTATACCAGGCAAACGAGGCGACCAGGAGGGCACCCATGTGTAGGTGGCTAGATAAGACAGATAGACATGGTCACAGTGACTTAAGTTCACCAAGAAATGCTTCGCATTTAAAACGGGTGTGTGAAAAGTGTTAGAGGACTCCTCTAACAGGTGCATGGCAATTGCTCATTTGCACTTGCTCCCTTCACAGTCACTCTGGAATGCTAATTCTCACATCTGCAGTTTCCTTGTGTACAGTGGTCAACTCTCATATCTATAACGCCGGAGCGTCGTGCTCGGAACTGCACGAGCGACATCTACAGTTGGAAACGGGACACATCTGAGCATGCGCATCGCCACTGACGCGCTTGCCTTGCAGTTTCTGTCCTTGTTTATCGCCAAGGCCGCGATAACTACTTTGGCCGGCAGAAGCGCTGTCAGTCATATAGCGCCGAAAAAAAAAAAAAAGTGCAATCACCCGCATCGGCGCGTTTTCTACTGCGTACCTATATTCTCGGTTTTCGGTACCATATCGTACCGGCAATACGCCGCATAATGTATATTGCGCATCGCTCTGTGAATTTTTCATAGCGCTTTGCGTTTATTGCCGCGTGTCATTTTATTTCGTAAACCTACTATTAATTGTAATTCACCAACGATGCGTTGCCTGCCACTAAATGTAGTTTGGATTGCCCATTCATGCGACGATCAATCGGTCCTTCGTCGGTTGTAGCCCTTAATGACCGATGACGGGGAGCATCAGCAAGCAGACCTTCCTTATAGAATGCCTCGAGCACTCTATTCACATTTGGGAGTGCAAAATTCTATACCGGCCAAAAGACAGCTTCCGAGCAGCCTGACCCCCCCCCCCCCCCCCCCAAAAAAAAAAAAAACACAGAAAACATATACAGTTCATAAGTAGGCGTAAATCTGTTGTTGGGACAATGTGACCGCGAAGGGAGCATTAGAACGCGGCACAACTTGCGTCGGGCGCTGCCAACAATACGCTTCGTTTCTTTTTCTTTTTGTTTCTTTTGTTATTGCGCTAAACCGTTGACAGCGCTACTGACGGCCAAAGCGGTTGTTGCATCCGCGGTGATAACCAAGGGTCGAGAATGCAAGGCATGTGCGTCAGTGGCGCTGCGCATGCTCAGAGGTGTCCCGTTTTTAACTGTAGATGTCGCTCGGGCAGTTCCGAGCACGACGCTCCGGCGTTATAGATATGAGAGTTGACCACTGTACATATGAGAGGCATTGCTGTAACTCCTAGGAGTGGAAGCAGAGGTGAATGGGCCTTGTTGGCACTACTTCACTTATTTTTGAGGGACTGTGTCTGCTCGTAGTGAACATCTGGCACACCATTGAGGACATGTTCAAATGTACAGGCTGCTGGCATCCATATCTTTTACTGTTTCTCTGTCTTTTTTTTTTAAGCATTTGTGGTTTTCATTTGGCTCACACTCGTCCATTACCATGGCTGATAACTCTTACAGGAGGCTGTGTTCGTCGCTGAAATTCATTGCTTCTTCCCTACTGTGATGTGCTGCTCTGGCTTAAAGCTCATGAAAAATTTTCTTTTATCGATTTGTACAGTGTGTGCCACATGCATTTTTATTTTTATTTTGTGGGAAGGGGGGGGGGGGGGTGGGAGGCTTAAAAAGCGACCATTGCATAATGGAATTAAGTTTTGCTTGCTTTCCTGACTGTCTTGTGTTTATGTTGTGAGCAACAAGCCTTGCTTTCATTTACATAGCCACATTTATATCAGAGGCCATAAAGTATGCAATTTGAGCAATGTAATCTTGCTGAAAAGCATATGAATATAGGCATAACAAGACTATTTAGTCATATGCAGCTACATTGGGTCCGACAGTCTGACATTAATTTTTTTTTATAGGTAAACATCTTCAACTGACATCTGTCTGACTGGGCAAAGTAACAGCAAATATCAAAATTGTACTCCAGCCAATGTTTATGGAAGTCCCATTTCAAAGCCAAATCTGCTTCATAACGATATAACAGATACTGATACAACCAAGAAATAGCTATATGTCTCTTATATGTAAGCGTCTTATAAAAGGTTTCAAGTGTATCAAATTTTGTGTCCACCGTATAGGTCAAGCAGTTATGGTGCTTGACTGCTGGCTTGAAAGATGCGGTTCCGATCCCAGCCACAGCGGTCGCATTTTACTGTGTTTCTATTTTCTTGCTCTTAAGTTTGTGCACTGTGTGTTCAGCACAGTATGCAGTGATGGAATATTGCTACAATTGCTCCATCCTGCTACATTTAATTAATGTTGCTACAGTAGAATCTCGATGATACGAATTCGTAGGGGGCATGTAAAATATTCGTATCATCCCGAATCCGTATGAGCCAAAACAAGTTGAAGCTGATCATGAAGATGAACAAGAACTTTATTGGGGTCAACTACTTCTTGCTGAAAGTCCATGATGTTCATTTGAACTTTTTTAACTTCGCTGTCCCTCGAGAAAGCCACCTGAAAGGAATAAAACCACGCTGCGGTTACTTCACTCCCACTGCCGGTGCTTATGGTGCGACGCAGTACATCGAGGGCATCAAGGTTTTCCGACATTGACGGTAGGAGATCACAGTCACCGGCATCTTCACGATCACTCTCAGACTCGGTATCCTTTGCCTCGTCGACCAGTTCTTCGATGGATCGCAGCCCACAGGTCACTACGTTGTCGTCCGCAGTGACGAAGTCTCACGCTGAAGCTCGAGTTTCAAGGTTCTCCCAATCCTCGATGTGCAAATCGTCGTCAGCTCTTGGTTTTCTTCTGTCGGAGCCGCATCCGATTCCGCAAAAAATCCACACTTGCGAAAGCAGTTCGCAATCGTGTCCTGGGTCACATTATCCCAGGACACGTCTACAGCCGCAAACACCACGCGGCTGGAGACGGCTCGTGGTGTTTGCGGGCAGGAACCTTATGGCGACATTGATGAACTTGCAGTCTTTGGGATGGGCCGAACACACTGGTCGACGAAAAGCAAAATTTTTCTGTTTTTCACTGCCATTTTCCGGTCCAGAGCCGTAAGGAACTCGTGTAAAAAACTGCAGTCAAAAATCTGAGTCAGTCGCTCGCGTGAAGCTGTCATTTCACGCGTTCGTATCATCCGCAATGGCTGGGGAAACTGTCGTATAACAACAAATGACGGCGCATTTTATACAACGTAGTCCGTCCAAAACAACATTAAAATTCGTATCATCACGAAATCCGCATCAACCGTAATTGTATCATCGAGATTCTACTGTACATCCATGCTACAAATGAGAGAAACTGCTCAAAAGCTGCTCCAAAATATGGCCGCTGAGATTTTGGGCAGGCTATTGCTGCCACTCGCAGCCATGGAGGCTGTGCACCAGTAGTGTAGCCTTTGTAGGAGCAGAGCGTCATGGCAGCTTTTTTCATGACCACCACATATTTCCCTGCCACCACCTTTTTTCATGCACACAGATTAATTCCATAGAATCATGCAGCACTTTATACCGCGGTTGCCATTATCCATTTATTAGAAAGAAGTCTTGTGAGTTAGTTTATGGGAGAGCACCTATATAAATTCTAGGAGTGAGTGGTTGCACCATAGGTAAGTGTGAAGGGCTCTGAAAAATTGTTCAGCTGCCCGGATCCAAAACTTGTTCAGGGAGCAGTGCACTCTACACTTATATTTTGGGTAAGAACATCTCATTAGTCATTTTCTTGATCACATCAAGGATAGCTTATTTCAACTTTGTGGTGCCTCAAAACAAGCGACACCACCTCATTTTTTTTACAATGGAGATCACTTGCAAGGCACTAGTCTTGTCTGTGATGTGCCTCCCCTCTTTTCAAAAAAATTGCTTGCGAGAGAACCACAAACAACTTACAGCTTGTACCATCGTCATTCTCCTTGGCATGATATGATGGGTGCATTTGCAACAAACCACATGTATAGTATTTTAACCATTTGACAACTGGGGCCCTCAGTAGATTGAATTTATTTCCCCAGTGTCCTTTGCCACAGCAGTGTAACCTTATTTATTGAAGTAGTGGATAAAAAAACGTGGCTGATCCCTCTGTCAATGGAATCTGTATAGCACGAAAGTGAACTGTGTCTTCGTGTAAGCAGTTGAATGTTTATTACATTAAGGTGAACTTGCCCATTGCTATTAGTGTTTCGCTGGTACGGCACTGTTTGACGTGGATGAACCCACGTTCACGCATTGTCTCCATAACTTTAAAGGGGCACTGACACCAAAATTTCGCTGCTAAAATAGCCTGCGGGATCGATTTTCGTGGACATACAGATGTCATCTACCAAATCTCAATGGCGAACACAGCTTCGAAGGTAATTTAAATGAATATTGAAGTTCGCATGCGCAGTCGAGCGCTAGACGCCGTACATCGCAGCATCGACAACAGCAAAGGTGACCTGAAAGGGACCCCCAACTTCCGCGACGTCACCACGGCAGCCGAGCTCCGAGAGTGCAGCTAGCAATGATGATGTCATAGCCGCCATTGCTTATTCGCTGCGGCTGCGTTAGTAGGCTGCCGGCGACGCCAGACCTCAAGAAAATAGTTGCCACCCAACAACGATGACAGCAACAGCGACAACAACGCGCAGTATGTGCGACAGGCGAAAGAAAACGAGCACGTGGCGGTTGTCGTGCGGAAGTGCGTCACAGTTATGTGTGCTCACGTGGTCGAACTCGTTTACTCCATTTCGAGCGCTAGATGGCGCCAGTTGCACCGGGCGCCTTGTCGTTTTTTGAGCTCTCCAAAACCAAAACTGAAACTAGTGGGTAATAAACAGGCCGTAAATAATTATGTGACGCGCGCTGGAGCAATTGATGTGCCGTGTCATGGCTAACAGGTCCCCGGCTACGTATTGCAGCGAAAAAACGGCAGACGAAAATTTTCGTGTCAGTTCCCCTTTAAGGACCAACCCCTTGTGGTAACTGAAGTAGTTTACGTAATAACTGGACACAGTCGATCGTAAATGCTGCGTGACAAAGGTATTGATCATATTGCTACTGACATCGCACCACATTACTAGCACCACATTGGCCCGTCAACATTGTTACCGTGCTTGGGCGCCTAACGCAGCAGCATTCTTTTTGCCATCACGCTCGAAGAGTAGTCGGCGGGGGAACGCTGCCCACGACGAAAGGTGACCGGTGCTCTACCACTGCGCTGTTGGCGCACATACGCTCGAAGCTGTACGAGCATAACTATGTTCTTTCTTATCACGCTTCTTTCCGATGCCCGCCTGGCTCCGCACACGTGCATCGAGGCGGACTTTGGAACGCATCTGTAATGGTGCCGCCATCCAGGAGAGGTGAGGTAAAGCTGCAGCGATTCACTTTGCCAACTGGATGGTGGCACTGTTCAAGGCAATGTGCTGGATACGCGCACGCGAAGCCGGACGAGAGCGTCGAAGAATGAACGAAGTGGGATAAGAAGGAATATAAGGTGTGTTCGTACAGCTCCGAGCATTTGTGGCATTAGTGCAGTGGTAGAGCACTGGCCACCTCTCGTCGTGGAGCAAGGGGCTGTGAGTTCGATTCCCAGCGCATGAACAGGAGTTTTTCTGAGTGTTCTTCTTTCTTGTTCTTACATGTTTATTTTACTGCATCATATTCGTTACGGTAGTTACGTTACGGACCCCGGCATAAAACACCTTCGTGTTAATGTCTTCCCTTATGTTGACGTTAATTACACACATCGTTTTATGAACATAAGGTTACAAAATGCTTAATCCTTTGGTATTGTGACGTTCACTTTTTTTTTACAGCAAGGTACTTTGTGCTGTAATTAATTTTATATTGTCTTCATTGCTGACTTGAACACTTCTTTGCTGCTTACTGAAAACCACATTTCTAAGTTTAGTAAACATGGTTGTTTTTAAAATCTGCTTGCTTCATGTTTTTCCATGGTGTTGTTTTGATGTCTTACTGTTTGCTGTTTGTAAACAGGCATAGTTGTCCACTGCTGTTCTCATTTCAGCATGGCTCTTGTGGCAAAGCAGCATTTATCCATTGTAGTTAGTAAGTACTTAAACTTGCTTTGTATCTGTGTCAAAAGCAGATAATGACTTTTATCCTCTTATCTTGGCAACCTACTACAAAACTGAGGGCAGCTGCTACTAATCGCATTTTTTCTTGCTGCATAATCTGCCACAAAATACTCCTGGCCATTCCCATTACTGGGTATGTGAGTTTGTAGGTCAAACTTCTGTTCGAAAGTTGTTTTAACGTGCCTTATCATTTGTACATTATTCTGTTTGCCTTATGCAGTATGTATTCACATATGCATGGCAGGAATCTCATATTTGGCACCCACAGCAAGCCGTATAGTGTGGCCTTGTGTGCTGTTTTTCATAAGACTTGCTCTATCAATGCCTTATGATGAAAGGCAAAAGGATCAAGGGCTCGTTTCTTTGTTAGACACAACCTCATAAATCTAACAGACAGTGAGGCCAAGTAAAACATAGGGGAATTTATTTGTAGTATTTAGCTTTAGTGTGGTGATTATGAGATAAATGGAAAGGAATTAAAGTGGAAAAAAACACACCGACCATCGGTGGGGACCGAACTCACAACCTTCGGGTAACTCCTCCAATCCTGTACCAACTGAGCTACGGCGGCGGTCATTCCATTGTCCACTTTAATGGGTATTTCTGTACATTTACTCTTGGGAGTGTTAGTTAGCACCACTCGTAGCCATAGCGGCAATGCTTTGATAGCAATACCTTAGTATGCATGCACACTGGTTGGCAATTCTATGGAGGGCGCAGGTGTGTTTACTTGGAGGCCTACCTGCTCATCTACTGTTAAAAGTCTTGGGGGCCAGAGTCCTTTTGGAGGGGCAGAGACTTTCAAAGCCAGTCATTGTTGGCAGCAAACTGGCAAATACAACATGGACAAAGTTTGTTGTCAGCCTAGCTGTCGCATAATTATTCATTTGGGATATTTCTTACATATCACCTGCTTCTGCAGTGAAAAGCTGGTAAAGTGAGCAGAATTTAAAATAGATGTGTGATTGTGCACTGCTGCTAAAGCACTTCCATTTAAACTTTGATGGTCATAAAGGTGTATTAGTTTATTGCTGCGTCATACAGTGCTTTGCCTTGTGGGGTAGTCTGACAATTTTTGTGTCATACTGGTGGTGAAATTGTGAGATAAGCGTTGGAATCTGATGAAACAACAGTGTTGTCTCATTCAGCACTGCTTCAACCCTGAGCAGGATTCTATCTACAAAATGAGAGGATCATGCATATTGATATTTGTAAGCGCATTATAATAATTTCCTTGCTTTTAAATCACCACCTCTGTCTTCCTCCTCCTCCCCCATGGCTGACTGCGCACCGGCTTATCAATCTGTCAGCAACAAATATTCACGCCATTACCATCAGAAGCATGAAGCCTCATGCTATGTCGCGATGAACAAATGCAGCCCTGTATCCATTAATGTTTGCTTAGTGGTTTAGTAGCAGCACATGAGCACACATTTATTTTAAATTTCACTTACATTGCGGGCTTTTTCTTCTTTCAGAAAAAGTAACAGATTTCAGTGTAGAATAAATGCTTGATGTTGAGGTTATTTGAGGTGGCCTATAACTTCATAATTGATTTAAAATAATTTAAAAGTTTACCATTTAAAAATTATTGATAACATAGTCATAAAAAGGTACTAGATGTAAGTACACGACTAATGCTAATGTGCAGTTGATAAGATTTACTAGAGGTCTTGCTCTTTTTTAAGTCTTGGTCTGAGTTCACTGCAACACTATCCTGGACTTTCTGAAAAATAGGGTGCATGCCCAGTGAAAGCAGTCATAAATAATTGGCACATTGCCCCAAATGCAAGTTGTTATTGTTGTTGTTGTTTCTTAGTGCACTGCTGCAACAATTTAAATGTAGTTGACCTACTACTTTAGCGGCTTGTGGTTACCTGCCGTAGAGCTATGTAGGTGTTCTGTGATAAAGGTGGCTTACAAGACTTCTGTTGCACCAATGCCTGGTGGCAACCAGGATTCGCAACGTCACAGTGGGTCTTGCTAAATATATTAGTCTTATTTCGTTATTGCGAGGTTCAAGTGTAAGCTTGTGATGCTGCGAAACAGAAAACTCAGATTTCCTGAACTAAGGTGGAATTATTCAATTTGTCATTTTGCTTCATTTGCTCTTAGACCAAAGCTTCCTTTTTAGACCCTGTAGCGTGCTACGGTTTCAGGGAGCTTTTTTTTTTCGTATACGTTGTTGAAATTAGCTTTTTTTTATGCTGCTCTATTATTTTACATTCCTGCGGCATTCCCCCATGTTAAGGAAAAAAAGCCTTCAGCAACTGTTCTTTGCATAAAAGCTTCAATTTCAATTTAGGTTTCTATATAATGAAGTGAGTTGCCAATTTTACCGACTTCATTATATTGAGATTTAACAGCAGATTTTGAAAAGTCACTTGTAATGTGGCATTCATCCAGCATTGCTAATGCCTGGAAGAATGCAAGCACAAGCAACACACTGTATCAAGATTTTTTTTTTACTTTGCTTTGTTAAGCCTCATAATATACCAGGTGTCTCAGCTAACTTGCACCACCCTTTAAAAAATTCCAGGTGCACCTTACAGGGGCACAACCAACTTACAGTATCATACGCTGTCATCTTGATCACCTCAGACTATCTTTCTAAATGACCTCAGGTAATTAATGATAGTTATTAACTTAAACGTTTACTTTAAACACGATATGTTCAATGATAAAGTTGTTGAGCATGTTATTTTGTGTCCAAATAATGTATTTTTTTGCTGCTAAGTTCAATGGTTTAAATTTATTCAGGCTTCTAAGAAAGTGCACGAGATTGGAAAAAGTACCATGTGACTAGCACTTGCGCACAGCACCATTAGCACCCTCATGCTAAGAACGAACCATCGATCATGCATGCAGGCCACAGGCATGGCCAGGCCATAAGGGTGAAAGGTGTGGCCAACCCAGTATTTTACTCTCATGACCTGTTTCGGTCTGTCTGCATCCGTTATCAATGGTTCATTCCTGGCACGTCTGAGTGTACTATGTCACTGCGTGCAAGTGCCTAGTCACGTGGCAAAACCATTGCACTTATTAGCATGGAAATACATTATTTGGACTTCAAATAACATGCTCTACAACTTCACCATTGAATACATTGCATTTAAAGCAACCATTTAAAACAATAGTCTGAGGTGGTTAAGACAACTCTGAATAATACATATTAAGTTGGTTGTGGCCCTGTAACATGCTCATGGATTTTCGAAAGGGTGGTGCAGGTTAACTGAAATGCCCTGTATGTTACCTGGCCATTGTGTAATATGAACTCAGTCTATGGTGCACAACAAAACTTGGCATGTATGCTTTTTTTATTTTACAGGTGCAGCTCAAAGGAAGGAAACCTGTTGCCTCCACAATTCTTCTCACCATCATTACTGCACTGCAGCATCTACAGTGCATTTGTTAGTGGCACTAAATATTTAAATAAAGTTTTGCATTTGATTGTACTTTTTTTACATTCTTATCTATTTTATTGTGATGGCACTTGTAATTAACAGTGCACCAGGTGCATTTTTCTCGTCGCCATTGTTGTTTCTGCACTATCCAGACTAAAGCCCCAATGCAATGACAATAAAACTTAAGAATAGGGGCCCCACAAAAAAAGCATCAAAGCCACTGCATTATTATTATTATTATTATTATTATTATTATTATTATTATTATTATTATTATTATTATTATTATTATTATTATTATTGTGATAGCAATTATATGGACAGTCTCGGCTGTTTTTTGCCGTCCCCGTCGCCGCCGTCATGAGCCATATATGTATAAGTATGTATATATATATGAAATTCCCAAAGAAAAATAATTAAGATAAATGCTTCTGAAGCGCGGAATCAAACCAGGAACCTCTCGCTCCGCAACGCGTTACGCTAACCACTACGCCACAAAGAGCAGTTCCTTCAGGGAGTTAACGGCGAGCCTTATATACACACGCTTTACCGCTGACAGGGCTCGGAGACGGCAGGCGCTTATAAGCGTTTCTTCATTACCAGCGAGATGGCGCGAGGAGCGCAACGGCCGCCTTTGCAACAGGTGCGCTGTTCAAACTGAGAGTATCCATTGTGACAGCTTATTCGCGCTCGTTCGGTGTATATGTGTGCGTTCGTTTCGTGCGTGCTTCACTTGGTAGTTCGCGCTCATCTTCTGTTTGTTCATTTAGCGGCCTCCTTTGAGCTCGAGGGACGCGCTGGAAATTTCAAGCTGGAAATTTCAACAAAAGGGACCGCAACGCTAAGAGCGTTGCGGTCCTGTTTGTTGCTATCACATTCATTGCTTCGCCCTTGCGGCAAAACTGTGACTTTTTATTATTATTATTATTATTATTATTATTATTATTATTATTATTATTATTATTATTATTATTATTATTAATGAAGTTTTGCATGCCACAACCATGATATAATTGAGAAGCACGCCCAGTAGTGGAGTGCTTTGGAGTAATTTGTGGGGGTTATTTGAAGAGAGACTAAAGTGAAACTCCAAAATGATTTAGCTTGATAAATTATTGTTCAGGAGCTCTATCATTGCTAATCTCATCATCTCATGTTCAACAGTAGAAGAGAAAATCAAGGTCAACATTTCATCTTTTAATTCTGCGCCCAAATGCCGAGATGATGTCACGAACCCCATTTCATTTTTTTGTAATATCAACAGTTTGGCTCAGTCAAATTGCTTGAAACATGTGACATTAACTCTCTGGGTTCCTTAGAATGCAATGTATACCCATTTTGTCCATAAATAATAATGTACGCTTTTGTGATCACTGTCAAAGACTATGACATCACATGTGTTAGTGCAGGAACCTGCAAGCAGGTGTCGCCACTTGTATTTTCTCTTTCCTTGTTTTCTAACTTACCAAGTGTCTTCTGCACATGTGAGTAGTGTCATTGGTATCGTGAATAGGTGATTTACTAATACAATAAAAATTGCTTTCCTTTTTAATGTCCCTTTAATATGTACCTAAATTTAAGCACACGGGTGTGTTTTTGCATTTCGCCCGTGTCGAAATGTGGCTGCTGTGGCCAGAATTTGATTTGACCCAACGCCTTAGTCACTAGCTATTGCAGCAGGCCAAAGCCACTGCATATGCACTAAATTAAAACTGAGTTGGGCCCCGCCACGGTGGTCTAGTGGCTAAGGTACTCGGCTGCTGATCCGAGGGTCGCGGGATCGAATCCCGGCCGCGGCGGCTGCATTTCGATGGAGGCGAAATGTTGAGGCCCGTGTGCTGTGCGATGTCAGTGCACGTTAAAGAACCCCAGGTGGTCGAAATTTCCGGAGCCCTCCACTACGGCGTCTCTCATAATCACAGCTGGTTTTGGGACGTTAAACCCCACAAAACAAAACAACAACAACAAAACTGAGTTGGAGCTTTGGTGTCAGTCATGCTGTTTCTTAAATTCAGTGGGGAGCTGAAAAATTTGCTCCAAAAGCTTTGTCAACAAACATAGCAGGACTCGCCCAAGCAGTGACTCATCTAGGAGCAAACTGATCCAATTTCTGACTAAGTGATGGCATTATTAATAAACAAAATGCTGGTGTAACCAGTCACTTCCTAAATGTACGACAAATTTTCGTGAGGAAATGGCCGTGGTTTTTAATATTGGTTGCTGATACGAGAGCTTGTTGCCCTAAGTGGCTGATGACTCAAAGTTTGGTCATCTTGGCTAATTGCAAAGGTAATTTTGGCCCATAATTGGTGATTGCTTTGAGTGATTTCGAATCATTACCACTACGTCTCTGTTAAAAAGTTTCATAGAATTCATCTACTGAAGGCAAATTCATGTATGAGCTTTTCGTTATTATTCACCATAGCTTGCGTTTCTACTTCATAGCACTGCAAGCACAAGATGCAAACAGTGAATGTGAAACCCCATTCTAAAACTTATACCCCCTGTGTGACCTAGATCTAGCTCATACAAAGTGTTGTGGGGCACCAAACGTTTTCTGTCCTTGTTCCAAAGCCCTCAAATTAGAAGCCTACAAGTTGTAGTTGGTGTTCATGTGCTGTTGATACGAGAGTAAGAATGTGAGGGCCACCCAAATAAAATGGCAGCTTCATGCACAGTTATTCCATGCAAGAAAAGTTCATAATGTGATTAGCCAGTGCTGCTCTTTGGCATGACTTGGAGAACAGTGAACAGCTGGCTGCATATTTGATCCGTATACCATATATTGTAGGTTACCTGCTTCATATACCAAAGTAAAAAGAGCAAGTATGTGAAGGCAAGCCAAGATGCCTGATGGCCTCATACTACCACTGTTGGAAGGTTGCACAATGTGGGTATTGGAGATGTAGCACTGTTGAAATGGTGAAGTGAGCAGCACCATTAAATGTTTGCTTTGGGAGAAACACACATTCACACCATAGCTGGCACTTCACAACATGCCAGCAAACATCAGATGCTCATGGTCAGTACTGTGTCTTTGCATGAACATGACACCATGGTTGCTAGAATAAGTTAGTAAACGAATGTTCATTGTAGTTTGTGTCATGTATACTGAAAGATGGACAGACAAATACTGTAAGAGTGATAGTAATATGAGCACACAATCCAAAGTTATTAGGCCGACAACATTCAAAATACAAGCAATAAATGCGTACCCTCAGCTCAAAGTTTCGTGTGGTCAGGTGACTACATTTCACTTGCCACATACAGTGCACAGCCAATGGAATTGGCATGAAGCGTCTACGTAGGGTAAGTGCGCGCACCATGACTGCCTGTTCTTTCCAGTGTGCTGATGATGCAGTCACCATAGCAACAAACGTGGAATGTAACCTTGCCGTGCTATAAATTATGAGGTTCTGTCATGGTGTGGCATCTATAGTTACTGTATATGTCTTCCTTGGGGAGCATATACAGAACCTACTGGCATACACTGAAAACCATGTAAGAGAAAAACAACACCAGATATTATTCTGTTTTCCGATGTAGCACTATGACCACTTCTAATGCTACTTTTATCCAATCACAGCCTTGCACGTTGTGTCATCATTTCCAGCACAAATAGTTCTAGCGGGTGCCGCAGTGTGATGCGGATGGTAACAGTGTGGTGATTTCATTACATGATTAAAATGTTAAATCAATTGATATGGGTGGTTTGACAAATGGCAAAACTATCCCCAGCCACCTGTCTGCATGACTTCCAAACAAGAATGACTGCAAGAAAAGTTTTAAGGGGCCCCTTTAGGTACCATTAGGGTACGTATGTATTGCAGGACCACCTAGATATCTATGACATGCTGTGATTGGCAGTGGAATAAGCTTATTTCTTTATGTTAGCCAGTACTGGAGCACTGAATGTCTTACTGTCTTGTTACCTATGTGTTGGCTTGCAAAGCTCGAGGTCGCAGGATTGAATCCTGGCCATGGCGGCTGCATTTCGGTAGGCGCGAAATTCGGAAAACACTACTTAGATTTTAGGTGTGTGTGTGTGTGTGTGTGTGTGTGTGTTGCATGTTAAAGAACCCCAGGTGGTCAAAGTCAATCTGGGGTGACAAACTTTCACTGTTTGAACAACACTCGCATGTGTACAGCATGTATTTTTAAAATGAGTCTGCTCATGAGCATACACAAGCAAAAAAATATTTTGTATAAATACACTACTCATGTGTTCACTTCTCTGTAACATAGAGTGCCTCATAGACCAGAGGTGAAAAAACACTCTATGCCCCTGGCACATTTTGTTGTTGTAGTGCTTCATACAGTGTAAACTGTTCTGGGCTTGTCACCACCACCAATTTTGATGCAATGGTGTCTGCTGATGCCCGTAACCACTATCACCCACAAGAAAAAAAATCTTCATGCCTGTGACGATTTGAACCCAGCGCAATAGAAGCCGGTGATGATAGCTGAGGCTCTCACCTCGTTGCGGGAGATGGACGGTATCAGCGATAGTTTTACATCCAAAAATGACAATTTGATTTTGAGAGATGCCGTTGTGGAGGGTTTCGGAAATTTCAACCACCTAGGGTTCTTTAATGTGCACTGACATCGCACAGTGCATGGACCTTAATATTTCGCTTCCATCGAAATACAGTTGGTGCGGCCGGGATTGGTTGCCATTTCATAAACATTATATGTGAGCGTAACAAGTTGCGTATTTTTGGAACACATTGCCTACGCAGGCCGTGTTTTTTCACTCTGTGTGATATATTGCACTGATCAAAGAAACAATCTAATGTCTTTAGAATGTCCTCTAAGAAACCTCCATATGATGTCTATCCAACTGCATTTTGTGGACTAAGGTACCAGGCTGTCCTGGGGTCGTCTTCAGTACGTACACTACAAGACGACGTTATGACAGGATGTCCTGAGGATGTTTCGTGTTGTCTGGTTGAGTCTCACCACCTAGCTGGGCACCTTGTGCTCTCAGTATGGTATGACTGGTTTTCAGATTATATGCTTGTCCGTCAGCTGTTATGTCATCGACGAAGATAAGGAAAAAGAAGAGGAGGAAGGAGATGACAGCATTTGAATAGGAGAGAACAATTACAAAGTAGAGAAGGCAAAAGAAGTAGAAAACAACGCAGCCCAAGAACAAAAAAAGAGGACAATGATGACCAAGAAGACGAGGGCAAAGAAGTCAACAAAAAATAAGGAATAGAAGCATATGCAAAGAACAAGCATGCAAAGCACGGACACAAGGGAAGAGAAGTAAACACGAATGCCGGCATTCATGTTGTCCGCTCCTCTTCCCTTGTGTCCGTGTTTTGCATGCCTGTTCTTTGAATTATGAATCCTTACCGACTCGCTTAGCTTTCTTTTTCTTTTTTATTGCAAAATGGGCTTGCCCTTAAGGCATAGTTTATGGTGTATTATGTTAAATGTGTGCTGCGATCCTGTGTTGTGTATGAACTGAAGTAGTGTTTCGTGGTATCTGTTGTCATGTATCCAACGATCATAACTGGTCGAGGCACTGTAGCGGAGACCGTCTTCTTTAAGGAGACAAGAGCGCTCCCGATAGAGTCCTGGGCATGTCCACATAAGATGGTGTGCATCTGCGTCCGTCATGGGAACAGAACAATATGGACACGTATCACCAAGTGGTATGGTGCACCAGTTCCACGCAGAGATTACTGCCGGTGTAAGGGCCACCTCGGCCCGAAGTCGCCTAAGCGCAACTTCCTCCTCCCTAGTAAGGTGATGGGGAAGGGAGCAGACACACGGTGGGATAAGAGCACGTGTGTCTTGCCGGAGAAAGTTCTTACGGGCGCAAAGGGAGGTGAGGGTTTGGGGTGGGAGGGGAATGGATGGGGAATGTGGATTAGGAGGACAGTGTGCCGCCTAGTCAGCAACAATGTTATGAGGGTTCGCAGCATGTCCTTGTACCCAGTGTACTTTGACGCACGTAGTTGTTGTGCGATTCATGGCGTGTATGGCTTTGCAGGTTTCCATTGCCTTGTGCACTTTTTTTAAATTCTTGTATAGCCACTAGAGAGTCGGTGAATATATCTAGTCACTCAAGTGTAGGTAGCTTGAAGATGGCATCTTTCAGGGCGTTATGAATGGCTTGAAGTTCCATTATCAGAGCACTGGCTTCTTTAGATGCATAACGTTGGTGACCACTGATGAAGAGATGCATATAACTGAGGAAGGACTTCATACCACCGTCAAGTAGAATAGCAGCATCTGTATATACTGTGCAAGTATCAGCGCATGTAGAATCTACTGCCTTGTCCGCACCAGTATTTTCGGCGTCACTTCGCCGTAACCTCGTTGTTTTATTAGTCATGACGTGAGTAAATTCCCAGGGAGGCATTGGTTCAGTTGCATTTTCTATTCGAGAGCCACGCTGAAAATGTGCATGCAAAGCGGCGACAACCAGAAGCAGCTGCTTTTTTATTTCACATGCTTGTTCACGCTGCGACATCAGTTCTGCAATTGTGTTCAGCTGAGCATGTTCCTGCAGAATTGGCACTGGTGTGATTCGAGGTAGCGAAGTAATGGTACACAGCATCACAATTTATCGTCTCCAATTGTGCCAAATGAGCCAATGTGAGGCGTTGAAATTGCGCTTGATCAAAATGCATGGCTGCAAGAATGCATGTATGATTCGTCGAGCTATGTCAGTACGAGCTCCAGCTGATTTTGAAGCAATGCGTCGAATGAGATGGAGCGTTTGTGTGGAACTCTGTCTAATTTTGCGGAGCCAGTGTGCAGCACTGCCGGAATGGTGAATATCAAGGCCCAATATGCAGATGAAGCTTCTGGGGTCATAACCGCGCCATCTCTAAGTGTAAATGGGCACTGAGTGAGCTTTCTGCATCCTGCTTTATTGGCTACCACAACGTAGCTAGATTGTTGTGCGGTGATGTCAAGCCCAGCTTGCCGAGCGTAGTTGTGCACGGCATCAAGGGCTTCTTGAAGCTGTCGAGATTGTCTTGAAATGTCTTTATGTACGGACCACAAAGTAATATCGTCCGCGTATATTAAAAACTTCCGGAATTTGGTGTAGTTGCCAAGCAAGGGGTACGACAGCAATATCCCCTTCAGTCACGAATTTGGTGATGCTAAAAATGCGTGGATACTTTTTTGGGGCCAAATGAAGCCCAGTGATGAATGTAAGGCAATGAAAAAAAAATTTACACAACTTTGAATTGGTTTTAGGATGCGTACACATATGTGTACATTGTGCCGCTGTTAACAAAAAAGGCAAGATTGCGTTGGGTAGTAAAACACTTGTAGCAATTTATTTTCGACACAATCTGTCCCGTTTTGTCTGTCTTGTGCTTCTAATGATTGTGAAAATGAAAAAAAGCAATCATTTGTTGTAGACAGGCAAAGAAACACATTGAACTAGCGGCATCGAATGAGGGTCCTGCGCATCGTTTTCAGGGGATGCGGGAGCTGGCTGTGTGGCAGCGGAAGACACTGGCTCAGCATCGTGTCGATCTGAAAAATACTTTCACTTTTGTAACGTCTAACACCACTGCACAGATGTAAATAGAGGAGAGTCGCGCATGCGTAGTGTGAGTGCGGATGCCGGTTGATGCGTGACATACCCGCGAGCAAGAGATGTTCCACATCTAAAATATCTTACTGCAACATCACCGAATAGTACCATGCTGGCTGGTAGTGTCGCATAGTCATTTCTGAAGCGCAAGAACGCTGGTGTTTCAAATGGGTGTTTTTAAATGTGCACTGAATATTTCGCCGAAATATTTCGGAATCGGCTTGTCGAATGCATGTTGAAGCAGTGACAATTACAACCGGGCATATCCAAATTCTTTTCACGACCCCTTTAACTTTATGTCAAGAATGGTTCTGGCTACCTAATGGCCACATATCGCGAGTTGTCCGAAGTTTACTGAAAGAAAGTTCATATGCAGGGTGCAAGATGAAATAGAGTGGAAAGTAGTAAAGCCATATTATATCAAGCGAAGGCATGGTCCATGTGACACCATGCCTTCATATCTTCTTGATGGAGAACTGCACCTTACCAACGTGCAGTACTGCCTATCGTCCGCATATGCAGTTGTTAGCTGAGCACGCACTTGTACAATGCGCAGTTTTTTCTTTATTGATGCATATTCACCATGATCCCATATGTGTCTTGATTGTGCTTATACAAAGCGTAAAATTTCCTTCTCTAACATAAAATTAGTTGGAAGTTTGGTGTCTGTAACTGTTAACTGGGGTTTTTCTTTTTTGCTTGTGTATAATTTACACAAAAAAGTTTAAAATCAGGCCTTTCATCAGTTGTTTGATCTTTGTCGTTTCACTGCGCAGAGAGGTGCAAAGTGATAAAATGGCTAAATAACCAGTGGACAGTTAGAACAAATGGAATGGAAACCAAGAGAGGGGAAGTTTAGCCGTGGATGTTGTGAATGACATAGAGTAAGATGCGTTGATGAAATTTAGACATTCACAGGCGTCAGACGAAATAGCTCGCGTAGGACAGGAAATGATGGAGAGCATTGGGAGAGCTTCGTTAAAGTGACCTAGAATAGGCCAGTATTCTAGTTCACTCTACCTTCGTCCTGCAGTGGACTTAAGATAGGCTGATGATGATGACAACACTGGCTGAAAACCTCAATACTCGTTTTATGTCTGTTACAGTGCACGCGCTTCCCGTGATAAGCGCAAGTGTGGACCGCGCATGCGCCATACTCTCCCTTTGTTTTTCCCCTGCCCTTTCCCCTTTTTCTTTAGTATATATTCGCTACGGAAAATAAACGTGGCTGTTCTGCATGGTGACACTGACTCCTCCTTGTCAGAGGCGGCGTGGCCGCCGCCAACGTAACAATGTCCATTTCGCATAAACACCAATTGCTATTGAATGCAGATTTTTATCGCGAGACCTTTTTTGCGAGAGCTCGTATATTGACAGCTAGGCTATAGTGGAGATTTCCATGAGGGACAGCTGCCCCCGAACGCATAGCCTGGCAGGGGGAAGCGGTAAAACTGGGCCCGGTGCCACTCTAGTTCGTTTATGGTAGCAGGTCTAGAGGGCGCGTCCCATTTTTTTTTTTTTTTTCATTCGGTCTTTTTTGATACGCGTTCCACACGCGCAACGAAGTGGACCAGAGAGAAAACGCGCGCATCTCTAGCAAAGTGGTGGTTTTCACTGCGGAGGATGGCGATGATTAAAACCAGGGTCTACTAAAACTTTTGAAGGACCCTAGGGACCCTTTTGAAAAGAGTATTCGACTTGGGCGTCAGCGGGAGCTGCAACCAGTGCAAAAAAGCACTTGTTCCCGCCCCTTCCCACTCTCGTACACTTTCCCGTCGTTTTATCGCAACGGGTTATGCGTCCATTGGCCCCTTTCAAGACAAAATTGACAAAATCCTGCCGACGCTCAAGGCGTTCGAGTGTTCGACATGTTCGAGTCTGCTGAGTGTTCTCCGTGTTTCAAAAATCATATTGTGCTTATGATTATGAGGCACGCTAGCTGTAGTGAGAGGCTCCGGATTAAATTTACCGTCTGGGGTCCTTTAACGTGCACCTAGGTTTAATCACTTTAAACAAAACGTTAGTTAAGGGTAGTTTCAGCAGACAGCCTCCCACCCAAGGAGGTTCCATTAAACTTGCGGAGTGGAAGTCCCTGCAGCCGCCTATGGGGCCAAGTGAAGCAGGCGGCGGCCACGTTACTAGAGAAATAAGAAACCAACTTTATGCCTATTCCAGTTACCAACGGCGTTTTCTAGTTGAGAAAAAAAAATTTTACCACGTCTGTACTCAGCTGTAGGCGTCGAGGAAAACAAAAGAACACAGCTGGCTGAGATCGATGTTCTATGCAAATCGTACTTGCTGGCTTACTCTGTCTGTTAGTAGAAACTAGGTTTTTGTGATGCGGCGCAAATACGCGGCACTGTGCGACTGCCAGCTGAAGCAAAATGCATTCGTGCCCTTCCAAATGGTTCGTTGCTCTTAGCGTTTGCGAAGTCTTCTCAGATCCGCGTCTACCAAGACCCGTTGTGCGTTCCGAAAACTTTATTTCGTATTTCTTACATGGGAGACACGCGCCGAAAAGCATGCACTTGAAGACAGAGGTCGGGTTGTTCGGCGTCACTAGAGCAGAGGTGATCGAGTGGCTGTTTTAAGCTTTCCATCCACCCCTCCGAACACCACATGTTCTCAATGAGAAGGCTACGCACAGTATTTTTTAATCTTTTCTTCATTTTCGAAACCAGTAGCACGGAGAAACACGCCATACGTACGTGCTCGCCGCATTTGCGCATTCGTCAACACGTATGCATAACAAATTGTGCGTCTATGCTCTGGAAAGATGCCTTTCCTCTAAAGTTCGCATACAAACACTGCAGTGACTATCCAATATGTGCATCAGACGCGTGTTTTAGTAGAACTCAAGCCCGTAGCAAATCATGTATGTACGCATCTGAAAACGAAGCACTAGCAAGTATTTAAAGCTTACAGTTAACGTTGATACAGGCGTAGGGATGTAATAATATGTAGATGCGAACGTTTAAAATTGCTCTCTACTTTAGCAAAATGCACTGAAAGCGGGCAGCCGTACGTGAAGAAAGTGAGAAAAACTTACACGTGAAATTTTCTTCCAGGCTTCTTCTCAACGCGATTTGTGCAGCCGAAAGTGACGCGCGAAGTCACCGTTGCCTTCTCAGATATTTAGATGCTTAGGAAATACAGGACAGTGTTTAAACACCACGAAACAGCGTCGCGCTGCCTACGCGCTCCGCCGTCTGTGTGGTCGTCTGCTAGTCTTTCCTTGAGCAAGATGGCGGCGAAAAGTAATATATAACCTCCTTGCTCCCACCCATCTCCCACCGCTGTTCTTGTTCCCACTTCTCAGAAGCCGTGGCTGCCGTGACTGTAGAGTGTCGCGCTTTTCTGTAATATTTGTTTCCCTCAATTTACGAGTGTTATTAGTAACATGGCATGATATGCGACAAAATAAATTTTAAAAATAAATCTATTTGTGTTTTGCTTCTTGGCATGTAGCGTCACTTAGCCACGACCTACTGTACTCCTGACCTGCTCGGCGAGCAGGGGCGATATCTTATAAGGGTTCCAAAAGTGGACTGGTCCACTTGCCCGCGCGTGATTGGGTAAAACCGCGTTTGCGTCAGCAAAAGAGCGATTGTGACCAATCAGGCGAGGCCAAGTGAACCGGTCCACTTCGGGAACCGTTATCAGAACGCCAGCGCGCATGTTCTAGCTCCTCTTTTTACCGCTAGGGGCCTTTTGGCAGCGGATTTTGGCGCCACCAGTTACCCCAACCACGCCGCCACGCCGCTTCTAGGCGGTCGTCTGCTCGCGTTAAGCCGAGACGCCTGCGCGGGCAGCCACTCTGCGCAGCGAAGAAAACATTTGCAAAACTGCCTCGATTGAGGTAATTCAGCTATGACAGTGCAGCGTAGCACCCAGCAACGCGCGCCCGTGAGCCATGTACCACGGTAGTCTGTAGAAAAGGTGAAAAATGTCTAATATTGGCATGTGCAAAAATGTTCCTATACACTTTGTAAGCAAATATATATAGGTACGCTTTGTATGGCTAATGAGCTAAATTCACGAATTTGCTTTTGCTCGGTAAGATTTTACAAATTATTAACGAACAATTTAAACCAACTCTCACTTGAGCGACCGAAATAACAGCTAGGAAAAGAAAAGCTAGTACAATTATCTCAGTGGCGCAACAGTGTTGTTGGTTCCTTGGTAAATAGACTCTGAAACATTGGCTGAAGTACCATATGAACATTCCTGCTATTAGATACAGTGCAACAGTTCGCGTATACGCCCAAAGTTCCGAGTACTGCGCACAAGCAAAGTACTCGCACGGTGCTTGTTCTGCACCCGTGCACCTGTCGACGATCACATGGATGGATGGATGGATGGATGGATGGATGCTATGAGCGTCCCCTTTGTAACGGGGCGGTGACATGTGCGCCACCAGCCTCGTAAAAAAATTTAAGAACTTTTCTTTCTCTCCCCGCGCGCCTCCCTCTCTCTCTCTCTCTTTAAGTTTTCCTAAATCTACTTCAATTAAATCGATCATACTATAGCAAAAACAGAAATTCATAGCCCAGTTCTCTGCACCTTATGGCAGAAAGTCCTTATTTTCCCCTATAATTATTTTTGTCCGTTCTCTCAAGTTTTCTGCCACCAGTATTCTAACCGTCCCTTACTTATTTCAATTGCGGGTATGTTCAGCTTCCCGAACTTGTTCTCCCAAAAACTCAAGGCTTCATGTAGGGTAGTGCCCAAATAACGTACACCTGGGTGGATTTCCACATTCAATCAGAACATGCTCCGTCGTTTCCCTATCTTCCTCACAGCATATTTCGCTTTATAACTACGCGTTCTAAGGCAGCGCCCGATCTCGCTTCAAACAGTAAATCGCTTCCTCTTGAATTATCATAAAATGCCTCCCTCTTTATTTCGTTTTTGCCCTTTCGGTAGTTATTCAGAGTCGGTTTTTTTTTCCATCGCTGCCATCCAGTAAATCTACTCCGCCTCTCTGACTTTTCCCTTTACGCTCTTTGTTGTCAGTTCTCTTAGAGCCGTATATTTACTGGTGCCTCCTAGTTCTCTTTCTCCACTGCGTGTCAACGCTCTTTCTATATAAATAGCGGAACACCTTCACTGCCCACCTAGCTCTTTCATATTCCTTAGCCTCTCTTCAAACCCTATTTTGCTCTGCGCTTCCCTTGCCTCAAAACTCGCCCATCCCATATCGCCCTTTAGCCTCGTTTGTCGTTTTCCCGTGGGCACCCAACGCGAGGCGTCCCACAGTTCTTTGATTCACATCCATTCCTGATTGTATCTCTGGCCTCATGCACACCACTGAGTTCCCAAATGTAAGTCCCGGTACCATTACCCCTTTCCACAGACCCCTAAGCACCTCGTACCTATTGTGTCCCCATAACGCTCTGTGCTTCATTATTGCTGCGTTCCTCTTTCCCTTTGCTGCCAAGGCTTTTTCGTGTACCTTCATGTATCTATCATCCTCATTTACCCATACGCCAAGGTACTTGTATTCGCTTACTCTCGGTATTTCTTGGCCCTGTATGGATACCGCCTGGTCGTTGGGATCATTGAATACCATCAGTCCGCATTTTGTTACACCAAATCCTAGTCCTAGAGCCTCGCCTTCCTTCCCGCATATATTATTCACCAGCCGTTGTATATCATCTCGACTGTCCGCGAATAAGACAATATCAGCATAAAATAAACCCGGAAGCATCTGCTCAATCATCACGCCGCCCTGTTTGTGTGACAGATTAAAACCAATGTTGCTATCTCCTAGCGCTTTTTCCATTCTAACCATGTACAGCATGAATAACAGCGGCGACAAAGGACATCCCTGTCTCAGCCCCTTGCTAATGGATGGATGGATGGATGGATGGATATTAGGAGCGTCCCCTTTATAACGGGGCGGTGGCCGGGCCACCAAGCTCTAGCTTTATTTCTTTTTCGTTTACAACCATTTCTTTTCCCGAATCACACATATTTTCACAACTAATTTTTTACTTCGTCAATTTATTTTATCTATTATCGTTCCTCTGTGATGAAACAATCTTACCCGAACTACCTTTCGCTTTTGTTTGCTCCATACTTTTGCGCCACCAATGCTCTAAGCGCCTTTTACTTACATCTATCGCCGGCATGTTCAGCTTTCCCCTGTTACTCCTGAAACCCATGGCCTCCTGTAGGGTAGTGTCCACAGCTACACCTGGGTGGACATCTGTACATTCAATCAAAATATGGTCTGTCGTTTCCCTAGCTTTTCCACAGCACGTACATGTATCCCCTTCTTTATTGAATTTTGCTCTGTAACTTCGGGTTCTCAGGCAACCGGACCTTGCCTCAAACAGTAAAGCGCTTCCCTTTGAATTATCGTAAAATTTTTCTCTCTTGATTTCGTCTTTCCCTTTTCGGTAGTTGTTCAATGCCGGTTTCTTCTCCATTCTAGCTATCCAATCCGAGTTCTCCGCCGCTCTGACCATGCTCTTAACGCTCTTTTTCGTCCCATCCGTTTCGTTACTGGATGTATACTTACTGGTAAGCTTCCTAGTTCTCTTCCTCCATTGTGAATCAACGTTCTTCCTATACAAATACCTGAATACTTTCGCTGCCCATCTACTTTCTTTCATATTCCTTAATCTCTGTTCGTACCTAATTTTACTCTGAGCTTCCCTTCCCTCAAAGTCAGACCATCCCATATCCCCCTTAACAGCCTCATTTGTGGTCTTCCCATGGGCGCCCAGTGCGAGACGTCCGACCGTCCTCTGATTCACGTCCAGCCCTGATTGTACCTCTGACCTCATGCACACCACTGAGTTTCCGAATGTAAGTGCTGGCACCATTACACCTTTCCACAAACCTCGAATTACCTCGTACCTCGTACCTCGTAATATCAACGTCAGTGGCGCCGCCTGCCCGGCCTGCCGGCCAAAGTTGGAAGGCATTGGAAGGCAAAGCTGGAAGGCTCCCATTGGGAGCCCCCTCAGCTCAGCACACTAACCAGCAGTATATTTCTAGGCACTATATTAATACATTGGCGGGCCCGCGTACTTTTTCCATGCACGGCCGGGCTAGACTGCGCGTGCTGCGCGCGAGAGCGCGCGCAGTCTAGCCCGGCCGTGTTCCATGGAGGGGACTTTTTCATTTCCACCCGGTGGCAGCAGAGTCGGCCGCACTTGGCTAAGCTACAGCTAAGCGTCAACTAGTCGGTTACGAAGTCAACCGCTAGCCGTTGAGCGGGTCGCGCTGAGGCAGTCGGCTAATTCGGCGTGCTTAAAATTGTGTTGTCATTGCCTACTCAGTACGTCGAGGACGGTGTTTGCTGCTGCTGTAGTTTAAATCATGGGCACCGCGCGATATGACCGGGCAATCACTGTTTTTTCTCCTGATGGTCACCTTTTTCAAGTTGAGTACGCTCAGGAAGCCGTGAAAAAAGGTTCTACAGCGGTAAGCATTTTCCGTCCCCTTGTAGGTATGTTTAGCGGCATCTAAATGATGGGGCTTGGTGTGTTTTATCAGAAAAGGAGTTGTAACAAAACAAAAGTGAAGGTGTGGGAAAGGTCATAATGGGCCCGCATCATATGTGCTTCTGGAGAAGTCACCGTCTCATTTTTTCTACACCACAGGTTGGCATAAAAGGTACAAATATAGTTGTCCTCGCTGTGGAAAAGAAATCCGTGGCCAAATTGCAGGAGGAGAGGACAGTGCGGAAGATCTGCCTTCTTGATGACCATGTTGTCATGGCATTTGCAGGTAAGCATGTTCGTATCCCGTACATTCTGTGAATAATTACCTGGTGCCTGTCGCCTGACTTGTCGTTTATGTATCTGTAAAGGGCTCACCGCCGATGCAAGAATACTGATTGACCGAGCTAGGGTAGAATGTCAGAGCCACAAACTCACTGTAGAAGATCCCGTCACGCTGGAGTACATCACCCGTTACATCGCCCAGTTGAAACAGGTATGCTTGTTTCACTGTTCAGCACTGTTTTGCTTCCGGTTACTGATTATGTTGTAGGCCCGCTATGGTTGCTTGTAAGCGGTTGGACTGCTAAGCTCGAGGATGCGGTGTCAATTCCTGACCACAGCGGCCGCATTTCGATGGGGGCGAAATGCGATAACACCTGTCTGCGTAAATTTAGGTATATGTTAAAGTACCATGGATGCTAAAATTAATCTGGAGTCCCTCACTACGGCGTGCCTCACAATTATAGCGTCACAAGACGCCATGATTTCATTAGCGAGAACTTCGTAAACAGATGCGCGAATATTTTAGTGCAAATACTTTCACTTTAAGTTGAGCAGCGCTACATTAACACAGAACTGCATGTAACATCCTATTTCTTGCCTGGAAATGGCATATGTGGGTCTTATGCCATTGTTTTTCTACGTAAAGCCATTTCCTGGCATTGGTACTACCAATGTGGCAGTAGCACTTGATATTAGCGAGTTTTAGCAGCGCCGGCTTACTGTAAGGTAATGACGGTAATGCCGTACTGTCATGGTCGGCAAGCGGCTATCTTAGAAAGAGCTGCACTAGTTGCTCGGCGAGTACGGAAACGTTGTCAGGTGATAAAACTTGCTGGTAAAGCCCTCAGAAGCTCAATTTTCTACGTGCCAACCACAACGGTACAGCATTACCGTACTTACCGTACGGTAAGCTGCTGTTGCTAAAGCTCCCTATTAGTTACTGCAGCTGCTGGGGCCATATTCTGAGATGTGTCGCCAAAGGTGATAGTATTGCTTTGGTGACGTAAATGTTGCCTCTTGTGTCTGCTGCGGTGTGATTGGCTGGTTGAACAAGCCGGAGACCCACTCTCACTTCTGGTTTAGTCACTGTCACTTTTCCGCTTTAGTGACGAAAGGCGACACCTACGTCACTAAAGTGACAGTGTCGCCTTTGACGACACATCTCAGAATACTGCCCCTGTTTTCTGTTGTGCATTAGAACAAGCCAAATCTACAGGGCAATAGCACTGCTTAGGAACGTGAATGAATAGGTGGAATACTGAACTTTACATTTATTTCAGTGTGTTGCCATTTTTGCTGTTTATTTTTCGCATTGCTGCTTCATTATATTTATATGGTTTGTTCCTTCCTCCTTTTCATGTTTGCTTTTGTTTTATATTTATTACAGCTATTTCTTGCTCTATGTATTCTCTGCACTTCGTAATGTTTGTTCGCCTTGACTAATTGTATTTCTTTGTACATTTGCCCCCTGCTTGGGCCCGTTTCAGGGCCTGCAGTATTCTTTAAATAAATAAATAAATAAATAAATACTGATGTATCACATTTTATGCACTGTAGGTCCTGAGCTTCCTTTCCAAGTAATCATTGAATTAGCTGGTTTCAGCAATGTATTTCCTCACTAATATGTTGCTCACGAAGTTGTCGAATCCATGAAGTATAAGCGACATTACAGGGGGTTGTGTTGCAGGCTCAGAGCGCATTGTCTCTTTTCGTCTTGGCAAGTTTGCTGTCAAGGAAAAAAGAAGCTATGCCAGTCTGCACTCTGCCTTTAAGTATTTCGTCGTCATTGACCATCTTCATATACTTCGGTGTCATGACACCGCATACCCATGGTGTCCATGGCAATTGTGCGGCACAGAAAATGCTGCTAATATGCTGAAGCCTGAGCATTGCACACACAGTTAGTAAAGTTTGAGGCTACTTATGACGCCGTGCCACGGTGGTCTAGTGGCTGTGGCACTTGGCTGCCAATTCGAAGGTCATGGGATCGAATCCCGGCCGTGGTGGCTACATTTCGGTGGAGGCGGAATGTGGACGCCCGTGCACTGTGCAGTGTCTGTGCACGTCAAAGAACCCCAGGTGGCCAAAATTTACGAAGCCTTCCACGTCTCATAGTCATATTGGGGTTTTGAGATGTTAAACTCCAGAAATCAATTGAAGCTACTTATGACATTCATAACTAATTTTAACAAACTGGTCATGACGGGTGCAATGCCAAAAAAGCAGTGTGGTCAGCGTTTCACTTGGACGTATGGCATAAGGATGCACTGAGTTCATCAGAGTACACTTTCGTTCCAGAAGCGCGTCATTCACATCAAAACTAAAAATGAAGTTTTTCCTTACCTTAGCCTGTTTATTTAACTAATACCCAGAGACAAAAGGAAGAAGTGCAGCTGATCCCTGATCCAAACTCTGCTCTGCTCTTGACTTATATCAGCAATTCACCAATAGCAGCAATCTGCTCTATGACAGAATAGAGCAGCTTTGAAGAGACTGAAGACTAGCCTTTCTTTGAGAGAGAGAGCTTTTGAGAATGGAACAACTCTGTGCTCCTCTTGTGAACTCTGTAGTCAAGAAAAAGCCCCTCAAAACGAGGACACAGGACGAAGGCGACAACATGCCCAACAATTCATTCTTCTAAGTTAGACTCTGTGTGCCCTACATGACTACAAAATCTGGCCGAACAGTTCATTGCAGTGTTCACTATCTGTAAAATGTGCTTCTTAACCAAGCCTGACAGTGGTTCAGGAGATCTTAAATGTTGGAATGCATTTTCTTCATCGTATACATCAAGTACAGACTGTACTAACTAGGAAACAGAACCATGGAATATGTACTTGCTTGTATAAATGGGGTGTATACCATCACCACGGTCTTTATTATCCATTCTGAGGCAGCTGTATGTCCACTGCAGGACAGAGGCAGTGATCTCTAATTTGCCTTATCTTGTTCTAGCTGATTCCATATTATTCTTGCGAAGTTGCTGATTTTGTCATCCCATCTAATTTGCTACCATGCGTAGCTGTGTTTCTCATCCCTGGTATTCATTCAGTTGTGGTTGACTACCAGTTCTTCTATAATGGGGCATACAGCAATGGTGACTAAAAATATTAAGGTGTAATGACAAACGCTTATATTCAGTTACTGTTTTTACACTTCCCAGTGATGGGAAGTGCTGGGCCAATTGCGCCAAACTTTGCCAAGAGGAAAATGCTGATACATCCTGTGTCAAACAGCTGTTTTTCGGGTGTATTGCGCCATTGACGCGCTGAGACCGACACGAGTGGAGGTCGCCAGTGCAACCTGCATGGGTTAACTCTAGGCGGAATTGTAATCTGTTCCGAATCTGAGACTGCATTGTTCTAGGCCGCTAACTCGAGCCAGTTTTCAGCCTTTGCTAGTGGCTTGAGTGCGTACGGCTTGGTGGCGTGGCTTTGGCATGCTCTGTATTCCCGGTTATTGATTATCGAGGTGTGCCAATCATTGAAGACCGTGAAACGTGCCAGTTTGCAAACTGTGTGGCCTAGCAAACTAGTGAAAATGAAATGGTTCTCGCAAAGTCAAACTAAGTGCGTACTCTGGGTTGCTAACACCTGTGGTTTCGTATCCTCGAATGTGAATGTAATGATAGGCAATTTCAACCCAGGCGTGGGTAGTGGTTCTTGTGCCTAAAGCTTCACACTATACTGCTGTTATTATCAGTGATGCACAGAGCATTTTATTTATTATTATTGTTGTTGACCGCATTCATTCTGGATGTCACCCTTTATCATCATTGGTTGGGCAAACCAAAGTTCCAAAGGAGGAGAAAAAAGGAGGAACACGTGACGTTAGCAATCAGAAAGTGACCACATTTTACCCATTATTGAGGCACCACAATGCTCTATTTCGCTCGCACTTGCATCCTGACATGTGGCGTTCACACAGCGCAAGCAAGTGCAACTGCAATGGGTTTGCATGAACCCAACAGTATCAACGCTGTCTGACTGACGTGCCGACGATGAGCCTTTTAATTGGTGTTTAATTTGAAACTTACTTGCTCACTAAAAAAAATCAAATTCTCAGTTTTCCAAAAGTGCCTGATGATATGGAATGTGGTTATGCAAATATGACATTTGTGTGTTTGTTGCAGTGCACTGTATCTTACCAGATCATGTTCGTTTGCATATCTGCATGAGAACATTGTTTCGGTTTTTGGGAACAAATCTGTGCTTATTTCAGGCACTTTGTCCAAGAAGTGTGTAATGCTGTTATGTGTTGCGTTACCTCATTTGAATTGTTGCCTTATTTGCTCCTTTCTTGAAAACTTGGCACTCAGAACTCTGCAGTCAAGGATGCCATGCCACGTGATCGCACGCACACCTTTAGTGACTGTGAAATATTGGATGCGCTGCGCTAAAGCAGGGCACTTGAATGACTATTATGGTTGTGGATCAAAAGGGGACTCACCTTTTTTAAAGATAACACTCCTTTTACGTTTGGCGGTGACGGGACGAGCCATGTGGTGCGGCGGCAAAGCACTGTTTGTCGTCATTGCTAAGGCAGCTGCCATGGCGTGATGTTGAATGAAAGGCGCGTTTCTTGAATGTTTTTTAGTGGGCAAGTGTCCAAGGCACTAACGGAGCACTGCCATTCACAGTTTTTTTTTATGCACAAATTTATGCCTTCTGGCAATGCACTAGGACTGCTCTAACTCGTAGTTTCGTAGTTTCCTTGCCACAAGCCCAAAAAGTTCCTGCTGCAAAAGTAGAGATTGCTGCTCCAAACTCCTATTTTTCCTGCTACAAAAAAGAAGCTGCTCCAAAACGCCCACTTCCATCACTGACTTCCTGTACCACAGAGCTGAAGTCACGAACTAACTCACCTAACCTTGCAATCCACTGAAAAGCTGCCCTTCTTTCACCATTCCATAAGTTCTTCCATGCATCTTCTTGGGCCTGAAGTATTTTGCCTGCCTACTGCCATTACACTTCATGAACCAAGTGAGGCTGTGTGGGTATCCTCCCTCAGCCTGAACCAGTACTCGTCTATCTTCATTCTTTGTTCGAACCTAAAAAGACTGGAATGCCTTTCCTGCTTTAGCTGTGCTTTTTGAGAACCCTCTCCATTTTATCCATTTTGAACCGATCGTCAAAGGTGCCTACCCCTTGTATAACACCCCTTTTGGGGGCTTTTGAAGTAATGGCAATAAATAAGTTATGTTCATATGCTCTTAAACTAACACTATGGACAAGCAGCCAAGAAAATTGATTCCAATATATGGAGGTATGTAAGAAAGTAGGGCTCATGTTATGCAATTTTCGTTTGATTTTATGAGGCTTATCCAGTTGTCTACAAAAATTCAGACCTCTCAGTCTTTCATTCTTACTTTCTACAACTCTATAGCTCAGCCCATCTGTAACACATAGAGCACATGGCAAAAAGAAATTGTAGAAAGCTTGACATGGGATCAGTATACTGTTTTTTATCCAGAATTAGTAAAAAGTAGCAGTAGGGAATTTGTATATGTATAAAAGGACAAAGCTAATAGAAAATTCCTTTATTGATAGCTGCAAACTGAGAGCATCAGTTTTGAAGATGAGAAATACCTGATTCTGGCACTAGGCCACTCTTTCTATATAATTTGGTCTATGCCTGTTGAGTCAAGTTATGTGCTTTCTGCCGTAATTCTGTCACACAGGTGCTCTCAAGGATCTCTTAAGGAGGTGGCGCATTGTCAGGCCCAAGGAAGTCCACGTTCGTCCTTGGCAACATTAAAGGGTTGCTGAAATGGTTTTTTGACATTGTGCCACAGATTAGACTATATCATTATCAAATCACTCGCACCATAAACTAAGCGAAGCACTTTTCATCAAGGCAGGTATGGGCTTGTTTGTGTTGCCCTCCTCCTTAAAGGGTAACTCCGGCAATTTTTCAGTGTCCACGGATCTCAATGAAATTTTCAGCATATGTTCTCATAATCACTGCAATAATATATGCCAAGCCAGGCAGTTGCAAGTCATTTAGTTTTCCTGAAAGTGAATTTTAAATCATTTTAGTGGATTCTCATACGGGCCACCCTGTGTTTTTGACGTCATTGGTGTCTACACTGCCTACCCGAGCAGGCACGCTGTCAAGAGCAATACGGTGATAAGTGCTCAAATCGGCACTGTCAAGTTTAAAGCTGGCATATAACTCAATATATCGTCAGATGACCCTGCCGCTTTCATTTTTCTGGCACCAGCTCCATATTTTTGATGGTGGGGACACTTGTGATGTCACTGCATACGCTGCAAGAAGCATCTACCTGTTCTGGTTTGAACACATTGTTCATTCGGTTATTTAAAATTATTGGTGGGTTTCTGAGCAGAATCAACCACCCTGCCTGTTGCAGGACTATCAACACCTTTGGAAATCGTTGATATCAGAACATGGTGAAAAAGCCGCTGGAGTTTCCCTTTAACACTGCTGTACCTCCACAACTTGCTAAGCCTGTGGAGTGCACATTAGCTATGGCAGCACTTTCCATGGAAGCCGCTGAGATAAACAGGGTATATTAGCCATGTTAACAGGCAACTGGTCCTCAGTGGCAACATGGCCTCAGATATTTGTTGGCTGGCAATGCGAAGACAGGGTTCAGCTGTGCATCACGACGATTGTGGCAATTGGCCGCAAACGTTTCCTCCAATGTGCCACTACTAATATGTAAGCCTCATAAGCACTAAAAAGTGTGCAGGCAAACGAAAACCTTTTGACAACCACCACCCATACGTGTAAATGTGGAAATTTTGGTGGTATCGGGGAATTACACCCGCAAACATGTGGATCCTGTTGTTGATTGGATAGCAAGAGCCCACTGTATCGACAGTCTGCAGCAATCCGCTTGCCTGTTGCCTTGCAAAAGTACATGATGTCGCAGCTTGACATGCCACTGATCACGAGGCTTGCAGCCCACAACACTGGAAAGGTGATTCGAGGTTTTAACGAAAAAATAATTTAGAATCCTTATTAACACAGGTTGCATAACCATACCTGCCAACTCTCCCAAATTGTCCGGGAGACTCCCAAATTTTGACCTAATCTCCCGATTGTATGAATGCTATCTCGAATTTCTCGAAAAGTGGCTGCCACAGCAGAGGTTTTTTTTTTTCTTTTTTTTTAATATTGTGTGTACGTCAGCCTTTCCTGCTGCGACAGTTGTGGTGCTGCAAAAGAGCACCTGCCACTACACTTCAGGTTCATTGTAACCATACCGTAGAGTACCACTAAGTATATTCTAGGCACTATAGTACCACGCATCTGGGCGAAGGCCAGCCACAAGACACTCCTGCCACCGTACCGAAAGAAGGCGAGGTGAAAGGCATTACAACTTTTGCGTCTGTTTGTCTTGGCCCCCGTTCCACACATAGTTTTGGCAGGAAGAGTTCATGCGAGTTCTTTGAGAGTGTCTGTGTTAATGGGATGTGTTGTCAATTTGAAACCTGTAACAACGCCGGCCACTTCAGATCGCCAACTGCCACTGGAGATTGGTTCGTCTGGTGGAAGGGGGGGCCGTGCGCGCCACGGCGGCGGCGCCGATTGAGATGGCCGTGTGCAGAAATGTGTTGTAGGCGACCTCCGTAAGGATCACTAGCTAACCACCACTGAAAACAAGTCTTTCATGAGCGCGGCAGGCAGGCATCTTTTCTAGAGGAGGCGTTGTTTGAAGCACGACCAGGTTTGCAGGAAGTTCAAGCCCATTTTGTATGCTAGGCCTACGCCGCCTGCCTAGGCATCAGTCATGTTTGTTACGTGGTTGTGGGGGTTGCGTGTTTCCCCAAATTCAGTTGGAAGGTCGATGGCGGTGTCAGAAGCAAAGAAGTCCTTGCAAGTGTTTCTGGACTCGTACACAGCTGAGTTTCCATGCTTTGTGACTTTGCGGAAAGGTAACAAGTACGGATTCTGTACCATGTGTGCCTGTGATGTAAGTGTTCGCATGACGGCAAGGCCAACATAAAAGTGCACATCGCTTCACAGAAGCATCAGAAATACGTCCGTGCTGTGGAAGAGCAGGGCAACATCGGAAGTGTCTTTCAAAAGAGCGGCGAAGACAGTGCAATCCGTGCAGAATGCCTATTCACGAGATTCGGGATTTCTTGTGGAACACAACTTGCAGCTAAGCGTTAGTGATCACGCAAGACCGTTGTTTCGGAAGATGTTCCCGAAGTGCGAGGACGCGAAGCAGCACGGGTGTACGAAAACAACTGCCATCGTCACGGAAATATGCTGAAAACACAATGGTGGAGGCTCTGAAATGCCGTGTTTTCGCAGTCATAGTGGACGGAAGCAATGACAGCGGTCTCTTCACAAGTAAAGAAGTTTGGTTCCCTCCACTGCAAAAACAAGGAGTAGAGTTTCTCTTGATGAAAGAACAAAGCAGCCTCCCCCTCCCCCCCCCCCTTGCCTTGCTGCTGTCTCCCAAATTTTCATGCTGATAGGTTGGCAGGTATGCATAGCCCACACCAACATGCAGCACATTCTAACACCGGTAGACAGCAGTAAACTGTGATAGCATACTCTGTTTTTGTTGCAGTATTTAAAACAAAACTAATCGTAGGGTGTTATGTGTGTTATAAATGACATTCGTTCCCAGTTAAGATGAAAAAGTTACTCAATGTCAGTGGGTGAAAGCCAGACTTATCAGTCATTGCATGTACATTGAACGACCTATCGAGTAGGGCATTTCAAAACTCTTTAGGTTGAGTCATGTCGATCTTTAATGGTGTGCATAGAGAGATGTAAAAAACTTGAACGTGAGAGAAATAAAGTAGTACAGAAACGTACCAGCATTAAATTGGTCAAAAAGGAACTGCAGTTAGGACAAAACCAAATGGATGCGCTAAAAGATAACAATATAATGTTATCAACAACTTCAACGAAATAGTAAAGGTAGCAGACTTCTACTCTGAACTGTACAGCTATCAGACAGACCATGCAACCTTAGTAGAAATCAAATCTGAGGAGGACACTGAAGTTCTATGTATAACCACCGGTAAAGTCAGAAAAGTTGTAACACTGCATAACAGCCGACTTGATCAAGGACGGAGAAGACATTATATTTGAAAACTTGTGTTGCTCTTCACGAAATGTATCAAGACATCTAGTACACTGCTCAGTTGGAAAAACACTGATAGTATGATCCTAATCCACAAGAAAGGTGACATAAAGGAGTTAAAGAATTACAGACCAATTAGCCTACTCCCCGTAATATACAAGCTATTTACGAAAGTAATTTTCACTAGGATAAGAGAAACACTGGACTTTAACCAGCCAAGAGAACAGGCTGGTTTTAGGAAAGGTTGCTCAACAATGGACCACAGCCATGCTATCAATCTAAAAATTGAGAAGTTTGCTGAATATAAGAAACCTTTTATATGACCTTTATAGACTACAAGAAAGCATTTGACTCTATAGAAATACAAGCAGTTCCAGAAGCTCACGTTGACAAGGGGTACATGACGTATACGTGCAAATCATATAGAACATCTACAAAGATTGCACCGCCAAACTATGCCTACATTAGAGGAGCCAAAAATTTCCACTCTAGAGAGATGTCAGACAAGGAGGTAAAATCTCCCCAATGTTATTCACTGCATAATTGGAGGAAGTGTTCTGACGTTTAGATTGGGAAGAAAAGGGAATTAGAATGGACGGGGAATATCTCGGCAATTTAAGGTTTGCAGGCGACATTGTATTCTGTAGCAATGATGGTGACGAACTACAAAATGTGATTGATGACCTAAACCAGGAAAGTATGAAAATAGGTCTAAAAATGAATAGGCAAACGACCAAAATTATGCTCAACAGTCTAGCTAAAGAACAGGTATTTAAAATTAGCAATGAACCCTTAGAATGTGTGAACAAATATGTATACCTGGGACAGTTACTAACAGGGACGCCTACCCATGAAAAGGGAATTCTCCGTAGAATAAGGATGGGCTGGAGCGCATTCGGATGGCATTCCAAAATCAAGACTGGAAACTTGCCGCTGTTTCTAAAGGGAAAAGTATTTAATCATTGCATTCTCCCAGTACTAACATACAGTGCAGAAATGTGGAGGATAACTAAAAATCTAGAGATGAAATTAAGGAGCACGCGGCATCCATTGGAAAGAAAAATTATAGATGTAGCGCTGTGAGATAAAAAACGAGCAGAATGGATTGGGGAACAGCCAGGAGTAGCTGATATTATTATATCAATTAAAAGAAAGAAGTGGACCTGGGCAGGACATGTCATGAGGAGGACAGATAGCAGATGGACAGTGAGAGCAGTGGAATGGATACCAAGAGAGGGAGAACACAACAGAGGCAAGCAAAAGGCTAGATGGACCGATGAAATTAAGAAGTTTGCAGGCATAAAGTGGAACCAGTCCGCTCAGGATATGGTGGATTGGAAATCGTTGGGAGAGGCCTTCGTCCAGCAGCGGACTTAAAATAGGCTGATAATGATGATGATGATATATGAAACATTTCAGTACAATTAATGCAGAGTGCTGATATTGGTCTGCTGACCAGGAGGACATGCACTACCGTTGCAGTGCATTTGTATGAAATTGCCAAAACTGTTGCCAAAACTGTTTAAAAGCATCAGCAGAAATTGTGTAGCAGTGACGCATTTCCCTTGTATACTAACTTTCCTTTGAAATCCCTGTTCTCCTCAACTTAAAAGATCTTTCGTAAGCCCATGTGTGCTCAGTATATAAGAGCCCATACTCTTATCCTGGAGATATAGCTTGTTCTTGACAGTAGATTTTGAATCTTTGCTATTCTGGATGTGCTTTCACAATTAGATGTGAGTTACGCAATATGTTTTCATTACCAATGTGTGTATGCTACATCGAGAACAGGAGCCATGACTAGTGAGCATATGTGGAGTGAGTGCTAAACAATAAATGTAAATGACCTTATTACCTTGATATTATACATTAAACCTTACTACAAGAATAAATCTGTAGTAGCCATGTCGGATGTGCAACCGCATGCATTTGAATATGGTATGAAGTGCTTGCACTGGCATTCATCAAAAGCTTCTGATACCACACAGCTTCAATCTTTTGCGAGTTGGTGAAATGATCACAGATGTGCATTTGTGTTAAAACGTTCTTTTTGAAGATTCTAAAAGAGGTTATGTGCACTTTTTGTAGCACTGTTTACTTTTTCTTGTAGTCCTACTTGGCAGTAGCGAGGCCCCTGAAGTTTATACGTTCCTCAAAAAAAGCTTTACAATGGCCGAGGTGGTGCTCTCAAAAACATTCCTGTCTTTTTTTCCTGTATGTCACTGGGAAAAATAGACATTGTTCAGGCAGTGTTTGTTTTGAATCTAGGGACGCAGGGAGGCGTGCTGTGTGTGTGTGTTTTTATGGCTTGTCAATGTTGTTTGACTCTGGAAATGCCCTGTGCATTGCCATGTGGCAATGAGTGTGCAAGAGCATTTTTGAGATCCCATTCATTGTTACCTTCAGGATGGGGTACAGTGCAAAGGAGTTTGAGATGAATACTTTTGAGTGTATTCTAACAATTGTTTAAAATGACTGCAAAATAAATATGCCGTTGATTATTTGCTAGTCCTTGATATATAGTCATAAATTTTCTCGCATGCTTGCTTGCAGGTACAGTGTCATTCAAAGATCCTGTGAATATTTCTTTTCCAGAGGTACACACAGAGTAATGGCCGACGACCTTTTGGGATATCTGCTCTTATCGCTGGGTTTGACTTTGATGGCACACCTAGGCTCTTTCAGACTGATCCATCTGGCGTTTACCATGAATGGAAGGTAGGTTCCAGTTTGTTTTACTGTTGCTTTTGCTGCCATTGGTATGCAAAGGTGAGACTGCAGGACAGTTCGAGCTCTCACACCAGTTGTTTGTTGTGTGTGTGCTTTGTCTTGTGCACATTAAGGAGTTGAGTTCAGTCTGATGCTCTATTAACAAAATTTGTGTTATACTGTGTGCTTTTAAGCATTTAAGGATATTCAGAGGGATCACAGAAGATCCAGAACGGTGTGTCTGTCTACATTTCTTTTCCTTCTTGGTAAATGATACACAAGCATTATCAAACCTCCTTTAAAGGGGCCCTGTGACAGCTTCTGTGAAGGTGTGAGCGAAATACTATTGCACTGTACACTGCAGGGTATTTGCGTTTCAAGATAGCTAGAAGTCACTTGCTGTTCTCTCTTGGCAAATTATGTAGTTAAGCACACTGACTGCATACACTCTATCCTCCTTATAATGGACCCACCTACTTATGGATATAATGGACCATATTTCAGCCTAAGTTTGGTCTGCCTTTTTTATAATTGCAACAAATTTTGCTTTTAATGGATTTTTTACTTTTGGCTACAGTGTCGCTAAGGCCTAACTGTTGCGTCTGCACAGCCGTGAGTGGCTGCCAATGATTTATTCCAACTGAAGGAATGAATGAATCAATGTTTATTGTGAGCAGATGAAAAGTGGTCGTCCCCTGGTGGATGGTCTCCTCAGTCCAGGAAACCCTGTGCCTTAGCAGCCTAGGAGCCTAGCTCTGGAGATCAAAAGGCTGCTGGGAGCACTGGGATCAAACGTTCCCAGTGCTCAGAAGAGGGTGGGTTCGGTTGGGGGAGGTAAAGAAGAGGTCTTCGTCCTGCACTCCCACACCGTGTAATATCAGGTGCAGGGCTCATTGCAGAACTTGCACATGCTGTGGTGTTGCACATGCTGTTGCACATCGCGTTGAGTCTCGTGCCGTGGGGAAGGTATTGGTTTGGAGTCTTCTCCAGGTGATCTCGTGCTGCTTGCTGAGCTTCAGATGAGGTGGCGGGTAACGCCTTCTACCGAGCCTGTGGTGCGCTGTGATGTCCGAGAACTTTGTGGGTACGGCTTCGTCGTCACCGTCCCCTTGGCTGGCTGACGAAAGGGCTGTCTGTTTGCTTTCAGTGCAACGTGCCCGGTGAGTGAGCTCTCGGTCGGTGGCGTGTGCCATTTCGTTGTCTCTGATGGATGAGTGTCCTGGTGTCCAGACAATATATGCATGTGGTGGGTTCCTGTGCACTTGTTCGAGAAGACTTTGTGTGTTCTTGTTGAGCCATCCCAGCAAGTAATGCCTGTATGCTGTCTGCAAGTCCGACAGTACCACAGTTTCATTGTGGCCCTGCGCTGTTGTTCTTGCAAGTGTGATCACTGCCTCCTCTGCCTCTTCAGCTGTGTCTGCCTTGATCATTGCCACGTTGAGCGTCTTGCCTTCGTTGTTGACCACGCTTGAGTTGTTGCCAACTCAAGAAAAAAAGGAACATTATAGAAGGCAGTCTTTCAGGTGCTGGAGCAAGCACTGGCTAGCATTCGACGCATGAGGCGCGCTTGTGCCAAAAGTGCCAGCCCATTCGCGTGCGCACTTCGTCGTTGTCATCTTCTGGCAACATATCAATTCTTCCTCCCCGAGACGGAGTCCCCATAGTGGTCTGGAGGCTGCCTCATCTCTGGTGGTCGCATTCGCCAGGTGGTTCCTGCCTGTGACGTGTAGGTCAGTGGCAGAGAGGAAGGGTCTTGCATCACTCGCAAGTCAGGTGCCAGAGGAACAGCAGAATGCTACACCTGAAGATGATTGTATTGATGGCATTTAGTACAATGGCACGCAGCTATTCATCAGAGTCTCACTCTGAGAGTGACGACGATGAAATTGAGCTCAGAGCATCAGCACCCCAGTTAATTTTCCTAAATGGGCTGAAGCTATTTAGCACCAGCATGCCAAGATGAAAACTTACAGAAACTACTAGAAATGCTAAAACAGGAAAACCAAGAAGATCACAAGATTTCACTGTGAGACATGCAACATTCTGCTATTTTCTACATCGAGGAACCGCTTCACCGAATGCACACCCTACTGTAGTGCTCGCAGCTGAATTTCTGTAATGGGAGACATTTTCGCTATTCACTTTTGACAATCGTGAAACTTGGGAGTAGTGGTACATTCAAAAATCGCCGTCAACTGGGAGAACTGCATACTTGTAAAATTAGTTCTCCTCCTTCACATTGTATGGTGCAGTATGTCCATGAATGGTGTGGAAGCTCTTGAAAGCAGTATTTCAAACCATCGAAAGAGGGGTAGCAATAATGGGAATGCTAGAGAAGAGTTAAACAGAAGATACCTGTGTTATTCTGATAGTTGTTATACATGTGCAGCCTTTGTTTAAATCAACTATACTACCATGTTCACCATATTGTCATAAACTGAGACTTGTTGTTTTGTGGGGTTTAACGTCCCAAAACCAGCTCTGATTATGAGAGACGCCGTAGTGGAGGGCTCCGGAAATTTCGACCACCTGGGGTTCTTTAACGTGCACTGACATCGCACAGCACACGGGCCTCAACATTTCGCCTCCATCGAAATGCAGCCGCCGCGGCCGGGATTCGATCCCGCGACCCTCGGATCAGCAGCCGAGTACCTTAGCCACTAGACCACCGTGGCGGGGCAGAAAAACTGAGACTCTGCACTGAACTGCTAAAAGAGCTATATGTATGTTTTTTAAAAAGGATGTGTGGTGCAGTACGCCCAGAACTCGGGGTAGTAGGTGCACAAGTATCTTTCATTCCACAGGGCACTAGAATTTATCGCATAGCACAGGTACTCGTTTAAGCAGCCTGTACTGAATCTAGCAGTTGCAAGCAGCATGCCTCATATTCTTTTGACAAGACTATGAATTGATGCGAGTAAAAAGAGGCAATGATTTGTTTGCACATTCACGATTCTTGATTGCAGCAACTTGCATGTACACTGGCAGAAATCTGTGATTCACTATTTGAAAAAGATGCTCTGCATCAATGTTGCAGGTTGCCCCGCATTTTTCCAGTCATGTTGTCTTTGAATATGACATTTTCTGGTCTATCATTTGCTTGCAATATCAATTTCACACATGTGAACAGTAAATTATGAAGACATGCTTTGCATAATTGAAACCATGCTACTAGTTACCGTGACCTGTTCAATACAGGTGGGAATCCTCTTCCAGTTTTATGGCTGGCAATGCTCACAACGGCTAGAAATAAACGTTGTTATAATCGTACGCAATGTTGGCTTGAATGTGTGCATAGGTGTGCTACGTTATACTGAGTAGAGCTGAGCCTTATAAAGCAGTACTGATGCAGTTTTTATACTAGTACTAATTCTTTGTGTTAATAAATGTTTGGGAGCTTATAACCTTAGAAAAAATACTACCAAGACTTGGAGTGTCCTGAATATTTCTCTAGCACAAATCTGCAGCAGCCAGTTTCCGTTTCACTTCCAGTAGATGTAATCACTTGGGAGCAGCTTGTTGTTGTATTCTCACACTTTCTTCAGCTAGCTCACTTGTCACCCACGCTGCCACATCATCACAGCAAGAAGCAGCATAAGAGGTGATTGAGGCGATAAATGGTATCGTTCAGATGCTGTTTTTATTGCACACAGTAGTAGTGGCACTAGGCTTCCCTCACATCACTAGAACTTTTGTCCTAAAGCCACTCCTTGAGCTTAAAAGCAGCTGCTGATGCACTGTTCCCTCATGTCATGTCACAATGACTACAGCACTAGTATTTCCACTAGTAGTAGAGCGTACCCATGATGGTATTGAAGTTGCGTAATCTTGACTTTCCAAAGCACAGTGAAGTGGAAGGCACGACAAAACATTTGCTTCTTGCTGCCAGTGCTGTTCACACCATTGTTCTGACAGCAAGTGTGTTTCACGGTCATCAGTGAAATCTTCATTTGCCCGTGTGTGTAAGATGTCATGCTTATTAATTGAGTCAGTTTTTATTACAGTTTATAGAGCCAATAAAACCCCTTGTGTTGCTTTGTGTAGTTGTCCACTACTTTGTTATCACAGTGAATCTGTCGCCTTTGGGTTGAAACTGAAACATTTTTTTTTAGGTTCAGTGATGCTAAAAGGTGTTTGCTTATAGACACTTTTACATCAAAGGTCGTTTCATGGGTACGGGCTGTTTATCAGAATTTGCACATTTCCGGCTTTATGAACAACTTGCTGTGTTGTGAGCATTAAAGAAAATATATTTTGTGTTGTAATAGGCAAATGCCACTGGACGAAATGCCAAAACAGTGCGTGAATACCTTGAGAAGAATTATTCTCCAGATAAGATAGAGTCTGATGAAGGTGCAGTGAAACTGGCCATACGAGCTCTACTGGAGGTCATCCAAGGCCATAACCTTGAAGTGGCAGTCATGGAGCGTGGAAAGCCACTGAAGGTAAGGCTTGTTTGCTCATGTGTTTAGCTGTTTTTCTTCTTACAATATATGTCTTGCTTGCAAGGCTTCTTTTGGAAAGTGGGGAGGGGAAGGGGCTGCAGTAGGTAAGTAACCAATTTTTCGTTATAGTTCCACTGAGGCCACTTCAGCTAACACCTTGTGTATTGTAGGCTCATATTGTACCTGTGAGAGTATTTATGTAAACTAGAGTGCTTGTGCTTATAAGACGGAACTGACCGGCACAGTGCACTGTGTACAAGAGTGATAATGTTACTCTGGAAAAGCTTGGGTCTGCTGCACATATGCATGAATGTGTATGGCCCACAGCTTGTAAATGGGAGAGAGAAAATTTTAACAGCGTAGCTGTTCAAGCTTTTCGTTACACAATCCAATGCAAACAAAACTGTCATCATCATAAAATAAGTGCGCGTGCACTTCTATTAAATGCACAGCATTTGTGTGCGTACATCTCGCACTCGTGCCCACTACTACATAAAGGCAGAGGCATTTCATAGCATAGTATCACGAGCCTTCAGGGGTGCTATAGGTCTTTACTGGTAGCTGATCGGCTAGCTTCGGCAAAAAGGCGTCCGTCCGGGCTGGCTCTCAAGCAGAGAAGAAGCGTGCGGTCTTTGTTCTTCTCTTCGGCTAGTGCCAGTATTGTCCTCGACCCACTACACGCAGGTGGCAATAGCATAGCCTTGTATAGTACAACAAGGGGGTGGGAAAGAAGTGAGGGTGAGGATGAATGAGGTTGAGGAATGGGGGAGAGGGTAAGGCATAGCATAATCTTATACAGCATTGTGTAGCAAGAAGTAGGAAACAGAAGTGAGGGCAAAGAGGGGGGGAACGCCACCAGCTACACTGTATCTTCACTCTTCCAACCACTAGTGCATAGTATCTGCCTGATTTTTTTTTTAATGAGATGCTGGAGACCACAGCTTGTAAATTATATTTAGTGTTTGTGAGTAGCAATAAGTTAGAAATGTGTTTGTGGTTAATATTTTCTCCCTGCAGTCCACTACACTTTGCTGATGCACTTACTGCAGGCACTACAGTGTTAATTGGGCATTTTTGAAGTTTGACATGTTATGTGCAGATAACAGATGGACAATTGTCAATTGTATCTGTTTAAGAAACTGCTTAGAAAATGCAAGTGTTCTGTCACTTGTTTTGTTAATGCAGTATATCATCATGGTATGAAGGAGAAATGATTATGCTGTTCATGTTTCATGGTGGCTTGTGGCTTGCTGCCAAATCCAGAAGGAAGTGCCATGTCTAAATGGGACGTTCAGTAATAAGGTTATGCATGCATGTAATTGGTGCTTTGAGTAGCTGATTAAGTGAGAGCACATCTGTTACAACATATTTGTCATTATTTTTTTATTTCAGATGCTGGAAGCGAAGGAGATTGAGAAGTATGTTGAAGAAATTGAGAAGGAAAAGGAAGATGAGGCAGAGAAAAAGAAACAGAAGAAGTAATAGCTACTTCCTCCAACAGTGTAATCAACAATGTTTTATCAGTAAATCTGAGTTCATCATTGTATGCCCTAGTGAAGTCCTATTAGCTCATTGTGCCCCTTGTAATTGGCAATTCACAATTTGCTGGTTCTGGTGAAACATACGAAGTTTCAGTGAAACTAGAGCAGACAAGCTGCATAACAAACGCACATAAGTTTCACACATCCTCCAGATACGCATTGCCCACTACAAGCTGTCTATATTTGATATTTGCTGCCTTCATGTTGTCGGTGATATCCTTTTTTCTTCAAGATCAATGTAAGATAATGGAGAGGTCCTTACGTTTAGTACTACCGTGATTTATCCTGGCCGACAATTGCCAAAGCCGCGCTCTTCTTCAGCATCTGCTCTTAGTTGCACAGCATATGATTTGGAAGGTGCATATGCAAAAACTGTATGCAGTAGTCAATTTGGCTATTGGCATCCGCAGTATCATTTGCCTTGGGATTTTTTTTTTTTTTTTGGAAGCAGTCAAGCCTTATCTTGTTGAAATCGCATAATTTGCCTTGTTTTATTGAGGTTAAATGTGTGCAATGTTGATTATGTATAGAGAATTTCATATGGAAGTTTAATGCAAAGCACTCTTCACTGTAGTTTCCTATGGTTTTTTGTGCTGACTTGAAATAATGACCCTGCTGCTGACTGACAGCCACATTTCTAAGTCCTCTCAGCATGGCAGAGTTTTTCATATTTGTAGTAAAAGCAGTAAATGCGTTTTATTGTTTGTTCCATTTTGGCAAAATGCTACGACACCAAAATCAACTACTGAGAATCAATTTTTTTTTTTCTGCTACAAAATATGTACACAGTGAAACACTTGTGGCCATTCCCACTACTGCCTATAGCTGAAAATTATCCATGGTGCTACTAGAGCTAAAATAATGAACAAAATGTATTTACTGTTAGATTAATTTCTGTGAATATAATCTAATAAAGTCGCCACACAATATACTATGCAGTTCCCCACTTGGAAAACATTCAACATACTAGGCAATTCTGGGGCCTCAGTCATTGTCAAGAGTTTAAGCTACACTTGCTAGTCCATCCAGCAGGATATTTTTTGGAATGGGGAGTTTATTTCTAGTTATTGCATCCCCTCTACCCCTGCTTTCTTTTCCTTATATAAAGAAAGGAGGGGGAGAGGGGATGCAATAACTAGAAACAAACTGCCCATTCCAAAAATTATCCTGCTGGATGGACTGAGAAAGTGTGTGTGTGTGCGTGCGTGCGTGTATGCATGTTAACGTATGTGTGTTAGTGTGGTTCTGACACTATGTAATAAGGGAAACCAAGAAAATTTCTTGTAAGGTCACAGAAGCGTGAACCTGAAGCGAAGCCTAGCAAGTTAATATTCTTGCTTACTAAATTACCAGACAAGTGTTCAAGGTTGAACACTTGTTACAACCTTGAATAGAATATATAAATATAACCACAAACTATTGAACTTTAGGAATTAATGCTGGAGTAATTTTTCATTGCTTCTTAATTTGTCTTCACTGTACTGCAATCGTGCTGCTAAGCTCAAGGTCGTGAGTTCAATTTCTGACTGCATTACGGTGGGGGTAAAGTGCAACAATACACATGTACTTACTTTTAGGCGCACGTTGGAGAACCCCAGCCAGTGAAAATAATTCGGAGCCAAACACTGCGCCATGCCTCGTAGTCGTATTGTGGATTCGGCATGTAAAACCATGGAATCGCTCAGTGAAATTATCTGCTGGCTGTAAAAGTGCTTGTATATTGCTTTGTTAGATAGGCTGAGTGACATTTTTATGGTCTACCTTGGTTGGTCCAATAACGAGAAGATTTCTTGCTCCTGCTTAGATTTTGTGTTGTTAATCGAGTAGAAGTTTGTAGGCTTTTTTTTTTTCTTTTTGTGTAGTTAAGTACAAGTTTGTACTATTATGATGCAATTTCAACTGTAGAGCAAAGTACAGCCTGTTGTGGACTTTCCGCCACTCTTTGAACAGCCCAGGTGTCTTGTAGAGGTGCTTGAAAAATTTTCCTGCATGGACTGTTAATATATTAAGAAAATTATGAGCATATTACAAGCATGAGTGATGTCCAGGGTTGTTCTTCACTTCAGTGTCATTGCAAACTGTTCACTTGTGGCTCTGCAAGTGGGTACATTCATCGTAAAGATTGAATTAATTTACAAGCTGTATAACAATGAACTGGAATGTTACATATGTTTGGCATCTGGATCTTTTGGCAATATTTTTCAGAACTAGAAACTATCTCACAAATTAAATATCATGATAAACTTATTAGCAATCCTTAGGATATTGCTAACACAGTGAATAATTTTCTCCATTTGGTTTTTTAAAAAAAAACATGCTACTGCTGCACTACAAACTCCTCATACATTTAAGGTATTAATGAAAGAATTAACTGTAACAGGGCATACTTCTCTTTTGCATAAACTTAATTTAAAAAGATCAACTAGTACTGGCGAGACCACTAACTCATTACTAACTCATTACCAGATTACTGACACAAGTCTGTGTGCAACTTAAGTACCTAAGCACCTATCTAGATATTTACTTTCCTTTTCTTTTTTCTTCAAAAATCAGTGTTATCAGATGATTGGTACAAGGCTAATGTAATTTTAGTACATAATCCAGCTTGAAAATAAACAAGTACCACCCAGTGTAATTAACTAGCCTGTGCTGCAATATAATGGTACATATATTTAAGGCCTTAATAACTCGCCTGGAAATGAACTAATCGATATACGACAACAGTTTGTTTGGCGTTTCAACCGTAACCCAACCAGCCGAGTTACCTCAATACGTACGAACTTGGCCAATTGGATGCAATGTTTTTCAACTTCTCTTAGGCAACTGACATAGGTTTTCATAAAGTGGTAATTAAAAACTATAAGCTTTTGGGGTTTGCAATAAAATAATAGCACGGATCAGTTTTCTAACGATTCTGAAACTTGGTTGTGCTTATAACAGTTTTGCATGTACTGTGAGGTGCCTCAAAGGTTGGTTCTCTCGCCACACTTGTTCCTGTTGTACCACATTTACCCAATTCTAAGCACCCCCTTTGTTTAAGATTGCTGTACTCAAAGCAAGGGAGCGGGGGGCTTTTTTAAAAAATTTAGAATGATAGCATACCACACCCCCTTTCTTTGGCAGTACTTCAGTGAATGGACGTAAAAAATCATATTTTATTTTGCAAACAGTAAAAAAAAACCCGCGCATCTCCACGAAGTGAACCATGACGAGTGGGCGAAGCTGGGGATCGTTCTGTGTTACTGTAAATCACGCGTGACGTTGCCCACTCATGCATTTAAATGAGTGACAACAAGTGTGTATGCGTTTTCATTTATGCTCCTGGTCTTTGAGGTTCCTGTGCTCCCACATCGTAGACCATGCCGAGTTCCGGATTAATTTAGTTAACGCGCACGCTGCGAATCCTTATGGTTCAACTACGCACAAGAGATATCTCCCACTGGCACTGCATGGCAGGTCAAGATCCAGTGCCTGTATATATGGGGTGGCTGGTGAACGGTTGTGCCGCACGAGCAGTCGGTTTTTTTCAATCAAGAAACTCGCTAGCAGATGCTGCCTGCGCCAGCGTTGTCTCTTGCACGCGAGGGCGCATTCTCGTTCCTTGTGAGCTGGTGAAGTGTTCATCGAAGAAAGAGCGTTTCCGTAGTGAACACACGCCGTTTGCTCTCTCTCATGACAGCAGATGGAAGAGAGAGATCGCGCGCTGGCAGGCATGTGCTGAGAGCGAGCGTCACTACGACGTGACAACGGACAAGCCTCGACCCTAAGGAGCTTCGCCCCTAAAAGAAAAAAAATTAGCAGTGGCTTAGCTCGGCTATGCCATAATATAGGTAGCGCGAGTGAAGGTTCAGCTGATTAGTCTTTTTTCCTGGTTTTCTAGGATTAGCTTATCATGCTTACTGCTGTTTCAATGACACACACACACGGTATACGCATTATGTGGCAGACAGACAGACAATGAACTTTAATGAATCCTGAGGAGCTACGTAAGGACTCCCTAGCGGGAGGCCGTTGTAACTGCTGGCCGCACCCACACCATACATGTGGCACATGTATATTTATTTTTGTTCAACGTCAGGTTGCTTCTCTATTGCGGCTCCGGCGCACCATCAGACTTGGCTACTGCGCAACTGAGGCGCACAGCTGGGCATGCACTGGTGCCAGTGCGTCTCCTGCGGTTATGACGTCACTCTTCTGGAATGCACAGACTGGCGAGGCGCACGTGCAGCGGCAGCTCCAGCCCGCCAGCTGTGCGTTGTGTGACGTCACTGCACCTCACGCTTGCGCAGCATGGCCCTCCAAGAGCCATGTGAAACTGCTCAACCTTGGCCAGTGTAGCTCACGCTACAAAGGTGCACACAGTGAACCAGTATCCTGTAAGAGACACCTAGGCGATGACAAGACATGGCCTCAGACATTGGCAGTGAGCGAACACACTTGGCTTTGGCTACACGCTCTTCATTGAAAGATAAAAGGGTGCTTGAAATTGTGAAAATATGGTATACTGATGGTATCGAGTTTTCTGCTAACAACTCCATTCAGAAACCGAGGCAACGACCATTTGCTGATGACTGTGTTGCGTGTTATTTGTACATAACTGAAGCAATGAAACAGAACTTAACAATTCTTTGCAGAAAATGTATTCATGGTGTAACACTCGGGGCATGAAATAAAAATATAGGAACCTCGCATGTCATTTACAGACTTTTGTCCATACATCCAAAAGCACCAGCACATGCCTAACTAGCAAGACCAACAAAAATGATAGGATAAAGTACCTGGGTAATAAACTTAATGTCTATCCTTAAAGGGGGAACTCTGGAGGTTTTTTTTTTACCATATTCTAATATGGTTGTTTTCCAATGGCACTGATAGTCCTGCAGCAGGCAGGGTGGTTTGATTTTCTCAAAAACTCGCCAATAATATTAAATAACTGAATAAATGATGTGTTCAAACTGAAATGGGTAGGTGCTTCGTGCAGCGATTGGGTTGACGTCACAGCCTTCCCGTCATCGGAAATATGAAGCTGGTGCCAGAAAAATGAAAGCGACGATGTATTAAGTTAGGCCAGCATTTCTGAACTTGACAGTGATGATTTTAGCACTGAAATATCACCTTTTGCTCTTGACCACTGCCTGCCTGCTAGGGTAGGCAGCGTTGAAGGCAATGATGTCAAAAATACAGGGTGGCCCACATGGTAATCCACTAAACATTTTTAAAATTCATTTTCAGGAAAACTAAGCGACTTGCAACTTCCTGGCTTGGCATGCATTATTACAGTGCTGATGAGAACATATTGAATATTTCATTGAGATCTGTGAACATAGAAAAATCACTGGAGTTTGACAGTCGCATATTTTGTCCATATGTCCAAAAGCACCACCACAAGTCAAACTAAATTCTTGCAGAGCACTAACGAAGCTGTGCATAGAATCTGATTTAATCTGGGGTCACGATAAAAATTCATTAATAAAACTATGCAAAAATTAGCAATCTGGTTCATATACCCAGATTACTTGAGGCAGTCCAGTGTTTCAGGCCTAAAACTACTTTTTCACAGCTATAATTAATTTATTGGTTACACCATGGCCATTTCAACATAGCACCTGATTACCTGCACATGATCCTTCTGTTTACTCATCCCGGCTGCAGTGGCTGGATTTCAGTGGAGGCAAAATTTTGAGGCCCTTGTACTGTGTGATGTCGGTGCACGTCAAAGAACCCCAGGCGGTTGAAATTTCCATAGCTCACCACTACAGCGTCTCTCATAATCATATCGTCGTTTTGGGACTCAAAACCCCAGAAATCAATCAAATCATGATCCTTCTATTCACTTGTCAAGACTAAGTCGTTCTAAAGCAGTCAACCAACCATTAAGTAATGTTAATGTTCACAAATACCCTCTTGTCCCATTAACTATCCTCCACTGGAACAACTTGTCTAACAGTATTATGTGTTGCGATAACAGTGACTGATACAGCAAATTTAATTTTCAGCTTAAAATTCTTACCCATCTATGTGCTTTCCTCTAGTAATGTATTTATGTACCCACTCCTGCATGGGCTGTGAAGAGCCTGCACTATGCTCAAGTAAAAAAAAAAAAAAGAATTGCAGAGTGTAGATAAGACAGACAGACACCATCATAAGACTACTGCCCATTTCAGCCAGTAGCTTTATGGCGTAAAATGATTGAGGTGGCGAGTTATGTCTGATGTGTCTGTGTAATGACGAACATAAGGAGCAGTGGAATGACAGTGACGTTGGCATGAAAATGACATGGGAGTGATGATGGTGTTACAATACCAGAATCACTGGCAATATGAAGTATAATAATAATGGCATTGAAGTATAATAATGGCATGCCAATGACACCAAGACCATGGAATGACGACTGTGTAGTAACTGGTGGCATGGCAGCATGGTGGACGTGACAGCACTGGGTTGATAACTATGTGACTATTGTGGAATGGTGAAGACATCACAATGATGAAATGCCATCGGTGTGAGAAGAATACATGAAGTTAATGCAACTTGCAGATGACGAATAGCACAGCCTGCTGGCTCTTTTGTACCAAGCCCAGTGAGCTGCCCAAGCCAGTAGGACGTTGGATTAAGGGCTGCAACCACATTTTTTTCTTTTTTTCCTTTTAATAAAGTTTTACTGTCTCTCAGTGCAATGATGGTATTGTAATGACAGTGGCTTGATCAAGACATGACACATGCGATGAGGAGCTCGATGACAACAGGTGTTAGCAGGAGCTGTGATATTGCCACAAACCATATTTCAAGGAACTGAAGTATTACAGGGACACTTCATGAAAGAGAATGAGGCACATAGGCATGGACACGGGGAAAACAACACGAACACCAGTGTTCATGTTTTCTCTTGTGGAGAAGCTCGAAGGAAGATGGAGGCTTGAATTGATGAAGACTTGTGTTTCAACAAGTCCACTAGTCAAAACGTCTCTAGCAACATTCCCCGTTCATCTTTTTTCAACCATCTATTGTGTTTGTGTCTGCACACATGAATCCCTACCAGTTATTCTACGGACTGCAATATCTAGTTCATAACAGCTTAGTGCAGTAGAATCCTTATGCAATCGTGTGCAGCTTGTGAAATTGCTGGGTGCTGGTACAGTACAATAGCAATGCATTTTGTGTGCCTGTGGTATCCCCCTACCCCTTCTGGAAACCACCTCTGGTTAACTTCCCTACCTTTCTATGCACCCTTTGTCTTCTGTGTGTGTGCATGCACTAAGGGTGGAGAAGGAAGAAAGGATACAGAAAGGCAGAGAGGTTAAGCAGAAAGTGCCCAGTTGACTGTATCAGAGATGGGAAAAGGGAATGAAAAGGTGGAGAGAAGAGAGGCGAAAAAAAGATGCACTTAGGAATAGGCCATAGCAATGTTATACAGTTGAAGATGTTAGCACCAGCCAGTCGTCCTCAAGGAAACATTTGAGAAAGTTGTGTTGTGCATGGTGTTCATGCTAACATGTACATACATTTCAGCAAGGGTAATGGTGTAATGGCAGTCATGCCATGTTATGCTTCTTTATTTTTACTCCATTGTTTTCTGTTTATCTCCACTACATAAACAACATAAACACTGCAGTTGAATGCTTTGTAGCAGCATGCAGATGCACCACATAAATGACCTGTCTCTTATAGGCTCCATGGATGAAGTTATATTCCTTGGTGCTGCTTTCTATTGGAGTTACTGTGGCCTTAACACAACACGCACAACGATCAGGACCACTTAACAGCCCACCCTTTGTGCAGTGACACCACCGATTCCCCACGGAATAGCTGTAGTCCCATGAAATAGCTGTAGGAAGACAATCTTGCAATTGTATCCTTTCAGGGGCCGTATTTTAAGAACAGTCGCCTTTGGTGCACGCTGCATAACTGGTTCAGGAAGGGTGTCGAAGTTATCGTTTTCACCATTCCACATGTGAGATCCTACGTCATGTAACACACTTTCGCTTTGGCGATCATCTCGGGATACGGCCCATGGATTCTATAGGTCATGTAAAAGGGGAAATATCCCTGGAAGTAACAGGCTGAGGACGCAAGATGGCTCCTGGTGGTTTCGGTCAATTTGTCGAGCAAGGACCTGGTTAGATGAAAACTGCACGTTCTGACATACACCAGCGTATTAGCTCAAGTGTGCTTGCACGGCACAATTCAGGAATGTATAACAGGTACAGCTGTTGCCAATTTTCAACATCTTTACCACAACTAGTAGGCGTGCTGCGGCAGTGCACCTTTTGCTGTCTCTGCCACCAAGACTGAACTTTACCAGCAATGAATTCCAAGAAGAGGTGTGAGCGCTGTCATCTTCATTACCACCATCATCGTCTGTCTATCTCGCTGACCATGGACAAGGACTTGTCTGGCTGCATTGAAATATTAGAACAGTTGTCATAGTACCAGTTGTCATATTACAAGCGGTGGACATTATTCACACATGCCCGCTCGCTGGATCAAGGTGAAACTGCAGTGGTAGAATGACTAACATGCATGGGCAGCTGGAGTTTATGGACTTGATGACTAGAGATGACTGTCAACTGAGTAGCATGGAAAGTTCCACAAGTATTTGCACATGTGGTTTCATTTCCGTTTCTGCCGTGGAAACAGATGAAAATGCTGTCTTCAATCTGATCTGTGTTGCGAGCTTCTGGGGTGACAGGAGATCGTTGAAGAGCACCAACCCGATGCACCATGGTATCAGGACTTCAGAACTTCAGATTGACGTCGCATATCCCTCGAGGCGTAAACAATAACATTATTTTATCAGGCAAAATGTTGTTGTTTTGTGAGGTTTAACGTCCCAAAACCAGCTCCGATTATGAGAGACGCCGTAGTGGAGGGCTCCGGAAATTTCGCCCACCTGGGGTTCTTTAACGTGCACAGACATCGCACAGCACACGGGCCTCAACATTTCGCCTACATCGAAATGCAGTTATCACGCAAAATCAAGACTTCATTTGGGGGCTGTGTTCAGCCTTCGGGTGGGTCGAGATGAACTTTCGGTAGTGTTCGAAGCTAACTTGTATACAACCTCTTAACCTTACGGCTAAATATGCAATAGTGCTAAGAACCTACCATGGCTGAAACATTCTGCCACAGTTAATGTTGCAGCCTACTTTTGCACGCTGCTATCACATAAAACACGGTTCTCCTAAAAAACACATAAAACACGGTTCTCCTAAAGCTCAGGATTGGCAGGAGCTGTGTCCCATGCACCCCAGAAGTGAGGATAACAATGTCGAGTCAGCAGCAAGTCTTTGCCTATGCATAGATGCGCTTGAAAGGAATGGTAGCTGCCAGAGTGTTTTTAATACTAACGGCACAACACAGACGCAGATTGCCTATTTCCTTACAATATAACTTTGATTGATTTCTGGGGTTTTACGTCCCAAAACCAGCTGCAATTATGAGAGACAGGGGCCGCAACATTTCGCCTCCACTGAAATGCAGCCGCCGCGGCCGGGATTTAATACTGCAACCTTCGCAGATCAGCAGCCAAGTACCATGGGCACTGGATCACCGTGGCAGGGCACGATATAACCGTAGTCCTTAAACAATAAAGCCGTGAGGGATTGCCAGAATGTATGCTACACATGTGAAGAAAAGTAACTTTGTTTCACTTCTACTTTCAGTCCACTTTGGTCAGGTGCTTTCTAAGTGGCTTTTTGAGTTTATTATGAAATGTGAAAGGGTGGGGGGAGAAAATATGCGACATCACGCTGACGTTATGTGCAGTGATTTCAGCGCAAAATCTTGAAACTGACCGTTTTATAGTCTATAAATGAAGCTATGATGGTGAAATTAATGACAGTGGAGTTTTCGAAGAATATCTCCACCCAAGATGATTCTTTTATTGTCCCTTTAAGAAAGACATTGGAAGGGGTTAGTGTTTGTGCCCAGTCCAATATATTCGTTCTCCCTTTAAGGAAAAGCATTTGCCTCCCTCTAGGTGTGCTCGAGCAGAACACTAGCTGTCGGAGTTGTTTTTTTCAGTACAAGATAAAAATAGTTTGCCTATTTTTCTTCAATACAGCCGTATACAATGAATGCACAAAAATTTTGAAATTTTATGGTATGCGTGAGCCCCACCGCGATGGTATAGTGGTCAAGGCACTTAGCTGCTGACCCTAAGGAATCCCAGCTGCGTCGGCCACATCGCGATAGAGGTGAAATGCTCGAGGCCAGTGTACTCTGCAGTGTCGGTGCACGTTAAATAACCCCAGCTAGTCAAAGTTTCTGGAGCCCTCCACTACTGCATCTCTCAGTCCTATTGTGGTTTTAGAACGTGAAACCCCACAAATTATGCTCCATGTGACAATTTCTTTGTGTGTGCACTTTTACTTCCAGGGTCTCCTTTGGTCAGGTTACCACATGGCAGTCCAAACTTCTTGTCATGTCATCACATAATCAGATCGCAATTATTGCCATCACACATACAGCATCAATACAATGTGATAATACAACCCACCAGTTTTAGAGCTTGGTCCTCTTGGCTTCTCTTGAAGAGATTATCCTTACCGCCCAACTCTAAATGTGACAACAAGAATAATTACGACATTAATTTGGTTCAACATGATATAAGAAAAAAAAACAAAAAAACTAGGAGACCTTCCCCTCTCTGCAAAATGGCCACAAGCAATGCTTGGCATGTGCCTGCCTCTCTTTTTTTTCTTTCTTGCTGTCTTCCTTTCCCTCTTTCTTTCCATTTCCTTCATTCTTTGGTATGAAATTCATATTGCTCAGCTATGTTCATATCTTTTTCGTTTGTGGAGCATGCACTGGAGAGCATGCACGCATTATGCCTGCATGTGTTACGAAGTAGAGTAGACGACCACACTGTTTTCACGATGATGATGGTTCTTTTCAGAAGCTAACAGCGTCTGAGTTTCACGATTTGATTCACACCTACACAAACTTCAGGCAGCACTTTACAAAAGCATTCTCTTCTGTAAGGTGCAAAAATGGAACTAGCAGCAGGGTAACTGCAAGAGCATGGCAAAGTCTAATTTAGTTATACGTTATAGCAAGCTGATAGAAGTGCTTCAGCATCTTGTTTAAGAGGTTACTGTAGCATCAAAACAAGTTCATTTCAATACCCAAAAGTAAATTTTTGCATAAGCTGTAAGCACATAAAATATCTAACCAAATGTGTTGCTTTAATGTAAAGTGAGAATAGATGCTATATGCTCTCTACGGACTTTGACAATTAGTGCAGACCAACAACACAGTTTAAAGCAACTTTTAAGTTGAGAAACTAAAGCCTGCACTAAGGCCAAGGCTACACTTTCTTTTAAACATAACAGGTTATGCTGTGCTGGAATAGTTGCACAGTGCTCAAGGAATGAAACGCAACAATTTAGGGCAAATACACGTATCATAGCGTCTACCACTTTCAATTTATGTTGCACTGGTGCTATATTGCTTCATAAATGTATTATCACAACCTACATCACCTTTAGTAACCAGATTCAAAGCAACGTGGTGCAAGTGTGCCCAGCAGCCGCACATACCGGTTATTATAACACCGTCTACATGTCATGATCCATTCTGTAACCAGCGCATGTAACAGGTTTGCAGGCAAAGGTAAGCTATTTCAACAGCAATCAGTCCACTCCCAAGCACACTTTTTTCTATCCAAATACAGCAACTGCAGTTGTGAGAATGCAAAGCACATCGTAATCTGTGCCTAACCAACCGGACAATACGGTTGTAGTTCTGACATGCAGGTACTACGAATTCTTAACTTAGAATTTTATCAGCAAATGACGACTACATCAAAGTACAGTTACACATTGTGATCTACTAAATAGCACAGCCCAACTCTAAGGTTGTATAACGCACTTACGCCAGATGTTGCACTGCACACTTCAAAGGACAATGCACTTCAAAGGCCTTTCAACAACCTATGCAGTACAGTAAAAGAAAATCAGGTAATTTTTTAAATATGAAAATGCTGTGTATGTTTCCAGTTCTCATTTTCCTAACTTGCTATAAAAAATTACCGACAGTCATTCCCTTTGCATTGGTATGTCAGTAGAGGATAAAAGGATTACACGATAAATGCTTACACGCGTAAAAGGAGGAAACCATCTGCCCAATGACAGTAGGCAATGCAAACTTCACTACTGATTCTTCAATCAGTAGTGAAGTTTGCAGTAGTGAAGTTGCTAGTTCAGCTTTGTCCTGTGGCTTTCTTTGTCATTTATCCTTTTATAGCTGGTTTTTCATTTTCAATCATTCACCAACTGGCGCAAGCTCCAACTTTGTTGATACAAACTTTAGTACATTTATGTTGCCAACAGTAGCTGTTAATCATGTCAGAGGCTTTAGCGACAAATGTCTACAGCTATATTGGACATTGATTGATGAACTCTAAATGTCACGTACACATCGGTACTTTTCCTTATAGTTTTTCGTCATCAGTACACATCAGTTTGTGAGAAAGTATGCGCACACAAAACTGAAAAACCAGCATTCTTAAACAAGTTTTGTGTGTACACACTATATATCTGTGTTTTGGTGCTAGTGTATATCACCTGCATAGTCTTTGTTGTCTTTAGCACTGCGACCAACTTGAGAACACATCCACCAACTTAGCAATGTTTCCATGCGACATCCTATCCTAGATTTTCAAGTTACTGATGCTGACCTGACATAGAATGCATATCTACAACATGCAAGCACTGTGCTCTTACAATTGTAAATTACTGAGATTCCAACAAGTGACTCACAAGTTTGCATCCATACTTGTGTGTTACTGTTATGAACTACCACAACATTTTAGCTTCATTAAAGGCACTAAAGCACATAGCATCACAGTGTCCTAACAAGAAGCATGGAAACAGAAAGCGCATGGAGCTTATCAAACATGCGCTTCAAGCAGAAAGTCGCATTTTGGGATGCCTGTGAAAAAGGAGCGAAATGTACATTTATTACAAACCACGCATACAACTTTCAAAAGCAAATTGGGGCCATCTCCCGAGCCGATTGTGCGGTAGCTACCGGAAGCGATACACGCAGCGAAGTAGGTGTCCCCGGATCTACACCGCATTTCTGTACCGCTTTCCCTCATGCCGTGTGGTGCAGGGCTAGCCGGAAGATATCATGCTCCACATAAAAGCTGTCCCCAATTGGCTTCAACACAAACACTTGGTTAAATGTGTGTGCTGGATCATCGTCAGTCTGTGAAAAAAGAAAAAAAGATGTCATAGTGACTTTAACCAGTATTACTTGGGTTCACTATATGTTAAAACTCCTGGAATTATACATGATCACAACAGGCCAAGTATTAACCACTGCCCACGAATATCTTGTTTAAAGCCCACACAACTAGCGGCAGAGATGGCATGCATACTTATTAGTATTTGGGGCAACAAACGTGGTCATGCTAGCCACACCACCTCCTAGATAAATTACAAGACACTTGCATATGACACACCAGGTTGGCATAGTCATATAAGGAATGTCAGCCCTAAGAAAGCATTAAAACTACTGGGCGCGACAACTTAGGCCAACTAAATGCCTGCAGTACCATTTTTAAGGAAAACAAATAATTGTCCAAAAATAAAACTCACCTTGAGCTGGCCTAAGACGGATATTAGGATACCACCGTCGAACATTGGTTGACAGTCGATGATAGTAACAGAGTGGCATATCTTCTGAAAGCCAAGGCCCTACGTAGACGTGGAAGAAATATGACATTTCTGGTGATTAAAGGGGCAATTATCAGAAAGGTCACAACAATGTTCCTTTCTATTTCAGGAATGCAAGTCAGGCACTTACGTCTACGTAAATGTCACTTAGACATGATTATACGTGGTGCACTGAATCGCACAGCTACACTCGCTAAATAAGTGAGAACAACTTGCCTGTATTTTTTCTAGTATTTTCGTCCGTCCGAAAATCTGTTGTCCTTCAAACGTCATCAGCGACTTCTCTTCCTGCAAAGGGAAAATGCACACTGCAGTTTCGGTGTGCCTCAAACAGCCGGCGAAGTCCTGTTTTTAGTTGATTCTTGTCAACGGGTCAAGCTGGTCTCCACCCACAAACACGGAATATCGTCGACTACGTCCTAAACGCCTATCCAACTAATCACTATTCCATCAGTCAAGTTTCCACACAACTTCCTGTAAGCTTAAAACCATTACTTTAATTTTAAATGCATAAGATTCCCTCTCGTATCAAATGCCTAGCCTACAAGAGAGCAGCAAAGATAGCTTACATTGTACAGCGTCCCCAAATTTGGTCGCAAGGCAGGATCGTCGAACATAGCATAGTACTGCTGTATAAAAGTTTTGCCGATCGTGTCGTATTGTGGATTTAGCGACATACTTCAGATCGCCCCTTACTTCGTGGGTTGTATTACAACCACAGCAAAAATTAACCGCTGCCAGTAGGCCTAGCACGGAGAGCGGAGAGCACGGACAGAGTACCGACAGCACCGGACTCCGCCACTCCGCTTGCGAACTCCAAAATCTCGCGCACTTATGGTGCGTTTCAAGAAGTAATAATCAACTGTTTTTTACAATTAGCTTACAATTTTGAACAGTTTTAGATAAAAAATAGAAGTACAAGGTATTTATTAACGAAGTTTTTAAAGAAAAATATTTTTTTCTTCCGTGCCGCATTTTTTAAATAGGTGCTGGGTGGTTTCCGTGGTTTCCGGCAATCGCTGCTGTGGCGGTATCCGGTGCCGGCGGTGCAGTGGCTGAGGTAGCAGTTTTCTTGTGGTTTCATCTTACTTATCGTGAGTGGTACACTCATGCAGGCCCGGTTATCTTATATATTAATGCAATAGCTACGCACTACGTAGTATGTGCATAATGCACGCGGTAATTTTCTTCCCATATCGTTGTTCGGCCGTCCGGAATGCGCGCACGGACGAAGTACTTGCACCCATGGTCATTGGTAGGAACCAGTCACAATTAAACATATCGGCCAAGAGAGATCGTAAAGGAACGGTTTTGCATTCCGGCACCACCGGAAAATGCGGCCGGGAATCTCGTGTCGTGCGGTAGGGAACCTGATGAATTCGAGGTCGCTGAACTCGACAGTGCAATGTTGGCCATCGCACTCTCCTGGGGGCGGAATGTAGAGAGACCCCTCGTTCTCCGCTGGCTTCGTGGCATTGAAGTAAGAACAGAACAATAATAAAAGAAACCGTGGGATATCAAACTCACGTAATTTCGGTGATTAGCGCAATATTATGGCGTGCATTTAGAGTTAGACGCTGTCCAGAATGCGCGCATGCTAGCCGTAAATCAACATTTCGGTCACGTGTCACTGCCAGCCAGGCGACGCGACGCTCGATACGCTGCGCGCGGTGGTGTGCGCTGGTATGCCCCATCCACCCGTCGCCATTAATTACAGTGGACGAAACATTTAAAGTTGAGGTCGTCGGAAAATGTGCCAACAATATGTGTGCATGACGTGCAGACGTCATACGTTGACCCATAACATGCGCATATTTATAATATGCGCACGTTTTGGTTGCTTAGTCTTTATGTCCGCGCATTTACTACTTTTTTTTTTTTCCTTTGCATTGGCCGTATCTCTTCGTTTAGAATGAAATCTGCTGCACATGCACGCAATGAACTATGGAGCGTGGTTGCGGGAGGGGGGCTGTTTCTTGTTATGTTGGATCAAGCTCACTCCCAGTTATCTGTCAGATTATCGTCAAACGTGACGCCCTAAGCTGGTCTTGTGCTGCGTACACATTCCGCACGTATCCTGAATAAACGACATCTGGAAGTTGATTGATTTCTGTGGTTCTACGTCCCAAAACCACGATTTGAATATGAGAGACGCCGTAGTAGAGGGCTCCGGAAATTTCGACCACCTGGGGTTCTTTAACGTGCACTGACATCGCACGGTAGACACGGTCCTCAACATTTCGCCTCCATCGAAATGCAGCCGCCGCGGCCGGGATTCGATCCCGCGACTCTCGACAGTCGGAAGTTAGCGCCCGCTTTGCGCTACAATTTTTACAGCGTAAGCTGTTATGAGAGAAATAGAGAAAGCTGTAGAGAAAGGCACCAGCATTAAAACGGTCAAAAAGAAACTGCAACTTAGGGCAAAACAAAATGCATGCGCTAAAAGATAAACAAGGTAACGTTATCAACAGTTTCAACGAAATAGTAAAAGTAGCAGAAGATTTCTACTCTGCACTGTACAGTTCTCAGACAGACCATACCACCTTAACAGAAATAGAATCTGAGGAGGACAATGAAATTCCATGTATAACCGCTGACGAAGTAAAAAAAGCTGTCAAAGGCATGTCCCGCGGTAAAGCAGCTGGTGAAGATGGTATAACAGCCGACTTGATTAAAGACGGAGGAAATATTGTACTTGAAAAACTTGCATCGCTCTTCACGAAATGTGTCAAGACATGTAATATACCACGTAGTTGGAAAAAATGCGAATATAATCCTTATCCACAAGAAAGGTGACATAAAGGAGTTAAAGAATTATAGACCAATTAGCCTACTCCCAGTAATATACAAGCTATTTACAAAAGTAATTTCTACGAGGATAAGAGAAACACTCGACTTTAATCAACCGAGAGAACAAGCTGGTTTTAGGAAAGGTTACTCGACAATGGACCACAGCCACGCTATCAACCTAGTAATTGAGAAGTACGCAGAATATAACCAACCTCTTTATATGGCGTTTATCGACTACAAGAAAGCATTTGACTCGATAGAAATACAAGCAGTTCTAGAATCTCTACGTAGACAAGGGGTACCTGACATATACGTGAAAACCATCAACAACATATACAAAGATTGCACAGCCACACTACTCCTACATGAGAGAAGCAGAGAAATCCCGATCGGGAGAGGTGTGAGACAGGGAGATACGATATCCCCGATGCTATTCACTGCATGTTTAGAGGAAATCTAAACGTCTAGACTGGGAAGACAAGGGAATTCGAATAGACGGAGAATATCTCAGCAATTTAAGATTCGCAGACGACATTGTGCTCTTTAGCAACGATGGAGACGAACTACAAAACATGATTGATGACCTAAACAGGGAGAGTATTAAAATTGGATTAAGAATGAATAGGCAAAAGACCAAAGTTATGCTCAATAGCCTAGCTAAGGAACAGGAATTTAAAATCAACAATGAACCCTTACAATGTGTAAACGAATACGTATAGCTGGGACAGTTAATAACAGGAACTCCTAACCATGAAAAAGAAATTCTCCGTAGAATAAGGTTGGGCTGGAGCGCATTCGGAAGGCATTACGAAATCATGACTGGAAACTTACCGTTCTCACTAAAACGAAAAGTATTCAATCACTGCATTCTACCAGTACTAACGTACGGCGCAGAAACGTGGAGGATAACGAAAAAACTAGAGATAAAACTAAGGAGCACGCAACGTGCAATGGAAAGAAAAATGTTGGGGGTAACGCTAAGAGATAAAAAACGAGCGGAATGGATCAGAGAACAGACAGGAATAGCCGATATTATTATATCAATTACACGAAAGAAGTGGACCTGGGCAGGACATGTCATGAGGAGGAAAGATAACAGATGGACAGTAAGAGCAACGGAATGGATACCAAGAGAGGGAAAACGTAACAGAGGCAGGCAAAAGGTTAGATGGAGCGATGAAATTAAAAAGTTTGCAGGAATAAAGTGGAACCAGCTCGCTCAGGATAGGGTGGATTGGAAATCGTTGGGAGAGGCCTTCGTCCTGCAGTGGACCTAAACAGGCTGATGATGATGATGATGATGAAGCTGTTATGAGATCACAACAACGGCGCCGTAGTTGTCCGCCGCCGCCGGTGTCCGCCCGTGTCCGTAACCAATATCGCTCCTCGTGAAGAACAGGACAACTGCTGCCATCTATTGGCGCTGATTTCCTCCGCATAGCCACGGCTATACACTCTACCACGGCCGCTCGATTAGCAACGCACGAGGTGCGGCCTGCTACGTCGCGCGGCGAACAAAAGCGGAGCCTCTGGCGGAGCTGTGAAGCGAAAGTTGACAGTTTTCGCCGCTTTTTCGGAGGGGGCGCCACTGCTACGGGACAACTCTCCCGCCTCTCGCCGCGCGGGCCGTTCCGCGAACCAGAACGGGACGAGTTTTCTGTGTGTGTCGACGAAATTCTGCACCTCGCTCGCACGCCCTCTGACTGCAACGTGTCGAGGTGCTTCACGTATTGTGCCATTGCCTCCTATAATTTAGATTGTGCACGGCATTATGGCGCGCAACTGTTGCGCGCCGCTGTGTGGCACAAACGCAAGGAAGGACCCTCAGATACGGTGCCACGAGTTTCCGTGCGACGTATATCGCCGTAAAGTATGACTAAAAAACATTTCTCGACAGGGAATAACTGGAAAAGCAAGCGTGTGCGGACCAAATGACAGGTTGCTGGTGTACTCACGTCGCTTTGCTGACGGTGGCTATAAGAAGTCCACGAAGCTCAAGCTATTGCTTCCAACGGCTGTTCCGACGGCAGTTCGAGCGGTTGGCATCAACACTTCTACCAAATTGTGTGATATGTCGCGAACTATCGTGTGACAGGGGTGAACAAAGCCACACCGAGGAGACCTGTAAGGCGTTTCTGAGCAAACTGTTGCGGAAAACAGGGCCGGAGACCTGAACGCAACTGTTCAGCGGTTCAAACTCGCTTACAATTCTGTTACGGAAGGTGCTGCGACTTTGATGCAACCAGTCGCCTTTCCGTGGATGTACATGTTGTAACTTCTAAATAAAGAAAGGAGCCTGACACCGCCTTCCTCGACTTTTTTTTTTCAATCAGCCAATACGAACTAGTTCCGTACTTACATAGAAATGCAAACGCGCGTCTACAAAGCGGTTGAATGTTCGTTTAGTTGTAGATGTCTGGTTGATATTTATAAAACGCTGGAACTAAAACACTATATAAGAACATGATTTGGCCAATCCAGTAAGTCGTATGCACGCATTTGTAAGAACGTCTAATAAAACGAAGATCTTGCATTTCAGCCAATATAGAAGAACGCCGCGCCAATGCTCTATTGTGTTTATTTCACACGTAGATTTATAGTAACTAATTTCACAGTTTGCCGCTTCATACTCCTTTGCGCACATCTCGACGCATTCACAACGCGCGTAGTTTCATGCGAATTCATGGTCGCACACAAGCATTTAACTCATCACCACTACCTGGAGCCACTGCACATTGGAGCGGTCTTCCTAATCACATTGTATCCATTGCTAACCGTGGAACATTCCATGATAACCTAATTTCGTTGCGCTTTATCCTTGTATAACGTTGTACTGCTTGTAATATTTGTCTTGTTTCTTTCTTTTATATTCTTCCCTTTATTTTTTATTTGTTGAATTCTTGTATTTTTCTGTTTTGTATATACGGATGCCACCTTACTCAATGCCCTTCAATGCATGGGCCTGTAAGGAATATTGAATAATATTAACAGGTTCTTCTTTCATGAGCAAACAAGCGCATCAAGCGAAGCAAGTATTCAAGCAAGCGATAAGGAACTTGCCAGTTATATTGAACGGTGGTCACGCGTCGAAACCTGCGGCGAAAGTGCGCGGTTCGGGCTCGTGCAAGTCCATTAGCGGCCCAATGCCTGTACCGACCTCCTGGGTATAGTATAGTATTCATGTTCTTGCAGGCAGCGCAGAGATCTTATTTTGGCAAAGAAATACACAGTCTTGCGTGACTAAAAGGCAAACTCTCAGCGCGCCTCTGCGCGAAACATGCAGAACCAGCGGCTCCTCCCGCGCGCGCTTGTCCCGTAGCAGTGGCGCCGCTGCGGCGGCGCGTAGAACTAGGCTCGTCACGCCGGTTTCGGGCGACGTCGCAGGCCGCACCACGTGCGTTTTTATCCAGCGGCCGTGGCATAGCCTTCGCAATGTGTTTTTACGAAGCGCTGCCTCGTGAAGCAGTTTTGTCGTATCGTTCCATGCGTCACGCGACAGGCGACGTGCGCAGCCCCGACAGCAACCTGACTTGGCTCTTCGATATACCTGATGGCGCCTCCTCGCAAGATGCGGACCGCTGCTGAAGATTTAAGTGAATCGCAGTTACGCGCGCGGCTGCAGTAGGGCGACGTCGGGCACAGCAGACCGCTGTGCAGAGAGGAGCCCAAACCGCAGAGTTATGGCGCAGGGGATACCCACCGCCTGTACTTGCACTAGTTTCCCCAAGCGTTTGTAATGGCCTCTAGGAAGGTCGCTCCTTCAGCTTACGCTGCCACTGTCCTGCGATTCCGCGCAGGCCTGGCTCTTTTTTCTTCAGAACTCGCGAACCACCTAGCCCTACAACACGTTTTCTAAGTATTTGTTATTTTTGCTTTTTGGTTTTTCTACGTGTATGTACCATTTTCTCGAGATCTCGAGAGAGATCGAAGGTACATTTCTCGAGAGAAGGTCGCGGGATCGTGTGACGTGTCACGCTCGTAGACGCGCGCCGTTCGTGACCGGGAAGCACAGGGCGCATGGAAAGCACTCGAGCTATAGGTGAAGTTGTCGATAGGGCAGACGCCCCAAATATGACTTTTTTGATGAAGAGTGTATGCAGTCAGTGCATTCTCCCGGTATTAACGTACGGTGCAGAAGCATTGATAAAAAAATCTAACCTCGAGAAAATTTTTAGGACCACTCAGAGCGCAATGAAACGAAAAATGATAGGCGTAATACTGATAATGAGAGCAAGGGCGATCAGAAACCAAACACGAGTATCTGATACGCTTGTTGCAGTTAAGATGAAGAACCTGGGCAGGGCGCGTATCGCGGAGAGCAGGCAATCTATGGGCAGTTAAAACGACAATGTATACAAAAAAAAAAGAAAGAAAGAAAGACAAAGGTGGATTGATGAACTCAGACGGGTCAAACGTAATCAACCAGCTCAAGATAGGGCAAATCAGAGCAGTGAAACCACCTTTACAGGTGGAACGCCTGCGGGAAGATGACGTCTCGTTCGTCTTGAAGGTTTCGAAATTCTGGAAGTGAAATTCGTGTTGAAGCGAAGTTTAAAGGGAAACTCCGGCGATTTTTCAGTGTCCACTGACCTCAATAAAATTTTCGATATGTATATTCTCTTCGGTACTGTAATAATATATGCCAAGTCAAGCGGATGTCGATCATTTAGATTTCCTGTAAATGAATTTTAAAATGTTTTAGCGGATTCCCACGCGAGCCACCCTCTGTTTTTGACGTCATCACCTCCGCGCTGCCTACCCAAGCCAGCAGGCCTTCAAAAGCAAAACGGCGATACCTCAGCGCTCAAATCGTCGCTGTCAAGATCAGAAAAGCTGGCATAACTCAATATATCGTCGGATGACCTCGCCACTGGCATTTATTTGGCGCCAGTTCCATATTTCTGGTGAAGGGATGGTTGTGACGTCACCGCACACGCTTCACGAAGCATCTACCCGTTTCGGTTTCGGTTTGAAGACGCCCTTCAGTCGGTTATTTAATATTATTGGTGCGTTTTTGAGCAAACTGAACCACCCTGGCGGTTACAGGACTATCAGTACCATTGTAAAACATCGATATCAGAACATCGTGAAAAAAACGCCGGAGTTGCTCTTTAATGCTATAATATTCGTTCGAATATTTACGCAAGTCTAACATTAATGATGTTATACTGTAGGAATAAAGCGTAGCAAAAGTTATCTGAATATTCGCCGCTATTGCCGCATATTCGACCGTGGCCAAATGTCGGGTACACTCCAACATACATTTTTCGAATCGACTATGCTTCGAATAAAGGAAATATTCAATTCGTATTCGAAAAATTTGAATATTCGCACATTAACATTTACTAGCTATTTTATGCGAAAATGCGCTCACTTCGTTATCTTACAGCGAAGCTGTCCTAGTCTACCCTGCGCCGCCATAGTAGTAGTCGTCACACAGGTGACATGAAATAAATGAAACAAAATAAATTTTCTTGTCGAGGCGAGATTTCAACCCGGGCCCTCACGGTCCGAAGGCAAGTATCATAACCGTCACGCCATGCACCAACGCCTGCAGAACCTCAATTAATCGGAAGCATCTGACTGCGTTGCACCGACGATTGTAATGCAATCTAAAAGCAAATCACTTGCTGCAGTGTGAGTGCTTCATTTAAACATTTTCTACAAAGCAAGATAAAGGCATAAACCTAGCGGTACTCGCGGTACAAAATACAGGGACTTACATTAATTGCAATAAAACGATGCAAGGAACCTGGGCGCGTAAAGACGGTCACGTAGATAAGGGGCAGCGCACATTTGGCGTGACAGTATAGGAATGCCGGTATGGGAAAAAATTGCGCGTACGCCTGACCACGAGGCTGAGACACGAGCGCCGACGGAAGCTTGCACGAAACCGAGCCCGTCGATGTACATCCGCTCATGAGGTCGAGCCAGGACCCCACGTTCCGAAAGCAAGCATCTTGAACCTGAAAGATGTCTACGCCGCTCTGTACTGAAACTCGGCATGCATCGCAGTGAGGGCAGCGCGAGCGCAATTAACGAATAACTTGGTCTAGCGCCGAGGGAGCCTCATTATGATCCGGGTCCCTCCCCTCCCCGCTATCCTGCGTCCCCTCCGCACTAAAGAGCTGTGGGAAGATGCCCTCTGCGACGGGCCTCCCGAGGTCCGCCGCGCCCTAGTTCAACGGGCACGTGTGGTCGCCGAGATCATCTTAGGGATCCCGGACTAGGGTTCCCTCCCGCATACTCACTATTTATTACGAAATAAAAATGTTCGTTCTCTCTCTCTATGATCCGGGCGAGCGTGAGATGCGAATGCTCTGGATTGCATGCGCAACTGACGAATGGCGCTGTTCAGTTGCGAATGGCGCAACTGGCGAATGGCGCCGGTGGGGCCCTGTAATGGCCTGTCGCGTGTACAAGTAGAAAACTTAAAGCGCAATATATTTGTTTATCCGGTTTGGCAGGAGACACGGCGAATGTGGATATTGCAACATTCTGTGACCCAAGGCGCCTCTCTGTCAGCACGGCCTTTACGTCGACGCGGCTTAATTACATTCAGTCTGAGCGAGTTTATAAATGAACACACGTAGGTGAAAGTGGGCGAGAAAACAACTTGCTGCCGGTGGCGAGCGAGCAGCGACTCGCCAAAGCCCGTCGCTGTTCAGGACCATAACTGAAACTCCATATCTTCGGCGGTAACGGGTATTCGTTTGGTGAGTTTGGCAAAGTTAGCCTTCTGACAGGGAAACAGGGGGAGGGACGGATGTACCTTGTAAAAAATCCACGGATAAGAGATGGGGAGTCCCGAGGATCGCTCGCATCATTGTCCATTCGATGTAAGTGGTACCCGTTGATCTTAGTGGATGTATCAGCAGCTGGGCATTTGCAGGCTCAGCTTACTTATGTAAGGTAGTCATGACGGCCGGGGTTCCCATTTTATACAGTATGCGTATGTTAAGGTGCGCGTTGGTGAGAGGTTCGTTATCGGTCCCCATAATAGCCCTGCGGCGTATCACTACTACAACGCGGAAATCTGTCACGTTGGTACCGTGGCTATGATGCTCTGCTGTTGACCCGAATGACGCGGGTTCGATCCAGGCCGAGACTGTCGCATTTTCTACGGAGGCGAAAATGTTAGAAGCCCGTGTACTGTGAGTTTTCAGTGCAAGAACCCCACGTGGTCGAAATTTCCGGAGCCATTCACTACGGCGTCTCTCAGAATCATATCGTGCTTTTGGGGCGTAGAACCCCAGAAATTAAATGACGCGTGCGCGACTTCTTTCCTCTTCCGTTACGAGAGCGAAATGTCTCGAGTCCTTGGGTATTAAATACTGTAACTACGACATGATAATCAGGCACTCTACAGGGTGTTTCAGTCAGATTTCGCCAGGGCTTCAAACGGTCCACGTGCGCGTTACAGGGATGTAACCAGCTTAATATATTGTTCGCTATGCTGTTGACCTCCCTGTATATTCGCCAAGGGGAACATTTGTTGCGGCGGCTGCATTTCGATGGAGGCGAAATGTTAGGGCCGTGTGCTGTACGATGTCGGTACACGTTAAAGAACCCCAAGTGGTCGAAATTTCCGGAGCCCTCCTCATAATCAGAGCTGGTTTTGGGACGTTAAAACCTATAAAATAAAAAAAAAAACAAAATATGCAGTAACTATGCTAAGCTTTTCGTAATCTATGAAAGCCACATAGAGGGGTTTGTTGTATTCAGCGGATTTCTCGATTACTTGATTGATCGCATGCAGGTGGTCCATGGTAGAGTATCCTTTTCTGAACCCTGCTTGCTCTCTTGGTTGATTAAACTCAAGTGTGGCCCTTATTCTGTTTGAGAGTAGACTGCTTGGCCTGTAGTTCTTCAAGTCCTTTACATCTCCCTTCTTATGTAATAATAGAATGTTTGCGTTTTTCCAGCTGACTGGTACATTTGAAGTTTTGAGGCATTGTGTGTATAGTGTCGCGAGCTTTCCAGTTAGGAAATCTCCGCCATCTTTGATCAAGTCGACGGTTATGCCGTCTTCTCCAGCTGCTTTTCCGCGGGACATGCCCTTAATTGCTTCCCTAACTTCGTCCGCAGTGACGCATGGGATTTCGTAGTTCTGATCGACATCTAAAACACTCTTGGTGGGGAGACTCGTATTTGAGCTGTATAGTTCGGAATAGAAATCCTCGGCCACCTTGGTTATATCACTGAAGTTAGTAACGGTGTTGCCCTGCTTATCTTTCACGGCATGCATTATGTTCTCTCCCGCGCAAAGCCTCCTTTTAGTTGTTTTGATGCTGACTCCTTTCCTGACGGCTGCTTCTATTTCTTTCACGTTATGGTTACGTATGTCCCTGACTCTGCTTTTGTTGATGAGCTTAGACAGCTCGGCGAATTCTATCTTGTCTCTTGAGTTAGTTATTCTCATCTGTTGGCGTTGTTTGATTAGATTTTTAGTAGCTTCCGAGAGCTTATTCACAACTTGTCTTGGTGCTTTGCCTCCTACTTCGATCGCTGCTTCGGTGATCAGCTTAGTAATGTCTTCGTTCATCTTCTCTATGTCCTCATTATATTCCCGTCCTAGAGCGTCATATTTGTTCTTAAGTGCAATTATAAATTCTTCTCTTTTCGCCCTGACGCCATCGGGGTTGACCTGTTTCCGTGTGGTTAACTTTGTCCTTGTTCGCTTTAGATTGAGGGATATCTTCGCCCTTACTAGTCTATGGTCGCTAATTCTGACCTTATTAACCACTTCTGTGTCCTGTACTATACCTAGATAACTGCACATTATGAAATCTATTTCGTTTTTCGTTTCTCCGTTGGGGCTTTTCCACGTCCATTTCCTGTTCTTACGTTTCTTAAAGAAAGTATTCATTACACGGAGGTGATTTCTTTCGGCGAATTCCACGCGCATGTCACCTCTGCTATTCCTATCTCCTTCTCCGTAATTACCGACTGCACGTTCTCCTCCTTAGTTTCTTTCCTATTTTCGCGTTGAAGTCCCCCATAACAATGGTATATTGGGTGTATACCTTGTTCATTGCCGTTTCTACATCCTCGTAGAACTGTTCTACAGCCTCGTCACTGTGGCTGGTCGTTGGTGCGTAACTTTGTACTAGTTTTAGTTTGTATCGCCTATTTAATTTTATCACGACACCTGCTACCCTTTCGCTGATGCTATAGAATTCTTCGATGTTACCCGCTATGTCCTTGTGTATCAGGAATTCTACGCCGTATTCCCGCTTCTCTGGTAGTCCTCTGTAGCAGAGAACGTGTCCTTCATTAAGCGATAAGTATCCTTCTCCTGGTTTCCTAACCTCGCTCAGGCCAATGATATCCCAATTGAGACCCCTTAATTCTTCAAGTAGTTCAGCTAATCTGCCTTCGCTTGAAAGAGTTCGCGTGTTAAGAGTCGCTACGTTTAATTTCCAATGGCAGCCTGTCCGAGTCCAGAGGCTTTTTGAGTCTTTGTTTTGAGTCAAGGAATATATATGTGATAGCTACTGTAGGGGTTAACTTCTACTAATTAACTACTGCTAGCAGCGGCATCGCCGCTAGCAACCCCCTGTCGTGGGTTCGAGCACTCAACGAGCAGAGAATGAGGCCGTCGCGTCCGCGCGTTCGCCATCTCAGCCATGCCATCGCCGCGCTGCCGCGCGCGTCGACCCGCGGCCCGACTCGAGGCAGGGCAGCGCGAACCGTCGCTCGCGGCGAAGGAGGAGAACATTAGGCGTCACTCTCCGAGCATGGTAATTTAATAAACATTAAAATAATAACGAATAATACAGGGCCGAATCTAAAGATCGAATTACATATAAACGAAAGGAAAACAACGATAACGATTAAAACACGCGAACACAATGACACAAACAGAGGACAGTAACAATGAACAACACGCGGACACAGAATAACACACAAAAATAACCATGCAAGGAAGGAGAGCCTAACCCCAGCTAGCGCACCCGCGACCGCGAGCCCTCAGAAAAGGAAAATAGAAGAACATACAGACATGGGCGTCGGTCGCAGGTCGCCGCCGTGGTCGCTGGGGCTCGCAGAAGCACGCCATCCGACCGATGGCCTGGTCGGCCGGAGGGTCACAAAAGTACGTGCGCACTTCTCCAAGTCCCAGCGTGTTCTCCCGAGCATCGCTAAAACCAGAAACGTCAGAACGCGCAAACGTTCTGGGAATTTCTCGCTGCCCAATGGCAGCCTATGTTAAAACCACATGGGGCAAACGGGCGGGCCGCCGCCCCGTCAAGCTGGGGAAAGGGGGGTGCGGAGCATTTCTGAACAAAAACATGGCGTCGAGCGGGACGCGGCCCCACATCCCTCCCTCCTTAAAAGCCCCCCTAAAAAAACCATACCGGCAGTGCCAATACACAATAAAATCCGCGAACTCCAAACGAAAACAAAAAAACAAGGAGACAAACGCGACAATACAACCGCGGCAAATCTCTCAAGTGTCCGATGAAGCCGACGCGCGCCACGGCATCTTCACCCGGACCCTGGACGCCGGCCGCAGCAGGTCTCACGTGCCGTCGACCCAGTCGACTTCCTGGCCGCACCAAGTGCCGCGACCACGGCTCCGTCCGCAGCCTCGCCGTCGACGCCGCCTCTCTCCGGACACGCAGACTTCGGCCGCCGAATCAGCGCGGCGGAAAAACACGACGAAAACAACAACAAAAGAGCAAAAACAGTCGCGCAGCACAATAACCCAAAATCAATTGAACTAACGAACCATAAAACAACGCGAGACTACAATTCTAGGGTAGCGAAAACCAAAAACTCAAAAAGAAAGAAACGGTACGTAAACAGAAAGGAACACTTACATAAAAACTAGAACAGCGAAGAGAAACCAGAGAAAGCGTAGAAAGAGAAAAAAGAGAAAGACTTCTCTGTCAGGTTATCTCTCCGTCTGGAATCAGTCGGGCAGTAACCAATGTAAACGTGGTCTTCACTAGTGCGCTGCCATATGACCTAGCTTACACTAGCGGATAATCCTTCCACGAACGCACTCTGCCCATCCGTGACACCAAACGAAACGGGAGATCCACAACGTGTTGCCTACGGAATGAACAGACGCGGAAGGGACGGCGACAGCTGAGCATTCACACTGCACCGTGCCAAATCGCCGAGCACAGTAACTTTAACTAAAGTCTTCCTCTCTGACGACTTGCTAGAATTACTACAGGGGCGCGCAATCGCTCTCCTCTGCTGTCGGGGGGGCTGCCACTGCCGACGCGCGTAAACACGCAGCGCTAACCGCAAAGGTGGCATGATACTGTGGCCAAGCTCGTACAGACCGCGCAGAGTGAACCCCTTTCTCTCCAGGGCCACGACTACACAAGCCGCTTCGAGCCCAAAACCCGCGCTCGCCGCAATACAAGACAGCGATACTACGCGCGCGCGCCATGTGCAGTACCAACACATTCAGGCGCCTCGCCTCCCGGAGGCGAAAAACAAAACCGCGAAAGAAACTATTTACATTATGTACACATGGGTCACTCTGCCGTCAACTACGTCGCTCTTCGGGCCACGAAAAAAAAGCAAAAGAACAACAAACAAGAAAAAACCAGATTCCTGAGGAGAGCCCAGTGAGGATGGACCCCCTCCTTCATCCTTTCCCCCCGACCGGCCGGCTGATTAACGCCACAATGGCCTCCTTCTCTCCCGCCGCGGGGACGCTGAAACGCTCTCCCCTTCTGCGTGCGCGAAGATAGACAGGTGCCCAAAGGGCTATTCATGGAAGAAGGGTCTGCTTCTACTTTCTTTGTTCGCCTCAGCGGCCTTTCCGCCATCTTTGCCTCCCTCGGTGCAAGTCGGCCATGTGCAACCGAACAGCGCCGTCAACTTTTAACAAAAAGAGACTTACGGCGACCCGGGCAAGAAATAGTGCGTCAGCTATTCTTTCACTGGTTCTGAATTTTGCTGAAGAAAGACGCGCACGACGCGAAGTCTAAAGAAAACCGTTGGACTCACCGACTTGAACGTCGCACGGGAGACACGATGGTCAATCTCCCGGCCATGGCATGATGGAAGCCTTGGTAAATCCAACGAGTTTCCGCCACCAAGAACGAACTGCTGCAACTCGGTGGCAACTTGCATCACGCCTTTCCTCGTCCGCGCTTCGCCTCACACAACTTCGAAGCGGGTTACCAATCCGTTTGAGAAGTGACATTTGCCTCTCCTCACACCACGATACATCGACAGAGAAAACCAAAAGAGAGGACAGACAAAGGAAGAGATACGCGCGATACACGGCAGAGACGGCCAACCTCAACCAAAGCGCATTTTACGCTGGGAACCGAACGCAACTTCCCCACTCTGCCGACACCTGCTCGTCGATCGAGCGACCAAGGGCAAGGCCCCTGGCCCCACTTAGTTGGGCGCCAAAATGTAGGGGTTAACTTCTACTAATTAACTACTGCTAGCAGCGGCATCGCCGCTAGCAACCCCCTGTCGTGGGTTCGAGCACTCAACGAGCAGAGAATGAGGCCGTCGCGTCCGCGCGTTCGCCATCTCAGCCATGCCATCGCCGCGCTGCCGCGCGCGTCGACCCGCGGCCCGACTCGAGGCAGGGCAGCGCGAACCGTCGCTCGCGGCGAAGGAGGAGAACATTAGGCGTCACTCTCCGAGCATGGTAATTTAATAAACATTAAAATAATAACGAATAATACAGGGCCGAATCTAAAGATCGAATTACATATAAACGAAAGGAAAACAACGATAACGATTAAAACACGCGAACACAATGACACAAACAGAGGACAGTAACAATGAACAACACGCGGACACAGAATAACACACAAAAATAACCATGCAAGGAAGGAGAGCCTAACCCCAGCTAGCGCACCCGCGACCGCGAGCCCTCAGAAAAGGAAAATAGAAGAACATACAGACATGGGCGTCGGTCGCAGGTCGCCGCCGTGGTCGCTGGGGCTCGCAGAAGCACGCCATCCGACCGATGGCCTGGTCGGCCGGAGGGTCACAAAAGTACGTGCGCACTTCTCCAAGTCCCAGCGTGTTCTCCCGAGCATCGCTAAAACCAGAAACGTCAGAACGCGCAAACGTTCTGGGAATTTCTCGCTGCCCAATGGCAGCCTATGTTAAAACCACATGGGGCAAACGGGCGGGCCGCCGCCCCGTCAAGCTGGGGAAAGGGGGGTGCGGAGCATTTCTGAACAAAAACATGGCGTCGAGCGGGACGCGGCCCCACACTACATAAACACAATAGCCAACATCTATAAAGATTCCGCAGCCACCCTGCTCCTCCATAAGAAAAGCAGAAAAATCCCAATACAGAAAGGTGTCAGACAGGGAGATACAATTTCTCCAATGCTATTTACTGCATGTTTGGAAGAAATCTTCAAAAGTTTAGACTGGGACGAGACAGGGTTAAGGATTAACGGCGAATATCTAAGTAACTTGCGATTTGCAGACGACATAGTTCTCTTTAGCAATGACGGCAACGAACTGCAAAAGATGATTGAAGACTTAAGCCGAGAAAGCGCTAAGGTAGGATTAAGGATGAACATGCAGAAAACAAAGATAATGCTAAGTGGCACGGCGAAAAAACGTCTATTCACGATCGAAACCCATACATTAGAAGTCGTAGAGGAATATCTGTTCCTAGGACAGCTATATATACTTACTGGAGAACCCACCCACACAAAAGAAATCCACCGTAGAATAAAACATGGGATGGCGCGCATATGGGAGACATTCCCAACTCATGAACGGAAACCTACCACTGTCACTCAAGCGGAAACTATATAACTACTGCATCCTGCCAGTGCTTACTTACGGATCAGAAACCTGGAGAATTACAAAGAAGCTAGAGAGGAAGTTAAGAACCGCGCAGCGGGCGATGGAACGGAAAATAATAGGCGTTACACCAAGGGATAGGAAGACAGCCGAGTGGGTCAGAGAACAAACGGGGGTCGCCGACATAGTGAACGATATTAAGAAGAAAAAATGGACATGGGCAGGCCACGTGATGAGAAGGCTAGATAACACATGGACAGTTAGAACGACGGAATGGATACCAAGAGAGGGTAAGCGCAGCCGTGGGCGGCAGAGAGTAAGATGGGGGGACGAAATAAAGAAGTTCGCGGGCATCAAATGGAATCAGCTCGCGCAGGACAGGCAAGGATGGCGAGGATTGGGAGAGGCCTTCGTCCTGCAGTGGACATAAGATGGGCTGATGATGATGATGATGCTAAGCTTGAGATCGATTGAGGGACCACATCCTGGTTACAGTGGCCACAATGCCAAAGTTGACTTAGATTTAGGTGCACGTGAAAGAACCAACGTTAGGTGGTCACAATCCGCGGGCCCTTCAATACGAGACGTGCCTCATAATCATATCGTGGCTTCGGCACATAAAACCCAATCATCTATGTATTAATATTATTTCTGGGTTTACTGTTAATATTGGATAGAAATAGCGGGCGCCAAAGAAGATGAAGTAGTGATCGCAAGCGCGTGGCACGTGGATTCTTTGTTTTTTGGATGTTGTTTGTTGTTGTTGTTGTTTTGTGGGGTTTAACGTCCCAAAACCAGTTCTGATTATGAGAGGCACCGTAGTGGAGGGCTCCGGAAATTTCGACCACCTGGGGTTCTTTAACGTGCACTGACATCGCACAGCACACAGGCCTCAACATTTCGCCTCCATCGAAATGCAGCCGCCGCAGCCGGGATTCGATCCCGCGACCCTCGGATCAGCAGCCGAGTACCATAGCCACTAGACATCGTGGCGGGGCTGTTATTTTGGATGGTATAAACGGTAACGTAGCGAATCGCTCATCGGCGCTATTGTCTTCCGCCGCACTTCGAAGCCTGGTTTCTTATTCAACGAAGTCTTCGGACTTTACAGTTACTTATCCATATCAGTATCCAGCAGTGCTAGAAATAGGTAACAGTGAGCATTCTGGCATAATCACCCACTTACTCCGCCTCGGTGTTCAACGCATGAGACTCTCACATGAATATAATAAGCAAAAACAAAGGCGCACGTATCTGAATTGGATTCTCATTGCGCTTTACACGGCAACATTAAATACATGTGCACGATGACCACGCTTGTCATATAAGGTGAACAGAGTCCACCAGAAAAATTTAGTGTGGTTTTTGCTGGCAAACGTTCTTAAGTTTGATCCTAATTATTGTGACAGTTAGTGGTACTTACGGACATTTCCGCCACCGTTGAATCTGCAGCGTGCGCGGAGATTGGCTTGGCTGGCCGAGGCGAGGTTCCCGTGGCGTGCGATGACACCGTTTGTTGTCGCCAGGCGGTGCATTGGTTAGAAACGACTGTGCACAGCCGCTGGCTTCGCAGACACAATCCAGACCGGGATGACGCCGGTCCTCCGTGGGCCTTCGAAGGATGTGCCTTGCGACCCTTCTGCAGGCACGTCAACGCTAATCTTCTTCTGTCTTTTACCTCTTCTTCTTTCTCGTGTTCCCTGCGCGCGCTGCGTTTCTTTCTTTCTTTTTCTTTTCTCCTTGTTATTTGGCTCTTGCCCACTACGGGGGATTGGCCATGAAGCCGGCGGTTAATATAAAAAAGGAAAAAAAAAAGTGAGCTAAAACAAAGGAAGAGTAAGGAATCGGTAATGTAAGGAAGAATGAAATGTTAGAGTGATAGACTATTTATAATACAAATGAACCATAATAAATAATTTGAGGTTTAATAAACTAGTGGCGGCAATTTCGAGGTACGAAGTTTTGGTTGGAAAGATGATTAGCAACGAATTCTTCTTGTGTCACGAAGGAAATTGCACATGGCTAAGCAGACGTTCCTGTTGCTGTAACCTAGTGAGGACGCTCCAAAGGAAAGAATATTCTGAGAATTCAGGGGAATTTTTAAATTCCTGAATGAAATTTCGAAATGTCTTTTCTTTGGGTTCTGTAACTCTTCTTCTTCTTCTCCTCTGAAGGCTGGTACATACTCAATGCAGGGGATTGGCCAAGACTGATTTGGCTTAAAGATTATTTTTGTATCAGTGGTTTGACGAAGTACAAATGATAAAAATTAAGATAAAATTCTTTTAGTGTAACTCAGACGCAGAAATGCTGCATGTGCTGCAATGCTGCAATTGCTGCATGTGCATGTGCTGCATGTGCATGCTGCATGTGTTTTCTTTTTCTCTTCATTTTCTCATGAACTCGTGGACTACGAAACGTCGCTTTTGAGACGCTATATGCCTTCCACGCTTTAGAGGAGATTTCGAGAAATGCCGCCGCAAGGCCTCTCCGGTCGAGACGTGCTAAGTTGGTGTCTTGTGAACGACGCCATGTATCAGATTGGTACGAACTGACGTCTTCATTTGACAACACTGCTAAAGACAAAGATGGCTGCGATATCCAGGGTCACGGTACCTTGTCTGGTCACGGCAGCTCTTACGCTTAGCGCTGCACAAAAGTTTCCGAATGTGGCATATTGAATTGCGGTCGTTTGTCAAAGGCGAAACGCTGCGTGCCGCGGCACGCACCTTAAATTAAACCGATCTGAAGAATTTAAGTGAAGAAACAACGGAAATAGTTGCTGGGTGCGTGCAAACGCACAGCCTTAGCGGCGAGCCACTTTTACGTGCGTAGCTAATCCCCTGCGATTCATGGCGTCTGGGCGCACGAAGCTAGTTTCCACAAGAGATGGCTGCAGGCGTCCACGCATCGCTAGGACACGTGTGCGCCTCGGGGCAACAGAAAACGATTAATTAAATATTAAGCAATAGTCTGGAAGCCGTCATATTTTAATGTGACAGCTTCTTTTGCCCCCGAAAAAATGTCTTGCAAGCAATGCATTTGTGTTATGGAATGAAGCTGACTTTACAAATACTGGTGCTTGGCTTTTGTAAGGCGGCTTTTCCACTGGAGTGACCATTAACGAATTAATAAGATAACAAATAAAAGTCCTATGGCCGTGATATATTGATACGAGGCGACTTAGATTGCCCCTGAAAAAATGTCTTCCCAGCAATGCATTTGCACTTAGAAGCGAATCGGACATCAAGGGGATCGACGCTAGCTTGGGCTTTGTGAGCTGGCTTTCGTACATTGTGTGTTGCGGTGTAACCTACTCATTAAAGAGAAAAGCCGTCCACGCGTGCCGCTATACGGAGAATGCCGTCTTGTGGGTGGGCTTGGTGAGCAAAAGTAGCTTGATGTGTACTTCGATGGCGGTGTCATCCTCAATGTATTGCGGTAGACTGATGATTATTTGTGGTGTGTAACGTTCCAAAACCACGATATGCGATTATGAAAGACGCTGTAGTGGAGGTCTCCGGAAATTCCGACCACCTGGAGATCCTTAACGTGCACTGACATCGCACAGCACACGAGCCTCAACATTTCGCCTCCACCGAAATGCAGCCGCCGCAGCCGGGATTCGATCCCGCGACCCTCGGATCAGCAGCCGAGTACCATAGCCACTAGACCACCGTTGCGAAGCTTGCAGTAGACTACACAGCGGTTTGAACGCTGATAGGCACGTTCATAGCCTGCCATCGATACCAAACTGGCCTGCGCGTATGACCTCTGTGTCATGTGTTGAGCAGCGTCACTAGTAATCCGTTTTTACAGAGCGGAATGGCTTCATTTTTCTTTTTTAACAGCGAAGATGTTTAGCAAATAGTACTTTGTCCATCGAATCAAAGAGCTATCATCATCATTAGTTCAGGTACCCAAGAGCGCACGTGCTCTTCTATGCAATTCCCAATGTGCGGCGTTCGCACGCGCGCTTCTTTCTTTTCTTCCGCGGATAACCTCAGCCTACTATACTACAACTACACTGGCAAAAATGCGGCTGGCGGCCGCAAGCAGAGGAAAAAGAAGACAAAGACAGTGCGCGTCGATATTTCCGGTGCACAGCGTCTCGCAAAGCTATTCGTTTGTGCATAGCTCCGCATCACGAGAGAATGCGTCCTCTCATGGCGCGAAGCTATGCACAAACGCATAGTGTAGTATAGTGTAGCATAGTAGTGTAGACCACACGTGCCGCGTCTGGCACCGTCTTGGGTTCGACGCGAACGTCATTTCGTTGAGCTCGATGCGAAACGTTGAGAAGCGTTCGATGTGCCTCGCAGTGCTTCGCGAGGCACTTCTCGACGCCTCGGACCACGACGAAATGCGGGTGTGCCGGAGATACACACAGGCCAACCAAGTGCCCATCAGCTTCGATAGTCGTGCGCCACTAGCGCAAGCTAACTTCGCGGTTAAAAAGCTAGTGTACAGCTCGCGCCTAACCATACGCATCCATGAGTCGCGCGAAGCTAAATTGCAAGTTCCGAGGAATAAGCCAAGTTCATCTTCGTTACAGCCAGGTCCTGCCTAGATAAAGACAAGTTCAACCTCGTTTCAGCAATAAATAGTATAATACAGATCAGCTTGGCTGTGCGTGAGCTTTGCGCGGCTTCTGCAAGCTTGAAACAATTTTTTTAGCAACGAACCTGTTTAGCAGATCGTTCCTTGTCCGGCGAACCGAAAACAAACAAAAAGAACTATCATAATAATTAGTTCACGTCACTATTCATTAATCATTAGTCCTTCTGGAGAAAGCTAAATATCAGGCTGAAGACTGCTCATTCGTCGACGCCGCTTTCGTACCCAATAGACGAGCCTTCACAGCGGTCCTCCTGAACGGTAAAGGTGAAGTTGTCAACTCGGCTTCCACGTACACCACACAACTAGAAACTGCAGAACAAGTAGCCATCGCATGGGCACATTTAGACCTAAAAAGATCTACGATCCACAGTGATTCTAGGGCAGCCATCCGAGCATTTGCAAAAGGCGTCATTGTAGTGTTGTTGTATTTTGTTATATTAATCCTAGGTGGCGTCACTTGCACTAACACACTAACAGACGGCGCCACTAAGTGGTTACAGATGTGTATATATATGGTATCAATAAACATGGCCGGGGAGTTAGTCGCCGGCCCCGCCGAACGTCGCATCGTCCTATCGTTACTCTCGACAGTCATCTCTATAGAGAGGCCTTGACAATTCTCGACGGAAAGGTCGTCAAACCCCACACGATCCTCTGGTTTCCTGCTCATATGGGAGAAATCCGCGGTGCTGCTGCGAACCTCAACGAATCTGCCCCCAATGCTGCATGGGGACTCGCCAACCATGCAGTTACAAGCCAGCATGATGCTGAAGTTCCAGATTGCAGGGCCCAGCTGCTGACGTACAACGAGCTAACAAAACACTTACCTATAGACGCAGGGTCTTCCCCCCTCCGCACAGTAAAATAAATAGAGCTCAGGCCATTACGCTAAGGCTACCTGAACCCGTTATTAATCAGCAAAATATATCCGGAGTTATCTACTCTTACAACGTGCGATAAATGCAGCGGTTCCATATATGTCAGTCACATGCTCTGGCGCTGTTCCGTGTCGACAAGGGCAACACTTAACAGCGGTGGGACGCAGCTCTACTCAGTCACACATTAGAAGAGCAGCCATGGACAGTCCAACGGGCCCGCGAAGAGGCCGAGAGGCTATTTTTGAATTCCAATGGCAGATCCAGATCATGTTTTTCGGCTCTGTACGGAGCAGTTACATTCCAATGGCAGATTGGGAGCATGAATTTTGTATTCCAATGGCAGACTGGGAGCAGCCGCGGATTCCGGATCGCTCCGTGGAGCAACAATTCTTGCTCCGTCTAAATCGGCGGATTTGACCGGAAGTCCGCATGACGTCATTTGTGCGCCCGCTTCAGCCCGGCTCTCTTTTCGTCACGGCCGGCTGTTTAACAGCCGTGGGCCGCAGTGGACGACGGGAAAAGCACTTCCCGCCGTGCGCTCATGCTGTTTCTGCTAGAGAGTTTGGAGTCGGACAGCACAAGTGTCGAATCCAGTGAGGATTCTTCGGACACAGAGAGCGAATTTGAGGCTGCTGTGTACAAACGGGCATTTGACACGATTTTCCGCAAGCCTGCCAAAAGGCCTAAAGTGATTGGCTTCGTCGAGGACGTCGTTCGGCGATATTCGGGCGATGAGGTACGGCACAACTCTGGTGCCTCTAGCGTGGAAAAAAGAACTTATCTGAAACAATGTTTTCCTCTAGTTCTGTAGGCACTTCCGTTTGTCGCGGCGTGTAGAAGAGCAATTAGTTGCGGGATTTCCTACTCCTCGTATACGTGACCGTCAAGCAGCCGGTAGAGTGCCCGCAAAGTGTGCAGAAACTCATGTGCTGACTTTCATCTGGTTCCAAGCCGCTATCATCATACCGGCCTGGAAGAGCACCAGAACGTGCAACACTCGCTCAACTACCGGAATAAACAAAGCGCACGGAATGCTGGGATCATCCGGGTCCCCTCTACGCTAGCGCCCTCTCGCTAGATTTTCGCGTACTAAGTGCTCCCGCGGGAGCGGATTTGACGAGAGCGATCTTGCTCGGAGCGGAGCGCTCCGTTCGCGATCCGGCTGAGCGCTCGCGATCTGCCATTGGAATTTCTGTCCCAACGTGGGAGCGGTTCGCTTCGCGCTAGAAAACTAGCGCGACCTAATGGGCCCTAATAAAGTTTTTCCGTCAATCCATTAGTTCACGTCCCCAAGGGTGCGCATGCACTTCGTCTATGCAATGGTAATTGTGCGGCGTTGTTGTTGTTGATGATGATGATGACGATGATGATGATCCTTCAAATATGGCGCACACCTACTTCGGGGGATTCACCATATGTGCGGCGTTGGCAAGCGCGCTTCTTTCCTCTCTTGTGCACATGACCTCAGCTTAGGTGGTGTTGCCTCAGCCGACTATACTACACTGGCAAAACTGCGGCTGGCGGCCACAATCAGGAAGAAAAAGAAGACTAAGACAATGTGCGTCGATTTTTCCGGCGCACAGCGTCTCGCAAAGCTATGCGTTTGTGCATAGATTCGCACCACGAGAGCAAGCGTTCGCTTATGGCGCAAGGCTATGCACATACAGTATACGCATAGTGTCGTATAGTGTAGTATAGTAGGCCACGTGTGCCGCGTCTGTCACCGTCTGTAGTTCGACTCGGACGTATTTGCCCTGAGCTCGGTGCGAAACCCTGAGAAGCGTTCGTTGGTTCTCGCAGTTCTTTGCGAGGCGTTTCCCGAAGCCCCGGACCACAACGAAATGCGGGTGTGCCAGAGACAAACCCGGACCAGCCAAGTGCCCATCTGCTTCGATAGCCTTGCGTCACTAGTGCAAGCTAACTCTGCGGTCATAAAAGCTCGTGTGCAGCTCGCGCCTAACCAGCCATGGGTCGCCCGAAGCTAAATAGCACACCCTAGGAAAAAGCCAAGCTCAACCACCTCGTTACAGCCAAGTTACGCCTATAGATAAAGGCAAGTTCAACCTCTTTACGCGGCTTTGCGCGGCTTTGCGCGGCTTAGTGGGAACTTGAAAATATTTATTTATTTATTTATTTATTTATTTATTTATTTATTTATTTATTTGTTTATTTATTTCTTGAAAATTAAGAGCCTTCCAAGAGAGCCGGAAGTTGACCTAGAAAAGTGTTCGCGTGCAACAGGCCTCTCAGAGATTCTCAGAGATATGCACCCATTGTAAACGTATTGTAACAAGATTCAGTCGCATGCACAACGTCGGAAGTCGAAACAGCGGTGATGCTCCTGAGCCTGAAACAAGGGCTATTTGTAGTTGCTCCTAAATTTCTTAAGAGCATGCTGATGGGCTGCCAACGCGCCACGTTGAACGAGAGAACAACACTGTCCACGTAAATATCGGAACACGGGCATGTATAACGCACATGCGACCGTAATAAATCTACTTCCCGCTTCACTAAACTATATTCATGAGAACTATTTTGCGCAAACACACACCCTCACTAAACTGCACACGTTGCACGCGTAGAGAAAGAATACTCCTGCCGCTTGGTTTGAGCATGAGCAGCAATAGAGCTGGCGCAGAAAACGCACATAGCCAAAGTTCGCATACATCCAAAATTTGTTAATGTGCTTGCCTAAACGAAACTACACTTCTACTATTTCAGACGCCCACGCGATATTAAAAATAGTGACTTAATAGCCGACACTCTCTGGGGCGAAAGCCGCGCGCAAGATGTTCGGGACAAACCATGCATGGCGTAGTGCCCGTCAATCGGTTGCCGATGCGCAAGTTTCTTATCCACATGACGTTCTTTTTTTTTTTTTTTTGGGCACGTGCGCGACGGTACGTCGGCTATCAGAGAACTATATACAGCAGCTTCTAGGCGCGCGGTAATGCGAGGTTGTGTGTCTCTTTAAGGCTGCCTCTAGAACGGCTGCTTCCAGGCGCGCCCGCTATATAGAGTTTAATTGGAATAGCCGTTAGCTCGAATAACAACCACCATATGTGGATGTGCGCCATTAGATTACGGAACTGTTAAGGCACGCGCGCATAGAGTAATATTTTCTAGGTATATGCCAAACAGCAAGGTTCTTGAAGACTGGTGTAGGGTCCATTGATTTTGACGATTAATTCGTTCAGATCATCGCATTCATACATAGAACTCGTATAACATATCCTCCAGCTAACTCCTACGCTTTTCTTATTGCTTTTGCCCTAAAAGACCGTGGCTCACACCCACTGCGAGGAATTAGCCATAAATCGCCATAAAGAGCACGAAGAATATGCAAATTTTCAAATGTGAAATTGCAAACTAAAAGCGAAATTTAGGCGTGTGTTACGAAGTAGAGAAATATTTCGCTCTAAGCGCAGTTAAATATTACATAGCGCACATACATATACATATCTCTATACAAAAAGATAGCCCTGCCACGTTGGTCTAGTGGTTATAGCACTCGGCTGCTGATTCGAAGGTCGCGGGATCGTATCTTGGCCGCGGCTGCGGCATTTTGATGGAGGCGAGATGTTGAAACCCGTGTACTGTGCGATGTCAGTGCACGTTAAAGAATCCCAGGCGGTCGAAATTTCCGGAGACCTCCACTATATACGGCGTCTCTCATAATCAGAACCCCGCAAATCAATCAATATAAAAACATCGTTGTCGAAATTTCCGGAGACCTCCACTATATACGGCGTCTCTCATAATCAGAACCCCGCAAATCAATCAATATAAAAAGATCGTTGTGGCTGATTTATTTCTGGAGTTTACGTCCAAAACCACAATATGATCATGAGGGACGTTGTAGTTGAGGGCTTCGGGAATTTCGACTGCATGCGCTGACGCCGCACCTCCATCGGAAATGCTGCCGCCGTCACCGGGATTCGATTCCACGAACTTCGGATCAGCAGCCGAGTTCTATAACGACTAGACCACCGTGGCGAAGCAGATGTTTATTGTGAAGATGATAATTTCTGGGGTTAACGCCCCAAAACCACGATATGATCATGAGAGACGCCGTAGTGGAGGGCTCCGGAAATTTCGACCGCCTAGGGTTCTTTAGCGTGCGCTGACGCCGCACGGTACACGGCGCCTCCATCGAATGCGGCTGCTGTGGCCGGGATTCGATACCGCGACCTTCGGATCAGCAGCCGAGTGCCAATAGCCACTAGACCACCGTGGCGGGGCTCCATCTCGAAGAGTTCTATAAGCAAATAAATACTTTTGTATTTCTATTGTCTGTAATTAATTTACCTGTGTAGTTACGCCGCAACATTTGCTTATACGGCTACGGCACTGAATTTGCGCCAAGTATACTTCCACAAAGTGCTGCGTTCAAACACGATCATGGCTCGCTGTTCCAGTGAGGGCTTCAAAGCAGGAACTCAGACATTCAGTTGAGCTGCAACGTGGAGCAGGGTTGCGTCACACCGAATTAGAAGAAAAAAAAAAGTCATTATTAAAAAGAAGCGGGGGAGGGGGCGCAGTAAGGCGTATACAAGACAATTGTAAAAGCATTTCAGGCTCTCACAATTTGTCCGGAGTATCACAATACTCTCATCATCATTAGGTCAGGACCGCAAGAGTGCGCGTGCACTTCTATGCAATATGTGCGGAGTTCGCACACGCGCTTCTTTGTTGCGAGCTCAGCCCACTACTGCACTGGCAAAACTGCGGCTGACGGGCAAGCGGGTTCAAGCAGAAGGAAAAGAAGACAACGTGGTGTGCGTCGTGTGCGTCGATTTGTCCGGTGCACACCGTCTCGTAGAATAGCAAAGGGTACGGCGTCAAGCCGAGGCCGCTCGTGCCGCGTCTGTTACCGTCTGTGGTTCGACGCGAAATGTCTTTACGCTGAGCTCGGTGCGAAACAGTGAGAAGCGTTCGCTGGGCCTCGCAGTGCTTTGCGAGGCGTTTCCCGAAGCCGCCGACAACGACGCTACGTGGATGTGCCGGAGACAAACCCGGACCAGCCAAGTGTTGCTTCATTAGCCTTGCGACACTTGTGAAAACTTCTCTATTTTTTATTTTTATTTTCGTAATCATTGATTGATCATTGAGTTTTCATGATAACATGGGGATTCGATACGCGTTGAATCTACGTTTCATATTGACCAAGCCGGTACAAATTAAGCGGCCTTTGTCGCTGCAAGAAAACCTTTTCGAATATTCGCGCAGGATGCATGCAAGAATTGGAAGTCGGTCGTATTTCCCTCTTGCCTTCATCGTATTTGGCGCGAGGGTAACACAGGCAGCAAAGAAGGACCACAAACATCACAGGCGCTACTAACAACTGATTTACTGAAGGAGGGAAACACAGCTTTTATACAACGAGAGATCTGCGCAGGCGTCCCACAACAAGGAAATTTGAATAAGGGCAAGCAGAAAGTTATCACACCAGGCGCGATAGGAATTTCATTTCAGCATTGTATAATACAACAGAGGTATCACTAACACATTTATGATCTGCTTTTCTGATAAAGAATGCCTCTAAGGTTTCGCAGGCTGTTTTATGCTTACTTCTGCCTAGTATTCTCACGCCACGGAAACGTGGTTCACAACCTGTGCAAGCAATGCAATGAACGGCAAGATTCGTCCTCTCCTTATTAGCTAAGTCATTTGCGTGCTCCCTGAGTCGGTCGTTAGCGCACTGCTTGCCTTTCTGCTTGCCTTTATTCAAATTTCCTTGTGGGACGCCTGCGCAGATCCCTGGTTGCATAAAAGCTGTGTTTTCCTCCTTCACTAAATCAGTTGTTAGTGGCGCCTATGTTGTTTGTGGTCCTTCTTTGCTGTCTGTGTTACCCTTGCGCTAAATACGATGAATGTGAAGTCTGACCACGAACTAGCCCAGCATTTAACTCTTTTAAAGTACATTTCCCTCTTGCCTGTCTCCCATTTTTTTCCTTCTTTTTCTTTAACAGTATGTCTACGTGTGAGCACCACGAAGATCACTTGACAGCTTCGCGCTGGAAGAAAGTGTCCCTCTACGGAGGCAAATCAAGGCTGGCCAACTGCCTCGCCAGGTAAAGAGCACGGCGACTCATTCAACAAATTGCCTTTATTCAGTCACTCGTGAGACACTTCAGTGCGTCATTCATTCTCAGTATTTACACGGTACAGTAGAACGACAAGCCTTCTACGTGGAGAGCATTACTTGTTTTTCTGTCGAAAATCTCTCGGCACAGAGAGGACGGTGCGTCGCTGCACGGGACCTCTTGCACGCGACGAATGCAAGAGAGCGGCGAGGAACAGCGTCTCTCGAGACTCGGGTGGAAAAACGAAAGAATGCTGCCGTCCACGAGCGAGACCCCCGTTTCGCGCGGCAACTTCAGCATCTCCGCCGCGCCACCACGGCTTCCGAGACTGCCGCCGTACCGATAGCCCCGCGGGCCACTGCGCCACGAAGGGCAGCAGGACGACAGCTAAGGAAATGAGAACAGTAGGCGAGATGCGCACTCGCACGAGAGATTCGGCCCGCGCTTTGCCTTCGCTTCGTCCGCGCTGTGCGAGTGTTGTAGATTTTGCCTATAGACTCATGTCCGCGTGCGTGGATTGCGCACCGTGGTACGTACCTTTATAAGCGCCTACGCGAACAACAAAAGCCAACATTTTTTTCCCCCTCTTCTCTCGATCGGTCGAAGTCGCCGCATTTTCACAAGCACCACTTCGTTTCCAACGAAGTGGCCCTAATGAGAATAAAACTGTACCACGAATGCACGTGTCGCATTCGCACTGCTTTCAAGCATGCAGAGCGCCACGTCGGTCGAGGAACAAATCGAGCCACGCTCGTAATAACAGCCTCCGACGTTGCCACTACGACTCCTTATAGGTCACGTACGCAGAAATGTTATGACAAACACATGCACATTTAACCTCACCCACTACCATACCGAAATATTAGCTCAAGTTCTCCGAAACATTAACTAGCTGGTCTCGAGCGCAAGCGTTTGCACGTATGGCGGAGCACAATGCAGCAAGCGGAAGCACAGCTGGAATGATTGCGTTCCGGATTCTCCTCGCCGTTTCTGGTGACTGGTAAACTGCTTGCCAGTTAAACACGCTCACCTGTCAAATCGCATCTCAACTTGTCTGTCCGGGTGTATATATATTATATATATGTGGTTATCGGGACTAGTCACTATCGGCATGAGCCGAAACATTAAGCGGCAGTGACGTCGTCCTTTCGTTTTGATTCCCTCGCTTCGATTGCCTGTACGTTCTAAATGATACATTTCGACAGAGTCGCCGTACTGAAAGAATGTGCTTAGAGCTACAATGACGTGGACAATGGCTGACATCCGAGGAAAAGTAAAACAAAACAAAGAGTCCCTGCATTTCTACGTGCTACACCTGGGAAGGGAAGGCAAGGGGTAGAGAGATTGGTCACGGTGGAAAGCGCTTTCGCTGATGGAGTACAAATATTGAGCGAAACCGAAGAGCAAGAGCCACGACGGTTCTACAGTCTTCGCCGCACTGACCGCGCAGATCAGCGGCAAAGCCACCACTGCTGCTTAGAATAGACGAGTGGGCGGTGGCAGGCTGTGCCTAGAACACGCCGGCGATAAGCTCGCGACACTAAAGCATACGAAGTGGATACAGAAAAGAAAATGAGACTTATGCGACGTTTCACACAAAGGTGGGACAGGGACACTTGTTTTTCTTCAAAGAATGCAAAGTGAAGACGCAGTACCACTGACGCATGGCCGGGGATAGCTGGACGAAAAAGAAGAAGAAGAAAAAAAAAAACAGCTTCTCGTTGGCAATGTCTGAGTAGCACCCATCGTCATCCACCTGGAAGAAAGAGAGAGAGAGAGAAAGCGAAACGTTACCGTCGGTGACTTACAATTCACATTGATAAGCTCAAATACGCTATCATAACTGCCCTTTTCTGCTCTGCCATCTGCCATTTTCAAAATGCATAAGTTATACAGGGTTCTTCAGCGAACGCATTCAAAAATTCTTGAGAATAGGCAGTTCTGCAAAAAAGGCGAGAACGTCTTCTGAAGAAACTGAAGCGGACGTCAGGAAGTATCAAAGAAGTGCTAATTAATTAGATGATTAATTAATAATCACTGATTAACCTTTAAATCAGAGACGTTTGGTAGTTATTGCCAATGGCCAGTTTTCTGCATAGGCAGAATCCAGCTTTATCTTTTGCTTATTCGCTCGGCGCAAGAATAAGCCTATTTATCGTCGCAGCCTACGCGGCCGCTAGTTCTGAGAGCCCGTAGATTTCGAATTGACCACGGCAGGCATTTTAACATGTCACCAGCGAGCGTTGCCTTCGCACCTGAATTCCGGGGCTCGGTTTCATGAGCAAAAAAACGCCAGATTTTTGCGGGCCGCAGCTAATCAGAGAATGACTTTTTTTTTTTTTTTGCTTTAAAAATTGATATGACTCGTCGTCTCCGTGGCTACGAACGCGCCATTGACTTCAAAATGTTGCTTAATCCTACATAATTAACGATGCAAATGACATATTTTGCACGATTACTGATAGGCTGTCAGGCCCAACCTGACAGCCTATCAGCCGAATTCTTTTCAATTCGTATGTTTGCGGCGCGTGAACATACGTGACAGCACGATGTAGGAGGCCAGGTATATAGGCAAGAAGTGCCTTTAGTTCGCCAAGGAATCCTTCGCATTTAATATGGCTGGTCCCACGCCCTGTGAGAATATATATATATATATATATATATATATATATATATATATATATATATATATATATATATATATATATATATATATATATATATATATATATAGCCCGACCTTTTTCAAGACTTGAAAAAGGTCGGGCTCCGACCGAAACGTTGACTTAATAAACCGTCGTTCTCTAAGAGGCGCATCGTCAATTCTGTTATAAACTAGCGGCAACCCAAGCTATTTTTGCATATACAGTCCTATATATATATATATATATATATATATATATATATATATATATATATATATATATATATATATATATATATATATATATATATATATATATATATATATCGTTGCGCTACAATATCATGGCGTCTTCCCCATGCAATGCGAGTAGGCTGCCCTATAGAGTGCTTCGCACAACGGCGATTCTCACAGGGCGTGGGACCAGCCGCAATTTAGGTTTCTTACATTAAAAATTTCGTCACACTTATTAAAATATTTCTGTCGTTGGCTAGAATTGCTCATAATAGTTAGAAACAGTTTAGAAACGTTCGTAAGCTCCGTTGCATAGACGGGTAGAAAATGCCCAGGAAGGCGTTGCAGTGTTTCTACCTATTTCGTTTTTCGAAACCCTCACTTTTCCGCGTTTGCTCTGACGATTTCTAGCATACTGACCGGAAAGCCTGCTTGTCAGATCCTGTTTACCAGAAACGAGCCCTCGAAAGCACTTGCATAAACTTCTGACCACGCTGACTTACAATAACTATACACTATTATTTTACAATAAATGCACTACTAAAAGACAACTCCAGTTCGTTTGCAAACGGAGCAGGTGGTATCATCGTGATTAACGTTGTGTTTGGGAGTTATGCATCCAAAGAATCAACTTTATCGGCTTTGATCAAAGGTTGTGATTAGGGTTGTGAAGTATTAATTTTGGTTTGTAGCGTCATTTGAGTCCAACAGTTTGAATAGTGATCAGGAGTCTCTAGTATTACTTAGCATTCAAGTTTGTTCTTTCTAAAAAGATGTTTCTAAAAAACATACGAAGTCATCCCTGGGATTCACTTCATAATATATCGTAGGTTCTTATCCAATAACGTTGCCCCGCCCCGGTGGTCTAGTGGCTATGGTACTCGGCTGCTGATCCGAAGGTCGCGGGATCGAATCCCGGCCGCGGAGGCTGCATTTCGATGGAGGCGAAATGTTGAGGCCCGTGTGCTGTGCGATGTCAGTGCACGTTAAAGAAGCCCAGGTGGTCAAAATTTCCGGAGCCCTCCACTACGGCGTCTCTCATAATCAGAGCTGGTTTTGGACGTTAAACCCCACAAATCAATCAATCCAACAACATTGTGTCATTATGGACAAGCCGGTCGGTGTGCAATAAGAGAACGTACTCCCTTTTACGAGGATAAAAAAGTGACACATAACAGCAACGACATAGACTAGCTGCTCTGTATGCTCCTTTCAAGAGCTAATAAAACGCAAAGGAGTAGTCATCAACTACGCTGGTTTGAATATCACTTTTTGCTTAGAAGCAAAGTCGCGGCGATTGACTATTACTAGTACTGAATAATTTCAAAGCAAATTCAAATATACAGCAGGACTTGAATAATAGTAGAGCACGAGGTGTGCGCTGGAAATTACGGTAAGTTTAAGAATTAACCATATATCATCGCTCCCGGACTAAAGAACTTGATCGATGGGCAAGTGTTCACATCACCATAGAATGTGCGCTTCACCGTAGTGCGAATATACTTTTAAAGCTGGTTTCTTGGTAAAACAGTAAGGTGCTGCAGAGAAACCAACTTTTTACTCGAGTTTCATGCGGAAAAATGCTATTCGAAATACATCAAAATTTCGAAAATTTCAAATTCGTTTTGAAGCGAACTCAGATAACGTAATATTAGTTTAAATATTCGCACGCGCCAAGTTATGACGGTTGCGTAGACCTGTGTCAGTTTCCCCGGCACGGCCAGGTTCTTTTGAAAATATTCCTGACAATTTCCGTTTTCATTTCCCCCGGTTGGTAGACACCCTGTATTTCTTTCTACAAGAAAAAAAGAAAAAAAAACAGTGCAAGAAAGGTGAGCAAGTGCGCCCACCTGCAAACCCGTGCACGGGCGAGCTCCGGGCTGAGGCACTCTTTTTTCTCCATCTCAGCCGTCGGACAACGGGGGTGTCACCCAGCCGTATTTGTCGTGAGTCTTGACCAGGCTGCGGAAAGAGGACTCGGCCAGCTTCCTGTTGAACTGTTTGCCTGGCTTGGTGGCGATACGGGCCTGGCCCTTGGACAGCGACGCGGCCACCTGCGACGCATACGTATTCAAATCGGCACACATTGCACGATAAGGGGAGTTCATTGAGAATCGCGGTATAACCTAGCGAAAATTCAATAATCGCGAGTATGGCGCCGGAAGAAAAATCTCGGGTCTTCAACGCTAAACATATTTATTTACTCTTTTGTAATATAAGACACGTCAAAACAATCAGTTCACGGCTAATCGCATGCTCGGCTGCTTAAAACGAAACTTCACAAGAGACATTTGTCCTGCACTAGAATATGGCAACCCGGCCGGGTAACACTAAACAAGGCGGGAGCTATTGAAAACCGATTGGCCCGTTTCGTTTTATGCAACTAGCATTCAGTGCAGTCGCCATGAAAGCTAGGCATAACCTCACTTCGCTCGCCAAGCGCAGAGATTTTCTCTAAGTGTTTTTAAAAAACCAACCACGTACTGAGATCGCAACGACGTACTGAGACTGCGCTTAAATGCTGCCCGCACCTTTCATATCATCCAGCCTTGAGCACTGCGACAAAGTACACGTTCCTCGAAATAACGCCTCATCATATTCGCCGCCTTTCTCCTACCGAAAACGTGCCGTGACTGGAATCATCTGTACCTACACCAACCACCTGTACTGCTAACCCCGATATTTGTTGCGAGGATCAACTCCTCGCAAATATCGGGGTTACTGCACAATCCGATTTTATGCACATGTAGTGTAACTCGTATTTAACGCGCGTTTGTAATGTATTTTTCTTTGTGGGTTCTGACTGATTTCTTTTAGATTTCTATAGATGTTCTGTATTCTGATATGTTTTGTGCGTAAATTTCTGATCATGATTCCAGTATTCTGTATCCATAGTGCTCTGGCAGCATTTCGCTGTGTTCCTTTCCTTACTTCTTTTTTTTTTTTTACCCATGCCGCCTTCAACGCTGTAAAGCCTTGAGGCTGCAACAAATAAATAATTGCAGCGGGGAAGACTCGCGACAGTGGATCGTCACCACCAGCGATTGGCCTGGGATCGCTGCTCGCGCTCGGAAGCTGTGCCCCCGTCTTGACTGTAGCTCGCTGCTGCGTCGCTCCGAGTTTAATCAAATAAACGCCTTCACGAAATAAATAGTTGGCCCATGATCTTCAGTAAAGGGTTTATTTGAGAAAAGTCAAGCCATCTTTTACGTATGCGTCCAGTGTTCGCACGGAATACTGTCTGTCCCAGCGAGAGCTACTACCATCATTTTTAAGACAGACTAGCCGACATCGACGGCTGATGGCCTTGCTGCTCTGCGCTCGCTTTGCGTAATCGGGCAGGAACCACCTCGTAACAATGATCCCTATTCAGCGATGCATAGGCAGTCCTACAATCTTTTGCTATCACAGCTCTGCGGCTCGTATCACACGATCCGCCGGTGTTAGAGATCAGATACCTCCTCCACACAACATATGCGAAAGGACACCGCGTACCGTTTCCGTGGCTATACCGAGTCACTGCGGCGTCATAGGAAAGGAACACGCCGATAATGCCACCCGATAAATTATTGAAGGCACCAAGGAAGGGATGATACCACTTTCAAGGTCCGATCAGACTAATCGGCAACACGACCCTTATTCTTCGCTACTTTTGTATGCCAACTAGACTCCTCCGAATATTGGCCGCTCTGAGTGCCTCTGAGGCTATATGAGTGCCTTTCACGAAATCGTTATTCATTACGAATTTCCATTCTGAATTTCATTTCTAAATATAATGTGTAGAGACAATCACTGGCATCCGCTCTAGCGCACCTTGACGATAAATAGGACGTCGTCAGTCGGCACCACTCTGGAATGTCGTGTACAGAAGTCAAGGCCGACTTGCACAAGTGGCTGCGATAGTGATGTCGTATACCACACAAGAGCGACCGACTGCAACGTTGTATGCGCTTCTCGCCTTCCCCTCTCGCTTTCCAACTTTCAGTCTCTCCTTTCCCTTTTGCCTCCTTAGGTTAGCTTACCGGTTGTCCCGAACTAGTTAACATTTCCCTCTCCTCCATTTGTTTTGTGTGTTTCGCGTTTGCCCGTTTTTCTGCCCTGCTCAAACCTTGAAGACTACCTGAAATTACCCCGCCACGGTGGTATAGTGGTTATGACACTCGGCTGCTGATCCGATGGTCGCGGGAATCGAATCCCGGCCGCGGCGGCTGCATTTCGATGGAGGCGAAATGTTGAGGCCCGTGTGCTGTGCGTTGTCAGTGCACGTTAAAGAACCCCAAGTGGTCGAAATTTCCAGAGACCTCTACTATGGCGTCTCCCATCACATATACGAACAAAGGTGCCCATTCTTGGAAAGTGCGGCTATGCGCATTCGCGTCTCATCGGTGGGCTTAAAAACGAAGAACGCGGCTCTTTCCACTCACAAAGGAAGTTGACTTGTCACTCTATGGCGGGGAATGTTGTAGTTTGTCTGCAGGAAACCGTGGTGGCAAACGAGGGGCACCTGTCATTTTTCGGCAAAGAGTGCTGTGATAAGAGCCTGAAGGGGGAGCTCGCAGTCTTTGAAGCACAGTGCTGCGGCAGGCAGACGCTTTTGCAATGCGTTGACAATTAGCTCTCTGCAGTGATGGAAGAACATGGCGAGTCTGCGTATCTGGAATCATGCGTGGTTTTGCTGTGGGTGAAATGTTCGCGGGCTAAGGTCATTGAGCTAGCGAACCAAGCACAAGATAAAGTATGCGGCTGTTCCCTGTGCAATGCCTTCCCCTGTGCCGCCCGACCCTTCTTCCCCTCTTATTCCTATTTCTGTGGGGCGCCGACGCTTTTCGTGCGTTGTATGCGCTCGCGTGGGGAATATGGCGTACAGTGCATGCGTTTTTTCTTTTTGAGTAGTGCCCCTACATGGGTGGCCCAATACAGCTTCGCTTTTGCTGTTTTTCTTCACGACTTACATATGGTTACAATGTGCGCGTACGGCGTGTCCCCTTCTGAGAAGGGCGATGCGGCAGAGTGGAAATTTCGACCAACTGGACAGCACTGCTTTACAATGGTATCCACAAGCACTACGGAATAACGAGTCGACAACAAGACGCGCTGCGGTTCATCGCCGAGCGTGCACAAGGGCATGCACAACAGCTCCGCTACCAGCAGGTGGTGGTCGCGACATTCATTCAAGAAGAGGTGACCATATTCGTATCGTCGCTTTCGCGGCAATATGTCTCAAGGACGGCAGCGGCTCTCCGTCTTCTGGGCAAGCTCATCTTTGCAGCGCCCACAAACGAGCGAGACCTCGAATGCTAAGTCCTTTTCTTCAACTGATTTGTACTTACATGATGCCTTATTCCTCTGACAATACAGTGGCTTTGTAATGTGCCTAAGATGAGCTGTATGGATTATATGTGAATTCTTTGATAATGTTTGAATAGTCATTTGCTATTGCTCACATGTGGTCATATGATGCCTTATTGATTTCAGCAAGCCAGGAAATTAATTTGAAATCATTTCATTTCTTAAATACGATATACAGCGTTTTAAACATAACAGCCGAAATAAGTACGGTCGCCGAGACGATTGAACGATCAATCAATAAATGAGTCAATCAATGAGCAGCCAATGGGAAACAAAAATGAGTAAAAATCTCTTTATACCAATACCTTTCTTGGCTACAGTATCTGGTCGAACAAATCGAACAGAGAAGGCTAAATGTCAAGCAAAAGTGCAAATGAGTTCCATGAAGAAAAAAGAGCGCAAGACAACGGTGACAACAGGTACAAAGGACAGCCATTTAAAGCATGCAAAACAAACTTACCCACATCGAGCCTTTGCTCATTGAAGTAAACAGATTTATCAGGACGCTTTATTTTGAAGAAAGTAGTGTTTAGATGCATGAAATACTAAAATTTCGCGGAACTGTTAATTCAATTCCAAGTTAAAGCACCGAGAAAGTCCTGCAGTTATTCGCCATTGGAATAGTTTCAATTGAGGGTTGTATGCACTACCATTATATGCTTGCCTGGTGCGCGGAATCAGAGCCGAAAATATGGCATGTCTCTAACTCACTGAACGGGATATTACTTCTCCGTTAGGCAGAAGGAAACTCACTATTCTTGGACCTTGTTTAGTAAGGGAGCCAAATAAGTTATTTACATCAGCCCCCATGTTTTTCAACAGCAACCTAAGTGAGAGCGAAATAAGAAAAAAACGTACAAAGCCCCATGAAGGTCACAGGGAAAATATTAGCATGTAAGAACCATAAGAGAGCTTTCTTTTACAAACTTCTTCTTTAACCTTGATGTGTCTAAATCGAGCACTAGGCATGTAGTATTGTCAACTCAGTGTAGCAAGCGATCGCGTAAGGTTAAAACAAATGAAGTTTCAGTATGCAAAAACCAGTGAGATACGGCTAGTACTAGTTGATAATCTAGTATCTATCGATGCTGGTGCTGCATCAAGTGAGTACATTTGTGAACTTCGTAAGTAGAAAGCTTATGGCGAACGTCATTGATACAGGAAATATTTTATACCTAATACGGATCCTTCTGCCATTGTGACGCCCCGAGGGGCGTCGGCAGGGTGAAACACGGGAAGGCGGGTAGCGGGAGTTTTTGGCCTTCTGCAATCCTACTTTTCGGCTGCCACTGCGGTCAGAGAATCTCGTTAGCCGCGAGTTTTGAGGAAACCGCGCTTTGACAGAAGAGCTGACGTTTGTGCGGCGGTCCCAGATGAGAGTGTGCATTAGGCGGCGACATTGAAGACGACAGAATGCCGCCAAAGCGAACCCAGCGCGCTCATAAGTGCCTGAAAAAAGCCAACGGAGCGTCCCCGGTATGTGTCGATCACCGTGCAATGCAGTAAGCAGAACTGCTTCTCGGACGCGCACATCTGGCCGGCCACAGAGGAGCGACTCCCCACAGGCGCGTCTTTTCACCGGGCACTTCCAGCATGAGGGCGCCTAGACGGCGCCAAATTGCTTGCACCTGGAGTGTTTCGGAATGGAAGCGGTGCTAGCTAACGCTCATTACGGTAATCTGTATACAAGTGTCGCCGGTTAGGCTGTCCGACGTCGTGTCCGAATGTCGAGTTTTGTGTATGTTTATATTTTGCTTTCTATATTTTTGGAGAGGAGTTCGTACTGCGTTACACTGTGGAGGCGAGTCCCAAACAATAGTCGCACGGCGGGTTGGACTGGTGCGTTTTCTACCGGTGACGTTGCCGTAGACAACCATTGGATAGACACCCTGGTGAGGCGGAGCTGTCAGGGAGAAAAACTCGTCTCGGGACAGAGGACAAGGCGGAATCTTGGAGATTCGAGAGACTCGAAGAGATGCAGTGACCTTCCGTCATGTGAAGAAGTAAGCTTCGTTTGCGATCCCTCATGCAAGCCTGCCCGTTCGGCTCTCCAACCTCGGAGAGTCGATGTAGTCTTTTCGAGAGCAGGATGCGAGCAGCAATGATCGGGGAGAATCCGCGAGCTACGGCGACTTCGTGGTCGACATCCGAGTTTCTAACAAAGCACCTGTGCACAGGCTGGCGACGAGAGCTATGTGCCGATGGAGCCCACCCAGATAGGCGTTCCTTTCGTTGGCGGCAGCAAGCGTACTTGAGACATTGCGCCATTAGTTTATGAGCTGTTTTACCCCTTGTTAAGATCGGCGTGGGCCCCCCATGGATGTGGTGGAGGGAGGCTGCTGGTGGTGGCCGTTGGATCTACCTTTCGGGGAAAATGACCGTGGGGAGCGCGTATGCTTGCGTTCTCACGGATCTACATCCCTGGGCTGCCGTCTCGAGGAGACGAGTGCATTGTTTGACGCGGCAGCGACAGCCTTGTTCACCAGCCCGCGGGAAGCTCCCGGAATCCGCCTGGACCGTCGGTGTGTCGTGCGGTGCGTGTGTGCGCGTTTGTGTCGCCTTTGTGGCAAGAACTTCGCGGCCGCACCGACGCAGCGAGAGGGGTGCATCAGCGCACCGGCCGACTGTGAGCACTGCTGCCAGCGGGTGGCCTATGGCTTCCCCAGTGTGAGAAACGGCAGCATTCGTCAAAAGGACGGGGCCGGGAAGAGGGCTTTTATTTGTGCTGCTGTTGTTCTTCAGCAAGCCTCTTCGCCGAACCGTACCTTCTCCGGACTTCAGCATCGGCTGCCACCCGGGTCACGTCATACCTTGCTACCGAGAAGCAGCGAAGGCGGGGCGTGACCTCCTCTCTTCGAGGGCGGAGACAACGTCGTCATTGGACTCTTTTGTACATAGTGATGTATATAATACGAGCGCAGACAAGCGCAGAGCACCTCTCATCATGTAAAATAAATCATCTCCCTTCTTCCTCTTCTGACTCGTCATCGTCTCCGTGTCAACTTCGCACTCCGGCAACCTTCCCTTGGAGTCGGGATGGGTGAAACGTCGTCCTGATAGCGGTGGATCCTAGGACCGACGGCCCGACTCCTGCGACTCCACCAGGATCCCAATACCCTCGTATTGGCCGTTCATTGAAGAGTTTGTTTGCCCTGTTAATTCCTGTGCTGCACTATGCGTTTACGTTGCTATTTGTTTGCCTCGCATCATTACGTTGGCTACCAATTGTTAATTGTATACTTTGATCATGTTCATATATTAAATTCCATGTTTTGTGGACTTAATTAAGCCTGTTGCCTTTTTTCTTCCCGGCCCAAGCACGAATCCGGTTCGGTTAATTGGTTGTTGAGGTGTGTGGACAGAGGGGGTGATTACGTGAAGCATTTCGAACGGAGTCGTAACGTAGTTGTGGTACTTGTGAAGTGTTGCGGTGTAGAACCGCCTCCCCCTTTGCGCTAAGTATAGGGACATCTCAACATTCCGGAGTTCAGCGAGTTCCAAATCAGATTTATCAATCGCAACTTGCATTCCGCATGCCACGAAGTAACTGTAGGGTGTTAGTCCCAACAGCACCGTGGGATTTTTAATTTACCTGGCAAAAGTGTGAATTGGCAAACCGCATAAAAAACTTTTTCAATATTAAGAGATATTTTACCACATTTTCCAGCTTAACAAGAGTGTCAGTAATTATTCGTGAAAGAGTCGGGACGGTGACGTTTGTGAGCTTAGCGGAGAGAAAACCATGTTTCGGGAGGCCTGCCATGGTAATGAGGACGGCATTTTTCTGTAACGCAATAGGCTTAATTCTTTTAAAAAAAGAAGTGGTAATATGTTCAGGACAGATAGATCTGGAGCTGCTCAGA